>OX456525.1:5788279-6428279 GCA_949748255.1 Eustalomyia histrio
CCCTTTTTTGGTACTTTTTGAAATAAGTTGTGCTGCAATACAAACTTCCTGTTTTGAAAACTTGTCGTGCAGCTTTTATTTAGAAATTTAATTTTTGCTCCCGACCAAAAAAAAGGACCAAAATTGGAAAATTTGCTTTGCCCCATTTAATCTGCTCCTTAAATCCCCAGTTGACCGAATAAATGAGACAGTTTGTTTTATACAAATCGATGAATTCACTTTGGAACACTTTCCTTGGAAGCTTTTTTTTCTTATTATTTCGGCTGCAATTTCACTTTCTAGTAGTAAATTTTTACAAAAAGCTTTTTTGTCTAAACTAGAGTTCATTGAATTTCATAGCGAATAAAAAGCTTTAGCTTCTTTAGGTCATTATAGTTTAATGAACTCCAGTATGAAATGAAAATCTATTAATATAAAAAAGTAAATGAAAAAAACAATGAGGCGAGGGAAGGAAGGTTTTAAGAAAAATCGAGCCAAGGATATGTTTCTTTTTGATGTTGATACAAATGAAAATGAAAGGAAAAATCTAGAAATGTCTATTTAAAAATAAAAAAAAACTATTGTAGTGTAGTACAAGGTTTAAGGATGTAGGTCTGTCTATTTGAAAAAATCATATATCATATGGATTCAATTAATTTCTTTAATTGAACATATAATTGTATTAACTAAAAATTTAATAAATCGAAATTTTTAATAATTATAAAATTTTGGTAAACTTTGTTATTATTGAAATTAGTTTTTTCATTGATATAATTAAGTTTTAAATTGAAAAAATGTCAATTAAATTTTTTCAAAAAAGTTCAATTGTAATAAAATTTTTTTAATTTGTCCAAATTTGATTAAAATTTTAATTGAATAAACAAATATTTTAATTGAAACCAGATTTGTTTTTTAGTGCAAAAAGAGGGAAGGAATCATTTGCTTCTTTTTTTGTACGAAAACATATCGAAAGTTGACAAATTTGACAAAAATGTTTTGTCTAAAAAATTCCTGGAAACCAAATAATTTTTCTCAACCAGGTTGATCTAAATATGATTCCATCATTCAGAACATTCAGAATGATGCTAATTTTCACAGTTGAAAGTCCCTAATATTTTCTACAAAAAACTCTTAAAATTAAAAACTACTCTGAGATTTCTATAGAAAATTTTTTTTGTAACAATACAATATTTAACAAAAACATTGTAAATATGAAATATTGTTCTCCATCGGAATGTCAATCAAATGCTTACAAATTTTCTATGTTCGTCCACTATTTAAAATTTTAATTTTGTTCTTCAGCTTTTTTCATCATCATTAACTAGGTACTACAATATTCATTACAAATTTTGTTGATTTAATTGGCTGACATTCTTATGTACTCGTAGTTCATTATATGCAAATAAATATGTAGTTTTGTTATTTTAACACAAATATGTATAAAATTTTCGAATAATTAAAATGCATTTAAGCACAACTAACAAAGGCCTCAAACAAAATCTGACTAAATTGGCACTGATGTATATCATCCGAAACGTACAGTCTTGTTGTTATATTTATGTGTGTTGCAGCATATGAGTATGGAGCACTACATCATTTTAAAAGAAATTGTCAATTGTTTTTATAAAGAAATCACAAAGAAAATCAAAATAAAATTATTGTTAATTAATGTTTTATTTTGAGCGCTGCCAACAAACGTACGACAAAAATAAAGACCATGTTTTAGTTTTTTTGTTTGTAAAAAGTTCATTCACCCAATGACCTTTTTTTTTGAAACAAAATGATTTGTTTTTTAAAGAAAACCTTAAATGCAAAGAACGTGCAGCAGTTTAAAGTCTGTCGGTGAAATGCAGTTGAATATAAACAAGTTTATATTTCTTATGCGTAGTGATTTTTAAAATTTGTGATTATTTTTGATTTAAAAAATAAACTAGTTTTAAATTTTATTAAACTCCATATACAAATCGAATTCGATTAATCGTTACAAATTATGAAAATAATTATTTGTCCCGGTTTACACACATCAATTTTAATTGCAGCAATTCTGAGTTTATAGGAGAGGGAGGAAAGAAGAACGGACTTGATTGTACTCGCAATTCTCTTGTGTTTTTTAATTCGTGCTTTTTTACATGTAAAAGTTACAAAAATTGCATAAAGAGGCATTTGCAGTGTGAACATGAATGCAAGTTCAAAAGAGAATTTAAATCTAAACCAAATTATTTATTCCATTAACCCAACACCGATTAACCGATGGGATTCTAGCTTAACCTTAGCTTTATTTCACTACCGACTTTTTGTTTGCTGATATATAACTATTTTGACTTCAAATTAAATACAATAATTTGCCTCAATATTCAAAAGATTGTTTGTCAATTTCATCATTAAAAAATCGACTAAAAGATTAGACGAGTGCGGATCAATAAGTCCGTGACTTTTCGAACTTCCCTTGTAGTTATATGAAATGCAACACTGCTCCCATTAAGTACCAGTGTCAAATTTTGAGCAAGTTCCGTCATTTACTTTGCGTTTAACAGCAGCATTTTTCGAGGTCCATTACATAGGCATTTGTTTGATCAATAATTTCATCGTTGGAGCTAAATCTCTTTCCACCAAGCCATTTAGGTTTGGAAATAGGAAATAGTCACTGGGGGCTAAATCCGGAGAATAAGGCGAATGATGGTGCAATTCGTAGTCTACTTCATGGTCTATGAGCAAACGCGGCAGCCATCTTGCCACTGAGCCATGTGAGATGCCTATGTCTTCCACAATTCAATCTCGTGCATTTTTTCAATTGTTTGGGTGTAGAGACCTCAACTGGGCGTCCAAAACGTTCGGAATCTTCCGTGCTTGTAAGGCCACAACAAGAGTCAGTAAACCACTTTTTTATTTATGTAATTTAGGTCTTAACTACCCACGCTCACGCACGATCAGGTAATTTAAATTTTGGCTCACGCTCAAGCGTGATTGACGTAGATCACGAGACTTTAACCAACTGGTACCAAACCAAAAAGTCACTTCAGATCTAGTTCTACGAGTGCCACCACCTTAGTACCAATTTTGCTCCCTATTGTTCGTTTCTAAATTTTAAATTTCAAACTAGTTCTACTTTTACTTCCAGAGTGGGAGAGTGGTGATAATTGCTTTCATCCCTAAATTTCAATTGTATGGTTGTTCGAAATGTTCTTAGCCTGACACAGAGAAACTTCCACCAGTCATATGAGTACGTGTTAAATTTCATTTCGATCTGGCAACTCATTCGTATAGTGTAACAGTTGTTCAAAAAATAGGATTTTGATTTCTTTATAACGTAAAATTCAGAAATTCGTGGTGTCGTTAAATATTTACATAACAAAGATTTATCTAGACTAGAATTGCTAGAAGAGCGTTGCACCAAGGGTTTGAAGTTTCAGTTTTTCATAATTTTGAAACTGGTTTGGTACAACGAACTCTTAAAACCAGCGAAACTTTTATGATATCCCGAAAACTTCCTAAGCATCTTATTTTTTTTTTCATTTGATTAGATGTGTCGCAAGACATAAAAATACTAGTTTTTTGGCTTTGTTTTAAAGTCCCGAAACTTTGACCCTAAAGGTACACGGCTTAACGTTATTCGATTTAGCCCAAACTTTCAAATATTATTGTCAGCACTTTTTAAACTTTTACTAAAAATGTCTAACTTATGTAAAATTTAAGTCAAAAATCTTACTCAATCCTGACAATAATACTAGTTCTAGACTCAGTGGCTCAATAATCTGCTGGGATTTTGTTAAAATTTAGAAAAAAATATATATATCCCCAAATATTTCATTACAAAACTACACACATTACGTATTGTTTGTTTCCTTTGTTTATTAAAGTATGATAATTATGTTTTTTTTTTTAATTGTTTCCATATTTTTCTAGGACAAATACTTAAAAGCCTTTTCAAATTAATTTAATTCAAAGATAAAAGAGTTACATACATATAAAAGATCGAAATGGAAAGAAGTATAGATAAAAAAGTTTCATATTTCTAATAAAAAGTTTCAAATTTCTAAAAAAAAATTTTAATGATTTTATGATACAAAAATAAAGTGTTAAATACCTTAAGGGCTTTCTTAATAAAACATAATCAAAGTATGCATTGCTTTAGGTAACACACACCGTGCAACAATTTTCAATTGCTCCCCTAGTTTAGCGTCACGTCAGATCCCAAGAAAAAATACCTTACCAGACGATGTGTGCTTGTTTTACCCCTACAAGTACGATTTATCACTTAAAACAAGAATTGAAAGAGATGCTGCTTTGATTTTTGAATTTGCGCGATTAAATCGATTAGTTCTTAACCCTGATAAAACCAAATTAATACGCTTTAGACCACATGCTTTAAGTATGAACAGTGATTTCAACGTGTTTATTAATGGAAAAGCTGTTTATGAAACCCATTCCGTTAAGTATTTGGGAATCACATTGCAAAGTAACTTGTCATGGGATTTACATATAACCGATTTGAAAAGGAAAATAGCTCCAGCAATTGGAATTTTATATAAATTAAAAAATAAACTGGATGTTAAATCAAAGATGATGATATTTCAATCTTTGATTCAATCGCATTTGAATTACTTAGCAATTATATATGCTTACAATAAAAATAACATTTCACTGAAATCGCTTCAATGCATGCAAAACAAAGCATTAAAAATTATTTACAAACTACCAATACTGTATTCAACTGTCACATTGTACAAAGATATAAGCAAAACAATTTTACCAATTTATGGATTGCGTGAGTATCAGGTGTTAATGTTTGTTTTTAAATGCATTAAACATATTGGTCACCAAAGCATAACATTTTCTCAACAGCAATTTAGTTTTATCACACGAAACAGAACAAATTTAAGAATTCCTCGATGTAGACTAGAAACTACCAAGCAACGCATTGATTACGTGGGTGCTGTAAAATTCAATAATTTACATGCAGATTTGAAATCAATTAATCGAATTTCGCTATTTAAATCGTCTTTTAAACAACACTTATTTAACAACCTTGAAACGCTTTTGTAATTTTTTATTATTTTTGTAAATAGTTTTTATACTTATTTTTTGTAATTTAATAATCTTAACATTAAGTTAAATCTTTTATTTGTACTTTTGACAATGAATTAATTTGCCAACTTGCCTCAATAATGCCTTACGGCGCTGAGGCCGAAATTGAAATGTATTTTAAATATTTTGTACAAATAAAATTTTTTCTGTAGAAGTTTTTTTCTATAGAAAACAAAACAAAAAAAAATAATGGGTTTTAGAACGAGCAGTAACTAGTTGGAGTTTACCTGATAAGCTCATTATTTTAATACAGGGATGTCATTGAAGGTATAGATAAGGCAAAAAATAACTGGCTGTAACTGGTTGTAATAATGAAAACTGATTTTTGTTAACAATTAAAAAAAAATAAATAAAACCAAAAATAGATTTTAACAGACAAATAAGTAATTAAAACACATTACCAGTAACTTATTATTTTCAATTTAAAGGTAATGCAAGGAGCTGGCATGGAATATAAGTAGCTGTATACCAATTATTTTTACTTTAGAAGTAATGCAGTGGGCAGGGTTAGGTCATTATTGCTAATGCAAAAATCAATGAGCTGCTATTACTAAATTTTTCCTGGGATGTCTTTTTAAAGGGACTTTAAAATATCAAAGTATGTATACTATTATGGGAAATTCTTCCTAACCACAATATCAAACAAATGGGGAGAATTTCTACAGTTCAAAAATAATGCAATTTTTTACAAAAAATAACTGTTTATCCATTAGTCTTTAGAATATAGTTATAAACTTTGATACTGAAGTTAAATGAATTCAAACATTCACTTGAAAAATTATTATTGTGAATTTTGAATTTAAGGTTTTGACAGGAGAACTGCGCCTTAAGCAGTTGGGTTATTTCGTTATAACGGCTTTTCAATAGACCTATGATTTTTTCATGTAAAATAAAACTACCACTCTTGTACTTGAACTCATAGAAAAAAAAATACTTTTTATTCAATGTGCGATATAAGGTGTCTCTACGCCAGTGGTCGGCAGAAAGAGAGAATATGAATGTTTGGTGTTTTACACCGTAAGAAATTATTTTATTTTTCTAGATAAATGAATGAATTAATGAATAAGTTTATAAATGAATTAATCGATAAATTAAATTGAATTAAAATAGTTCATGTTTTTGTTTTCTCCATAATAAAAATAATTCATAATAATGATAATAATTTAATATATTTCAAGAAAACAAAAAATTTTTCCCACTAAACATTCCACATTTTTAATTTAAAATGCAAACAAAAAACAAAATAAATACCTACAATAAAAAAACAAATTTTTAGAGTGTACTTTATTTCTTCAACAAAGCGGCATATACTTGCTCTGTTGAAAGTTAGCGTACTACGGAATAAAATAATTGTATTTTTGGTGCTCTTAGCTGTGAGATTTGTTGACATTCGTGTAGTGTACGTGTAAATTGTCGATTGTGCTCGGCCCCTGAGTGTTATGAGTGCCGATCACTGCTTTGCACATAACCTTTTAAAATTTTGGTTTTGTTAATAAATTAATTAAATCTTAAAAAGGCTTAAGATTCTTCAAGGATGACGAGATTTTTTTTTTTAATTTGCAAAACCTGAAAATGGTACAATTGTTTCAAAAATATAAAACTTCAATTGACAATCATGACAGATTTTGTGCTGATAGAAAAAAAGTTTTTAAAGAGAGTAGACCAACAAGAATAACCAATTTCTTAAGGAGGAAATATGTTACTTCTCGTTACTTTTTCCCAATGCATTTCATAAGTTAACTAACAAGTGAGATGACACTTTTGGTTGGCAATTCTCTCCACTTCAGCGACTTTTCTCTTGTTGGTCTACTTTATTTGTCAGTTCCATATTTCCACCCATAAAAGCAACATAGAATATGAAAATTTTCTTTAAAAAAGTATTACCAAAAGATCATGCTTTGAAAATTTAAAAGAGCTTTAAAAGGACATCTGACCTGATCATGTAAACCTAAATACCTACGCAGTTTTACTATACTTGGTATCTCGATTTTTCCCCATGGGTGAGAATTACCATGACACGGTGTAATATACGTATTAATATAGAAAATATATTTAAAAATTTTAAAGATAAAAAAGAAAAACAAAAACGAATATTATATAACATTTTTCTAAAAAATAATTACATATAACAAAAATCTTTTATAAAATATGCATAGAAATTTCTGGCAAAAAACAACACAATAAGAAAACTACTATTTTTCAGAGCCAATTAAACTAAATTTAGAAAATAAAATAAGAGACACAACATAATAACAATAATCAATGTAAACAGTAGGCTTTAAATAAACAGCACACTCGTAGAACACAATCTATCCAATATTGTTTTTTTTTTTGCTATTTTAAGTGCAAAGTGCATTAGACTCCTACAAAGCTCAAGGCAATATAAATTGTGGTGGGTATGGTTATGGTTATTATGTTAGCTTAGGTTAGTTTTTATGAAAAATAGCAACAAAAAAAAAAAACTATATTGATAGAAAAGCAAAAGCTCGAAAGCTTTACTTATTGCGCCAATGGTGGGGGGAATATTTTAAGTTGTGAATAAAATGCAGTTATACCAAATACTTAATATGTTTACAAAAAGCTTATACTATAGTAGTTTTCAAACGATCTTGAACCATATGCAGGTTGTTGCACTTAAATTTGTTTGCAACAAAATAAGCTTTTAGTTTAAAAAGAGGCGTTTTTATATGCTGCCACCACTACACCATAATTATTTATTTTTTTTTTTACAAAAAGGTGCAATTGTTGTTTATCAACAAATAAAAAATATAAGTAGTATGTACTTCAATAAAACTTAATAAGTATTAAAAATTATTTTTATACCCTACAATGTCTAGAAAATTCTTGGGGCTCTAATTTTTTCCCCCTTTTTTGTCATAAAATTTTATTTAAAAATATTTGTTTATAAAAAAATAGTTTAGTGAATTTTTAAGATATTTCAGTACAACGGAAAATTAGAGCATACTTTTAAGACTTTGTGCAACTACCCAGAAAAAAAATCTTAGCAAATAATGGGTTTTAGAACGAGCAGTAACTGGTTGAAGTTTGGCTGATAAGCTTACTAATTTAACAAAGGGGTGCCATTAGAGGTAACTAGTTGCCACCAAGCTTACGAGTAGGGGGTAAAATAACTAGTTAATGGTAAGGTTAAAATAACTAGTTATATATAAGGAAAAATAACTGGTTACAATTCATACAATAACTATTTTTTGTTAACAATTTGAAAAAAAAAAATGTAAATATCAAAACCAAAAATAGATTTTTACTGCCAAATAAGTAGCTAAATTACTAATAAATAATTATTTTCACTTTAAAAGTAATGCAGCATATAAGGGGCTGTATAACACATTATTTTCACTTTAGAAATAATGCAGTGGGCATTGGTAGGTCTTTATTGGTAATGCAAAAATCAATAAGCTGCTAATACTAAATTTTTCCTGGGTATAAAATATTAAAGTTTACTTTAAGAATTACAAAAAACTTACTTATTGTATAAGTGAAAAATTTAAAATAGAATTTCGCATTTAAAAATTAGAGCAAAAAATAATAAGCTGGTGTTCTAATAATACCTGGTACTCAACTCTGTCAAAAACCGTCCTTTTTAAATGCGGAATCACACACACGAGCAGTTTGAAAGAACACATTTGAAAACAGACGGTTAAAATCAAGTTGCGACAGATATTTTCGAATGCTTTCAATAAGGACGGTTTTTGGTCACACACAGTTTTATCCGTACGGTTAAAACTGCCAAAAAGAAAGAACGAAGTGTATGGTGACCCTTATCATTTTAAACAAGGGACTGAAACCGAACCGGCTGACCCAAAAATTTAACCAAGGTCGATTTCAAAACTATAAAAAAATATTCTTGCTGTTTATGGCGTGAGATAAGTTTGATATAAAAATCATTACATTTTTTTTTTCTTTATTCAACATTTTGTAATTTTAAAGCCCAGAGGCAGTGATTGACCCTGCATATATCTAGTCCTTGATCAATGTTGTCAAACTAGATGGAATTCCAGTTATGACTGGTCCAAAAATTTGCAATCTTGTTTTTCAGAAGATGATGAAGATATACTCGAAAAAGGTTTAAAAAAGAAGGAAGGATTTTCTGAGTCAAATTCGTCAAATGAGAGAGCTTTTTCAGCTTTGAAATTCATTTTGTCGCCACAAAGAACAAATTTAAAAGAATTAACCCAAAATTTCTTTGAAAAACAAATAAATAAATTTCCTAATAATGAAACATTTATACTTTTTTTAAATGTTGAACCCGAACCTGAAATTTTTATTTCGATTAATCCGAACTCTAAAACGAACCCCATTTTTTCAGGGTTTCAGTCTCTTTATTAAACACAAAATATTTTTGTGTTGAAAAAATAAAATCAAATTCACTGTTTTTTGTTTTTTTATTCATAAAATTAAAGCCCAAATTAGTTTGGACGAAAAATACTCGTATCATTAATATTGTAGTATTATTGTTAGGTCTCCAACGACCCATATTTTTTAGTTATTGTTGATGCTTTTTTTATTTGCGTGTTGTGAATATTTATGAATATCAATAAAATAATAAACAAATTTCCAATGCATATAACAAACATAGAAGAAAAACAAATATGTGAAAATATCAATTTATTTTTGAAATAAAAAAATAAATAATTTGTACATAACAGGAATGCATTTTTATATATAATTTCATAAAAAAAGACCTTCGAAAATTTAAATATCATTAATATAACATTTTAAAAACAAACATTTTTATATAGCCTTGAATGTTTAAATGCATATTTAAATAAGTATAAATTAGAATTTTTAGTTTGCAAAACTTCTACACCATTTAAATTTATACTCTTTTTTCCCACATTTTTCCTACACATATTCAATTTCTAACGAAAAAAATTAATAGCTATTTGACAATAATCATAAAAGGCGGCAAAAGTTGCAGGTAAAATATTTATTAAAATAAAGAATTCAAAAAATAAAAAATTTTTAAAAAGTGTACATTACAATTGAATTTAAATTTAACTGATATTGCATTTATTTTAACTACATGAACAGTTGAAAGTAACTGCATTGTTAGTTAATTTTAAATGAAATTGCAGTGTACAATTTTTTAACTGCAATTGCAGTGTACACTTTTTTAACTGCAGTTAATTTTACACAGTTCATTTTACAATCATAGGCAAAATTTTTAAAATGTCATTAAAAAAGTTATAAAATTATTTTAATTTGAAAATATGAAATGGTGTAGTTTAAAATTTTCTATTTTATTATTTTCAATAAAAAAAAATCTATACTATACAGAAATAAAAACAATTTTGCCGGTTGTCTGATTAAAATAAACAATTAAAAATAACGTAATATTTTAAAAATAATGTCATAATATACAAAAAATGCAATTAGGTTGTTTACAAGGGGTATGCTAAGTGTTTTATTGTGCCATTGGAGACAGAGTTGTTAAAGTTTAATTTTTAAAAAATACAGAAATAGATTTTAGGACGATACAACATTTGTAGATAAAGGGTGGTTAAATTTAAAGGGCCGATGTTGATTTTGAATTAAACACAAATTTCCCAGCAAAACTTTGGTAATGGGTGCGATATTCTCATGCGTTACCTTGTAATGATAGCTCGTTACCTTTTTCATTATTTGCAAGCATAAAGTAATAGGTTACTCATTTTTGAATATCTAGTTTTAGATACATTACTTTGTGTTTTTTTGTAAGCAAAAGGGTAATGTATGTTTGTTTTGATAACACTAGCGAAAAAACGAAGCGCAACAACTCATTTAAGTTTAAAGCAATCAAATACTATATGCGTAGAGTTCTTGGCTGGCAACCCTGGTTCGATTCCCATCTTGACCACATTATTTTTAAAAGAAATATTTTAAATAAAATATTTGCAATCATTTTTTTTTATAAAAATTCCTCTTTTTTAAAAATCTATTTTTAGACACATTACATTTTTTAATTCTCGTAACCCCTTTCATTATCACCTCTAAAGTAATGGGTATATACATTACTTTGAGGCTCATCGCCTATAAAATTCATCAATGAAGTAAGGTGTGAAGTAATCCATTGGCCCCTATGGCTATACATTACTTTACCCATTATTTGATAATGTGTGGTTTTGCTGGGTATTTAGGAAATCATTGTCATTTCTTTTTATTATCATGATATGGTATGGTTCAATTATGTATGGAACAAAATATCGGCCAAATGGCTGCCGCGACCTCGGCGGCACACCTCCATCCGATGGTCCAAATTTTCGATGACGCTGAGACATAATTGAGGTTCAATACCGTTAATGTTCCGAATTATGTCATCCTTTAGCTCTTGAATTATTGCTGGCTTATCGACGTACACCTTTTCTTTCAAATAAGTCCAACGGTGTCAAATCACATGATCTTAACGGCCAATTGGCACCGCCACCACGGCCATTGAATTTGTTGCACAAAAGAGCCATTGTTTCGTTAGCTGTGTGGCAAGTGGCACCGTCCTGTTGAAGCCACATATCGTCCAGGGTCATATCCTCAATTCCTGGTCACA
Organism: Eustalomyia histrio; assembly: GCA_949748255.1. Taxonomy (NCBI): domain Eukaryota; kingdom Metazoa; phylum Arthropoda; class Insecta; order Diptera; family Anthomyiidae; genus Eustalomyia; species Eustalomyia histrio. The sequence continues at coordinate 5,799,885 of OX456525.1, forward strand.
ATAAGTTCGTTATCATCTCGCGATAGCGAACACCATTCACGGTAAATGCTTGGCCGACCTCATGACACAGTATCGCGAACAACAGCAATGTTTTCCGCAGAACGGACGCACAGGTGTTGTCACAGACCCGGTTTGCTGAAATTCGCCCACAATTCTGCCGATTGTGGACACATTTAGTCGATTATGCTGACCAAAAAAATTCACGAAGTGCACGATATGCATTTTGGTTTGAACGCCCATTTTCATAATAAGCCTGAATAACTTTAACGGGTTGCTCGATTTTATATCATTCCATGGTTCAAATTGAGGTAGTCTGAAATTTAGGTGTCAACTGAAATGCAGAAAAAAACTTGACGTTTAGGTGTGGTTCACATTCAACATCGGCCCTTAAAATTTAACCACCCTTTATATGTTTAGTGTGCTAACAAAAAGAAACCCCATCAGAAAATCATAGTTATAGTAAAACAAAAATTTTATCAACTCTATTATTTTAAATGCGACGATACAATACCTAGTACACCTTGTGAACTCATTTAATGTATAATAAAAATGTATTTGAAAGTAAATGTCAAATAATTTGTTGAGAAATTAAAATTAAAAGAAAAAAAAAACACAATAACTTGTTTCACAAATAACAAGAAAATAAAGAAAACAACAAAAATTAAAACAATTTAGAATCTAAATAAAATTAAATTTTATATAATATACCGGCATGCGAAAAAAAAAATTATCATTATAATAGCAACAATCAAAGAAAACTATAGTATTTTTTCTAGCAAAACAACTTTGTCTAAAATAAAAACAAAAGTTATGCAATATTTTGCTAGATTTTACCGGTATACATACGGTTTGGCTGTTGTTGTTGTTATATTTATAATAATTTTTAGGCTGACCAAAAAAGAAAATTGCATGTTTTAAGATTTGCTTGATACGTAAGCCAGTCGGTCACAATTGCGGGAAAAATGATGTATGTTTAAGGTAGAGGAGAGGTCCAAGCCTTAGTAAAAATTCCAATCCAAATTAGAGCGCACAACACGTGTAAGTGTATTCTATTATTTTGAGTGAGTCCATTGTGAGGAGAATCTGGACTTCTGATTCCACTTTTTCAACCTAACCAAAAGGAATCCCCAGCTTGTTTTCTAATTTTAATAAAAATTATTTATTGCAATAACTTGGATGAATATTTGTATATTTTTAAACTATAATAGAATACTTTTTTTGGAATTTTTATATGATGTATATTTTTAAGAAGGCTCTGGAGTATAACTATGTAATACAGTTAATTGACCGGAATTTCATTTGATTATAGTTGAATTATAAATAAATAAATAATCGGATGCAAATTTCTACTAAACGTTCACAAAGAAAATAACAAAATTATAAGAAGTAGTAAAAAAAAATATACCTTTTTATTATAACGGTAGTTGTCTATCACGCTCTGATCAATACCGATACGAAAAATTTAAAACTGCGGTTGCAATAGTGACATGAGTCTTCAAATATTATAAGGTTTATTTCATATTACCTGTTAAATTTTGTTATATTTGCAAAAACCGTTATAAATTGGTGTTTAGCGTTCTTATAACGGTAGTTTAAGATATTTCAAAATTGAACCGGTAAAATAGCGCAATAAACCCGGTTGCTGCATTGTTCGATTCGTTTTTGTTGAATGTAGCATCAAGTTTAATACAAAATTTCTCTTTTTTTTATCGGTTTTTTAACCCTAATGCCATCCTGAAAAGGCATGCACTTAAGGTCAACCAAAGGGAATTAAATTTCTGAATTTAAGGCAAAGGAAACTTTATTTATTATTATGAAATTTCTCCCTTGGATTCTATATGATTAACTAACAAGAAAACTGATCATGTTTTTTTTTTTTTTGGTATATATAAACCCCTAGGGAGGAATGTGCAAGTCTTTATTATAAGGATGGTATGAAGGTTAAGAGGAAAGTAATGAAAAATAAATAAAAAAATTGTTTGGAACTTTTTTAAAAAGCTTAAATAAATTTTTAGAGCTTTTTTGGTTGGCCTTATATGTTTTAACCCTCAATTGTCCACAATGTGAAATTGTTGTTGTTCAATTATATTATTTTTTTTATTCTAAATGGTCTGTGCCAAAAGATTATAAACTTAAAAGTATACAATAAAAAAATCAATATTTGGCAACTGATTAATGATGGCATTACATTTAGACTAATTTATGTCTGTATTTGAATCAGGGCTAAGAAGTGAAAATAGTACTTTTTTGACCTCAGAAGTACAAAAATAAGCATTTATTATTGTTTTATCATTTTTTAAATATGTATTCTTAGTTCAAGTATTTTTTAGTTTAAAAAGTTGTTAAAAAAATTATCAAAAAAAAAAAAATTAATTGTATTTTTTTTTTTTTTGTTATTTTTTGTCTTTGCGATAAAACAAATTATAAAAGATGTTTATATATATGAAAAAGAATTTGTTTAACTCTGTGGTTACACGTACAAGATTATTGCTTTCTCATATACTGTATGTCAGAATCTCTCGAATTGAAAGCTGTGACGTAGGCTGCAAATTGCAAATTGAGAGAAATTGAAATCAAAAAATAGGAAATGATAGAAATTAAATAAAATTATTTTTCTTTTTAGCAAAATACAAAGAAAAATATGCTTTAAATATTAACTTTTAAGAAAATATGCAAAATATACAATATGGAAAAATATACAATATGCATTTATTGCAAAATATGCATTTATTGCAATATAAACGATTATTGCAAATTTTGCATTCATCGCAATAAATGATCTTTTAGCAAAATATTCAATTTGCAATGTGAATAAATAAATAAATAAATAAATTTATAGCAAAATATACAAGAATATGCATTTTTTTTTTTTTTTTGTTTTTTTATTCAACATTTTGTAATTTCAAAGCCTAGAGGCCAATTAAAATATGCATTTATTGCAAAATATGAACTTTTAGCAAGATATGCAATATGCATTTATTGCAATATATGCATTTTTTTGCAAAATATGCATTTATAGCAAAATATGCATGTATTGCAAAATCTGCATTTATAGCAAAATATGCATTTATTTTAAAATATGCATTTATTGCAAAATATACATTTATTGCAAATTTTGGAAAATATGCATTTATAGCAAAATATGCATTTATATCAAAACATGCATTTATTGCAAAATATACATTTATTGCAAATTTTGTATTAATCGCAAAATATGAACTTTCAGCAAAATATGCAATGTAAATTTATAGCAAAAGATGCATTTATTTATTGCAAATTTTGCATTTATTTTCTTGCAAATTTGTTGATTCGCAAGATATTTGATAAACGATGCTTCTCCTTAGCTAACAACAACAAATATATATTTACATAAACTTCCGAGCCCTATTTAAAATCTTATAGGTTTATTTGTTTTTTTTTTTTACTTTCAGAAAAAGCTTATTTATGACTATCGTTTTTATATAAAATTAGTACTTGTACAGACTTATGTTTGTATTAATTTTTACGACGCAATTTTTTGTTAATATTATTATGTATTTTGTTTTCTATATCTTTTCATTTATTTTTTATTTGTTTTATTTTAAAAATTTTGCCGGTTTTTATAAGGTGTTGTTATTGTTGTTAAAATAAACTAAGATTTTAATTATAGATTTAACTTGTAGATTACTTTTAAAAACATTTGTTGTTATTTACGAAAAATTAATATGAAAAAACGAGTTTAAAAAAATTAATAAATAACGAAGCGTGTAAGAAGAATATATTTAAGAGCACGAAAAAATGTGCTATTAACCCTTTGACGAACGAATTTAAACCGCTAGATTTTTTAAAGATACTTTTTGCGCTCCTATCCGGGAAATATGTAATTAAAGCGATAATGTTTATAGAATATAGTTCCTGAATAGGTTAACATTTCTTTTATACAATTATTTTTTTTTGTTTTAAACTATGCTTAACAGGAAAATAGTATAATTTTTTGTATTCCAAATTTAATTTTTAAATTAAATTAAAAAAAAATTAATAATAAAAAATAAATATTTTTTGTTTTTTTTATGAAGTTTTTATATACTTCGAGGTATTTCGTTTATTATTTCTAGTTTATAGTGAGCTTTCAATCTCTGTATATTTACAAAAACAAAGCAAATTAACGATTTTTAGCTAGGTTGATACATGTATTTCGATCCGGCAAAAGATCTCTTCAGAACCCAAAGTTTTAGACAAGCTAAAGCCTCTAAAAGAACGCAGAGCCTGAACAAAAAACCTATTAAAATCGAATATTTTGCTACATTTCTGTCTTCTTAGCAATTAATAGGTTTTTGTTCAGGCTCTGCCTTCTTTTAGAGGCTTTAGCTTGTCTAAAACTTTATGTTCTGAAGAGATCTTTTGCCGGATCGAAATACATGTATCAACCTAGCTAAAAATCGTTAATTTGCTTTGTTTTCAAAGCTCACTATAAACTAGAAAAATATTTTTTATTTTAACAATTGATAGAGATCCTTCAGAAGCTGCATCTTTTTAGTGTCGATAACAAAAAGTTTCGTTGAAATCGTTCAAGAAGATTGTCTAAAATATCAGCCAATTGCCGTCAAAGAGTTAAATGAGTAAAATGATTATAGTTTGTTGGCTGGTTTTTTTTAAAGAAATATTATTTATAAAATTAATAAACAAAAATATAGAGTATAGAGTAGACATTTTTCAAAAGCAATACATTTTAAGAAAAAATAAATGAAGACGTAGTTATTTTGATATTTATTTTTAATACGTTTAAATTTAGAATAACACCATTTAATCGAGTTTTTCATATAATAAAATTGCAAGTGTTTATGTTTTACCACAATTTTATCATAATTTTGAGTTTACTTTTTCAATTATCTCATGTTGTTTTTTTACTTTGTACATAAGTTGTAAAAAAAGGTTTTATTTTATAACATGTGCTTAAGTAAACCAAAAATGGGTCATATATTAATATATAGAGTAAACTAGGCTGTTATAACCATAAGGTCCATAACTATATTTTCCTAAAAGTTGATATACAAAAATAACAATTTTGTGGTAATGAATCTCGTAAAACCAAATTTTTCACTATATTCTCTTCGCCGAACTCAGACTCTATAAAAATATTATTTTGGCCAATGCTACACGTTCAATTGCGATCACATTTTAAGAATTATTGTTCTTAGAGTTCTTGGAATACCTAAAAAAAAAACAAGTAACGAATGTGCCCCAGTCCACCCTTCATAACAAGCTTTATAACTTTGTATATAAAATAGTGCAATCAAACTTAATTTTATTAAATGATAATTACACAAGTTGATAACAAAAATAAAAAAAAGTTTATAGAAAAACTAGTAAAAGAAAAAATTAAAATCGGTCATGTCGACTATATGATGATACCCTACACCAAGTTTAATTTGTATAAAATTTCGGGAAGCAGCCCATAATTGGGCAGGGGTCCTGATACTTTTTTATAAACAGGTCGCAAAATATAAAGTTAAATCTGAACAAAATTGAAAAAAAAAAACAAAATTCATTTAAGCTACACTCAGAAAAAAAATTGCAATATTCCTTATCGAGCTAAAGATCCTTTATTTATAAATAAAGGATCTTTAGCTCGATAAGGAATATTGCATGAATAGAGAAGATCGAAGAAAACTAAAATAATTATTAAGAAAAAAAAATTAGTAGAAAAATTTTTAAACGGTTTTCAATTCCACTTTACTATTTTTGTACTGATTTTTAGTAAAAAATTATTGTTTAACAAATCTTTTTGCTATTTACATTATACAAATTACAGGATTTTTACAGAATAATTACAAATTTTTGTTGCTAATTTAAGAAATTATATTACAAATTTTTAAAAACCGCTTTGCTAAAATTAGCAAAAAAAAAAATACTAATTTAAAAAGTGGATATTGACGGAAATGTTATTTCTAATTAAAACTTACACCTACAAACTTAAATTGCCTTAAAATATTACATCCCAATATACCATATAGCAATAAAACTGCAATACAACTTGAGAATAAGCTAAGCTTATATTAATAGTGTGTTTTAAGCTTTTCTTAATTTCGCTTATTATATTATGTTATGCTTATATTAATAGTGTGTTTTAAGCTTTTCTTAATTTCGCTTATTATAATATTTATAAAATGTGAATTCACAAGCAGTATTTAACAATGCTAGAGAAAAGATTATTATACATAACTTTTTCTCAAGTATGCTTATAAACGACATACAACAACAACGCAATATGACGATTGAAATAGACATATTTTTCAATACATTCTAGTCTTGTTGTCTTTGCCATTACTTTTTCTTTAAATTTGTCAAACGTGTTTTGCGTGTACATTTAGTTGTAAATTTTATATAGTGAAATTGCATATAAAATTTAATTATTTTTATTTATGGTTAAAATTAATTATTATTATTTATATTTAAAATGAATTATTATTTTTTATATTTAAAATAAGTTATTATTATTTATTTTTAAAATTAAAATAAAAAATAAATTAATTTAAAGAAAATAATTATGATTTCCCTTTTTCAACTATTAATAATATATTACTTTTGTAAGCTTATTCTACAATTGCAAGATTAAGCTTATAGTAATCATACACACATAATATTTTCACGAGGGTTCCGTTTTGATTTTTCTACAATTGTTACGATAGCCTTTTTCAATATATTCTCAAGCCTTTTTCAAGCTTAAGGCTTGTGTTTGTAAGCTTATAATAATATTTTTCTCAAGTCATTTGGTATGTTGGGATAGATTAAAAAAAAAAAACATCGGTAGTGAAGATACCGACTCATGTCCAAAAATACGACATCCACCTAAAATAGCACTAAAAAATTTTTAGTTCTAAAAATCAACCCTAAAAACGATTACAATTTGACCTTAAAAGAAAAAAATTTAGTAAAATATTTTTTAAAACAGAAATTACCAAATTAAAACAAAATAATAAATTCGTTTGTTTTGAAAATTTTTAAGCTTTTTTTTTTTTAATTTTGTCCAAAATATTTTTGGAAAAAAAAATTAATAAAATAAAAAAAATGTTGATGCTCGATAACAAAATTTTAAATTTTGTACTAATATTAGTATTTAGTAAATTTTTTTTTTGCTGATTTTAGCAACAGATTTTAAATTCCGATTTACAAATAGTTTACTCAAATTTAGTAGCGGCAGCTAATTTTTTCTACTAATATCATTGCACTATTCGTCAGCAGACATGTGTTGCTAAGGTTAGTAAAAAAAATAACGCTGTGCTCAAATTAGCAAAATTTCACGTAATAACAGCAACATTTTCAGTTGCCATTACAGACTTTTTTTGGTGAGTGTAATACAGGGAAAGTGGGTTTATATAAGGACTAGTTCCGATTTTGTGTAAATTCGGAAGCTTGATTCACGGTCCCATGCAACATTCACAAACCAAGTTTCAATCAGATATCTATGGTTTTGTGTGTCTAAATACCATTTAAGCGTAATTCAGAAAGTATCTTTCTATTGGGAGGAAAATATGAAAATGAACCATTTACATATAACCGAATTTAATAGAGTTCGTCCCTGAGGCCGATATAAGCTTATGGAGCAAATTTCATAATATTTTACATTTTTACATGGACACACGAACAGATGGACATCGTTAAATTGAATCAGAAAGTCCTTCATGTATCAATTGATATACGAGTCCGATATTTTTGGTCGTTACAAACATCAGCACAAAATCAAAATACACCTAATGGAGTGCAGGGTATAAATATGCTGGCAGATGTTATAATCGTTATCAATTTGTTGAACCATTTAGAGCAGAAATACTACAATTTAGCTGGTAGCCTTGATGTGTTCATTGTTAGTCATTTCAATAACTGATTTTTGTTTGTGTTAACCTAAGTCCCTTACCTAAATTTGTACTAATTTTTTATATCACTAAAGAATGTTGAACAATTTTAACCCAAATCAAATAAACACCTCGTTTTTAAACACATTGGTATGAATTATCACTTTTTACATTTACTTTTTAATTAAGGAAGTTTTTATTTTTAAATTTTCTTAATGTCTCCTTAAACCCCCGTTTGCACAAAAGTGGTACCTGGGTACTCTATTGTTTACTTTATTGTATTAAATGCTTATTAATTTTTAGGAAAATTTCAATTAGTATTGAACAATTTTGTCACAATCAATATGGCAACATCTTGTTATTTGAAAATATAATAAGAATACTGTTTGCTCCTATAAACTCGGTTTAAGTTTTGTTTTGAGTTTAACTAAATAGCCAAATAAACTAAGTTAAATTGAAATCTAAAAAAAAAACTACCTCTTAGAAAGCAACATATTTTGTACAGGGTGGCGCTTTACGGTTGGAATCCTTTGTAACTTTTGTAATTGTTGTTTTTGCTTTCTTTTTTCAGCATTGTAATGAAGACTTGAGGGAATTTTATATGGAACTTTACACTATCGAACAACGTCCCAAAACAATTATGTTTTATTTTTATTTTTTCGCTCAAGCGATTTTAACTGGTTCTCACGTTCACTGGATTTATCTGCTCCTGACTTGTTTCTTCTTTTTTTTTTTTTGATATTTTTGAAAAAAAGGTTGTATGTTGTTAACAAGCCAATAACTATCCCAAAAGTGATATCTTAGTCAATAAGTTTGGCAATATTTGGTTTATAATTTATGGTATTAATATACACATTTATTTTTAAAATATATAAATGTAATTCAATAGTTTATTGGTACTTACTTAGAGGGCATGTTATTTAAAATCTTTTCAGTTATAAAGCCAGCACGATTACAACGTTCCAAAAAACGATCTAATATAATATAAGCCAGTGGCACATCCAATACAATATCGGCCATATCCTCAAAAACGCGTAGGAAACCCTTTAAATAAGAAAATAGAAAAAAAAGAAAACAAAACAGAACAAATTTAAAACAAAATTAGTATGAAATAAAATTAAAACAAATTATTTTAGTGCGTTGAATTTATGAAAACGAATGTATTTACCTGCTCCATACAAGCAGGAAGTACCAAGCATGCTTTATCCAATGATGCCAACAATTCACACATTAACTCCTCCGTAGTTTGAGACACTGATTCTAAAGTTAAAACTACACTCTCATAAACCAATTCGTGATGGAAATGAGGAACTTCTAAATCGCGTATGCAACGTTGAGCCTCTTGAATATCTCGTGATGATATATACTCTTTTAATAGCATGCCCATTTGCTTAGTAATATTTTCGACTGGCCTCAATGGACCACCCATACCCCAGACATTGTCTAAATGGGCAAAACCTGGTTTCATGTGCAATAAGGTATCAGCACGTCGTATGGCGGTCATAGCATGCTCATTTAATTCACCATGCACTGAAGGTTTGGTAACAAATTTAGGTGGAATACAATCATCGGCAACTGCACGTGCTAAAAAGTTGCCTATAAAGGTGGATAATGAAGAATATACAAATAAATTTGAGGTGAATTAATTAAGAATTTAGAGATTATTTCTTAATTATAAATGATAAGAATTTAATATTCAAAAATCTTATCGATAATTATGCAATTCAATCCAATCTTGCCAAAAATTTATATTAAAAATCAATAATGATGTTTCTGTGAGGTTTACAGAAATTTAATATATACAATTTACGTTTAATATTACAAAGTATAAAACTTTAATTAAAAAGTACTTTAATTTTTACCACCCAGGTGGAGAAATACAAACGCCAGAATGTCAGCCCGGTGTTACTTTACTAGCATTTTGTCAAAATTATACTTACACTTTGTTATATTCGGCGCAGTTTTTATTTTATTTTCCCCCTGTACATCTAATTCTACTAGACTTTTACTATACAAGTCAGATTTTTCATTCAAAATAGCATAAGAAAACAATACCTGTGCCTCTCTTACTCAAATAATTGTGTAAAATAATTTGCAGAAAACAGTTTTGAGTGTAACTGACTTTAAAAAAACAACTGTCCTGTACAATTTTTTTTTCACACCGTGGGTAATTTCTACCAGAACATATATTGATATTAATTTATTTTTAGCAAGTTTTTTTTGTACTTACCCAATATAGTTGGGGCTTCTGGAGTGTCCAAAATTAAATCAGGCAAATTTTGCAATAATATCTCAAAGCCCTTTTCAATATCTCTGCTTGTTATAACGCGTAAATATAAATCGGATATCAATACCGATGTCATTTCACGCTGTGAATCTTTATGATCCATAGATATTTCCACAATAACACTAGTGACATAGGGACGCAGGGGTCCCGTTAATATTTCATCTAAATTAACAGCTACCTCATGGGTCTCACCATGCTCATAATATTCCAAAACAATAGGCTCAGCTAATTTGAAAAATTCTGCGGGGGTTAGTTCCGCAGTGACTTCACTTAAAACAATATTCTGATCATTACTTTCCCAATCGTAATTAGGATCCTTTTCGTCCTCGTAGAGCTCCTCTACTAAGGCCTCAGAGCCGAGTTTGCCCCAGACACCTTTACCGCCAGCACCACCCTTTTTGGGTAAGCCACGTCCATAAAGGCTGCGGGAACGACGACTGTTCTTCCAACGACGATGGGGTACTATGTAATTTTTGGCTTGACCATTCACTGAAGCAGCCAACCCAGCAGAACCACTGCTTTCACCACGACTATTTTGTCTATGTGCAAAGCGCTTAGCTTTACGTTTAATACGATTGTCATGATTTACGAGGCCTACACTAGTCTGCTTATCATTTTGGCGGCTGGAAGAACCGGCATCAGCATTAAGCTCTACTGCCTTAATATCACCATTTAGCTCACGTTCCACCGAGCTTTCGCGTGAATCATCACCACTACCATGACCATTTTGCTGTACAGTTTCAGCATCCATGATGATTAAAAAGGTTTAATTTACGATTAACTTAAAGGACAATTGTACTTGATATGAAGCAGGTGCTTTAGGATAGAGAAAGCTTTTGTAATTAGTTGATTTTGTGCTATTTTTATTGTTATTAAGGGTAGAGTACAGGCAAACAGAGCTTTCTTACAAAAAAAAACTGCTTGACTTAAACTCGTATAACCGATTTATTTCGTTCACTGGAATGATGTGATTTTACAATTTAAAAATCCAGGTTTAAACTGAAAAAAATAATAAAATATTTACATTTGGTTAATCAAAGATGAAATTGCTTTTTAAAACATAAAAACTAAAAAGAGCCACAATATATGGGTTTCATATATCTAAAAAAGCTCACTTTTCATGCTTTAACAGTTTAGAATTTAAGACAGCTTTAAAGGTCTTTATTTTTTCGAAGGATTTAAAACTTCTTTTTCTAAGCTTAAAATATGTTAATAAAAAAATTGATTCATAAATGAAAAGAAGAAAATTAAAAATAGCTGTTAACATCAAAAATTAATATATTTTTGAAGTTAACAAAACCATTTAAAGAAATTTTTAAATAATTTGACCTAATGTCAAAAAATAAAATCTTTAAATTCTCGTAATTTAATGTTTTTGAAATACACTTTCTGAGATTTTAAAATTCTCAATACTATTTGATAGCTTTGAGCATACTAACATTTGGAAAATCTTAAATTTGTCAAAAGTTTACAATTTTAGAAAGCTAAATATTATTTTGAATTTATATATATTAGGTGTGTTCGACGTACGTTACCGCGGGTGCCCGCGGGAACCCAATCTTACCAGAAAGCGTTTCTTGTAACAAAAATTGGGTAAATGAGTGTTCATGAGAGAGTAATTGTGTTTCTATTTTTACCAGATCTTACCCGTACTTTTTGTTTGGGTAAAATGGAAAAATTGTCAAATCATCAGCTGCTGCCAATAAATTAACCGTTTTGCATTTTTGAAAAAAAATTAAAGTTAAATAAAAGTATGCTATAAACAACTTTTTCTTCTTATTAATGAATAATACATTTGAAAATGTAAATAGATATTTGCCATTTGAAATATATTTATTAATTAAGCTGTTTTTAATATGAATAAATTTGAGGTTTATTTTTGGGTATGAAATGTGGTTTTGTGCGTTCGCAGTGTTTTGGGCATTTTTATCGTTTTGTGAGAGAATTTTTTGATTACTCTCATTTTACCAGACTTTACCCAAAATTATCTCGTACAGACCTATTATTTAAAAAACAAACTTCTGGAATGTATGCCTTGAATTTTTTTTTTTTTTTATAAAAATAAAATTATTGACATGGCTCACGAGTTTTTCTATATGAATGTTAATGTTACTTCGAAGTCTAGTAAGGCTATCAACTTGTTTAGACATACTATAGTCATTCTAAGCTAAAAGTTAAAGACCGCTATGAAGGTTTCATTCGTGTTTGTTTTGTATTCTATTCTACAGTTCTATTAGATAAATAGAATAGTTTGACACCACACACACAATGCATTCACAGTTGTCGTTGTCGCCGTTTGTTGTCCTCAATATCACATTATTCAAGATAAGTTGAATTACCTTTTTCTCTTTGATAAAAGTGCAATGAAATTTATTTAGTTCTTGTAAGTTTATTTTTTTATTTTCTTTATTTTGAAATGTACTGAATATTTTTCTAAATATAGACAATAACATATATGAATACAATGTATGAAAAACATTTTGTATGCCCGACGAAAGAAAGTTTCTATATTGTATAATTATGTATAATTTAATACAACTTTTTATTTAATTTTCCATATTTATAGCAGCTGTCAATAAAAGACAAAAAAGACTGGTTTTAAAATAGAGAATTGCTCTTAATCGGCATGTTAGTCCCATTTCACGCAGAGCAACTTTTGTCGCGGTGATTCTTGTCAATTCTCTTTTTAAGTTGCCTTTAATTTCACACAGAGAAACTTTTTCAGCAACTTTCGTCTACATTTGTTTTAAAATGAATGAAAAACAAAACGTATTGCCGAGAACAAGCAACTCCGTACCAACCCCACTCTTCTTTCCCCTCTCTCCCAAAAACTCAAGAGTTGCGCGACAAATGTTGCTCTGTGTGAAACAGGACTTGAGAAATCGTTATGAAGGCCTAAAATACATTTTATTTAAAAGCTTGTTGAGTGCAATGTATGAGGAGCTCGTCAGCTTATTTTTGGTATGACCTATACGTCAAATAAAAGTTATGGAGAAAAACGTTAGATTTATATTTTTAACTTTTGTATGTAAAACTGACAGGTAGATCAAAGTTAATACTGAATACTTCAGATGTTATATAAATATCTAAAAACGGGTTTCGGAATTAGAAAGAGGATATTTACGTTAAATATATAACCCATTCTAATCCAATTTTTTCAATGGTCGGTGGGTCAAAGCAATATTAAGCTGACGAGCTAATATTTTTTCATTATGAATTCCACTATTATTTTTTATTGTTTACTAATAAAAATGTTCATGTTCGTTTGCAATAAAAAAAAAACAATTTGTAAAAAAGAATATGATTATACGATCTAAAGTCCTAATAAAAAATTTTATATTTTCTATAAAAAATATTGATTCTGATTTTGTTGTTAATATTGGGATATGTTATTTTCATTAAAATTTTCTTTATTTCAAATTGTATTTATTTATTTATTTAATCAATGTTACACAAAAACCGAGCCCAGAGGGCCATATATGGTTTAAAAATACAACTCAAACATACTACTTAACAAACAATTAGAAGAATATACATATATAATAAATATCTAAACATATATTAAGTAGATAAAAAAAAATAATTTTAAATCCAAAATAAAATGGCAATTGAAATAATTTAAATGATTTAAATGTATAAAAAAGCTAAAGGGTACCGGGTAGAAATTTATTTATTTTATTTATTTTTAACTTTCGTTTGTAGTTAGTTAAGTGTAGAAATGTGACAAACAGACATAAATATATATCTGTATTTAAAAGTTTTATTGACTACGAAAATCTCAGATATTCTCTTATGTCGAGCACTTAGCTTTTCATTTCATTTTCATTCATTCAAATTAACCGAGCCCCTTAGGGCCATATATGCTTAAGAGTATATACATAAGGTGCAAATATACAGATATTTAATTCGGATTTTTTTCATCGGGCAAAGAGAAAAAGCTAATAAATATTTAAAAAATAAATGGCAAGGTAAAATTTATAAAAAATAATTGTAAAGGGATCAATTTTCAATTATTTTCAGAAATCTAATTTTACCTAAAAATATTATAAATTTTTTCTATCAACATTTTTTATACTTTATTTTTTTTTTTTATAAAATTCTTAAAATATGATAAAAGTAATGTAAACTGGAATTGATAGCAATCGCCGATACTTATACATCTTTTACTGAATATTTAATTATATACATCTTTTAAAAACAAGATTAAGTTTTATATTTGTATTTATATAAAAAATATTTTGTTTGTCTGCGCAATAAATTTAGGTATGTACATTATGTGTGTTGTAAATTTTGAATATTGCTTAAAATATAAATAAAACAGCCGGTGTCAGCAGTGTTACCATGTTAGCATATTTTCTGCTAGATTTAGATAAAATTGGGAAATTGCATATTTTTTCTAAAAAATTACGGCAAATGCATATTCCCAAAAAGGATTTAGTTTTTATATTGTATTTTTTTACGAATGATTTTATTACATTTTGGATTTATTAAATGCGTATATGTTGAAAACTGGAAAAAATAAATGCAGATATTACAGTAAAACCATCGCCCATCGATGTTTCATACAATGCAAAAGGTAAGGTTGTTTTCTAATTGGGTTTTTATCCTTGCTCTATATATTTTTCGAAGCAGAATTTTATCATATCTTGCATAATCAATATTACATTGTTTATTTAAAGTTTTTGTTTGGAAGATTTTAAAATATTTTTCCACGATTTAGCAGATTTTAGAATATTTTATTAGGTGATTTAGCATATTGTTAAAGAAAGTTTCTAACAACACTTACCTACTTTATACATCCTCTAAAGGCAACACTGGATGGCAGTGTTTTGACACTATATACACTAATGTCACAACAAACGTATTTTTTTAAACTTTGTACATAAAATTGTTGTAAATATTACGCCTGAAAAAACTGAAAGGAAACTCCCTTTTGGAAAATTCAAGGTCATGCGCTATGGTTATATTATGTCGTATTTTTCGTTAGTTTTTGTTTACATTAAAACTCCTTAATAACAAATGTAAATGGTAAATTAAATTTAAATTTTAAACCAATTGTGGTTATTTATTTTATAATATCTTATAATAGCAGGCAAAGTATTTCATAAATGTGGATTTGACTCGAAAGACCATATCAGTTTATGAAATCCCCATATATGCTTTTTTACAAACTCTACTAAAACGTCAAACTTAATGAAGGGTATTTAAAATTCGCCACATCCGAGTTAAATTCGCACTTTAAAATTAAAGAAAATTGATTCTTATTTCAGATTTTCAGTTTTTTAAATTATCGGCTTTGTTTATTCAAAAACTATTATGAAAATTCACTGTAGTCCATTTTCGAGAATGTTCTTTCAATCACTTACAAAAAACATGTGCATTTAAAAACTCGTACAACATTTGCCGGCTATTTTCTCTGTTTGAATTGGTGTACGTGATAATTTGTAGACCGATTCTGTATACAGAAATTTTCATACCTACATTAACAAATATACTATTTTCTGTTTTGGGTGAAGCTTTAGTTTGTTTTTGTTTTGATATTTTTTATACATATATACTAGAACTACATACTACATTTTAAATAATTTCTATTTTGGTTTTTATATATTTTGTGTACTTTAACCCTTAAATGCTGTGTCGAATGATACTCACACAGGAAGGAACATTATGTTCCACTTATCCAGATCATGTTTCGCTTTTAGTTTCTCAAATATTAAAATATTTTTTTACAGGTTGTCCGCCAGGAGGGTATACTACTTTGTTTGTTTATAATTTTTGATTAAATGAAAGAGAATGGATCTTATATTGATAAATGTTTTATTTAATGTGGGCAATTATGTATGGAATACAATATCAGATAAATATCCGCCTCTGTTAGCCTCCCAAATGCGAGGCCTTTGAAGCACATTTTTCATTACATTCTCACACATTTCACGCGGTATTTTATTAATTTCATCACGAATATTTTGTTTGAGTTGCTCCATTGTAATCCTGGCTGTATGCGGTGTGGCACCGTCTTGTTGATACCACATGTTGATCAAACCCAAAGGATGCAGTTGTGGCGTTGAAAAGTTTTCAATCATATCACGATATCGCTCCCCATTCTTAGTTACCGTTACGCCGTTTCAGTTTCAAAGAAGTAAAGTCCAATGATTCCTCCTGACCAAATTGCACACCAAACTGACACTTTTAATGGATGCAAAGGTGACTGATGATTCCAATACTTCACGACTGATAAATATAAACTGTCAAGACTAATGTTTACCAAAATGGCGGCGAAAAAAAGTAGTATAGGGTACGTTCGTAAATGCAGAAAACTTGCGCATCACTGCGGCAGTTATGCCAATTTATGTTGCTGATGCGTGGTCATCTGTTGCAGATGCTTTGCTACTGCTCAACAACTGCAGTTTACTTTTTAGAACGTTTTGCTAAAGATAATAATATGTTCACCACAATAAAATTAACAAATATTATTGAAAATCTTGATGGTAAAATTAAAACTTTTTGTTAACTTATTATTTGTTACTTAATTAAAATAGAAATGAAAACTGATTTCACAATATTGCATCAGAAACTTTAATGATGCCATAGTTGCAAAAATTTGCAGCAGCACTGTCAATTGTTTGCATAAAAAAATATTTGACGTAAATCAGTGCTGTCAAGTGATGCTTTTTTGAACGTTTTATATTTATTATGCTGCAGTGATGCGAAACTACTGCATTTACGAATGTACCCATACCTTCCCGGCGGACACCCTGTATTTTGATGCTTTCAAACACAATGTTCCATTTTGCTATTTGCGTAGTAAATAAAATAAGAGGCGAAAATTGTGACGATAATAATTTACAAGATTTATTTGACATAATATGTTATAGCTATAAAAATAACTATTTAAAAATAGAGCATATGAAAACTAACAATATAATATTGAAATAATATTATTTTGTAATTAATAGTATATATCGACGTTGGCTTCAGACATTCCCATGCAACTTTGAAATAATTAACGTTAAGCGTTAACAATAAATGTTGGCGTATGTCAAATTTATGTGTAAATTCTAATTTGATTTCTAACAAATTTTTGTTTAAAATGTTTGAAAATTGTTATTTGTTTCTTTAGAATACATATCTTATGCAGAAAAAATGCAACATTTTTTTTTCAGAAAAGAAAACGGCATTAGTCAAGTCTAGTAAGAATTACTCAGTAACAAACTTAAACCTAGGATTCTAGTATAAAAATGTTAAGCAACATCGAAATTTCATAAGTATTCTTATCTTATGGCAAAACTAGTTTGCTTTCAATAAGTAATATCAAAAAATATTATTATTTCTGCTTAATTTCTTTATCCGACATTGAAAACAGGTCGCTCATTTGTAAATTTTCGTCTGACAATTGTTTAAATTTGGGCAATAGTTTATATTATAAACAATATACAATTAAAAATATCACATTTCTCAAATAAAAATGGTTCTTACCAATTCTTTCGATCAAACATATAGAATGTCCATTATTTATAAAACAAAAACAAATAATAACTTCTTTTGATTAAATGACAATTTTTTGCAAAAATGTTTAATATGAAAATAAACACAAACAGCGGTATTCATAAAAATTTTAAACAGCATTTCAAATCAATTTTAAGCAAAATTTGCTAAAATTGTATTCGACGAATTTTAGCTTAAAATACTTTTAAAAAAGGTATTTTAGCAAATTTTGCTGTTTATATATTTTATTACCGCTGTAATTATTTTTCGAATTATTACACGCGTGCATATTCAAAAATAAGTATAAGTATATTTTTTTTATTTTATATTTTCTCTGTTGCATCAATTTTCATACTAATAATTTTCTAGCATTTAAGGGTTAATTTCATGTGTGTTATGTAGGTCTGGTTGAATGTTGTTCTGCTGCTTTTTTTATTGTTTGGCCTCCCCGAAATTTGATAAAAACAAACAGTAAAAAAAATGAAGAAGAAAAACTAAACTTTGTGTATTCATGTGGATTTTAATTTTTGCGACGCAATTTCATTTTAAATGTGAAAAAATCGTCAAGACATTGTGTCTAAATATTTTGCAATAGGTATATCAAGTGTCCTTTTTAATATATTAGCACAGATTCGACGAGGACGACCTCTTATTTTTTAACGAAAATCATGTAGATTTATATATTGAGTTTTTATGTCATGAAAATATTCTTTTAAAATTTCTTTTACAACAAGTACACAGATATTGTAGAAATATATTTTATGTTTGTCAAAATAATATTAATACTACGCATTTATTTAAAAAATACATAAAAAATGATTTCAAGGTTAAAACGGGCAAAATAAACATAAAAAATACAAAGAATAAAATGTAAAGAGGGAATATATAAAAATAAAAGAGCACAAAACGGAATATTAAACCGGTTACATACACCACTACAAAAAAAAAGTAATACAAAAAAACCGAAAAAAGCTTAAAGAAAAAGACACGACTACGCTTTCCAGTCACTCTCTCAGTCAGTCAAGTCCGTCACAAATCAACCATCCCAAATTTTGTATTGATAAATACTGTACAACGTAATATTTATTCTATACAACATGGTCAATTTGTATGTGTTTAATTTGGTTCTTCTCTATCCATCCATCCCCCCTCCCTCCCGACCAGTAAATATTATTATGTTTGCTGCGAACAGAGATGCGAAAGAATATTTATAAGAACACTTTGATTACAATTTTTTTATAAAAATTTCTCGATTATAAGGACTTGAAAAATGAGATTCTATTTAGTTTGTATAACGTACAGTACAGCCGTTGTTCGCCCCAAATTCTAAAAATGATTTTACATTTTAAAATTGTTGATTTATTTTATAGTCCCTTTTCTGACGATACTTTAGTCAAAGTTTAACGTTTTTAGCCATTTTCATGACGTCATATTTCGCAAACCGAAAATTAGACCCCTGAAATTTGGGCTTCGTCATGAACTTGTATAGTAAGACAGTTATGGTGAATTTCATTGAAATCGGAGATGGTCGATCCGAATGGTGATTGAGTTCATGTGATTTGACTGGTAATGTGAATGAATTAGCTAAATCATTTAATATTTTAAATCAATAAGTGATAATCTTTTTTTTTTTTTTTGTAATACAAGAACATTATTTCGAAATCTATAGTAGATTTCGCAAAATTAAAAATACAAAATAGTAAAAAACGCAATCGAACAGCTTTTAAACATTTAGTTTCGTGAAAAAAATTGACTTTAAATTATTTAATTGTTAATTTGTTTTACTTAATTTTTAATTTTATATCTATAACTACATGACTTTATTTTTTGTAAATAAATACAATTTAAACATTTGGGGCCGCCTTTAAGCTGTTTTCGTATATGGACCTGAACCACATTCTAATAGTTGTGATCTTGTTGTGCGTACTGCACATTGAAAATAGAACAATTGTATGGTTTGCCCTCATCTACATTTACTACCAAACACAATTTATTTGTCATAATTAATTTTTTGTTTTAAATATCTTATCAAAGTAAAAACACAAAAATTTCAAATATTTTTATGACAAATATTTTTGTTTACATTAAAAAGAGAAAAGCCAAGAATTTTCAAGACTTGGCAACATTTTTATAATAATTTTTGAGCAGCTATATACATAACTTCTTAGCAAGTCTATATCTACTTAAATGTCTATGAAATATGTATATAAAATTCGAAAAAACAAACCTACTGATTTACATTACACAGAACTTTTAATTTAGGCAATAACAAATTATCAGGACCTGTGCGGGGAGGCTAAATAAATTTTAAACTAAAAACAAATTGAGAAAAGTAATATATTTTCAAATTTCATAGAAATTTGGAAACCTGAATTTAGTTTTGATATTATTTAGCCAGTTCGTCACCCATAGATCGTAAAATATTTAGCATTGAAAATCCAATCCTTTTCGATTATGATTACATGCCAGAATATCTCGTTTACACATATTTATAAATTTTTTTATTCATATTCGTATTTTATATTTTGTATATACATAAACTTTCAAACCATATTGCATGATTGCTGACAATTCTTATTTATTTGATTTAACGAATGAATACCGCTGTAAATTTTTTTACAAAAACATTATTTTTTAATACAAGACTTTCGAATATACTCACAAACAACAAGTAATAAACCTTAACCACATTCTAATAGTTGTGATCTTGTTGTGATCTTGTTGAAAATATAAATTTATATGAATAGAGATGAATAGAGCTGTTAATTCTTCCCCAGAGAATTAATTCGTTTAAATTCTGTTTGTTAAAGCAGCAGGATATAATTAATAAGAGAGTAAAAAACCACCATAAAATTAAGTAAAATGAATTTAAGCAACAAAACAAAATATAAAGGAATTTAAAAAGGTACAATATATAAAATATAAAAAAATAAAAATAAACAAGAAAAATGACAACAAGAGCAGCTGTGGTAGTAAATAAAACAATTTCTACACAAAAATAAAAATTTTAAAAGTACAGCCAAAACCCGATATAACGAAATATTCGTTTCGTCCCAATAGATATCTGTAATAATAATAATTGTTGAGCAAAAATATGAAGTTTACCATACAGATTATTCAGAGAAATTTTCAATTATGGATATAGACAGATTAATATATGACATGTGTGATGACAGGTGGTTGTACTTTTGAGTTTTAATAGATTTGAAGTTATATTTGTTAAAATTATTAAAATATAAAAAATTTCTATTTAACAAATTTAAATACAATAATTCGTAACTTAAATATATTTTTTTTTTTTTTGCTGATTTTACATAATAAAATAAATCAGTATATTTTCATACATATCCCACAACGGAAATTGTCGTCTGGTTAGCACAGTAGGTGCTTTTGAAAACTTTACAATTGAATCTTTTCATAACTAAACATTCAGTTGATTGTGAGAATTCAATTAACTTTTTTTCATATCGAGTTGTGAAAAGCATGAGGAATAAGTACAAAATTAGTGTAATGACTTTACTGGAAAATTTAGCCTTTTTTAATTGGAAATCTATCGAATTTTTATTATTGACACCAAATAAAATTTAGGAAATATTTTGAATAAAAAATTTTCCCTGAAAAAAAAAATCATAATTTTTTTTAAAGAAAGAAACATTAAAAAACAGCAAATCCAAAAACCCAGCCCTTGGCGTAAAATATGGTTTATATTATGCTTAAGGTAATATATTTTACTCCACAATTTTGAAACTTTAAAAAATTAAACGGTGAATCTCGTCACATTTCATTTTTGTGCTGTAATTAAAAAAAAACACAAGATATGAAAGTGAAAGCTTTTTAAATATTCTTGTTACTCGATTTTTATGGTCGATATCTTAAATGAAAGCCAAATTGTCTTATCTATTGAAAAAAAACCGCACAACAGTAGAGTATCTTCATAGGTTTTTTACCCCGGTGTCTTCACACGCAATAAAACAAAATATCAATAAAAATCGTCAAAATGATTTTATATCAAGACAACAATTAACGTCATTGCATGATACAAAGTGTTTTGGCACACCATGACGACGCCTCTCACGTAATAAAAACGGTTTCTTGGTTTTATATGGGCTGATTACAAAGGTTCTGCATTTTTCTAATTGGTTTATTGCGATTCCAATTGATTTTCTTTACAAAGCTATTTGATTTTAGCAGATTTCCCAATTGCATTTAAAAACAAGTAAGAGCGGCTAAATTCGGCTATGCCGAATCTTATATACCCTTCACCATGGTATTCTGAAGGAGATGAATACATCGTTGGAATCTACTACCTCATAGCTCTCCACAAACAAGCGGTATCCCCATTTATTTTTTCTTAAATGTCCAAAAATTTTAATCCAAAATAATATGTCATGTAAAATCTCAAATTTATATTTTTCCATATGTTTCAGCGCTTTTCTTGTCAAAGTTGGCATTTTCTAGGCAAAAAAAAGTTGGCGACACTACTATTTATTTTTTATTTATATCATTCACAATAGTTGTGAAACGTATTTAACCTACGTATTTATCTTCACACTCTTATTAAACAAAGGGATTTTACTGGAAAAATTAGAGGTAGTCCTGGTTTTTTGCTAATATCTCAGCCATTTATTAACCGATCTGTCTGATTTTTAATAGCAAACAGAAATGGATCACATGTAACAGAAATAAAAAAGAATCAAGTCCTCATCATGTCTGGGTTCTTCGGAAAACCCATTTCAACACACAGACGGACAGACGGACATCGTTAAATCAACTTCGCTCTTCATATGGACCCAGAATATATATACTTTATAGGGTCTAAGATCAATATTGTAGAAATTACAAACGGAATGACAAACTTATATATACCCTTCCACCTATGGTGAAAGGTATAAAAAGGTTAAAAAAAAACAGGGAAGTTAGCTCAATTTTCCCCTATTTTCTCTCAGCTTCCGAACCTTTGTAATCTATATAAAATTTAATTTTATATGATGATACCAAATAAAATTTTGTACAAAATACAAAGGTTCGGAAGCTATAGAAAACAGAGCAAAATTGAACAAACTTCCCAGTTTTTTTTAAATCCAATTAGGAAATCCGCTGAAACCCAATTAGATTTGCAAAGAAAATCATTTGGAATAGCAAAGAAATTGCAAAACAACCAATTAGAAAAGATGCCGAACCTTTGTTATCAGCCCATATTAAACCAAGAGAGCGTTTTTTTACTACGTGAGGTGAGCGGCATCGTCATGGTGTGCTGCAGGGATGGAAAATATGGTACAATTGTACTTTTTTGGGTACATTTTTACCTTGGTTGGTACAGTGGTACTACCGCGGCTCATTTACTGCAATTTGAAATTTTTTAAAATTTTCAATTTATAACTTGATAAAACAACATAACATTAAGTCGACCATTCTTAAAAGCAACTTTAAATTAAAAACCTGTTTTTATTTATTCAGCTATAGTAAAAAAAATAGTCTGTTTTAAGTTGAACCGGCTCTAAATTGGTGTTACATCAAATGTACCAAATGTTTCCATACACATTGTACTAAAATACTCGGAGGTGACAACATTGAACAGCTGATTTTAAATTACCTCTCAAAACAAGAAAAATAAAAAAAGTGTATTATTGTTAAAAAGCTATTAAATACCTTTAAATTTTTTAATAGCAAATCCTAAAAAGGTTAAAATTGCCCTCCAATGGAGACGGAAAACCAGAAAAAAAGGGTGTGACAAAAAAATTTGAGTAAAATTTTATAAAGTTTTGTGGGAATTATACTACATAAAATTAACGATAAATTTTGTTTCACCCGGTCAATTTAAATTTTTTTAAATCTTTTTAGTGTGTAAGCAAATCTGACTAAATACGTTAAAATTGTTTAAAAAAAGCGGAAAAAATTTTGGTACCGTGATGATCGAAAAAGTACAATTTGTTTGTCTGGTTGGTACAATAAAAAACATATTTTTCATCCCTGGTGCGCTGTGTTATTATATTAGCAGTATTTACGCGGCAAGCTGTCAGCGTTTTGTCATTCCAAAATAGAGAGTAAAGAGACAACTTGATGTAAAAGAACGTAATGGTTTTAACTGTATAAATTTTTGCCAATAAGAATTTGTAAGAAAAAAACAGCTGTTTGAAAAAATATATTTTTAAAAACATTAAATATTTTTTTAAAAAAAAATAAAAAAATATTTGTAAATATCAACTTATTTACGACGGTAGAAGTCGAAAATGTTCCTGGAGAACACTTCCCATCTAACATGCCATTCTATTCATATTTTCCATATTTACCAATTTAATTTTTTTTGTTGTTGACAATCAGCTGTTGTAGCTATCTTTCTTATACAAATTTTCCGTTTGCGTGCTTTTTGCATATTTTTCTTATTGGGAGTAAAATATCTTAATTTTTGTAATTTTTACCAAACTTTACTGGAAAAGTACACAAACGGATCTTTTATGTTTACAAATGATTTAAAATACGCCAAATGATTTAATTCTTGTATAAAAAAATTTTAGTCGTTTATACAGACTTCATTGATTTTGAAACGTCAGTTTTGTTATTGCTCTGATTTACGTCATAAAAATCGGTCCTTACTTCGTATTCAGCGAATGTCATTTTTAGTTTTAATTTAGCAATCAAGATGAATTTTATTAAATTATTGAGGATATTAACAACGGTCATTTGCACAAATTGCAAAAAAAAAAGCCTTTTTTTTTGCATTTTTTCAGCCTAGCTATAACGATGCAAACTTAGCTTTTTTGCATTTTGTACAACCACTCCACCCCTGGTCCCCACTACAATTTGATAATTGCTTGATTTTATTTTGCTGCACGTAGACACCGGGTTCATATAAAATCAACCACTTTTCAGCAACAGCTGATTCATATTATTACAACATATTTAACCAACAAGTTCTAGAACGTTCCATTGAAATCATATTATTTTAGTTTTTTTTTATAAAAATTTTACTAAAAACAAGACAAAGCACAGTTAAACTTACCTTTGATAAGACTTTTTGTGCAATAACTTTATGGCCCAACAAATATTTTCCTAACCGGTTGTCAAATTGTTAACACATATATAATATTGACAAAACGAATTTTTAAATGGAAAATCTTCGTTAAAATGATTTTTCACAATTTTTTTGTTTTTCACCGAATGCACTATTTTTTTTTTATAAAAGTGCATTCGTGCTTTTGGAAAGAATAAAAAAAAATTCTGTTTTTATTCCTTTTTTGCGGTATTTAACTTACACACTCACAAGAATAGGATGTTTTTTGTTGTAGTTTTTTTAAGAAACAACGGGAAAAATGAGATAAATGCAAAAAACTATATATATATTGCGTTGCAATTTTTTTCTTATTTTTTGTACTCAAGTTCCAATTGCTAAATACAGAAAATCGTATTATTTTCTTATATTACAAAACGTTTTTACCACGTCATAAAATTTAATGCCACAATTTTTTTTATAAAAAGCAAATTAATTTTGCTGTTCAAATTATTTCTTGTTAAAAGATTCTAGAATCTTTCCACTTTTATTATCTTATTGCACTTTTTTATAATTTCTTTAGGCTTCAATACCACAAATTTTTGAGTTTTTTTCCGGCAACACCGTTCTCTGTGAACTGCGTCTATTTATGATCTGTTCGTTGAAAACAAATCCACAGACGAATACGAAACAGAGATGAAAATTTAGTACTCTTTTGTGTATTAGCAGAGGGTACCCAAAAAAAGTACAAAGTTATGGACGTTCTTGTCGCAGTACCACGGGATCGATTTCATACTTTTTACATATAATTTAGTGTTTACCACCACCTTTTGACTACCGAACTGCTGTCATGCTGCAGGCTGCAAAAATGATTACTGTTAATAATAATAAAATATAAAATAAAAGTTAATACCGCTTCAAATTTATTTTTTATTCTTTACAACAAAACTGGCATTTTATATCACCAGCATTTTTTTTGATTACATCAATAATTTTTTTTAAACGTAAAGAGAGGGTAAAATTTATCATTACCTCCACAGTTAAAGGCTATTTTTCGGAGAAAAATATTAAAAACAAAATTACATATTATCCATTTGCGAATTACTCAAACAAAAAATAATGAATTGTCTGCCAACACCCTAAACAAATGAACATATATGTATTGATATTTAATAAATAAATAAATTATTCTGTAGACGATTTGATCTTATGCGCACAAATCGGTGTATAAATTCTATAGCTTTTTAAGAAAGTACATTTTTTTGGTTCGAAAAAGTACTAACTTTACAGTACCATTCTAAACATATAATTTTCCATACCTGATTTGTTAAGAGACACCAAAATAGTAGCGAGCAGAAATGTGTTCTACACGTCACTTTTTTCCAATGCCAGTATTGCCAGCTTTAAGATTTTCACCCTAGATTAAAAATGAATAATTTTAATAACGAATTTACATCTACTGAAATTTCGTTAAAAATCAAGTTAAATCCTGTTGCAGATTACTCCTCTTTAGACTATGAAATTTAACACACAGACGGATTTCGATTTGACATTTTGTAAACCGAGTAAAAAATTATAAGTAATAATACTGTTTGAAAAGATTTTCTTCGCCAGAGGCAAAAAATAAACTGGGTGCTGCATGTAATCAAAGAGTTTAAAAAATAAAGAGAATTATACCCTCTCAGTCACTGAGAAAAAACATGTCTTTAAATAAGAATTTTTCGCGAAGTTTATTTAATATGAATGCTACCCTCTCAGTCATTGAGAAAAAAACATGGCTTCAAATAAGAATTTTTCGCGTAGTTTATTTGATATTTTTAATGTTACTTCAGCTAGCTTTCGTCAGCACAAAACTATGACTTTGGTTTGCTTGAAAACCCATTGACCCGTTTTCTGTGTGCAGCCACATGATGTTACAGAATTACAAAGCTATTGATTAACAGCGCAATTTATTATCTGTTTACCTATTTTAAAAGTTTTTATTACAGTTTTTGAGTTAAACTGTAGTAAAAACATCATACTTAAAAATTTACAATATTTTTACAGTCTTTAGATATCCTGAATCTTAGAAATAATTTTTGTGTACAAAAAAATCGGCAGTAATGGAAAATATTTTAAAATTAACAAGCGCCGTCAGACTACTAAAAAGGCGCTAAAAGTAAAATTTTAATTAAATTACTAATTTAACTAATTTTTTATTTTTTTTACACAATTTTTCCCCTTAAGCACAGTAAGTTGTTCAGATTTTACGTGAAAACACTGTTACATTCCATATAAATTTCTTTTTTTTAAATTCTAAATAAAGTCTCGCCTAGAAAATATGTCTCTTGAAAAGTTTCCTGTTTCTTACATTTTATTATCAAAATTTGCATCAAGCTGATTATTGTCGGCGGTTGAATCGGCTAACCCAAGGTACTGGCAGGCGACGAGTTGCCGTCTATAATCGGCTGGCTTGTATACTCGTATCTCAGCTGGGCAGTGTTACCAGGTAATTTTGTACTATATAAAAATATAAAACACAAACATTATTTCTTAATATGTCCGTTTCATTAGCAGACAACTACAGGTAATTTGTAAAATTTATAGAAATTTATTTTACTACATATTGATTAATAAGCAAACAATTGTTTGACTTTTAAATCCAAAATGAATTCTAGAGCTTTCTAATATCATACTTTTTCACACATTTTTGATGCTGTTATGACTGATATTTTGAGCCTTCTAATGAAATGGTAATTTTTAATTTTATTTCAAAAAATTTCCTTTTCCTATTGGATTCATTTTGGAATCTTTATTTAAAGTGTGTTTTTTTTTGTGTGAAAGGCTCATAAAAAAGAATCAAAAATGAATTATTTTAGACTGAAAATTATTAGCGCTCACCGAAAGTAAAGATTAGAAGACAACTTATAGTGCTCTGAAATTTGTTGGCTGGGTTAATTTTTAAAGCCTCATATATTTGTCAATAAAAATTAACACACCTCAAATTTATGAGTGTAAATTGGCAGATCTTGATTAAAAAGTCCACTACTTCAAAGCGCTTCAAAATTTGTTCGCTGGGCAATCTGTTTTCTTTTTTCTATAAAAATGTGTTTTTGCCTAAATTATAATTTAAACTAAAATGGGGACTCAACATTCTTTTTTGGGATATTTTTGGGGGATTTTAACTTCTAAAATGGGGATCAGAGTTAAAAGTATACTAACAACACTGGTGGTCATAAACCCGGTTATTACAGACACAAACCACAACATTCACAATAAAATAAAAAGTATGCTCTGTAATATAATAGGTGGCACTATCATACTTTTAAAAGCTTATGAATCATACTTGGAAGGTGTTCGTTACCGTTGAAATTTTATTAAAAAATTAAAACAAAATCGCATTGACATTTAATAATATTAATAAAGCATTTTCAAAACTTAACTGCTTCTTTCAACACTTAAATACCATTGAATTCTTAATATTGATACCACCTCATGTAAACAGATGACATTGATGACCCCCACAGCTATACGGGTCAACAATCAACATTCGGTTTTGCGTTCAATTAAATCGACCCTATTTATAATAATATTCTGAAATAATTTGGCGGTAAAAATATTTCTTAAAGATCTTAAAAAAATGTTTTTTTTTTTCTTAAATTACGAAATTGATTATATCAATTAATATTTTGTGTGATTTCTCACCTAACACGCATATGATAGTATTAAATAATAATTCAATTAAAGTAGTAATAATATCAATTAAAATATTAATTGAAATTTTTTATAATTTTGACACACAAAATGTGTGTGGACAGCATGTTAATATGCAGCACTGTATATGTAGACAACCTCAGAGTCAAATACTAACTAAATTTCAGTTTCTACAACTGAAATCGGTTGATACAACTGAATATTGGTTTCCAAATGAAAATTTGGTCAATATAACACCTAATGGGAAATGCAGTTAAAGAAAAAAGAATATGACAATTATATGCTAAAAAAATAATCACCAAAACATATTAAAGTAAATACAAATATTAATTGATTCAATTAAATATTTATTTAAACACAAAATTTATTTTTAAACAAATCTTTTATTACATATTTTAGGTAAATAATTTTTACTTTGTTATAAAAAAATAAGCAAATTTTAAATTGATTTCTGTGCTCAATTTTCTTGGTTTGGAGATCCTTAATGTATACGAAAATATTACACACCCCTGAAACTAAAGTGTCATTTTTTAATCAAACTTTGACATTTTTTTAAACTATTTTTACATTTAAGATTATATTTAAGATGAAAACTTAATTTAAAACTTTTTAGATATTTATTTATTGTAATTTTTATCGGAATATACGAGGGCAGTTCTAAACGTTGTTAGACTAACAAAGAGATGGCGGTATAAACAGCAAAAAGTTAAGTGTGTTGAAAACTTCCATCTGTCATGTTAAATTTCATTTCGATCTGGCAACTCATTCGTATAATAACAGCTGTTCAAAAAAGATGCTTAAGTGATTTTTTTTTTATTATTTAAAAATTATTATTATTTTTTTTTATTTAATCCAATGAATAAATTCTTAGACTAAACTTAGGTTAAAGAGTACCGGCTCAATGGAAAAATAAGAAACTCGTGGTTTCATTAAATATTTACATAAGAAAGGTTTATGGAGACAAGAAATTCATAATGATATGGTGAATGCATTAGGGGAAAATGCTCCTTCATATGCAACTGAAAAAAATTTGGGGGCTCAACTTAAACGTGGCATTTCAAATAATCGAGTCCATTTCATTTTGAATCAAGAATAAAAGTTTTCTGCCTCATAACATATGATCAAAAACAAATTCGAAAAACCACCTGTTTTGCAGCACAAAATAATAATATTTCATCAAGAGAATGCACTAGCATGCAAGAGTCCCTTAAAAATAGCAAAATTCAATAAATTGTACACTCACCAAAAAAAGTCTGTAATGGCAACTGAAAATTTTGCTGTTACTACGGAAAATTTTGATAATTTGAGTCCAGCGGTATTTTTTGCTCATCTTAGCAACACATGTCTGCTGACGTGTAGTACAATGAAATTAGTAGAAAAACTACTAAATCTTAGTAAACTTTTTGTAAAGTGGAATTTAAAATCTGTTTGCTAAAATTAGCAAAAAAATTTACTAACCATTATTTATATAAGTACAAAATTTTAAATTAATTTTTTTAACAAGCATCAACATTTTTTTATTTAAATTAATTTTTTTCAAAAAATATTTTAGACAAAATTATAAAAAAAATCAAAGGCTTAAAAATTGTTAAAACATAAAAGAATTTATTATTTTGTTTTAATTTGGTAATTTTAGTAATTTTTTTACTTTTAATGCCAAATTTTAATTGTTTTTGGGTCTGATTTTTAGAACAAAAAAAACTTTTTAGTGCTATTTTAAGTGGATTTCCTTTTTAAACATCAGTCGGTATTTTCACTTCCGATCCCTTTTTTAATCTCCATATGTTAGCCCTGAAATGTAAATCAAATAAATGACAATCATTCACTATAACTAAAAAGTCTGTTCCCGTACGTTTCCGCGGGTTCCCAAACTTACCCAAATTTACCCAAAAGCGTTCCCGTACTCGAAAATTGGGTAAATGAGAGCGTTTATGAGAGTGTATAAGTGTTTCTATTTTTACCGAAAGTTACCCAAACTTTTTCTTTGGGCAAATTGGGTAAATTGTCAAAAGAACCGTTAATAAACAAAAACAGCTGTTTTATAATTGCAAAAAATAAAACTAAGGAACTTCTGCGATGCTAATTTAGCCCTTATCGTGTTACAATAAGCGGTTTTTTACTTTCTAAAAGCTGCAAATATTTTCTGTTTAATTTTTCTTACTGCTTTTTTTTTTAAATTGTAACCCCCTCTTTTACATTGGCACGAAATCTCAAGATTTTTATATACACCACATTGAAAAAACAATGAAAAAAAGCTCATAGACATTAAATTGTGAGAAAAATATATTTATTGGAAATAACTATGTGTGTTTTTTCAAAGAGGAAAATAACAAAATCTCGAAATTTCGTGGCACTGTAAACGGCGGGCAATTTAAATATATTTTTTTGAGTTTTTTATTTCAATTTTCGCATTTCTCCATTAGCGGTTTTTACTTGTCGTGTTACACTTATTGCACATAAAAATTTGGCATCATTGATGCATTTTGACATTTTTTTTTGGGCTAGAAAAGTGTTTTTTTGCGTTCCCGTACTTTTGGGTAATTTTGTCATTTTATGAGAGTATTTTGTGCTTACTCTCATTTTACCGAACTTTACCCAGAAAGTAAGGGAACACAGCTAATGTTTCATCTGTCAAACTGTAAAAGAACATTCTCAAAGTTGCCAGTATGCCGCTTCCAGACGGTGCTGCCATATTCTAGTTATTTTAACCCACATATATAAAACCGCCAGCAAGGTGGCAAAGCAAGGACAGTTGATAATAAAACGCTAAAGAAGCATTGACGAATAAATGTGTATTCTGTGGAAGTGTAATCTTAATAGAAAAGAATTTCAACGGCGTTTATTATTTGCAATAAAGAAAGAACTCGGTTTATTTAAAAGGTAAATAAATCAACGATTTTATTAAGGGTAAAATCGTAACAATATTTAGACAATTTAAGTTTGCAGGTGTAAGTTTTAATTAGAAATAACATTTCCTTTAATATCCACTATTTTTAAGTTAGTATATTTTTTTGCTAATTTTAACAAATCGGTTTTCAAAAATTTGTAAAATGATTTCTGTAATTTTTAAAATGTAAATAGCAAAAAGATTTGTTAAGTAATAACTTTTTTACTAAAAATCAGTACAAAAATAGTAGAGTGGGATTGAAAACTGTTTATAAATTTGTCTACTAACTTTTTTTTCTGAGTGTAATACGAATTGTTTTACCACCCGCCTTATTTTCCAGATTTATCATCCAGAGACTTTTACCTGTTCACAAAACTTAAAAAATTCTTTGCTGGCAAGCGTTTTATGTCGTATGAATTGCAGCTGTAAACGAATATTTTGCAAAGCTTCAGAAAAATTATTTTAATCAATGGATAGAATTGCTAGAAAAGCGTTGGACCGACCAAATGTATTGAAGTTTCAGTTTTTTATAATTTTAAAAATCTATTTCTTGTGTCTCATTGTTAGGCTAAGAACATTTCGAACTGCACTCGTATTCAAATGAAAGTAATTAAAAATAGATTAGTGAGATACTACTTTTTTAGAACTATAAATACTTAAAAAGAATTTAGAAATTTTAAAGTTTTGTCATCCAACAATAAGAGAGACATGTTGAAATTACTAATCGCTTTGGCCATAATGGCAACAACTACAGGACAATATTTTCGTCCACATATATTCAGTCCATTTCCTCAAATTATTCGTCCATTTCGATTTGGTCCACCAAATTTTAATTATGATTATGAGATCCGTGTAGAACCATTTAATTTGTGTACTTATACTGATATTGATTTCACTAAATGTACTCATACTGTTAATGTGGCCCGAAATAATTCGATACCCTTAAATATGGAATGTGTTCGCAAGGATAAGCGAGAGAATTGTATAAGTTCAGTGGAGATGGGTACATCTGATATGGTTGTACTAACTGGTCATAGTTATAAGGAGGCAAGAAGTCATAATTTAATACCAATTATCTTTGCCAAAGAAGATGATATCAGTTTATTTATTGCTGTAGCTTCCAGGAATATAACATTAATTGATTTACAAGAGGCACCAATGTAAGTTAAGCTTAAACATAAACAGAAAGCATCGAAATAACTTAATTGTGAATTCGCTGAATAAAGGTAGAATTAGCCATACGTAATGTGCTGTATTTCCATATGGTTGTCTCATTTAAACTCAATCATTTAACTTACGCGGCTAATTCTAGCTTTACATTGCGATTCATTTGATTGTCGAATATTTGTATTAAATTAAATTATAACACTTCTCCTGTTTTACTTGCAGTTATGTCGACCAATCTAAACATCGTGATTTCCATGCTGCCACCTTCTTCAATCTTAAGATGGGTCATGATATCTGTGCCTTTGCCAATAAAGCATATTTGGAACCCTACATTAAGATTGTTGATTCTGCTTATTATGTACCAAATTCAGAAGAAATTCTTATCTGTCCAAATCGTTTACCAGCTGAATTTGTAGATTACAAACATTGTAATATAGAAGCTGGTCTTCAAAGAGCTGTATTTGTTAGATCAAATTTATCTCCAAGACATCAAGATGACATTCGTAAAATTTTCGATATCATAATCCAACAATTTGGACCCAGTTCTACAACAAAAACAATTGAAAATGGTCAAAATTTTAATTTCTTTGATACATTTGAAGAACAAGATGATGTGATTTTTAAGGTGAGTTAAAATTTTTAACAATGAGAAATGGGGGCCTTATTTTTAATTTTGGTAACAATAATTACTACACTCAAAAAAAAAAAAAAAAATGAACTAGAATTTAGAAAAATTAACTTATTTAGAGGAAAAATTGAAATGAAAACGGCGCCAGTAATTTTTTACCAATATTTAATAAAATTTTCCTTCAAATTAAGAAACAAATTTTACTTAAAATTTGTTCAAAATTTCTAAATTATAGAAAATTGTACTACTAAGAAGTAAATTTTTATTAGAAAATAGTAAAATTTCCTTCTAATTAGTTCATACATCATCTAAAATTGTACTGTTAGTTAGGAAATGTTTCTTTGGTTTTAAGAAAAATTTTATTTTATTTAAGTTCATTAGATATTTTTTTTTACTAAAAACTAGGACTTAACTCCCTAAAAATAAAAAAAATATTTTCTAACATCCAGTTAAATAGCAGTTCTTTTAAGTGAAAATCATCCTTATCCTGCTTTTGTTGTAAAGGTAATATATTTTACCATATATTTTAAAGTACTTTACACTCATTGAGTAGGTATTTTTCCACTTTTGGAGGACATCCGCTTTGCGAGGACACTGCTCTTTACAAGCTTTTTGCTATACAATTTTGTCTTAAAACTAAATTGAATTATACTAAATTTATGTATTTAAAATATAAATTAAATTTCATTAGCAAAAAGGTAAACAAATTAAAAAAATGTACTGCAGGTTATCCTGAAACGTAATAAATTGTGACAAAGTCAGATCCTTTTCGTTGTTAATTAACGGTTTTGTTTGAGAGAACTACAAAAAGGGACGCCCTACGTCACACACGGCATCTATGGCTAAGGAACACTGGGGGTCCTTTGTCTTCTTAAATTAACTAATTTAAGGAAATTGTTGCAAAAATACAAAATATCACAGTAACATTTCTTATTATTGGAAAATGGAAAAGTAATAAGTTTATTTTATGGGATTTTTAGCTGAAACTTTATTTGACATATACAAATTTAAACTTTTTTATTATTAAGTAAAAAAAATTGTTCGTTTAATAAGCCCTACGTCAATTATAGGAAAGCCATTATACCGTAATGTATAAAAAGTGCCTGCAATATTTTGTATTGTAGTCAACAAATTTATAACATAGAATCGCAAATTCGAAATTTTTTACCTTTTGCTTACAAAATTTTAAAATATGTTTTAAGCTACTTTAAGTTCAATATTCAAGACTGTTAAGATTAGAGATGGGCACGTAAAAGATTTTTGACTCACGCTAACGCACGATCACGAACCAAAAATTACAATCATGCACGATAGTTTTTTTAAATGCCCATCTAAAAATCGAAATATATATGAGCATACATGATCATACATGGGCCTGTATGTGATCATACATGGGCATACATGGTCATATACGTCCATACATTGTTCAATATATGACCATACATGACATCATATATGATCATATATCTTCGGATCCGAAATTTGAGGGTATATGAACGTATATGATCATATACGAGCATACATAATTAATATATGAAAATGTATGATAATATATACCCTCAAATTTCGGATCCGAAGATATATGGTTATATATGAGATCATGTATGGACGTATATGACCATGTATGCCCATGTATGATCATATACAAGCCCATGTATGATCATGTATGTTCATATATATTTCGATTTTTACATGGGTGGTTACTTTAATTTCTTTTATTTAATAATATTTTTTCATGAAAATTAAGAAAACTAACTGGTTTGTTTCTAATTAATTGTTTTTTTTTTTTTTTGGAATAGAATATTAAAAAATCCTATACCAAATTTTATTATTTTTTAAAAATTAGAAAACTTTTACTTGAATATTTTATTAAAATTTTTAAAATTTAACTGAACTAAGTTGCATTAAAAATTTTGCTTAGATATAGTTCATCAGTTTCTAAAATCAAGTAAATTTTTATTATTACATAGGAAAAAATTTGCTTTTAATTGTCTGAACTAATTTTTAGAAAACGATTCTTCAAAATTATAAAGTGATAGACTTAAAAACTGAATTAGGAAATGGCTTTCTAAAATTTAGTTAATTTTCCTACTCGCGAACAAAAAATGATTCAATTTAGACACATTTTTTAAACTAAATGGGAGTAAATTTTGTCCTAATTTTTTTTTTAACTTAACTTAATTTTATTACATTTGAGTATGCAATTTTCTTAAAACTAAAATGTTTTTTTTTCTTAAAATTAATAAATTTTTATTTAATTGACTTGTTTTTTTTTCTAAAATCAAGAAATATTACTTAGGAAAAATTTAACCTCTTTCTCAGTATATAAACTATTTTTTTTTCCTCAAACTTAGGAATTTTTATTCTATTTAAGAAAATTTTTTAAAGTTTTAATAAAATTTTACTTAAATTGAGGACAATTTATAAACTCTTTTGAAGGAAATTTTTGATTACATTTTAGTTCATGACTTTTTTTTTAGTGTACTTTTACCACAATTGGAAAGTTTTGTGTACTATTTGTATAGAAATTTTCCAGCTGTAGTCAAAGTAGTACCTTGTAGTATGTAAGTAAACGAACAGCTCTAATGTGATCTTGAAAGATATTGTACGTTGAAGTTACTATTATTATTCTTTTTAAGAATATTATTTTTTTCTCTCCACGATATACATTAATTCCTAACCTCTATTCTTTCTATAATTTTCTAGAAAAATACCATAGCATTCGATTTGAAACCGACCTATCGTAATGGCGTCGATGAGACACTTTTTAATTATTTACATTGTAATCAGGAAGACCAGCCCCATGATCCCAAAGTATTATCATAATTATTTGAAAAATTAAAAATGTAAACAACTTTAATCTATTTTCTAAATGTAATATTATCGCCTCTGCACTTTTACATTCTATAATTGTATTCAAAAAATTAAAAAAAATTCCTCACCTGGCAATAATATAATATTATCAACATTTTATTTCAACTGTTGCGTAAACCTATTGCCGTATCATAGAAATTTATAAACTTTGACTTGAGAAAATATTAAAAACAAAATATAATAATAATTTCCACGGAAAAAAATATAATTTATTTAAATTACCTAGAAATTAGTTTGATTTTAATTAGCTAGCAAAATATTTCAGAAATGGTTTGTTATTTCGTTGTTTCTGGTACCTGATACGATTTGTGTCACAAATCTCAAAACTTATTAAAATTATGCGAACTGGCGGAGTGACCTGGTGATAAAAGACTGTGACAAGGTACTGCCTAAACTTAAACACACATTTATTTATGCTGGTATGTTTTCACATGCTTCTCTACGGAAGAGTTAACTATAGGTTTAAATTAACAAAAGAAACTGTTAAATAAAATGTATGTATATCGTAGCAACAAATTTTTGGGGGTTAACTTTAACTTCCCTTGCTGGCTGAAGAACCTTTAAACTTAAATTCAATGTTATTTTTTAAAAAATTATTACGAATAAAAGATAATTTTTTTTACTAAAAACTAGAAATTTAAGACCCTAGAAAAATTTGGAAACTAGTATTTTTACAGTTTTGCTAAAAAAATGTTCTTAGAATCTGCGGATATTTAATTGAGGGCTTAGATTAGAAAGGCCCTATGCACCGTAACCGAAATAATATGATTTTTGGTGCAGCCTAGTTTTTTTGTCCTAAATGTTCAGTCTTTCAATAAAGCCAATCCCCTTACTAGGCACAGATTTCCAAATTTCAAAGCGGGATAGTGTATATCCAACAAGGAATTGTAGTCTCCTGCCGCGAAGCCTAGGACACATGCAGAGTATTGTACAGGGTGGCGCAAAAATAACCTTCCGATGTTTTTTGGCTGTAATTTAAAAAAAAATGAAAAACTTTGATTCTTCTTGTGGATTATTTTTATTTGGTCATTTAATTTTTT
Source organism: Eustalomyia histrio (assembly GCA_949748255.1). Classification (NCBI taxonomy): domain Eukaryota; kingdom Metazoa; phylum Arthropoda; class Insecta; order Diptera; family Anthomyiidae; genus Eustalomyia; species Eustalomyia histrio. The sequence goes on from OX456525.1 coordinate 5,836,766, forward strand.
TTACATCAAGTCGAGAATATGATGTCATGTAAATGGCCGCCGCCACAGTTGATTGTCATTTGAGCCCTTTTTATGGCATTTTCCATCACTTTGGCCAAAACTTCCGGCGATAGGTCCTCACATTCTTGACGGATATTGTCTTTAAGAGCTGCAAGAGTCTGAGGCTTGTTGACATAAACCTGCGACTTCAAAAAGCCTTACAAAAAGAAGTCTGGAGCGGTCAAATCAGGCGATCTTGCTGGCCAGTGCAAATCGCCAAAACGGGAGATTAGGCGCCCGTGAAATGCATCCTTCAGCATATGGGTTGTGGCACGTGCAGTGTGTGGCGTTGCACCGTCCTGTTGGAACCACATGTTTTCCAATCCCAATTCATCAAGTTGCGGCAAAAAGAACTCGTTGATCATTACTCTGTAGCGCTTACCATTCACAGTAACCGTTTAGCCCGCGACTTCGAAGAAAAAAGGTCCGATGACTCCTCCAACGAAAACAGCACACCATACAGTGACTTTGAGCGGGTGTAATGGCTCTTCGTGGGTTACACGCGGATTTTCAGTGCCCCAGAAGCGTAAATTTTGCTTATTTACGTACCCGCTAAGATGGAAATGGGCCTCATCACTCATGATTATTTTTGATGAAAAATCATCTTCATTATTGCTCAAATAAAGAGTCACCAATATTCCGCGTTCTGGAGCAGTGTAGCGTAACATTGTTTATTAACGTGTATTTCGCATGTGCTTACTACACAAATGTCAAAACAGAACTGACATTAGGGGCCAATCGCAAAATTTATAGCATTTTCTGATAGGAGGATTACTTTTGCGCCACCTTGTATATGCTCCGCTGTCTTAGCGTCCAATTCACAGAACCTATAAGTATCCGAATGAGACAGACCTTTAACACTCAAATGGTATCAAAGATTACAGTGTCCAGTGAAAAATTCTCTTAGGGTCCTTAAGTCCTTTCTTTTGTTTTAACATTTATGAAGGAAAAAGATACACCATACATGTTGAGAAGCCATGAAACGCTGTAGTCCTCAAGAAACGCGGAATAATCGTGATTATTTTCTGTCCGAATTTATCATGAATGACGAGGACCATTTTCATTTGAATGGGGGACTGAGAATCTACGAATTATTCACGGAGGGCCATTATATCCACTAATGTCTATGGTTCACCATTTTCAGCCTTATTTTTTCGAGGACGCCGTGGATAACATGGTTACTGAGACTAATAAGCCATACAGAACCAGTTTTTATTGCCGCAAATTGATCAATTGGGACTGGGGGACATGTTCCAACAGGACGGCACAACTGCACACATAGCTCGCAAGATGCCCGATTAAAACGCTCCAGGCTTTTTTCTTTGGGGTGTTTGGAAGTCAAGTATCCGGGAATGTTGGAAATTGGAGTAAAAAGAGTCCAATTAATCATTAAAATTGGCGGCGGCCACTTGGGCGATATTATCTTCAAAAATTAATGAAAAAAAGTTAAATATCTAGTAAAACAACATCGGGTGAATGTTTTTGGGCCACCCTGTATTTTGTTTGTCTGAAGCTAAACTTGATCTGGAAGCACCACATAATTCTATGATTTATGATTTTAAAATCTAAGGATCAAATCTACTTAAAACGTTTTCGATAGTTACCCAGTGAAATTAAAATTTCCTGTCAAAATTTTTTCAAATGGAATATAAATAAAACTGGTAATACAAACAACAAAATATTTTTTTCTCCTAACTTAATTAAATTAGAATTCGGAACTATGCCCGTATGCAGCAGCGGAAGCCTTTGTTGGAATCTGGACCTAAAGATAAGCCTTAGAAAGTCGACTGTTTTTTTTTTCTTTGGGAGAAGAGCAATTATATTAATTATTTCCATTGAACAGGGAAATTAAGTACCTTGACAGGATAATATCTGCATACAACTCTACTATACCTCATGCTGATAAAATTGTTAAAAAAAAATACATTTAGATTATTAATAATTCTAAGCGTTTCTCTTGTTGGCATAAATCCGGTAACAGCGCTTCAATTTTATAAGGCTTTTCTTAGAACTAAAATGAAATATGCTGATTCTTCCTTTGCAAACATCTCTAAGAAGGCTCTGAACGAATTTTAAGTCTGTGTAAATCTGCATTTGAGGAAATTTCTGGGACTGATAACATTTACCCCGGTCCATATGACAGGATAATTACCACAACAATACAGATTGGAATTGTCAACAGCAACGGAATCGATTAAATTTTTCTACCAGGATCTCCCTATTATGAATATGTTTCGTCATTTCGTAATATTTTTATACCCTCCACCATATATGGTGAGGGTATATATCAGTTTGTCATTCCGTTTGTAACATGTCGAAATATAGGTCTAAGACCCCATAAAGTATATATATTCGTGATCCTTATGCAATTTTAAGTCGATTTAGCGATGTCCGTCTGTCTGTCCGTCTGTCTATTGAAATGGCGATCACAACGCGAAGACGCTAGCGGGAGTGCCTATTTTTACCCAGATTATTGTACATCCTCCCGAGCAGTTTGGTATTGAAAATGAGCAAAATCGGTCTAGCGGTTAAAAAGTTATGGGTGAAAATGTGAAGATACCTCTAAATTTTCCATACAAATTGGTGTATTTTAGTACAATTTCATAGTAGCGACTGGTATATAATATATTTTCTCATATTTTTTCACCAATCGCTTAGAAATTAATAATATTTTGTACACCTCAAATATTTTTAACTCAAAAAAAATTTTTTTCACCTAAAAAAATTTTTTCACTTAAAATTTTTTTTCACGTAAAAAAATTTGTTTCCGCATCCAAAAAAGTTTTTCACCACAAAAAATTTTTTTCACCTCAAAAGTTTTTTACATTTTTTGTATCATTGGTGGAGGGTATTAAAAGATTCGGCACAGCAGAATTTAAGCCTTTTTTACTTGTTTGTTATATTTTTGCCCATGTAGGTGCCCAAAAAGTAGAAAACCCTAGACACCAAAAACGTTAAATTTTATAATATATAATAATATGCACCCAAAAAAAAATTAACTAGAATTTAGAAAAATTAACTTATTTAGAGGAAAAATTGAAATGAAAACGGCGCCAAATACACTTTTTACCCATATTTAATAAAATTTTCCTTGAATTAAGAAACAAATTTTACTTAAAATTTGGTCAAAATTTTTAATGTATAAAAAAAATTTACTACTTTTTATTAGAAAACATTAAAATTTCCTCCTTATTAGTTCACACATCATCTAAAATTGTACTGTTAGTTAGTAAATGTTTCCTTGGTTTTAATAAAAATTTTATTTTATTTAAGTTCATTAGATATATTTTTTTTTTACTAAAAACTAGGACTTAACTCCCTAAAAATAAGAAAATATTTTCTAACATCAAGTTAAATAGCACTCCTTTTGAGTGAAAATTATCCTTATCCTGCTTCTATGGTCAAGGTAATATATTTTATTATATATTTTAAAGTACTTTACTTTCATTGAGTAGGTATTTCCCCACTTTCGGAATTAAATTATACTAATTTTATGTATTTAAAATATAAATTAAATTTCATTAGCAAAGATGTAAACATATTAAAAAAATGTACTGCGGGATATCTTGAAACGTAATAAAGTTGTGACAAAGTAAGATTCAATTCGTAGTTAATTAATGGTTCTCCTCGAGAGAACTACAAAAAAAAGACACCCTAAGTGACACACGGCATCTGTGCCTACTAGGGGTCCTTGGTCTTCTTAAATTAACTAATTTAAGAAAATTAATGCAATATATCACAGTTACATTTTTTGTTATTTTTGGAAAATGGAATAGGTCATAAGTTTTTTTTAGCTTAAATTTTAATTGACATAAAAATTACAGGAAAGTATTAATGCCGTAATCTATAGAATGTGCTTGCGATATTTTGTATTGTAGTCAACAAACAAAATTATTATATAAAAGTGCAAATTCGAAATTTTTTGACTTTTGCTAACAAAATTTTAAAATATATTTTAAGCTACTCAAGAAGGATCACGAACCCATAAAAACCAAAGTTTTCCCATAAAAACTAAATTTTTCCTCCATTTAAGAAAAATTTACTAATTTTTTTTAAATTTATCAGAATAAATGTTTTGGAAAAAATGTCTTTCTAAAATTTAGTTATTTTTTTTTTAATCGCGGAAAAAAACGAACACACATTATGTTCCAGCACTATCTCATTTTAAGTTAGATACATTTTCTGAACTATATAGGAGTAAATTATGTTCTAATTTTTTTTTGAACTAAACTTGGTTTTTTTTATATTTTAGTATGCAAATTTCTTAAAACTAAAAGATGTTTTTCTAAAAATTGATAAATTTTTATTTGTAATTTTTCCTAAAATCATGAAATATTACTTAGGAAAGAAATGAACTATTATACTTAGAGTATAAAAACTATTTCGTTTTTACCCAAACTTAGGATTTTTTATTCTTTTCATGAATTTTTTTTTTAAGTTTTAATAAAATTTGACTTAAATTGAAGAAATTTTTTAAACTATTTTGAAGGAAATTTTGGATTAATTTTTAGTTCATGTCTCTCTTTTTTGAGTGTTGACAGCAAATAAATTATTTTGATAGTTATTTGTTATAATATTAAAAATAACTGCATTAAACAACTGTTACAAAATACAGTACCTTTTTTTAAATAACTGTAATAATAAATGTTTTGTATTTTCCACAGAAAAACAAATGTAATTACAGTTAAAAACACCTTTTGATTACTACACAAACAACTAAAAAAAAAGTTTAAATATGCCAATGAACTTCTGGAAAAATTAATATTCACTACTAAACTTCTGCTTATTTTGAGATATGTATGTAAATTAGCAAGCTCTTGTCAAAATAGATGAATTTAAAAAAAAAATATATATATTAATAACTTGCTAAAAATTGCTACCGTATCTGCATATATTCATTATTGCAGTAGACCAACAAGTTTTGTTTTTGTTACCTATTATCGTTTTAAACAATTTGTATTTAATTATAAATTAAATAAAAATTAACTTGTTAACGAGAAACGAGAACAAATTAAAAAAACATTTATAAAATGATTCAAAACAAACAACAAAACTCTGTAATTTTTTGAGCATGATCACTAACAATTCATGGGATGTGATAAATTATTGTTTTTAATTTGATATTCTTAAAGTGTTTTTCTAGAGTTTATTAAAAAAATTATAGAAAAACTGCACGTATTTCAGTTTAAATTGTTGTCTACAGTAAGTTCCAAGGTGTCAATAGGGGTAAACGCCGTAGTAATGCAATTTAAACGTGGGCGTTTGTTATTCTTTCTTTTAATAAGTCTGGAAATGTTAATAATTGCGATCAATTTTAATTTATGAGATTGAAAAATTGTATAAAAGAAACTATTTTATGCACTCGAAAAAGTTTGTTAGTATAACCTACTGAAAATGATAATTAAAACTAAGGTATAAGCAGCAAATAAAGGCGACAAAGTTATTTATCTTTAAAGTGACTAAAATTTCAGTTATTTTTAACTGTTTAAATACATAATCAGTGCATTTAATAAAACCAACAATACCGTACCTGGTACATTTTTACTGCAAAATGTTTAAAACAACTAACAAAATTGATAAAAATTACTGTTTTTTACAGTTACGTTGTTTTGGGTATTATAAAAATATGTAAAGTGTGGTTAAATTTTAAGGGCCGATGTTGATTTTGAATAAAACACAAATTATTTAGGAAATTATTGTCATTTCTCTTATTATAATAATATGGTATGGTTCAATTATGTATGGAACAAAATATCGTCCAAATGGCCGCCGCGACCTCGGCGGCACACCTCCATCCGATCGTCCAAATTTTCGATGACGCTGAGGCATAATTGAGGTTCTATGCCGTTAATGTGCCGAATTATCTTATCATTTAGCTCTTAAATTATTGCTGGCTTATCGACGTACACCTTTTCTTTTAAATAACCCCAAAGAAAGAAGTCCAACGGTGTCAAATCACATGATCTTGGCGGCCAATTGACATCGCCACCACGTGAGATAACACGGCCATTGTTTCGTTAGCTGTGTTGCAAGTGGCACCGTCCTGTTGAACCACATATCGTCCAGGGTCATATCCTAAATGCTTGGCCGACATCATGACACACTATCGCCAACAACAACAATGTTTTCCGCAGAATGAACTGGGCGAGCATGCACAGGTGTTTTCACAGACCCGCTTTGCTGAAATTTGCTCACAATTCTCCCGATTGTCGACACATTTGGTCGATTATGCTGACCAAAAAAATCACGAAGTGCACGAAATACATTATGATTTGAACGCCGATTTTCACAATAAGCCTGAATAACTTTAACGCGTTGCTCGATTGTGTATCCTTCCATGGTTCAAACTGAGTTAGTCTGAAATTGAGAAATGTCAAATGAAATGCAGAAAAAACTTGACGTTTAGGTGTGGTTCACATTCAACATCGGCCCTTAAAATTTAACCACCCTTTATAAATAAAAAATAAATAAGAAAAAATATGTTCATCCTACTTAAAATTCAAAGTAAAATTTCCAAACAATACTCCAGTTATTACATTTTTATAAGACACTTTAATTACCCGGATTTCTGTTTACCCAGTCTCAAACCCTGCCCTACCGGGTAGACCGGTTCTATGTTCTATACTAATTTTTATGGGTATACTGTAAGCGGTCTATCCGGTTATCCGGTCTTAAATGTAGGCTCCAGTTTTTATGCACTTGTCTCATTTTTTTCCAAATTAAGAATATTTGAAAACTAATTCCTTAAATCAATTTTAAAATCTGATTTAAATTTTGACGAATTAATTCGCGAATTCATTTTTCTGATTAAATTATTTACTACCATAATTCAACCTTTATCTTATTAGAAGAATCAAGTTGATTTAAATAATTCTAACAAAAGCAAACGAAATAATTAAATTTGAATAATTAAATTTTAAATCAAAGAATCAAATCAATTTTAATTTAAGTCGCGAATAAAATAAACGAATTATGTAATTGTTATAAAACAGCCACAGGGTGACATTTTTTTTTTTAATGTTATATATATATATAATACAAATTTCGTTTCCCGTTCCATTTTGTTCGTATAAAAATGGATCACCCTGTGGCTATTTTATAAAAATAGACACCTCGGGATGTTTTCCGACCTGGCCTATTCTTCTTATCGTAGTAGAGGAAAATTTTTGTCTCTTTTACCCTATCTCACATAGTTTTCGAAATATCGGCTATTTTAAAAAGAATACAATTTTACAAAATGGCGAATATCTGGAAAACTAAGCGAGATTTGCAAGGCAATAATGTTTTTTTATTTTGTTTAAATTCCCAAATCAAATTAATTTTTTTTTAATTTGCGAATTAAAAACAGAATAATATTTGAAATGATTTGATTCAATTGACTCAGTGATTGATTCCAATGAAATTGATTAATCAATTATGACCATCAACTGGCTGATTTACAAAAAGAATTATTTTTTTTTAAATGCTTTATTAGCTGATTTTTTAAATAACTTTGATAACAGTTGTTTTGCAATTTTCCCATTGAAAAACAACTGTAACTTCAGTTAAAATAGCTACTACTGATTACTACACAAACTGTTATGCAGTACACTCAGAAAAAAAGTTAGTAGAAAATTTTATAAACGATTTTTAGTAAAAAAAAATATTATTTGGCAAATCTTTTTGCTATTTACATTTTACAAATTACAGAATTTTTACAGAATGTTAACAAATTTTTGTTGCTAACTTCAGAAATCATTTAAGAAATTTATGAAAACCGATTTTCTAAAATAAGCAAAAGTTTTTGCTAATTTAAAAAAAGTGAATATTGAAGAATATGTTATTCCTAATAATTGAAACTTAAACATAGCTTAAAAAAGGGATCGGAAGTAAAGATACTTTTCAAAATCGACTCATGTCCAAAAATAGGACATAAACTTAAAACAGCACTAAAAACTTTTTTAGTTCTAAAAATCAGCCCTTAAAACAATAGAAATTTAACCTTAAAATCCAAAAAATTTATTAAAAATATTTTTTAAAATGAAAATTAGCAAATTAAAATAAAATGATAAATTCGTTTATGTTTTTACTATTTTTTAACCCTTGAATTTTTTTTAATTTTGAAAAAAAAAAATAAATAAAATGAAAAAATTTTGTTCTTATCGAACAATATTCGAATTCGCAAGTCAGTTTCAAAAGAAATTAGCAGCTTTGAAGTGTATCTAAAAATAATTGAGTTAATTTGTGCATTATAATTTTTTTTTTATAAATTATACAATTCATTGAGTTTAAAGCAATTTACTAAAATTTAGTAGCGCTTACTAATTGTATACTAATTTGATTTTACTAATACTTATAATATTTAGTAATTTTTTTTGCTGACTTAAGCAATACCGATTTTAAATTCCACTCTATAAAAAGTTTACTAAAATTTAGTAGCGGCTACTAATTTCATTGTAATAGCAGACATATGTTTGAAAGGATAGCAAAAAATACCGCTGGGCTTAATTAGCAAAATGTCCCGTAATAAAAACAAATTTTTCAGTTGCCATTACAGACTTTTTTTTGGTGAGTGTAGCTGCCCACTCTTTTTAGTGTTCATTTAGTTTAAAAGGTTTCTTTTTATAATTGCAAATTTGGGCCTACCTACTTTCAGACAATTCTCATCCACTTGAAATATTCTGTTTGTCAATGTGACAAATTTAAATTCTCTTGAACCATTTTATTTATGCCAACAACAACTTCCATTTATCTTGATTTATTTTTTTGTTTGTTTTCTAGTTAATGTTTATTTTTAATTTTGTTTTCAGTTTATTTTAGCCGGCCGGCAAATGCAAAACACATCAATTTAATTGATATATACACTCAAGAAAATAAACTTGTACAAATACAAAAAGAAAAGCTAATGAAATTTGTTAAAAAGTGCCCTACAAACAGCAGAATTAGCTTGCTAAAAATTAGTAAGATATAAATCGTAAAAGTAAAACTGTTAAATCCACAAAAGTTTAGTTATATTTCAGAAACTGCAAAAACCTGTTATATATACGAAATATTAGTTATATTTAAATATAATTTAGTTGAATTCAAAAAACAAATTACCATACGGTAGAAATATTTGCTGAAGATTATAAGACTTAAAATAGCAAACAGAATTAATAAAAATTTCTGCTGATTTGAGAATTGAAATAATTTTTTTTTCTCTGAAACTAAATGTGTTTTTTTTTATCTTACTAAAAATTAGCTAACAGATTCTGCTGATTTCATCTGTTTTTCTGTAGGGCCTTTTTTTTAGTTAAAATACCAAAAATTTGTTTATGCTTTTTTTTTAAGGGTGTAGAATAAAAAAATTATGTACTTGAATCATTTAATAAAAGTAAGGAAAAAATTAAAAAAATCAACATTATTGTATTTCACAATCAAATGTTAGTTAGACGACTTTTAAGATCCATTCAGTGATTTGGCTAACAATCTGTTAACTTTGAAGTCTATTTTCTGAAATTTATAGTGACATGACATTATCCCAATTTCCATATTTTCCATTATGTCCGAAAATGTTTCAGACATACCCTCACACTGGAAATTCGGAATACGACCGAAACATTTTCAGTCTTAATACCCTAAGAAAAATGTATATAAAGCCCAAAACTAGAGGCATAATTTCTATAATATGTTGAAATTCTGAATTATGTATTTAAATCACCTTCGGATCTCGTCTGGGGTATGTCTAATCACGCAGAGAAAAAACATGGTTGCAACATGATCACTGCTACTATATTATACTTTATGCATTCGGGTATGATTGTCACAATAAAGTTATAAGTTTCTAACCATCAATATGGGCGCTACCATCATTACTATTGTAAATATTTTATTATGTCATGATTGCCAGTTTTTTTTTTATAACATGATAGGTTATAACCATACTGTGGTACCAAAAATTCTGACTATGAAAAACTATGATAATTATGGAACTTTAATGCTCACAATAATTAATGAATAATTATAAATCAAATAAAACATGACCTTGACATTTGCAGTCATAATATTGTCGAGTTTTCACAAAATCAGTCAACCCACGTAAAAATGATAATATATGATAATTTTCACCTGGGGGGTTATATTTTCGAAAATGCCTCATACATATTATAGTAAAATTTACACTAATCAATTCATTGTGGAAAAAAATTTATTGTCAAAATGATTTTATATAAAGATTTCATAGTTTTTAATTCCTTTCAATAATATTAATAATATTTTTTTTAATATAATATTAATAAAATATATGTTTTTTTAATAAGTAAAAGTCTGTAGAACCCAAGAGTTTTTTTTGAACGAAAAGGTTTCTTATATAAAATACTAGCAGCCATATGCATAAACATTTAGTCGATTCTTATAACAGACTTATAAGGAAAATTTGTTGTTGTTTTACATGTTAATTTGATTTATAAGTCTGTAGATTTTAATAAATTTTTTTGATAGAAACATTTAAAGGTTCTCTAGACTTTTGCTTAAAGTAATGTTTTCAGATTCTGCAAACTATTTCTTAGATAAAAATTTATATATTCTTTAAAAAAAACTTATATTCTAAGGCCTTTCTTTAAATGAAAAACTCTCAGATTCTGAGGACTTTTTATCATGAAAAATATTTAGATTCTGAGGATGTTTTCTAGTAGAAAAATTTGTAGATTCTAAGAACTATCTAAAGTAATCTTAAATATATGTTTAAAATCTAAAAATTTTTCTGTTAGAAAAAATCCATAGAATCTATGTTTTTTTTTATTAAAAAGTTCTTAGAATTTAAAAATGTTTGAAGTAAATTTTTTCTTTGGGAAAAATATACTTAAATTTAAAGAACTTTTCATAGTTTCGAATCATAATATATAACTATAGGGACAATACTATGGTAACATTATGGTTATTTTATTATCATAATATGATAACTATATTTTAGTACCACTATGGTTGGCACAATCATAATCTCAAAGATATATGATGTTGAACATTTTTTCATAGAAAAATAACTATAATTACAGTTAAAACAAATATTGATTACTACACCAACAACTGTCATGTAGTATTGTGAATGTTTTTTGAGTGCAATATTTAAGGTAAATTTCATGGTAGTCGGAGAGGATCTCGACGAATGGCGTGAGGATATAAAAACATTTTATATTTTTATTTATAAATATTAACGTTTTTAAAGACCCAGTAGCTAGATTTTGCACAATCATTGTTTAGATGTTAACTGTACACGCAAAGAAAAAATATGTTTGGGATGACCATATTTCGAGAAGCATGATACATTTTTGGGTTTATGATTGCGGTAATCATATTTTTTAATAGTTGAGAAAATCATACTTTTACCTTTTTTACTATCATAATGTGATCCTTAAATTATTGCATTAAAATTCTAAAATTATCAGAATATTATTATATTATAGTCCTAAATATCATAATATGATACCCATATTATTATTCTCTCATCATTCTGTGGATTAAAAAGCTATGCATGTTTTTTTTATTCAAAAAAGGAAGTATATATTTATTCAATTAATAATTTAAGCATTTGAATAAACTCAGTAATTAAAAAAAAAATTTTGAAAACATGTGTTAGCGTATGTATCTATAGTATTATTCTAATGATAATAATATATTACAAATAATCATATTATAGTCATGCAAAAAATTTGTTGATTATTTAGGATCATATTATGAACATTATATTACAAAACTTTCGGCATGACCATAATAAGATCACTAAATTACTTTTAGTAATCATTAATAAAAAATAAATTATGGAAACATGTGTTAGCAGTAGGTGGAAAAATATTGTAATACATTCTAGTGATCATATTATTATCTCCATAATCATATTATGGTCATGTAGAAAATTTTGTAATTATTTAAGATCATACAATGGTCATTAGGAACATATTATGATAATTTCGTGTCACAGAAAACAAGTAAAAGTGCATTTGTTGAAAAAAAGTTTTGGCCGAAATGAAGCATTCACAGCGCGTGCTGTACACAAGTTTCTGCCATGAGTATTCTCCCCTGGTAGAGCCAGTCTCACGTACTTTGTGCACAAACTTGATTATAGCACGCGCGGTGCGTGCTTTTCTGCCAAAATTTATATCAATTCGGAACAAAGTTTGCAATATTATGTTTGGAAACATATATAAAATGCATATATTTACATGGAAAATGTTTTTAATTCAATACTGTGGCTTTCAGTTACTTTAAATAAGACAAATGGATTTTTAATAAAACTTAAGTGCTTTATTAAGAAAAAATATACATAAAAAATCATAACTATTAATAATAAATAACATTAAAATTTCTAATAACGATGAATACTTAAAAGGTACTCTAAAATGGATATATTATTATTTATAAGATGAGATTTTTTTTAATGTTTTGAACATTGCTTATGCTGTTTTTTGCTCCTCGATCAGAAGATGGGATACATCTTGTAAAAAACCTAAACAAAAAATCGAGTTTGAAAAATATCTGAAGAGTTAATTATATTAAATGCGTAGAAAAAATGTATTACAATATTTATTACTTCTATTAAGTCAGCTTTTTCATTCATGACTAGTTCTTTCTCATTGAAAATGTATGCCTTCTAATATCCGTTCAGCGATTCTAAAAAAAGAAAATTTGTAATTAATCATTATTATAAAAATTAACTCAGTAATAACAATAATAAAGTTTCCAACCACAATATATGCATATTTTAACGTCTAAAGATATATTAATCTGTTTTCTCAGTGCAGCTGCAAAGATAAAGATAAAGTTTTGTTATTTAATAGAAACTAAGCGTAAAACGTTGTACCACAAATCCAAAGTCTTCCCCAAAGTTTAAAGCAATAGCTGAGCCTAATCCTGAGTCCGAATATTTTCAGACGAAAGCGCCATGTTAATGTTATTTTTTTTAAAAATTTTCTTATAATGTTTAACAAGGTGAATTTTAAGTAGGGATTTTGATTTAAATGATGTGCAGTTTTCAATTGTACACAATATATATTTTCATTGTGTTCCAGGTGCATAATATTATGGGACACAAGACTTCTTTGATTATTAATTCTAAAAACTCAAACTTTGCATTTACATTCGTATTAGTACACGCAGAGAAAAAACATGGTTGCAATATGATAACTGCTACTATATTGTGCTTGCTGCAATCGGATATGGTTGTCACAACCAAGTTATTAGTTTTCTAACCTTCAACATGGTTGCTACCATCATTATTTAGAAAAAAATTTTACTATTTTATGATTGGCACCTTCTATTTTATAACATAATTGGCTGTAACCATACTGTGGTAACAAAAATTCCGACTATGAAAAAATATGATAATTATGCAACGATAAAATGCTGGCAACAATCAATAAATAATTATAATTATAATTATAAATCAAATAAAACGTGACTTTGACATTTACAGTCTTAATATTGTCTTGTTTTCATAAAAAACAAAATTTTATCAGTTCAGTCAGTTTTTACTACAAAATGTCTTAACAAAAAATAATCATATATTGTTTACTAAAACTGGGAAAATATCAGTTAATTTTTTTTAGCTTTAGAAGATTTTTTAAAGTGGTTTTTCGAAAATTCCTTATACATATAATAATATTTATACTAATCAATTCATTGTTAAAAAGATTCTATTGAAAGATTTTATATTTTTTTATTTTTTTTATATTTTAAATTTAAAAAAAAAATATATGTTTATTAATTCATTTCTTGTAAAAAGTTCTAAAAATATTAATAAAATATTTTTTATAAGAACCCATGATTTTCTTACACAAAATATTATATAATTATAAATTTATGTGATAAAAACATTTTTAGATTCTATGGACTTTTCCTTAAACTAAAATTCTCAGATTCTCCAAACTGTTTCCTAGATAAAAGTTTTTATTCCAAACAAACTTAGATTCTAAGGCCTTTCTTTGAAAGAAAAATTCATAGATTCTGAAGAAAATACTTAGATTCTCAGGACTTTTTCTAGCAGAAATATTCTTAGATTCTAAAGACTTTTCCTTAAAGAAAAATTTCCAAAAAAAAATTTTAAAAATGTCGTTAGAATCTAAGATTTTTTTTATTAAAAAAAGTTGTTAGATTTAAAAAAAATTTTAGTATTTTTCTTAAAAAAAATCCACAGAATCAAAGTTTTCTTGCAATAAAAGTTCTTAGAATCTATGATTATTTCCTTAACAATTTTTCTTCAAAAAGTTCTTAATATCAATTTTTTTAGAAAAAAACATATCTAAAGGAAATATTCTTAAATTTAAAGAGCTTCTTCATAGTTTCTAAAAACTTTTCCTTTAAGAAGTTTTCTTAGATTAGGGATCATATAATGATAATCCAGGAATCATAATATAGTTCGAGCATACTATGATTACGTGCGATAATATTATGATAAATTCAATATAATAACATGTTTATTTAGGTCCTTAATATAGTAATTTTTAAATCATAATATACCATTTTATGGTAAAAATATGATATATAATATCATAACCATATTATAGTACGACTATCGTTGGCACAACAATAAACCCAAAAATATATGATGCTCTTCGAATATGATTGCCCCAACCATGTTTTTTCTTTGCGTGTATCTAGACAAATGAATTTTGGAGATGTGGTAATTTGAAAAGATCCTTTAACAATTTTCTCATGCACAATTAAAACTGCAATTCTGCTGGTTTTTGTGTACATATAAATGCTTTTCATGTTGATTTATATATTTTTTAAATTTGTAATTTTCATTTCTTTTAAAACTTTAAATTAAATAGTTTGACTTTTCATAATACTCTTTTACATTGGGTAGATTTATATATTAAATGCTGATTTTTTTAAATTACACACGTTATGTAAATTAGGGACTAAAACCCTGAAGAAATGGGAAATAAAAAGTTCAGGTTCGAGTCCGGTTCAGGGTTTGGATTCAACATTTAAAAAAAGTACAAAGGTTTATTAATAGGAAATTTTCGTTTAATTTTATAATTAATAAAGGGTGGTTAAATTTTAAGGGCCGATGTTGAATGTGAACGAGAGAACTGCAAAATCAACTTTTTTCTTGACTTAATCATACACAAAAATTCTTGTTCACATTTAATAATTCAACAAAATTCACTGTAGAATAAAATCAGCGTCATGTTACTGAACGCGTAATTCGGATCAGTTTGAATCATATGTCGATTATGTTTACTGCAAATTTAATCACTCAAAAACAACAAACAGCGCGTATGAGTGTATTCATAATTAAAACAAAATAGAAACACATTTCATAAATGATATTGTTTACATAAGGGTGGGACTTAAATCCACTTTTTTAGAATTTTTATTAGTAATAAAAATATTCTTCCTTGTGAAATGTAAATATTTTTTGGAAAAAAAAATTAGGTCGATATCTCAGGCTTGCCTCATCCGGAACAATTTATATAGGGCGAGCCTGAGAAGTCGACCAAAATTAAAAAAAAAAAAAAATTTCACAAAGAACAATATTTTTGGTATTCCTAATAAAAATTCTAAAAAAACGTATTTTAGACCCACCCTAATATACATATAACATTTATGAAATGTGTTTTTACAAAAGCATCCCCTTTTTATAGATAAGAAACTATTTTGTTTAAATTATGATTACACTCTTTTCTGATTTATTCTACATCAAAATAATTATTGTTGGCTCGAATGAACAGAATAAAATCAATGGTTTAACAACAATTTGCACGTCGTTTGATTGATTTAAAATCATCAACAAATGTGTGTGTTGAAGTATATTCAGCGTTTGAACACAAACACACATTTATTCTGGTGTTGATTGCGTATGAACGTTTTGCAATCAGCAAATGCAGTTCTCTGAGGTGAACCCCATCTAAACTTTAAGTTTTTTTCTGCATTTCATTTCACATTTCTAAATTTCTCAAGATACACAATCGAGCAACGCGTTAAAGTTATCCAGGCTTATTATGAAAATGGGCGTTCAAATCAAAATGCATATCGTGCACTTCGTCAATTTAATCGTACAAATGTGCGTACAATCGGAAAAATCGTGCAAAAATGTAAGCAAACCGGGTCTGTAGGAGATGTGAAACCACCAGTGCATGCTCGTACAGCTCGTACTGCAGAAAATATTGCTGCTGTTCGCGATAGTGTGGCTGAAGGGCCGTCCACCTCAACTCGTCGTCGTGCCCAACAATTGCACCTCTCACGCTCGCCGTTGATGAACATTTTGCATAAAGACTTTCATTTACACGCTTACAAGGTGCAATTTACTCAAGAACTAAAGCCTCTTGACCATTCCAAACGTCGTCAATGGTCAGAATGGTGGCAAGAAATGCAAACAGTGGATGATCAATTTTGGAAGAAAATCATCTTTAGCGGTGAGGCACATTTTCACCTCAGTGGATTCGTCAATAAGCAGAATTGCCGCATTTGGACGAATGATAATCCAAAGTGATTGTCGAAAAACCAATGCAACCACAAAGAGTGACTGTTTGGTGCGGTTTTTGGGCTGGCGGCATCATCGGGACCTATTTTTTTCAAAATGTGGCCGGTCAGGCAGTTACTGTGAATGGTGTTCGCTATCGTGAGATGATAACGAACTTTTTATGGCCCGAATTGGAAGATATGGATGTGTACGATAGTGGTTTCAATAGGACGGTGCCACTTACCACACAGCTAACCAAACAATGGCTCTTTGGCGCGACAAATTCAATGGCCGTGTTATCTTACGTGGTGGCGATGTCAATTGGCCGCCAAGATCATGTGATTTGACACCGTTGGACTTCTTTCTTTGGGGTTATTTGAATGAAAAGGTGTACGTCGTTAAGCCAGCAACAATTCAAGAGCTAAAGGATGAGATAATTCGGCACAGTAACGGCATAGAACTTCAATTATGCCTCAGCGTCATCGAAAATTTGGACCATCGGATGGAGGTGTGCCGCCGAGGTTCCGGCGGCCATTTGGCCTATATTTTGTTCCATACATAATTGAACCATACCATATTATTATAATAAAAATAAATGACAATAATTTCCTAAACAATTTGTGTTTTATTCAAAATCAACATCGGCTCTTAAAATTTAACCACCCTTTATATTTTTTAAATTTTTTACTTTTAAATTTGTTCTTTGAGGCGACAAAATGAGTTCAAGGCTCTTCTGAGGAATTTGATTTAGAAAATCGTTCCTTCTTTTTTAGAACTATTTCGAGCATAACTTCTTCATATTCCGAAGAATAAGATATTGATTCTCTCATAAAATTCTCTTCTTCTCTTTCAATGTTTTTATATTTGTATTTCAACATCTTCGGGACTTAGATATAATGCTGCAATCCAAAGCGGATTATAAATAAAGTGGATTTCTCTTTTTATAATATTTAAATATAATTATTGTGAAAATGTTTTTGTTTTGTCTTCTTTTGTTAGATATAATTTAAAATTAAGCCAGATTCTATAAAAACGCCTAAAGTCATAGGTTCAGCATTAATTTTTTAACAGGTGCAAAAACTTCTACGAATTCTTCACAGATATTCCTAATATTATCATTCATAGTTAATGCAGCATCCAGTTATTCTGAACAAAAACTTTTGTATTCCAAAAAGGCCTGAACCATTGCATAACTGTAATTCTATCCAGTTTGACAGTCTAGTACGGCTTTTTTCAAGTCTAGCTTTTAAGCTAAGGAAGAAATTTTTGGTGTTTGCAATTTTTTGCAAAACACATTTTATACATACATTTAATTTTAAGCACAGTTTGAATTTTTTAACAAAACTTTACGATATTTAAAGTAGTAAATTTTTTTTTGTTTTTAGAGTGTACCAGTAAGGAACATAGTTTTGCAGGCGTGATCATTTTGCAGCCATATCTTTTCTCTGTATCTAGAAATATCAGTTTTGTTCGTAGAAATAGTTAATTTTATGAGATATTTTATTTTTAGATAATACAAAACCTGCTACCAATAAATATTGATGAGTTAAGAAAAAATATTTAAACAATAAATTGCATGAATACCAGTAGAATATTAATATGTTTACTAGAGTGGAACGTATTTAAACAAAAACTACAGCCTGGTTCTTAAAAATTGACAGAATGGGAAATATACAGAAAAAAAATAAATAAATTGTGAAAAACTACAAATTTTAAAGAGCAATTGTGTTAAATTCTTTTGATTTTCTTTGATTTTTGAAATTGAGTTTGTTTCCAAAATTGTTTTTTATAATGTTTTGATTTGATTTTAGATTTTTTTCCCTACTCTAATATTTACCTACAAATGTGTAAAAAGAAGAATATATTATAATAAATTAAACAAGTGCAAGCAAACAAACTAGAAATAATTATTTTATGTAGAACAGTGTTTTGTGTCTGACAGTTCTCGCTGAAACTGAATATGATTCCATGGTCATGATAAAATCTGGCTACTGAATTATTTAAGTTTTAGTTTATAGAATTACAATAATTCTCGATTTCAGTCTAAAATGGCTTAATGTTTTTCTGATGCATATTTTTTTTGTTAATTTACTCTAAAACACCAGCCATGGCCCGTTTTTATAAAAATCGAAAAAAAACTTTTCAATGGTTATATAGAATCTCTTTATACACAAATATTTTCTTATTGAAAATTTAGCACTTTCATTAACTTGCTGTTACATCTCTCCACTTTTGTGATTTTAAAAATCGCCATAAATATGCATACTTTATCTATTTTAAAAGAAACACTGTCCCTAAGCTACAATTCTTAGAAATTAGCAACATCAGAAACAAGTGTTAATAATTTAGTAAATAAATATTCAATTATTTCACATGTACCCTAAACTGCCTCATACATGTTATATGTCCAAAGTCAGTTCTGTGACATGTCAAATGAAGTGAATTAACCTCCTCGTAGAACAGATTGAGGGAGCGATTCGGGAATCAGTTTGTATAATGTTTAACTTTTGGTACACAGAGAAATTAAATTTAATGTGACAACTGTCAAGAACATCTGAATGATTCGGTTGCAGCTAGAGTATTCAAAAACCGAAACCGAAAACCGGTCAACCGGTTTCTTTATTTTTAAAAACCGATCGGTTTCGAATATTTTGTAAATTCGAAGAAAACCGAAAACCGGTCTTTTTTGTTCGGTTAACCGGTTTTTTTAATTACATCACCAACTGGGTTACTTGGTCTCTTTTATTTTTTCCGAAGACTTATAATCGTTTGTTTGGTTATGAAGATTTAGATGTAAGTCTGATAGATTCCGATGAAGACTTAACTTTGCATATTCCAAATTCAAATAGTTTAATTTCTGATCTAAATAACACAATAAACAAAATCCTAAAAAAGAGACTGTACAAAATCATTCATCATTATATGATGATTTCTTATATCTTGATAAATGCGATAAAAGAACTGAAAAGTTGGAAAATTTATATAATTGTTCCTTGACTATTTGTCCAACATCTACTATTAGTGAAAGAGTATTTTCCACTTCTAGCTTTATCAAAAGCAAACAAAAAAATCGATTTAAAACGAAACATTTAAATGGCATATTATTTCTAAAATATTATTTTAGAAGTGAACAACAGATTTTCTTTTTACATATTTAAAATGTAATATTAAAAAAACTTTTTAATGCCAAACGTTTTAAACGTTCAAATTACTAACGTACTTAATTTTACGAATTTACAAACTTAATGATCTCTATTCATTTGATATGAATATAGTTTTATAATATTAATTTTTAAGATATTATATTAAAAAATATTAAAACCAATGAATGAAATGTTGAAATGAAATACAATAAAAAAATTATTTTTTTTTTCAAAGAATGTATTTTTTTATTTTTATTACTTTATATATTAAATTTCTGTTTTTTTACATAATTAACAAATTATATAAGCTTTTTATTCAAATTAAAAAAAAACCGAAAAACCGGTTGACCGGTTTTCTCTGCAAAAACCGAAACCGGTTTTTTAAAATACTATTTTTCGAAGAAAACCGAAACCAGTTTTTTCAAAAGGCCGGTTTTTTGAATACTCTAGTTGCAGCCATCAATATTTTTGTTTGTGTCAATAGAAATTCGCTTAATAAAACAGTGACCGGTCCTTTTCATATAAAAAAAACCGGTCCCGTGACCGGTCTTTATCACAATAAAGCGGTCACGTGACGTGTCCTGGGATAGGTACTTTTCCCGCTGGGTAAGTTACAGGAACTTCTTTTACAAAAAATGTCTCCTAAATTCCTCCAATTAAAAATTTTGTTGACTAACAAAGTCAATAAATTCTGTTGTTGATTCAACAAGAAATCTTTTAATATTAACTATTATGTACGAAAATTTCAATATTGATTATTTTTTTAATTGAATCAATTAAATAATTAATTAACTATGGTTTTGTTGTTTAATAAAACTCCTGATTAAAAGAATTTAAGAGTTTCTTTTTTGGAGTCAAAAATCGGCTATAGTTCGATCTTCCATATTTTGAAGCATTAGACAAACTTTGTTAATGACATAATTACCATAATGACCAAATTAAAGAAAAAGCCAAAGTCGAGCAGCGAAGTTCGGCCAAGCATTCGGCAACCAAACAGTGATCACCATTTCCCCGCAATTCGACACTCAAAACCGAATTAAGTCATCTTCACAAATAAAAAATAAAATAAAAAATGATTTTTGACAAAAATTTTGAGCAGTGAGAAAAAACCTTTAATTAAAAAGCTGTTTTTAAAATTTGGGACTGATCGGTTTAGCCGTTTCCAAGAAAGCTTTGACACCGTCTTTAAAAACACAGTTTTGAGAAAAACGTGTTTAAAGTTTCAAAAGGACATTACTTAACTAACTTCGAGAATATTCGCCCGATTGACAAGAAATTTTCTTTGCGAAATAAAAAATAAAACACCTTGAAAATCCTAACTGTGTATAAACCCTCAATACAATAAGTTCGTTCCCGTACTTTTTGGATAAAGTTTGGTAAACTGAGAATAAGCACAAAATCCTTTCACAAAGTAATAAAAGTTAGGCTTTGCGAAATCTTTAAATACCCTACACCATTATTCTTAAAAAATGTTCTCTACTGTTTTTGATACAAATAATGTAAAAAACATTTGAAATAAAATTATGAAGGTGAAAAATTTTTTTGAGGTGAAACTTTTTTTTGGATGTGAAAACAAATTTTGTGTGTGGTAAAAAAAAAATTGAAGGTGAACAAATTTTTTGAGGTCAAAACAATTTTTGGTGGTGAATAAATTTTTTGAGGTGAATATAAAATAGTATTTAAATCTAAGCGACTGCTGAAAAAACAAGTGAAAATATTTTACTTGTCACTCACAAAAATACACCAATTTGTATGGAAAATTTAGAGGAATCTTCACATTTTTACTCATAACTTTTTAAACGCTGGACCGATTTTGCTCATGTTCGTCGTTTTTGTCGATCTCCCAGTTTTATTTTCCAAAAAAAAAAATATGAAATTTTTCTTTAACCTATGTGAACTAAAAAATTTCTAAAATTAATGAAAAGCTTCATACCTTTAATGAAACCAGTTTTTTATGAAGCTTTCAATAAATAAAATGATATATTTATCATAAAATTGTATGAAAAATTGCATTAATTTAGTGAAAAAGTTACTATGGATCAGTTTAAGTGCATCTTCATTAATATATGAAAGATAATTCTCTCAGTGTAGTAGTTTTTTTTTTAAACTTCTTGTATTAACTTGTCAAATTCCATACAAATTGAAATTTTTAAAAACTGCACATTTTTTTATGGAAAAGTATAAAAAATTATTATCACAGTTATTTCAAAAATTAACTTCCAAAAAGTACAGTATTGTGACAGTTATTAAAAGATATCAAAAAATGCTAGTAATTAGTTGGGCTTAAATTTTGCTTAAATTTAAGATCGATTCACACGTTAACCATCCCTCGCCTCCCATATCTACTATTTCTTAGTATTGGGAATAAAAAAATTAATTTTCAAAAGAAAATTGATAATAATTCTGAGAAATCCATAGATATGGGTGGTCAGGGATGGCAAACGTATGAAACAACCTTTATTAACATTGACAAATATTCCAGTCAACGAGCTTAAAAATTGATAAAAATTGGACTCCGAATATATTTTTTAAAAGTTAAATTTTACTATAAAATTGGTTCATCGAAAAAAACTAAAAATTACTAAACGAGAATACTTAAAAAGATTTTTAAAAGCTCAAAATTAAATTGTTTTTGCGGCCTTATTTTAATAGTTCACTAAATATTTAAATTTATAGTTTTTTCAGACATTTCTAAAAAATATTTTTAATTTAATAATTTCCCTCAAACTATTTTAAGGAACTTATAATTTCACACAAAAATTAATAATTTTTTACAAAAAAAATGTTAAAATCATAAAAATAACTGAATTATTTTTAGATTCCATATAAAGTTTAAGTTTTCTCTTCTTAAAATTGCAACGTTAAATATCTGGAAATTTCTCATATTGTTGGCAGTGTATTTTTCAGATGATAAACATATCAATTGACATGGTAAAGTCGATTCAAAAGATGCGTTACAAATATAAACCTTAACTTATGATACCCGGCACAATATTAAGGTGTGTGTGATGTCCATTAAAAAGTTTCAAAATAAACATTGACCATCGGAACATGCATTAAGAACAAAATAAAATAAAAAAAAACTCATTAAAATCAATAAGTAGAATGAAAAGACAAGAATAAAATGTTGTTTTTTTTTTTGTCAAAATAAAAATATGCACATAAACATTGATTATAATTGTAGGTGAATCCCAAAGAGTATCGGAGGAATAAAGCTTCATACATTATCCCAACATACCAAATGACTTGAGAAAAATATTATTATAAGCTTACAAGCACAAGCCTTAAGCTTGAAAAAGACTTGAGAATATATTGAAAAAGGCTATCGTAACAATTGTAGAAAAATCAACACGGAACCCTCGTGAAAATATTATGTGTGTATGATTGCTATAAGCTTATTCTTGCAATTGTAGAATAAGCTTACAAAAATAATATATTATTAAAAGTTGAAAAAGAGAAATCATAATTATTTTCTTTAATTTAATTTATTTTTTATTTTAATTTTAAAAATAAATAATAATAACTCATTTTAAATATAAAAAATAATAATTCATTTTAAATATAAATAATAATAATTCATTTTAACCATCAATAAAAATAATTAAATTTAATATGCAATTGCACGTTCACTATATAAAATTTACAACTAAATGTACACGCAAAATACGTTTGACAAATTTAAAGAAAAAGTAATGGCACTTGTTGTATGCATTATAACCGTAGAACAAAGACAACAAGACTAGAATGTATTGAAAAATATTTCTATTTCAATCGTCATATTGCGTTGTTCAATATGTGCATACTTTAGAAAAAGTTATGTATAATAATCTTTTCTCAAGCATTGTTAAATACTGCTTTTGAATTCACATATTATAAACATTATAATAAGCGAAATTAAGAAAAGCTTAAAACACACTATTAATATAAGCTTATTCTCAAGTTGTATTGCAGTTTGATTGTTATATGGTATATTGGGATGACAAATGCCCGTAACTATATTTGTATGTACGTGTGTATGTATGTATGTAGTACGTATTTACGACAGATGATAGTGTACGTGTGCATGCGAATCTCAATCAATGGAAACTTAGTCTGTATTAATTCAAGATTGTGTGTGGGGGTATATAAAGAAACTGGCTGCATTAAAATGTTTTGCAGTTTAACAAGTGATCTCAGCTTGAGAGGAAGTTTTTGAACAGCAAACAAACTAATATCAATATGGCAATAAATAATTTACTAAAACTAGCCGCCGTGCTAGGAGTTTTAGCCTTGGCACAAGCTGAGGAACAAATTTGTAAGTGCTTTTTTTTGTGTGTGAAAATTTAAGAAAACAAATAAATAATGATTTAATGAAATTTTGAACAATTTTCTTGCTAAAAATCAATTTTTTTAGATCGCATGTGCGTTCCTCAAAAATACTACAAGGATTGTTTAAATTTGCTTAAAGATCCTTCGGAGGCTGGCATTCATATGGAATGTGTAGCCGGTCGTGATCGTATTGATTGTTTGGATATGATTAATCAACGTAAAGCTGATGTTTTAGCCTCGGAACCTGAAGATATGTATGTTGCTTATCATACTAAAAATGCCGATTATAAAGTGATTTCGGAAATAAGAACCAAGGATGATAAAGATGGTAAGAGAACAGTGAACAGTGAACAACTGTATATGGAAATTTTGAATTAAAGAAAGGCAGATCGAAAAAGTTAATGATATTCTGATTACCAATTTTTTAAACGTTTGGGTTTTCAAAAAGCACAGAAAATTTGCAAAAGTGAATGAAAATTTATTAGGGGCGACAAATGAATGCCTGCCATTTACTTTTTAAAGATTATTTTATGTAAATGTTGCCCGCGGCTACGCCGTATGTGGTCCATCAGTTGGCTCCAATTTTGGCATACTTTTTCAAGCACTTCGGTTGGTATCTCACCAATGGCAGCTATAAAGTTGTATTAAAAATTGTCTCGTTATTCCTAAAGCCAATACAGCACTTGCTTTAATCTCTCACTCGATTAAAAAATAAAGAATTGATTGTGATTGATCTGGGATGGAAAAGTTAATACAATTGTACTTCTTTTGATACTTTTTGATTTAGGAAAGTACCGTGATACCTCCGAGACACATTTAATACTCTCACAGATTTTTCCCAAATAAAAATTTCATATTCACTTATTTCAACATTTCCCCTATTTATATATTTAATGTTTATGTAGTATGGTAATTCTTTAATTTTTTTTCTTTTCGTATTTTCTTATTCTTATTCGTTTTGACTTATTAAATACAATAAACGCTACATTCTGTTGTTAGTAGTGTTTACAATTATTCGACCCTGCCGATTAATCGGGTCAATTTATCAGAAAAATTGGCGATTAATCGATTAATTGTTTAATGGAAAATAAATGTATTTCTTTCATCAATAAGAACGCAAAGAGCTGATTTTTTGCTAAAATATCAAGTCTATTGCGTTGGTTTGTTTAAATAGGTTTTACACACTACACTTACAGTGTGCTTGTCAAATTTCTCACTGCAAAATATAAGCATGGTGTGTAAAAGCAAAGAAAATTTGCTTCTGTAAATGTCAGCCAGAGAACTGCAATTGCTGATTGCAAAACGTTCCCAGCAAAAACAAGGCATCAAATACTTACCAGGCTATTTACTCGCTTAATTAATTTTGTTCGCGATGTCCCAAAAG
The DNA here is from genome assembly GCA_949748255.1 of Eustalomyia histrio. Classification (NCBI taxonomy): domain Eukaryota; kingdom Metazoa; phylum Arthropoda; class Insecta; order Diptera; family Anthomyiidae; genus Eustalomyia; species Eustalomyia histrio. The sequence continues at coordinate 5,862,060 of OX456525.1, forward strand.
TAATGAGTGGTCATTATCTTCTCGCTTACAAAGAACACATAGTAATGGGTGGTCATTACCCTCTCGCTTACGAACAGCCGAAAAATAATGAGTTCCCATTACTTTTTGGACATCGCGAACAAAAGTAATTAAGCGAGTAAATAGCCTGGTAAGTAGTTGATACCATGTTTTTGCTGGTTCATACGCAATCAAGACAAGAATATATATGTGTTTTTGCGTTCAAACGCTGAATATACTCCAACACACATATTTGTTGATGATTTTAAATCAATCAAACGACGTGCAAATTGTTGTGTCACTGATTTATAATCATCGTTCGTTGTTATACCATTGATTTTATTCTGTTCATTCGAGCCAACAATAATTATTTTGATGTAGAATGAATCAGAAAAAAAACAACAAACATCGTGTATGAGTGTATGCATAATTAAAACAAAATAGGTTATTAACTATAAAAAGGGGGTGGTTTTGTAGAAACACATTCCATAATGTGTATATGTACATTAGTGTGGGTCTAAAATACGTTTTTTTAGAATTTTTATTAGTAATACCAAAAATATTGTTCTTTGTAAAATTTTTTTTTAAATTGAGGTCGATATTTTAGGCTCGTCCAATTCGGTAAGAGTTAAATATTGCCTAATTTTCCAATCAAAATAGATGAAAAAAAATTTAGACAATATTTAAATTTTTCCGGATTAGGCAAGCCTGAGATATCGACCTAAATTTTTTTTCCAAAAAAATATTTTTATTTCACAAAGAAGAATATTTTTAGTATTGTATTAGTTATAAAAATTCGAAAAATGCGGACTTAAGTCCCACCCTAATTTATGAAATGTGTTTCTATTTTGTTTTAATTATGAATACACACATACGCGTTGATTGCTGTTTTTCTGATTTATTCAACGCTGACAGTTTGCAGTTAACATAATCGACAGATGATTCAAACTGATCCGAATTACGCGTTCAGTATTATGATGCTGATTTTATTCTACAGTGAATTTTGTTGAATTATTAAATGTAAACAAGAATTTTTGTGTATGATTAAATCAAGAAAAAAGTTGATTTTGCAGTTCTCTGATGTCAGCCTGCATTTACAGTGTGCAAATTTTAAATTAGAGCGTGTTATATTTTCATCTGACAAAGCACCTGACATCAGCTGTTTTGCAAGTCACGTTTTTTCTTTAACTTTTCTTTCTTGATTTTTTAATTTTGCAATTTTTACTCCACTTTTTAAATCCCGCGAAAAATAAAAAAAGTGATAAAAAACAGCTGATATAAACTATTGTAGGTTATGTCAGATGAAACTTAAAATGTAAGTGTGAAAGCAAAAATTATAAACCGTCTTTAAATTGACAATTTTGACAGACATGTGCAATAACAGATGGATCGTGCAGCTGACAAAGCCACTATAAAATACATAGTGTGTAAAATCACCTTTAGGACAGACAATTCAAAGCATCCTGAGATTTTTTTAAGAATCATACCTTATAATCTTGTGTTTTTTCAGAGGAATCTGACGACTTTTGATTTGAGTACAAGTAAACCCTTTAAACGCAGTGTAGTTAGATATTGTTTTACCGCAGTGGGACATTTTGTCAATAAAGTTGGTTTTAATTTTCTTTATACGACACTGTCCAGAATAAAAAAATAAATAAAAATGCCTAAATAAACAAGAGCTGCCTTCAAAAAAAAAAATCAATAACAAATTCTTAAAAATATGGTATGAAGAATTTTTTCTTCGAAATTCACAAAGTTTTATCAAACTGTCACTGTTCCCAGACTCTTTCACTAACTGGTTAGAGCTTTAGAGTTAAAGAGATTATCTATTAGAAAAGATATAAATATCAGTCATATTCCTGACAAATCCTCACCGATAAGAATAAGCGAATTCTTATATATTTTTGACTATACTTAATTCTACTGAAGTTCCTACTTCATTAAAATTTGTTGATAAATCAAATTAGAAACAAAATTCCTTGTTATTTTTTAGTTTTTATAAATTTTTTCATAGGATTTTACAGAAACTGTTTTATAGAAAATAAATTTTTCGAATTTAAAGCAATTTTGTATTATTTATTTGTTAGGAATATGTATATATAGGGTGTCCCAAGAAGAACGCAATTTTAAAATTTTTTTTTTTAATTTTTAAGTTTCATTTTTTTTTAAATATCTGTGTTTTATTTAAAATTTAAAAATTGCGTTCTTCTAATGACACCCTATATATATAAAAATATATAATAAGAAAAATAAAAAAAGTTGAAAATGATATTTCCATATTTTGAAAGTTGTATAAAAAATTTAAAATTTTCTTTTGCTTAGGTAACTAAAGTTTAATTACAATTTTTTTTTGTTTATTATCAAAAAGTATATTTTTAACGTATTTTCTATATATGCTTTGTGTTAATTTTTATATAATTTTTTGTTACAAACAAAATTTGTAAAAATTTAGTGCTGTGAGGGTCAAAATAGTACTCTTGAATATATTTTTTTGACACCGAAAAAAAAATCCCATTTTCCATCCCTGTGATTGATGTTCTTGCCATTTTTTCTTAGCCAAAATTGCAAAATAGGAAAGTTTTAGGAAAAAATAATGAAAAAAACCGTATTATAAATTTAATCAGTTAATTGACTTCTTTTAAACGATTAATCTAGTCGACTGATTATTTAAATTTTAAATAATTTCTTTCGACATTAACCCAAATGGCAACCAAATCGGCAAACACTAATTTCAATACAAACTTTTAATCATTCTATTTTAATTTTTTTTCCCCATTTCAGCTGATTTCCGTTACGAAGGCATTATTTTAGTTAAAAAGAACTCCAATATTCATACTTTGAAAGAATTACGTGGTGCTAAATCCTGTCATACCGGTTTTGGTCGTAATGTTGGTTTCAAAATTCCAGTCACTAAATTGAAAAATGCTCATATATTGAAAGTTTCTATGGATCCTGAATTAACTGCTACCGAACGTGAATTAAAGGCATTGTCTGAATTCTTCTCTCAGTCATGTTTGGTGGGAACTTATTCACCTTATCCTGAAACAGATCGTTTGTTAAGTAAGTTTTACTAAAAAACCATTTGGATTGGTTGTAGTTACCAAATTATTTGGTCATGGTAATTAATTGTATTCTTGTGTGGATTTAAATAACCACAAAAAAATCAGTTGTCATCAGGCCCGTAGTTAGGACTATATTTTGCCGGAATAACAAAAACAAAAATACAAAAATTTAAATTAAAAAGATAATAAAAAATATTTTGTTGTTAAAGTTGGGCCAGTAAAACATAGTCTTGTTTTCTCTGTGCTAATTAATAAAAAAAATTAAAATCGATGTTTCTATTTATAGAGAAGAAATATCCCAATTTGTGCGCTCTTTGTGAAAAACCTGAACAATGTAATTATCCCGATATTTATTCCGGTTATGATGGTGCCATTCGTTGTTTGGATAAGGGCAAGGGTGAAGTTGCCTTTACTAAAGTTCAATATATTAAGAAATATTTCGGTGTAAGTATGAAATTATTATGAGAACAATTTTTACCGAATGAAATTTGAATCCTTTATAACGTCCACAATATTATGAAGACATCAAAACAATTTAACTTATTATATTTTATTTTCAACCCCGTAACCTACGTCGTGAACTTTTCTTGTAAACCGCTTTCGCAGCCTTCGCCGATCCCATCGGTTTGGACCGGCTGGCGGTTCAGCCGCTTGACAAATACAAACATAAATTAGAAAAAAAAATATGTTTAATGAAGTTATAACGCAGAAGTGAGTACTCGTATAAATGGCGGGAATAAACTATTTTAAGATATTTCAATTTTTTCCAACTCAACTATTATTGGGTATGAAATGAAAGATATTTGGAGGTTCTATCTCTGAGTGTATATAAAATATACAACCTAAGGGGATGTTTATGTGCTATCATATTTCATTTGTGTCTGGACTTTTTTGCTATTCGTACATTTTCGGATTTCGGGCGACATTTCTCACATTTTTTTTTCAACTGCAGTATTAAATATATCAAAAAGGTGGCAACACTGCTTCAAAATCATGGAAAATATTTTTATCAAAAAGTTTCTTTTTGCGAGTACTTTTCCCGACCAGTGCTGCCACACTCACCAAAATATGTCTGTAATGGCAACTGAAAATTTTGCTGTTATTACGTTAAATTTTGCTAATTTGAGCCCAGCGGTATTTTTTGCTAATCTTAGCAACACATGTCTGCTGACGTATAGTACAATGAAATTTGTAGAAAAATTAGCTGCCGCTACTAAATTTTAGTAAACTTTTTGTAAAGTGGAATTTAAAATCTGTGCTAAAATCAGCAAAAAAATTTACTAAATATTATTAATATTAGTACAAAATTTAAATTTTTTTTTTGATCGAACATCAAAATTTTTTTATTTATTTTTTTTTTTTCAAAAAATATTTTAGGCAATATTAAAAAAAAAGACTTCAAAATTGTAAAAAAATAAACGAATTTATCATTTTGTTTTAATTTCTTTTTGTAAAATATCTAGTCAATGTTTTTTTACTTTTAATGAGCTGAAATTTTAATTGTTTTTAGGGCTGATTTTAGAACCAAAAAAAAACTTTATTGCTATTTTAAGTGGATGTCCTATTTTCAGACATGAGTTTGTATATTCACTTCCGATCCCTTTTTGTAATCTATGGAACATTTTAAGGCAATTTAAGTTTGTAGGTGTAAGTTTTAATTAGAAATAACATTTCCTTTAATATCCACTTTTTAAAATTAGTAAATTTCTTTGCAAATTTTAGCAAATCGGTTTTCAAAAATTTGTAAAATGAAAGTTAGCAACAAAAATTTGTAAATATTCTGTAAAAATTCTGTAATTTGTAAAATGTAAATAGCAAAAAGATTTGCTAAATAATAATTTTTTTACTAAAAATCAGTACAAAAATAGTAAAGTGGGATTGAAAACCGTTTACAAATTTTTCTACTAACTTTTTTTCTGAGTGCATATGGCATCATGAGGGTTTCGTGAAATTTTTAGTTCGGCCGCGTGCTGTGAATACACGCGAACATGTTCGAACCCAGTTGTAAGTCTATATTCTGTATATAGGCCTTAAACAAATTTTAACCAGCCCTTCCTCCTTTACTCCCCCTCCAGAGAGCACAACAAAAAAAAAATATATTTTTTTTTACCGGATTTGGATTAGGGACTTTCCATCAACTTCCTCCCCCAAAATCACAACATCGATTTCGATTAAAGTATGGTGGTCGGTATTGGGTTAAAGTTAGACACAAATTTATTTGGATTTGGTAAATTTCGGGAATTAACGATTTTTACCCCTCTGTTTCACCTACTAAATCTAACATTGGACCAATAAAAAATTCCTGTTCATTATTCAAATTTCATCAAAACGGGATTGAGTCACTTCGCCTCAATTTTAGGTCGGCTTATATCTTTGGTCCGGACCTATAATTTAAAGTGTTATAAAAGGAAATGCACTCAAAATATTACATCTGTTATTTACCAAAAATTGATTCCGTTATTCGCTCTTAAATAAAATCTTTATAATCGATCTACTTTTCAGTTAAAAACAAATAAGAATATTAAAGTCGGGCAAAACGGGTATGTTGGGTATGATGCCCTACACTAAGTATAGTTTGGGTCATATTTCGGAAAGCGTTCTAAATTAGGAGAAGAGCCCTGTTGCTTATTTTATGAAATGGACAGAGAATATTGAGATTAATCTGAGTTCAATTACCGAAAATGCATACACAGGAAAGGTGGGTTTATAAGGCTACTAGGTCCAAATATAATCCGGGTTTTTTTTTTAAATTTGAAGGCATGCTTCATGGTATCATATAATATATACAACCCATATTTTAACCAGAAATTTACGGTTTTAAACTTAATTCAGATAATACCTTTCTATGGGAGATATATCAGAATATCGACCGATTCTAACTAAATTCAATAGGGTCCTTCCTTGGTCCAATAAAAACGTTTGTTTCGAAATTAATCCTAATTACTTTAAATTCACTACCTGTGTTTTGATTACAAGGTTTACATGGGTAGACGGACAGACAGATATGCATCGTTAAATCGAGTCCGAATGTGATTCTTAGTCGATTGGTATACTATAAGGTGGGTTAGTTACAAACTCCAACTTATTCTACTGTGACCATGTAATTGAGTATGATATTACTAGCAGGCATTTAAATTTAGGCACAAAAGGGTAAAGCTAAAAAAGGAGTATTGTCTGTTAAATTAAAAGATTTATCAGTTATTTATATTTATTTATCTTTAACATCAATCGCCACTAATTCCCTTTAATTTTCTTCATTTAGATGATTCCCGGTGTTAAGGCTGAAGGTGATGCTTCTGACTTTGAATATCTCTGCGAAGATGGCACCAGACGTCCTCTTAATGGACCAGCTTGCTCATGGGCTCAACGTCCTTGGACCGGTTATATTTCAAATGTTGACGCCGTTAGTGGTGATCAAAAATTACACAACTTACAAAATCGTTTAGAGAAATTCTTTGAAAATGGTTTACATGCCGAAAATAAGGAAGCTGCCTCCCATTTGCTCATCAATCAGGATGCCGTCTATCATAGCAAACCCAAGGCTGTTGATCCCAAAGCATATTTGGAAAAAGCTGGTTACAAAGATGTTATCGAACGTGATGGTTCGGCTTTAAGAAAAATGAAGTAAGTTAAGGAAATCGAAAGAATAACTTGAGTTTATAATCTAAATCTTCTGTATTTTTTTTCACTCTTAAAGAATGTGTGTTCAAACTGATATTGAAATGAAGAAATGTGATACTATGCGTCGTGCTGCTTATTCCCGTGATATACGTCCAGAATTGGAATGTGTACAAGAAAAAGATTGCATCATTGCTGTTAAGGATGGAAAAGCTGATATGGTGGCAGTACATGCCAATAACTACAAGGAGGCCCGAGATGATAAACTTAAACCTATTGTCTATGAAGGTTATGGCGCCAATAATGTTTATGTAGCTGTAGTAGAAACTGCATTGACTAAGGAAAATATACAAAATTCCCCAATGTAAGTTAAGGGAAAAGGCTGCTGCCTATTGAAAAAAAAAAATCAAGAAAAAATACTAATAATTTCCCTTTCCAATTTACAGCAACTATAATGGCCAAGATGAAAGAGCTCAAAAAGCTGCTGCCTATTTAAATAAATTAAGAGGCATTAACACTTGTCAAACAACTCCTTCCTCAGAAAAGAATATTATGATTGTCAACTCAAAGGATTTGGAACAACATAAGAACAAACAATTGTTGTGCAGCAATTTGGAAAAGAAACCCGTTACCGAATGGCAAACTTGTAATATGGAAGCAAATCTTCCTGTAGCCGTGTTCATACGTGATGCTATGACTCCTGTCGAACAAGAAACCATGAAACATTTATTCCTTTCTTTGTCCGATAAATTTGGTAAAAATGGTAAAATTTCCGATGTTTTTAATTTATTCGGTGAATATAAGGAAAATCAAAAGAATGTCTTATTCGATGATGATGCTGTTGAATTTGTTACTGAATTGAAAAATGAAAATACTAAAGAACAAATTTATTCCAGTTTGAAATGTGATACAAATTCCATTAAAAATAATTAATGATGCACAGATGATGCCGAAGGCGATTTAAACATTTGTACTACTTTTTACATGAGTTTTTTTTAAGATACCATGAAATAAAAATGAAAATTATAAATTGTAAAATTGAAGAAATTTTTAATTTCCTCCAGTTTAAGGTAATTTTCCACATTAAACGCTAAATGTTTTTTTTTTTTAATTTGAATATTGTGGTCTGCTAAACTCTTTATAGAACAATCAGGGATGGAAAATATGTTTTCTGTTATTGTATCAACCAGACAAACAAATTGTACTTTTTGGATCCTCACGGTACCAAAATTTTTTCCGCTCTTTTTAAACAATTTTATCGTATTGAGTTAGATTTGCTTAGACACTAAAAAGACTTAAAAAAAGTTTAAATTGACCGGGAACAAAATGTATCGTTAATTTTATGTAGTCTTATAATTCCCACAAAACTTGGTAAAATTTTACTCTAATTGTTATGTCACACCTTTTTTTTTCTGGTTGCCTCCCTTGGAAGGCAATTTAACCTTTTTGCTATTTAAAAATTTAAAGGCGTTTAATAGCTTTTTAACAATAATACACTTTTTTCTTAATTTTTTTTTTTGTTTTGAGAGGTAATTTAAAATCAGGTGTTCAATGTTGCCACTTCCGAATATTTTACTACAATGTGTATGGAAACATTTTGTACATTTGATGTGACACTAATTTAGAGCCGGTTCAACTTAAAACAGGTTTTTAATTTAAAGTTGCTTTTAAAAAAAGTTGACTTTATGTTATGTTGTTTTATCAAGTTATAAATTGAAAATTTTAAAAAATTTCAAATTGTACTAAATGAGCCGCGGTAGTACCACGGTACCAACCAAGGTAAAAATGTACCAAAAAAAAGTACAATTGTACCATGTTTTCCATCCCTGAGAACAATGATCACCACACACATACATTCACATTTATGTTTGTGTTGGTTGTTTGTTTTTGAGCGTAATTTATTTTTTTCTCACTTTACCAGGGCTGCCAAGACTGTCCCCGAACAAATTCGAAAAAAATGTACACAAATCCCCATTTTATTTTGTACTCAAACAAACAGTAAATGTTAAATAAATATTTAATGAAAGCTTGGAAAGCTCTCTATAAAATTTTATTATCACAAAAATAAACAAAAAAAAAAAAGTTTGTAAACCAAATCAGAGTAAATTTCTCCGATGTATTAGTGTATTTCAAATCGTATATAATAAATTAATTTCAGATATATTTAAAGTTTAAAAAAAAAATAGAAAACGCTGAAACTAAACTAGTTTTCAAAAGAATTCAAACAGAAGCTTTTAATATATGAGTATATATAATTTATAATTATAAAAAGGACAAGTTTTAAAACAAAAAAATAAATAAATGCGTTGGCATAATAAGCACTCAGCTTTGGCGAAGTAATTTTCGACAAATAAAAAGGCATTATCCCATTCTACATTAAACATTTTCAGTGTTGTCTAGTACAAGCTACTACACAACCTGGTCATAAAAATAATATAAGATAAAAATGGCAACCCTGAATAAAAGCAGCAAGCGACTACACAATCTGCGCACATGAAAGCTCAAAGGAGACTAAATGTTTTTATTTAATAAAAATACAAATTATCTTCTCATGCTCTCTTCATTTGTGTGAGATCATTCGTACATGTGCGGTGTTTTGGGGATCTCTGTTATAGAAGGCTCCCAGCAAAAACATGATAATGACATACCATTGCTTTATACATTACTTTGTAATGAATACTCCTTACATTCAGCAAAATAAAAATAATGTATTACCTATAATATGTTACTTATTTTATTATTTTGAATAAAATAATAATAAGTTACCTGTAATGGCTTACCTTTTATATTATTTTAATATAAGTAATAAGGAGTCATTGTTAATAGTTTAAAAAACTATATTTATTAATGTGTTTATGAATTAAAAGAGTTTAATAAAACAAATTAGCATGTAAATGAACAGGAAAAAAAAATTAGTTTAGAGTAGTGTGGAATAAATTCATTTTAACTTGTTGTGTTATGACACATCTTATATAATTAATTTTAGTGTTCAGATCACGAATATGACAAACATTTTAAAATAAGTTGGGGCAAAAATTGAGTTCCGAAACATCCTTTATATACAATTTTACAAAATTGTAAAGAGATAAAAAATTTTGGAATCCAAATTTGAAATCAGGGAAAAAAGCTATAAAAATCAAATCAAATAAAAATTACTTGGTTTTCAATGCGCACAAGAAATGTTTAAATCTCAGCAAAAACTTCATCTTTTTGACCTTTGACGACCCATACATTGTCCAAAATTGTATAAGTATCCTGAAAGAAATGAAGTAAACCAATTCCAAATATCTCAAATGGTAAGTATTGTATGAAGAAAAAGCGGATAAGAAATTGGGATTCACAACACTGCATCACATTACCTTGTCGCTTACTTAAAGTTAAATCATAATTGGTTAGCAGGAGTTAAAAAATAATGTGTTACTAGATTCCTTATGGAAATATAAATAATAATTGGTTATTCGTAACCACTTATTAATATGCATACGCGTATTCCATTATTCTTTATTTTTTTCATAAGCTTGCACGTAAGCATGACACCTTACCTTTTGTGACATCCCATATAAAAAGAATTAGAATTATAATATAAAGGGTAATTCGTGAAAACCTTGGAGTTTAGATTACTAGACTCATTATTTGGTAACGTCTGTTTTTCCTAGGATTTTATTCAATAAACGCTATCTACAAATCAGCGATCGGCACTCATACTCATAGGTATTTTTTTCGTTTCCATTTTAAATTAAAAATGTGGAACGTTGAGTGGGAAGAATTATTTTTATTTTCTTTAAATATATTAAATGAGGCAGAGTGCCTTGTATGCAATCAAAAAATCAAAAAAATGAGGGCATACTTTCTTAAGCGCCATTATGATAGTTGTCACTCTGAACAGCATTTAATAAATGGTATTGAAAGAAAACAATTAATTTCAAAATTGAAAAAGGACTTTCGATTAAAAAATATTCGTATTGCTAATAATATAAATAGAAATGCTAGTTCCTTAACTTGTAGCCAACTTAAAGCATCATATATAATTGCTTTAGGGTTAGCCAAAAAGGGCCGACCTTTTTAAGACGGGAATTTTTTTTAAAGAAATGTACCTCTCAATACTGCCACTTTTTGGAAAAGGGGGACAAGAAGTGGAAAGTATTATAAATGAAATGCATTTGTCCGCCCGGACTATAGGTCGACGCACTGAAGATATAGGGCTTTATCTGCAAAGTGAGACAATAGAAAGAATTAAAAATTCAAGATTTATATCAATATGCTTTGATGAAAGTGTCGACATTTGCGACACTAGTCAAATGATTATATGCATTCGAACAGTGGATAATATGTTTAATTCGTTTGAAGAAGTTTTGAAATTGGAATCTTTCTATGACAGCGTTACTGGTCACGTAATTTTTGATTCCTTTGAAAAACACGTTTTATCGCTAATAGATAAAAGCAAAATATCTGCAGTATGTACAGATGGGGCTTCAGTCATGGTTGGCAAAAATAATGGTTTTGTTGGGTGTCTTAAAAAAGCTGGAATAAATATTCCGACATTCCACTGCATAATTCACCGGCAAGCATTATTTGCAAAAACCATTGGTCTTACTGAAACCATGAAAACTGCTGTTAAAATAATAAATCGTCTTAAAGGTGGGTATAATGCGCTTACCCACAGAAAACTTGTAGCGTTTTTAGAAGAAATAAATTCCGATTATAAAGATGTTTTGTTATTTACTGAAATAAGGTGGTTAAGTCGTGGAAAAAGTCTCGAACGACTTTTCAACCTTAGAGAAGAAGTAGCTAACTTTTTGCAATTTCAGGCTTTACAAAAAGACACTGACTTAATAAATGCTATAAGCAGCCCCGAATTTTTATTAGACCTAGCGTTTCTGGCCGATATAACACTTCAAATTAATAATTTAAATTTAATATTGCAAGGAAGAAATAAACATTTTTGCGACTTGTATCACGCCGTAAAAGAGTTTACTAGAAAATTGATCATTCTAAGAGATCAAATTGCGTCGCAAAACTTGTCAAATTTTCCAAAACTAAATGAAATATTTGCAATTTTTCCAAATGAAAGTAAATTAAAAACATTTAGTGAAGAACTAAATAAACTTTTGGAAAATGTAAAAAAACGCTTTCAAGATATATTTAATATGCAATGGGTTATAAATATCTATAACGATCCACTGACGTGTTCCATGGGAAATGTTCCAGAAAATATTCAATCAGAATTGACATTAATGCGAGCAGATTTAACCATTCCAATGGATATGGGTCTTAATTTTTGGAAAAATATTTGCAGTTATAAGTACGGTGCAAGTAGGGATTTAATTTTAAATATTTATTCAATGTTTGGCACTACATATATTTGTGAGTCCACATTTTCGGTAATGTCACAAATAAAAAATAAATATAGAAATAAGTTAACTGATGGTCACTTAGAAACATTGCTGAAAATAAAGTGTTACGAAAAAGAAATTGACATAGACAAACTTATTGATTTTGTTAACAGAAATAAGTAATTTTTTTTAACAATCGTAATCCTAACAGGGAAATATAACAACCTACTGAAACTATTGTGGTACCTATGGCGTACTTTTTTAAGAATAAATAATTTAAGTATAAAAAATCAAACATGTTTTTTATAAATAATACTTTTAAAATTGATTATGAATTATTTTTATTTTTTATAATAGAGAAACCAAAAACGTGAACTATTTTAATTATATTAATTCAATGAATACCGATATTCTCTTAACGATTTATTAATTTATTCATTCATTTATCTAGAAAGATAAAATAATTTCGTACGGTGTAAAACACCATTACATTCATATTCTCTCTTTTTGCCGACCGCTGCTACAAATACACAAGGAAAGCCAAAAAAAATTGCTCAATATGAATATTTTATTAAATTATACTCAATTTCATGCTGTCCCGTTAGCTATTACCCAGCAAAAACAAAGGAAGTGATTCTTAAGAAATTAATTTTTCATTGATTCTAAAGTATCGTTTAGTTTTGATTTTCCTCTTCTATGTTAATTCTTTTTCACAACTTCCAAAAATGTGATTTTTAAAATTTAAGACTTTTCAAAGCTAAGTTAAACATTAATCATAGATATTTCTATATAAATTTGACATTTATAACTATGGTTTAAGTTAAAGTGATTTGTTTCAATCGTTAACTTACAATTTACCAGATTTTAAATGATTAAAATCGTAGTTATTATTGTTACAAAAAATGTATTGTTATAAAAATTGCAAAAAAGATGCAATAAAAAAGGATCATAAAAGAAAACTTCCACACTATGACACTCCTATGTAAAAATCATTGGTTCTGATCTAAATGTTCACAACATGGGAATCAGAGAACTGCATTTGCTGATTGCAAACGTTCATACGCAATCAACACAAGAATAAATATGTGTTTGCGTTCAAACGCTGAATATACTCCAACACACATATTTGTTGATGATTTTAAATCAATCAAACGAAGTGCAAATTGTTTTGTCACTGATTTATAATCATCGGTCGTTGTTAAACCATTGATTTTATTCTGTTCATTCGAGCCAACAATAATTATTTTGATGTAGAATAAATCAGAAAAAACAACAAACAACGTGTATGAGTGTAATCATAATTTAAACAAAATAGTTTCTTATCTATAAAAAGGGGGTGGTTTTGTAGAAGCACATTTCATAAATGTTATATGTATATTAGGGTGGGTCTAAAATACGTTTTTTTTAGAATTTTTATTAGGAATACCAAAAATATTGTTCTTTGTTAAAGTTAAATAGTGCCTAATTTTCCAATCAAAATAGATTAAAAAAAATTTAAACAATATTTAAATTTTTCCAGATTAGGCAAGCCTGAGATATCGACCTAAATTAGTTTTCCAAAAAAATATTTATATTACACAAAGAAGAATATTGTTATTACTAATAAAAATTCTAAAAAAGCGGATTTAAGTCCCACCCTCATGTAAACAATATCATTTATGAAATGTGTTTCTATTTTGTTTTAATTATGAATACACTCACATGCGTTGTTTGTTGTATTTTCTGATTTATTCAACGCTGACTTTTTGTTGAGAGATTAAATTTGCAGTAAATATAATCGACATATGATTTAAACTGATCCGATTTACGCGTTCAGTAACATGATGCTGATTTTATTCTACAGTGAATTTTGTTGAATTATTAAATGTGAACAAAAATTTTTGTGTATGATTAAATCAAGAAAAAAGTTGATTTTGCAGTTCTCTGATGGGAATCAAAAGCACTGATACTTTATCTGACACATTTGTTGTTGGTTGAATTTTAACGAGACATTCAGTAATTGGGCCTTAATCTTTAAAAAAATTTTTAAAAAAAGGTTTTTATATTCTTATATATAATTTCTTGTTAAAGTTTCGTGTTTGTCGAGATTTAATAGTAAATACACCTTATTGCCTTCAAATATTTTCTATCTTTGTATTTAAAATATTTGTAGATAGCTCTTTTTTGATTGGAATATTTTCTTTATTACGAGGGCAGTTTAATTAGTCAGTGACTTTTTGTAAAACCGATATTTTTTACATCAAAATAGTGTTTTATTTCTTAAACCAGTCTTCTTTTAGCTACATTGGTGCATCGTTTTTTCAATTGCTGTATCCCTGCCAAATAATAGGTTTTCTCCTCTGCCGTCGACCATAATCTCTTACCATCGAGCCATTTTTTTATGTTTGAAACAAGTCACAAGGGAGAACATCATGGATGTGGTGAACAGTAGCCCAATAAATGGATTTTGCCATTCCTTTAAAGTGGTTACGCGGTTGCACTTACGGTCGAGTGTGAACAGCCGCTGATAGGTTTTTCAAGCCTCAGTCTCTTCACTCACTTCCATGTTGCGATTGTCCAATATCATTCAAAGACTTTCGAGAAAGATTTTAAGCCGACCACAGCTTCTGGTGGGAATTGAACCCAAGACCTCCGCACTGATAAGCTAGCACGCTGCCAACCAGCAACCGGGGCGCTCAAAAAAATAAATACATATATTTATGGTCCTTATGTAATTTTTTTCGGTAAAACAATATGAATGAAAATGTGAAGGTACCCCTAAATTTTCCATACAAATTTGTGCATTTGAAAAAAATTTCATATAAGTGTCTGGTTCATAAAACAGTTTGTAATATTTTTCCCCAAACGCACAGAGGTGAATAATATTATATATTTACGTTAAATTTTTTCACCTCGAAATTTTGTTCAGCTCAAAAATTTTTTTACCATAACATTTTTTTTCACTACAAAAATTCTTTTCACATCCAAAAACTTTTTCATTACAAAAATGTTATTCACTTTGATTATGTTTTCTCAGAATCAATTTTTTTTATCTATAGAAAGTTTACAAAATTCTGTAAGTCTATTTTTAAATAAAAAAATTATTTATTTTTTTTATATAATTTTAATTAAATACCTTTTATTTATTTTGT
This sequence comes from Eustalomyia histrio, assembly GCA_949748255.1. Classification (NCBI taxonomy): domain Eukaryota; kingdom Metazoa; phylum Arthropoda; class Insecta; order Diptera; family Anthomyiidae; genus Eustalomyia; species Eustalomyia histrio. Next base: position 5,877,201 of record OX456525.1, read on the forward strand.
TATTAAATGTCCAAGCTCTACATGTATAAAAATTATTAACGATTTTAATTTAAAAGAACAAAATTATTTTAAAAATAATACAAAAATATCTAAAATAAAAAAATTAAAAAAAAAAATTATAATAGTAAAATCGTTAATTAACATTAAAATCTTTTTCATTTGGGGAATAATTTCAGATTCAAATAATTCCTAATAAACATGGTTATAACATTGGTAATTCATACAAGTTTTTTTGGGTTTTTTTTTGTATTATTTTTGGAAAGAGCAGGTTCAACCGGCTTGATATTCATTGTTTTTGCAAAAATTCCATTTTTCAATTAATTTTTGATTTCAGTTGCAACAGCATCTTGGCCACCTTCATATTCAGCATCACTTTTATTATTTGGATCGGATTCTTCTTCCGAATAATCTTCATCATGTGTATGGGTAACGGTACGTGGGGTACTGGGGCGGGTATGAGGCACAGTAACGGTCTGAAAAAGATTAAATTGAGAAGAAAAGATAATTGAAAATTTGAAAAAAATATTTTTGAATGGAAATTTATAAATAACGATAATCAGCTAAACTGCGCTGCTCTGTGTCCGATTTCTGTATCTAATGCGAGCAGTTTTCACATTTTAATGCGAAACTCTCAAAAAGGGATATATTAATTTATATTAAATTTAGTAGGTTTTAATTTCTAATATGAAGCAAAATTTCACATTAAGTGACTCACACGGTTCTAAGCATTTTTTGATTTTAAAAATCAAAATATATACATACTTGGGTTTGTATATCATCATACATTGTCATATATGTCATTGCATGGTTCAATATATCACAATACATGATCTCTCTTATATGACCATATATCATCGGATACGAAATTTGACCCCAAATATAGTAATATATGAGAATATATGAATAATATAGTAATAATTGGTCATATGTGGTCAAATATAACCCTCAAATTTCGGATCCATATATGGGATCAAGTATGGTCATATATTAAACCATGCATGGACGTATATGACCATTTATGATGATATACAAGCCCACGTATGATCATATATATTTCGATTTTAAAATATTCAAAAAAAATAACTGTGAAAACAGAAATTTTATTAAATTTTTGTTAGTTGTTGCAAAATGTTTGTAGTAAACATTTTTCAGTTATTTTTACGTCATTGTTAGTTATTTTTATTTCATTTTTTCGTTTTTTTTAAGCAGTTAGCAAGAACTACATTTTAGTTAAGATTTAACTGTCTTTTTCAAAAAAATTTGAACTGTTGTAAGTTAACTGAAGAAAGTACACTCAAAAAAGTTGATCAGGTTTTTATTGAAAAAATACAAAACAATTTTAATCAGAGCTATTTAAACAAACAATTAAGATTGTTTTTTTAGTTGTTTAGAAAACAAAAAAATTTGTTGAATTTTTGAATATTTGTTTTAGCCCCGATGGATGAAAACGTAATAACTGGTAGACCGTTACGAATTTTGACTTTTAATTTGAAGTAGGTTGTAAAAAACAGTTTTATCAATTGTTTCAACAGTTGTTTCTTAGCTTTGCCGCCTTTTTACTGCATACACCTTTGTTTTTACTGTCATTTGCAGTAAATTCTACTGGGAAAACTTTTGTTATCAAAAAAAAAAAAATCATTCAAAATGCTTACCTTTTCTTCAACGTCTATTTTAGCTGCATCTGGATGTGCTGCCTGGGCTGCCGCCACAAATTCATTGATTTTTCCCTCAGTCAAGGAAGAATTACTTGCCGTTATGGCATTATCTGCTCTTCCTCTAGCTCTTTGTATCATGGGCGTTTCAATTTGGAATCTTTGTTCATGGGCCACAGTCGATTCGTGCGGCAGCAACATGGCGGGTGCACGGAACATGTAGGAGAATGGATAATAAATGAAATTCAAGAATGTGGCGGCATATAAATCGGCATATCTGACAACTTGACTGGAGAAGAAGGTTTGTCTGGAACCCGAACGGAAGAGAGAACCCATCATACCATAAGCCATGTCCATTTTGTGTGTAACATCACGAATGGAAGCACGTAATTTGGATATGTCGGGTTTTTCTTTAGTGCTCGAATCGAGATTTCTGAAAGTGAAAGAAAAGCCATGTATTAGAATATTTATTTAATATAAATTCGGGAAAAGTTATATTTGAAATACGCCAATAAAATAAAAAATATCTCTCGGAGGCCATATATATTTAAAAAATAACCTAAAATGTCTGTTCGTTGAACATACTACTTTTACTACAGCTGGAAAATTTCAATAAAAAGGTAAACAAAACTTTCCAGTTATAGTAAAAATAATAGTAAAAGCCCAACTATAATTAACTTAAATCAATATGAAACGATATTTTAACATTTTTTTTTAATTAAAAATTTGTATTTTTCCAGTTGAGACTTAAGAATTTCGAGCAAAAAAAAAAAAAAAAAAAAAAATACTGAAAGTTAACACAAACTCAAAATTAAAAAAATAAAATTTTTTTATATGAAATTTGTCATCTATAACTTTAAGACATTTCCATCTTTAGATTGTACGCCTGATCGTTTACTTACTAAAAGTTACTATTTTTTACTACAACTGGAAAATTTCAAAACATTTTGTGTAAACGCATACACTGGCAGTGTGTCCATTTACACGAAATTCTTAATACTTTTACTATAATTGGAAAAAAATAGTTTACTTTTTGTTTTCAAAATTTCCAATTGTAGCAAAATTAGTAAATAGTAGTAAGTTAACGAACAAGCAAGCAAGCATTCAGTGTATAGTTTATTATTCAGAGTATTTGTTTACTTAAAATTCTTACTACTTTTACTATAATTTGAAAGTTTTCCAGTTGTAGTAAAAGTAGTAAACTGTAGTAAATAAACGAAGAGTAGTTACATTTTTTTTTTTAATCTTTCAAATACTTACTTATACATCTCTCCCAATTGACAATCCAGCTGCTGAAGCTCTGCAAAGAATTGACACTTATCGGTCCAGACATGCAATTCTTGAACCAATTCTGGTACTACCAAAAATGTACGCCAACCACGAATTTTCTTTGATTTCAAAATATCACCAAATATATGATCACCAATATATAAAACATCTTTGCCCTTGGCATTAATGAAATTTGTAAAAACTTCACAAGAACCACCCGAATAAACTTGACCCGGTTGCAGGGGACCCATATGTGTGCCAATTTTTAAGGCCCCAGTAACAGTATCTACCTGCCGGAGTATAGTACCCTCACCAAAGAATAAAGGTTTGCGGGCATCCACCACAATTACATCGAAATAAGTTTTCCAATCACGATGTGGTTCTTCGGGTTTGGCGCCATGTGGGAAATCGAATATATAATTCATAATTTTATTGGTGAAATTGTAATCACTGTTGGTGAGTAAGAATACTTTGGCACCCGACTCACGTATACGAGCCAATACCATGGGTAGACGAGGATCTTTTTTGACATAGTAATCGAGGTTCTGAAATTATACGAAGAAGTTGAAATGTATCTTTTAAAAATTAAGTTGTTTACGTACCTCTACTGTTCTTTTCTTTAAATCACCCTGTATGTGTACCCAATCTACGGCACGCCGTACATCTTGGAATATAGAATTGAAAGACATAAATAATTCACCAGCTTTAACACCAGTGCGATCTCTGGGGATGAACGAAAACAAATTAGTTAAATTAAATCAAAAATAAAATATATTTTAATTGTTAAAAAAAAAATAATAAACGCATTCCAACGAAATATAAAATCTGTGGACATTTAACAAAACAATTTAAATTAAAAAATTTCAACTCTAACAAAAGCAGCTTATTGAAAATATCCTTAACATTTTTTTTTCGAAAAATAGGTTATTTTTTCAAAAGTCCACAAAAACGTAATGAGCCCCAAAATACTCATTTTCATTTTTTCAAGATTTGATTTAAAATTTGTAAAGGAAAATAGTTATTTTCGGGTTCAGTATGAACGTAGTATTTGACATTTAATTAAGGATTATACTAAACAAAAACGCACAAAAATGTTGCTGGTCATAAGTTGATTACACTAACTGCCATTCTGTTTGTACAATTTTAAACCCTTTATTATACAGTTATTTGACATCCTAATTTTAACTTATACAGTTAAGAGTCACCAACCTATGACCATCGATGTGTAATTATTTTTTTAAAGAATTTTAACCAATGATGTAATAATTGATTTAACTATTATTATTTTCTCTGTGTACTTGTGTATAAGTTATTTTTATAAGATTGTGCCAATTGTTAAATGCATAAATTTTGAGCTTGATTTTTGATAATTTTGAAATTTCATAATTATTTGTATAATATTTGTGTAACAAGTGATTAAAGTAACACAAACGCCATCATACTCATACTCACTTAAGCTCAAATTCATGTTTGGCAATGCTGTGAAGAAAATTTAATTGAAAATAGTTTTTGAAAGTACATATTTTATTAAATCGAAAGATTGTCTAATTTTTAAACAAAAAAACTTTTATTAAAAAAAGTTAAAAAAATCATAGGCTGAAAGCAATTTCTCATTACTCTCTATTAAAAGTACCTTTAAAAGAATATGTCTGCAGTTAATTAAAAATTGCTTCTCTGTTTTGGCTTAAAATAAAATTTTCTTATAATGAAAACCAACTTTAAAAGGAAAAAAAAATTTTTCTTCTAAATGAAGCAAAGAAATTGTTACAGATTATTTTTTTTGGGACACACGAAATGTCGGCTTCAATATGACAGATGATTTTTTAAAGATAAAGGATTCGTATGAAATTTTTTTGGAATGTTTATAGGCTCGTTTAATACGAGTCTGATGTTAGATTTTCCAAATGTCGGATCCAATAGGCCAGATCCAATATGGCGAATCTAATATGCAAAACAATTTCTTATTCCGCTTTTAGTTTTCATGGCAAATAAATTCGAATTTGTATTGTTATAATAATGTTCAAAGATCAAGAGATGGAAACCATCATAAAACAATGTTTAATGTTGTAGAAAGTGTTTAGTGTTAAAAGGTAAAAGGTAAAAGAGATTTATGGACATTTAAAATAAAGAAAAAGTTAACAGATTAACAATAAAATTAAATAATAAATCCATAGTTAAAAAACTATTGAAGAATTTAAGAAAATAATATAATTATTTGAAATTTTATAAACACATAAACTAGGGAATAATTAATACTAATAAAGTTAGTTAAATTCAACATATTAAAGTGTATTCCTCCAACGAAACTTACTAATTTTACTATAATTTAAAAGTTTTGCTTTCCTTTTGTATTGAATTTTTCCAGTAGTAAAAGTGGTAAATTGTAGAATGTATACGAATATGCCTATTATTAATATTAGGATCTCAGATGTGAAAAAATCATTGTCAAATGTGAAATATTCATATGATCTATAAAATATGATATACAAAAATATGTTTTTTTAAAAATTTTTTAATGGACCAATAGAGTCGTTTAAAAAAACTATCAATTTTTAACTGACAAAACGTTAGAAAAAAACGACTTTTGTGGTTTGTTTTTCAAATTGAAAGTTTTTTTATTTGTATGTAATTACAAAACACAACACACATAGATACATATTTGAATGATTTCTTGTAATTTTTATTGAAATAATTTTGTATTTAAACAAACTATTTTGTTGAAAAAAAAAAAACAAAAAGGAATTATATGAATTTATATTTTTAGAAAAAGAAAAAAGAAAATTTTACATTTAACAGAAAATATCAACTCCTACTGAATGTCTGTAAATTTTTATAGTTTGTTTTTTAAATAACTGATTCAAATAACTTAAAAATATATATTTCTATGAATTTCAATTAATTCTTCATTTAAGAACAAACTTTACTTATTATTTTTTAAATAAGCTGCAGTCGGCAACAGAAAATATATTGGGAGTGTAGAGAAAAAATAGATCCTTAACGGAATTTCTCTCATCATTGGCATTTTTATGTGACAAAATCTGAAATACAGGATAAAGTAAACGTACGTCTGACTAATCCAGGCTTAACTTTATAAAATGTTAAACTTAGACGAAAGGTCTGCGGTGAGGTTCATTCTGATTAGGATAAAATGCTTACAATATACGATCTCAATTAAAATATTTTTTGTGCATTTGAATTTTAAAAGTGTTACTGAACCAAAGGCTTATTTAAGCATATGTAACGTGGCGAAATCCCATATGGTTGTCTCTTTTTATCTCATTCATTTAGATTGAATCAGTTGATTCGTCACGTTACGCTACGTATAAGTAATTCTAGGCTTATTTTTGTTTCCTTTTTTAAATGAAATTATTAAAACAACAAAAAATATTTATATTAAGGTCAAGGAAAAAAAATCCGAATAATTATTTAAGCGATTTATTGATTCAAATAAAAGTCGATTAATTGAATACCCTACTATCAACTTATTGTGTAGTAGAAAAATATGAATGAAGTTTTACAAGAATGTAACATACTCGAAAATTTTACTTAAAAACTACTAGCAAATGGCAAAAACAATTTAATCGTAAAAAGTTTTATAATTTGAAGAACTAATATCCGTAATACCTGATGGTGCACAGATACCTACTGGTTTTTGTTCGTGTTTTTGTACGTGTCAAGTATCTATTGCTTGAAACTACAGGAATCGGGGGTCGTATCGGCCCTCAAATGAAAGCTTGAACTCTTCAACATTCATTTGTATAAAGTTTACTTACCAATAAACAGATATAATTTTGGGAAAAAAGTCATGTACTAAAAACTTAAAATTTTTAATTGATCCATAAAGGGTTAATCCATCAATTTGTCATATTGGGCCTTTAGTTCAGTAACACTTTTAAAATTCAAATGCACAAAAAATATTTTAATTGAGATCGTATATTGTAAGCATTTTATTCTAATCAGAATGAACCTCACCGCAGACCTTTCGTCTAAGTTCAACATTTTATAAAGTTAAGCCTGGATTAGTCAGACGTACGTTTACGTCATCCTGTATTTTAGTTTTTGTCACATAATAACGTCAATGATGAGAGAAATTCCGGCTGCAGTTTATTTAAAAAGTAATACGTAGTTTGTTTTTAAATGAAGAATTCATTGAAATTCATAGAATTATATATATTTTAAACTTTTTGAATAAGTTATTTAAAAAAACAAACTATAAAAATTTACAGACATTCAGTAGGAGTTGATATTTTCTGTTAAATGTTAAATTTTATGTTTTCTTTTTCTAAAAATATAAATTCATATAATTCCTTTTTGTTTTTTTTTAACCAAAATAGTTTGTTTAAATACAAAATTATTTAAATAGAAATTACAAGAAATTATTCAAATATGCATACACACAAAGCCAATAAAAATATGTGAATCTATGTGTGTTGTGTTTTGTAATTACATATAAATAAAAAAACTTTCAATTTGAAAAACAAACCACAAAAGTCGTTTTTTTCTAACGTTTTTTCAGTTAAAAATTGATAGTTACTTTAAACGACTTTCTATTGGTTTTACTACTTTTGTGGATTATTAAATAATGATTGAAAATAAACAACAAAATGGGCTGAATATAATGAACAAACAGTAGTCCTCTTTTTGACTGTATTTTTGATTAATTTAATATGTATTTTAAGTTGTTTTTAACGTAATAATATTGTGAGTGTATGTTTACGTCCCTCCGTCCCCCTATATTTGTGATTAAATTTGTTAAAATTTTTTCAAAGAGAGTTGACTTAAGTAGCTTTTGAAATGTACATATGTTTGAACATTAATTTTTTTTTAATTATTAATATAAGTGTTTTGTTTCCCTTTTTAAGGTGTATTTTAAAATACTTCAAATGTTGTAGCTTTCTTAATATCCTTTTCTTGAGGATATTATAAATGATCTAATGATGCATCACATATAAAAAAAAGCTTTAAAAAACGATATTGTATATTTTTTTTAAACAATTTTGAAACGTAAAAAATTATTCGAAAATTGTACATTTTTTTATTCGATTAACCGAATAACGATTGAACCGAATGAATACCCTAATTTTTAAAGTAGATCACATGAATATGTCATATTTGACATATTTGATTTGCCCATACCTGAGATCCTAATATTAATAATAGGCCTATTCGTATACATTCTACAATTTACCACTTTTACTACTGGAAAAATTAAATACAAAAGGAAGGCAAAACTTTTAAATTATAATAAAATTAGTAAGTTTCGTTGGAGGAATGCACTTTAAATGTTAAATTTAACTAACTTTATTAGTATTAATTATTCTCTAGTTTATGTGTTTATAAAATTTCAAATAATTATATTGTTTTCTTAAATTCTTCAATAGTTTTTTAACTATGGATTTATTAAATAATTTTATTGTTAATCTGTTAACTTTTTCTTTATTTCAAATGTCCATAAATCTTTTTTACCTTTTACCTTTTAACACTAAACACTTTCTACAACATTAAACATTGTTTTATGATGGTTTCCATCTCTTGAACTTTGAACATTATTATAACAATACAAATTCGAATTTATTTGCCATGAAAACTAAAAGCGGAATAAGAAATTGTTTTGCCAAACAATTTCTATAAAAATCGATAAACAATTGTTTAGTGGATGGATTATTGTAAATAAATTGTTCTTCAAAAAAAAAAAAAGGGTTTAACTAAAATACATAAATTTTCATCAACAATAAAACAATGTTTCTTTGCTTTAAGTTAAGGTATAACTTTTTTTATAGCAGAAGTCTTGTTATATGGCAAAGATTTTAAGCTCATTAACCCATTCGCAGCCGGTGTTGTCATATGGTTTCATGCGTTTTTCGCGAAATATTTGGTTCGGCCGGGTGTTGTGAAAACACTCAAACATATTCGGACCCGGTGGTAAGTCTATATTGTAGAGGCAGGTCTTAAAAAATGTTTAACCAACCCTCCCTACTTTACTTCTCATCGGGCGGGAATAATGCCCGCCCATCTAAAAAGAAACTAAAAATTTTTATTTTTCCATCAACTTTTTCCACCAAAATTTAGCATTAAATTTGAAAAAAAATCATGCCGTTAAAGGGTTAAATTAAGCAGCAGCAACATATTTTTTAATCAATTTCTCAACCCAGCAAAAACATTTCATCAACTACTTACCAGGCTATTTACTCGCTTAACTACTTTTGTTCGCGATGTCCCAAAAGTAACGAGTGGATATTATCTTCTCACTTACAAAAACCACAATGTATTGGGTGGTCATTACCTTCTCGCTTACAAACAGCCAAACAATAATATGTACCCATTACATTTTGGACATCGCGAACAATAGCCTGGTAAGTCGTTAATACAATGTTTTTGCTGGGAGCCTTTTGTCTTCTAACTGAACCACTACTCAGACTTCTACTAAAACTCTTTTTAAAGGGAAAATGCTGCATCGGGTTGGCTTTCCAAGTTGTAGGCTTTTCTTTTTTCACAATATTCACAAATATTATATTTATAAGCTTTTGAAAAATAAATTTAATTTTTTAGCTTTTTTTTTATTTTTTTTTTAATTTTCCAATTTCCAAATGTCAAAATATTTATTACCATTCTAAGTTAGTATATTTACAAAATTTTTGCGTAAAATTTAAATTTAACAAAAGAATACTAATCTTAGGCACAGTGTTCAATTTTAAACACATTATGTTTAAAAATACTTTTTTTGTGTATTATTGTATATGAAAGTGTGTACAAAACATTTTTAAGCATTTTTTGTTTATATTTACCGAATTTTCGTAATATAACATACAACTTTACCCATTTTATTGTAGTACATTTACAAACATTTTTAAGAGTGTAGTATTGAGCTACACTCTAAATAATTTCTGTTGAAATTTTACCAACTTATAGTAGGAAACTGTACTCCTACTATAAGTTGGGTAAATTTACTCTGTGTGCGTAAATAAAAAAGTACACACATTATGCGTAAATTGATGAACACAAAATAAGTAAAATTACATTAAAAGTGCCTAAAATTTAAATCAAATTTTAAAATTGAAGAGTAAATGTACCAAATTTGTGCGTAATGAATCACGATTTTCCTGTAAATGTACACATATAATTCGTAAAAATCCTAAAAAATGCGCATATTTTCTACTACGATGTTGAAAATTAAACAGCCCAAAAATGTTTGTTTTATAATAAAAACAATAAATTTATTGCTTAGTAATTCACAATTAAAACAATAAACTTATTGTTAGAAACAAAAAGAGTAAAAACAATAATTTTTTGTTTAGTAATTCCAAATAATTGATAAATTTAAAAAAAAAAACTAAAAGTTTTCTTTTTAAATTTTGAAAATGTTTTAGATTTTTTTTTTCCAATTTCAATATGTCATAATTTTTTCACCTTTATAAGTTAGTATATTTACAAACTTTGTGCGTAAAATTTTTATTCAATAAAATAACACTAATTTTAGGCATAATGTGTTTAATTGTAAACACAAAGTGTCTAAAAATACTTCGTGTGTGTATTATTGTATATGGGTATTTCCACAGAAAGGTCAACCGCTACCAAAATATTAAAGTTGAAGAAAAAAGACTTTTCTGAGAAAATTAAGTTGGTTAATGCATTGGATTTTAAGAATATACCTAATTAAATACATATTACCATTTGTAATTTAAGAAAAGTGGTCTGCAAAGAGCAGCTTTGCTTTTTTTGGTTTTAGCGTTTTTAATTGACATTTTTCCTTGAGTTATTTCTAAGTGTTACATATCATGTCGATTGCACTCTTCTTATAGACTAAATATACCAACAATAAATATTTAAAAAGTAGAGATCAAGCAAACTCCGAATAACGGTATAATTCAAAGATTCGTTGTACTACATTCTTCTATCAAGTTCGCGACCGAAAATAAGCATTTGTGTTTAGTTCTCCGTGAACGTTGATCGTAATAGTTTGATATTTACAATTCAAAACAAAATAACCGAGATCATTTAAAAAAACCAAACCTAAAACATTTTGATCCATAAATAAACCTAAAAAATGCCTTTGGAATCATTGTCCCGTTCGCGATTCTAAAAAAATATTTAAAAAAAATAATAATAAGGATAATAAAAAAAAAAACAAAATGCTAAATAAAATCTTTATATCTCTGCTTTAGTTAAAAAATAATCTCCATTTAATAAACTGACGAAATTCGCAGAGTTTTAAACAAAACCACACACCGGAAAAAATGACTTACATTTTTTGTCCCGTTCGCGATCGCAAGTTTATCCAAAATATTTGGAGATCGTTCATATTTTATAATTTTCTTTTTGTTCTCAAAAATTGTTCTACTAAAATGCTATTAATTATTTATAAAAAGTTAAAAAAAAATTTGAGTTTTCATATTTTTTTTTCAAGTTGAGTGCGTACGAATGTCCCGTTCGCGATCCTGGAAATGCCCATATGAAAGTGGGCGCAAAAAAGTTTTACGCATTTGTTGTTTATATTTACCGAATTTTCGTAATATTACATAAAACTTTACCCATTTTATAGTAGTAAATTTACAAGCGTTTTTTAGAGTGTAACATAGCTAAATAACAGGAGTTTTGGTTAAAATTTAAAAGTCAAAAAATCTCGAAAACTGCTGAACCGTTTTTAAAATGTTTGCCATATTTGTGTTAAGAAATTTTATTTATAGTAGAATTTCTTTTATACAAAATTAAAAGTTTTATAAAAATTTAAATTAAAAAATTTACTTACTCTGTATATTCTGAACTATTTGTAAAGAAATCCACTAAGCAGGCTAATAAATATGTTTCGGGTAAATTGAATAAAGTATTTAAAACATAAACACGGGATTCATCTAATTTTAAAAACTTATTTGAATACAATTCATAGACTTGAGAACTGGAAAAAAAAAAAAATAAAATAAACAAAATTTAATAAACATTTAAAATAATGTATTTAATTAAAACTTACTGTTTTAAAAATTCAAAACCATGACAACATACTAAAATATTACCATAAGCATCGACTTTCAAGAGATTACCATATAAAGTATCAAACCATAAACCTCTAATGGGGAATGAGGGATCATATTCGAATTGCATAATTTCATTGGGATAACCCATGTTTACTAAACGTTCTTTGACTAAATCAAAACCCAATTGTTCATACTGGGGGGATTTGTATTCTAAATGGGAAGTTAAAAAAGAGATGAAAATATTTAAAAAAATATAATAAAATGTGATTTAATTTTACCAGCCAAGGTATAATCCATATCAAAGCCATAGAATTTAATGTTTTCCAAGTGCAAAGAACGATTAACGAAAATTCTGTAAATAAAAGAAAAATAAATAAATAAGTTTAATGTAATTTTAATTAATTTATAACACGTTTCAAGACTTAAAATAAACTTTCAAATTTAATTTCTTTGGACAACTAACAAAGAAAAAGGATTTAATTTTGTAACATATTTTTAGCTGTATTGTAAAAATAATTATTTATGTGCGAGTATAATTTAATAATAATCTCTTTGTTTACCAGTGAAATGTTTGTCTTTTGTAATTAGTCTTGCCATTTTTTATTTGAACAGGTTATTAGGTTATCAGTTTATAAACTAAAAAATTGCAATGATTTGTAATGTCTGTGTATAAATTTCATTAAAGATTTTAAAAGTTTATATTTAAAATATGTTTTTTATTGAATGAAATTGTAATTAATTAATCACTACAACAAAAAAATAAAAAATGAACTAGAATTTAGAAAAATTAATTTATTGAAATAAAAATGGCGCCAGATACTTTGTAACAAAATTTAATAAAATTTTCCTTGAAATTAAGAAACAAATTTTACTTAAAATTTGGTAAAAATTTCTAAATTATAGAAAAATTTTACTACTGAGAACTAATTTTTTTTTAGAAAACAGTAAAATTTCTTCTAATTAGTTCATACATTATCTAAAATTTTACTGTCCAAGGTCTTAAAAAAAATTTTTTTTTTTATGTTCATAAGATATTTTTTTTTTACTAAAAACTAGGACTTAACTCCCTTAAAATAAGATAAAATTTTCTAACATCAAATTAAATAGCACTTCCTTTAAATGCAAATTATCCTAAAATTTAAGAAAAATTTTGTAAATTTTTTTGAAAAAGTCAGATCCTTTTCGTATTTAATTTACGGTTCTGCTTGAGAAAACTACAAAAAGGGGCGCCTTAAGTGGCACACGGCATCTGCGGCTTAGGAAAACTGGGGGTCCTTTGTCTTCTTAAATTTACTAATTTAAGGAAATCGTTGCAAAAATACAAAATATCACAGTTATAATTGGAAAAAGATAATAATTTTTTTTATGGCATTTTTAGCTTAAACTTGAATTGACATATATAAACTTTAACTTTCTTTTTATCATTAGTGCCTTCGGTAAATATAAAGTTTATTAGGCGCAACGTCAATTATAGAAAAGCCTTTATGCCGTAATGTATAAATGTGCTTGAGATATTTTGTATTGTAGTTAGCAAACAAAATTATCACATAAAAGCGCAAACTCAAAATTTTTTACTTTTTGCTAACAAAATTTTAAAACATATTTTAAGCTACTTTAAGTTTAATATTTAAGACTGTTAAGATTAGATATGGGCGCGTGATTCAAAGCACAAATATTGTATTGGAAATTAAAATGAAGGAAAAGGAACTAAAAAATACTCTTATTATCCAATTATTGGTATTTCAAATAACAATAAAATTCGTTTAGTAATTGTGTACAGGTGAATCAATCATCTAATGCAATCATTTGAATGATTGCATTAGATAAATATTACAATCTATCAAATTTTTTAAATGTCGATTTTCAAAAGTGGTAGCCACAAATGCAGTTATCCTAATCAAATATATCATTAAATTTCAGTTGAACCAACCGAATTGTGGATTGTATTGAATATATACGTCTCTAATGATTAGTACACTCACAATATATTTTCCGTTACCGACTGTAGTTTATTTAAAAAGTAATACGTAAAATTTGTTTTTAAATGAATAATCAATTGAAATTCATAGAAATATATTTTTTAACTATTTGAATTAGTCATTCAAAAAACAAACTATAAAAATTTACAGACATTCAGTAGGAGTTGATATTTTCAGTTAAATGTAAAATTTTATGTTTTCTGTTTCAAAAAATATAAATTCATATAATTCCTTTTTGTTTTTTTACCAAAATAGTTTGCATATATACAAAATTATTTTAAATAAAAATTACAAGAAATTATTCAAATATACATACACACAAAACCAATAAAATGATACACACCTGCATGTGTTGTGTTCTGTTTTGTAATTACACACAAATAAAAAAACTTTCAATTTGAAAAACAAACCACAAAAGAAGTTTTTTTTTTAACTTTAAGTTAGTAAAAATTTAATGGTTATTTTAAACGACTTTCTATTGTTTTTACTTTTGTCGATTATTAAACAATGATTAAAAATAAACAACAAAATGGGTTGAATATAATGAAAAATCAGTAGTCCTCATTTTGATTATATTTTTGTATTTTAAGTTATTTTTAACGAAATAATATTGTGAGTGTACTGGTAAACGATTTTTATACTATATTGATTTTCCTCACACATTATTTAAATTCAAAATCGGCCATCAAATTTTATAAGTGTTTGTGGTGTAGTGTGTAGAGATCAAGCCCAGTACTCCGAATTTCCGAGTTCAAATTTTGGTAAAGCAAACATTTAAAAAATTACTTTTTTTAATTAAAATAAAATATTCAAAAGTTTAAATGGCAAATATATCAAAGAAAATTAAAATAAGTTGTGGCACAGAAATCAAGAGTGTGAACTATAAATCTAAATGCTCAGATTCGATACCAGAAAAATCTACAAATAAAATTTTTCTTAATATAAAATTTAATATGAAAACAGTTGTCGTAACCGCCAGAATTGAATGGCAACAAATTTGGTGGCCATAATTAATACTGTTTTCTGGGTGCACGATATTTTGTTTTATTGGATACTTTAATTTGTTCTCGATATCATGTTCTTTCTTTTAAATTAGAAAAATTAATTAGTTTTTGTTTTTTGTTTTTTAAATAAATATTGAAAATAAATTAAACATTTTCCCTCAAAAACTAAATTTTCCCTCGATTGAACAAAAATTTACTCAAGTTTTTTTTTTTTTTTTTTTAATTTATCTGAAGAAATTTTTAGGAAAAAAAAAATCATATACCTAAGTTTATTATTTCCCAAAAATTAAAAAACTTTTACTTGAAAAAAATAATATTTTATTAAAATTTGTCTAAACTAAGTTGCATGAAAATTTTCCCTAGAAATTGTTCATCAGTTATTAAAAACAAATAAATTTGTATTATTACACAGGAAAAAATGTATTACTTTTTGTTTTTAATTGTCCGAACTAATTTTTAGAAAACAATTCTCAAAAATTAGAAAGTGGTGGACTTAAAAGCTAAATTTGGTAATGGCTTTGTAAAATTAAGTTTATTTTACAGCTCGCAAAAAAAAAATTACACATATAAAGTTCAAGTACATTCTCATTTTAAGTTATACATATCTTTTGAACTAAATGGGAGTGAAGTTCTATATTTTTTTTTAACTAAACTTAGTTTTATTATATCTTGGTATGCAAATATCTTAAAACTAACATGTTTTTTCTTAAAATTAATAAATTTTTATTTAATTGACTTGTTTTTTTTTCTAAAATCAAGAAATATTAAATAGGAAAAATTAGGAACTATTTCTGAGTATATAAACTATTTCGTTTTTCTCCAAACTTAGGAATTTTTCATCTTTTTAAGAAAATTTTTCTAAGTTTTAATAAAATTTTACTTAAATTGAGGACAATTTATAAACTATTTTAAAGGAAATTTAGGAAAATTTTTAGTTCATGTCTTTTTTTTTAGTGTATTTATATTTAGTGCGTATAATGTATTGCATCTCATTAAAATATATTTAAAAATAACGTTTTTTAAATAACCTCCCACAAGATATCCCATATTAAATAAATATATTGTTAATTATGTTTGTTTATTTTATAAATAGCAATTAACTTTTAAATTAACGTATGATATTGTTTTAATTGCAATTTATAAAATAAGAAAAAGAAGAAAACCACCATGACGTATGATTAATTTTAACTTTAAGCAATATATAACAATTTTATAATGTCATATTTGTACATATAATTATGCACAATAAGAGTTTTTTTCCAAACGAAAAATTAAATAATGTAAGCAAAAGGGTAATGTATGTTTGTTTTGACAACACTAGCGAAAAAACGAAGAGCAAAAATTCATTTAAGTTTAAACAATCAAATACTAAATGCGTCGATAGCTCAGTGGGTATAGTTCTTGACTGGCCACCAGAGTTACCTGGTTCGATTCCCATCATGACCACACTATTTTTAATTACAAATTTAAATAAAATAATTGTAATAGTTTTTTTTAATAAAAATTCATCTTATTTAAAAATTTATTTTTAAACACATTACTTTTTTCATTCTCGTAACCATATAAGTAACCCCTTACATTATCATCTCTAAAGTATGAGTATATACATTACCTTGAGGCTCATCGCCTGTAAAATTCATCAGTGAAGTAAGGTGCAAGGTAATCCATCGGCCCCTATGGCTATACATTACTTTACACATTATTTGGTAATGTGTGGTTTTGCTGGGCAGCTCACATAACTTATGATTTATTTTAATTTCAAAATAATTTTAATTTTAGTTAACACACTACAAATATTTTCAGCATTATGAGAATTTATAATAAAAATTAAATTGTTATTAAAAATATGTATATATCTGAAAATTGTTAAAGGTATAAATTTGTGTCAAAAAAATACTTATAAAAAATCTTAATAAACTTTTGCTAAATTTTTATTAACTTTATGTGTGTTTTGCTTTTATCTCGATTTCTAGTTGCTTAAAGTGTCATATTCATGTTTAGATTTCAATCTAAATGAGCTTTTAGGGTGCAAACAATTTTAGTTCAAACACTAACATTGTTAATATTATCATTTGTTGTATGGTTGGAAATGATACAAAAATCTAGTTACCACCAACAGTTAAGATAACTATTATTGCTAACAATTTTTTGAGGTTGACCTCATTTGTATGAGAAAATGTAACAAAAAAAAAAAAAAAAAATACAAAATAAATTTACTCTAAGTTTACTCTTTTTACAATTGAGACGAAAAGGGAATAATACAAAATATTAACATCAAAACAAAACTACAGTAGGTGGTATTTACAAACAAAAAAAAAAAAACTTTCTCACAATGACAAACTTTTTTTTTTTAAATATATAACACAAAACATAACTTTTATTTAAATATGTGTATTTAAATAATCTAACATATCACAATTTGAAACTTTTTTTAACAAATAAAGTATGAATACCGTGTTTCGACTACGCTTATACTTCTTTCAAAATTCACTATATATTCTAACTGCCAAATAATATCGGTTTTAGGATTAATTAAAATTTCAATTCCATCAGACTGTGTGTGCCTATCTAAACGCTTTGATAACACTAGTTTACGGCCATTTTGAGTACTGCAAGCAATTACGTTTTTTTATTTTTTCTAAATTTCACTAAATTGCCACAAAATGTAGTGAACCACGAAGCGTATAAGTATTAATTAATTGAAAAAAAAAAATTCAATATTTTTTTGTTGAAATTTTTTGAAAAACTCTCATATATAATTGGCTATAACTTCGGAAGAGCTTCTTAATATACAGTGTAACCCCAAATTGCGCTACGCGGTTGCGCTCTACTAAAAAAGTAATTTAAATTTTAGAACGCAATTAATTTTTTATTTAAGGTTTTCGCTATTTCAAAAATTTTTCTTTTGCAAACACTTTTTTTGATCTAAAAGAATTAAAAATTCGTGAAAAGTATTTTGACCTCCCAAATACGAATCTGCAGTCAAAATAGTTCCATCAAATTGTGAGTTGCATACTTGACACCTGAACCAGTGACAAATTATTTTAGGCTCACTATTTGGGAGTAGTTCAGCTTGTGCACAAAAAAAAATCAATTTTTGGCCCTTTTGAATCATAAAATAGTATGAGAGTCAAATGTTGGGTTTTTCTGATATTACCCAATTTACAAAAACTTTTAATTAACCGTTGAACAAAATGCAGATTGTATAAAAAAAATCAACCTTCGGCCCCCCTGGAATCATACAATAAAAAATTTTGAGGGCCAAATGTTGAGCTTTTGGCAAATTTTGAATTTTAAAATATTGCTAATTGTACTAACAATATTAAACCTTTGGCCCGCCTAAAACTGAAGAACCAAAAGGTTTGGGGATCATAGGTTTGCCTTTTCTAGTGTTTTCGAATCCATAATATTATTTAAATATTCAGTTCAGCTAAACTCAAGTTTTGAAATTTGGCCTGAATTTTCAGGACAAAAATCTTCGGGGACTAAAGGTTGGTTTTTTTTTTCAATCTACAATATTATTTAGTTACCAAATAAATTTTAATGTAGATTTTCACACAAAGTATAACCTTTGGCCCATAAGAATATTAACAATAAAGAAGTGCTGGGACCAAAGGCAGGTGTTTTCTGCTGTATTCCAATCTATTATATTATTTAATTAGCCGGTTGAACTAAATTCAGTTTTTTGCACAAAGTTTAACCTTTGGCACTCCTAAAACATAACAAATAAGGAAGTCCAAGGGCCAAAGGTGGATGTTTGTAGCATTATCTTCACCAAAATACCATTTAGCTAGTTTTTAATAAAATTTTGTATGTTGCAAAATTAGGCAATTTTCATTAAAAATTTTGATATGTGTATTTTTAATTTCTTAATATAATCAATGGATTTGGAAGTTTGATTCAACATTTTATTTACTGATGATCATTGTATTCGAATAAAAGGTTAATTTTCTTTAGAATTTAATTCCGTAAAAATAACCAAAGATTTTGAACTATTTCTCTCCAATATTGAGACATCAATTATTTTTTCCTAGCTCAGGGGTGAAAAACGAAAGGCACGTATTTCTTAAATACGATTTGGTACTACATTTTTGACTCCAAATCCAGGTCAAAATACATTAAAAAGTTGAAGTCTGTACAAAAACCTTGTCGAGTAGTGTTATTTATAAGAAAAATTAAAAACTTAAGAAAAAAGTGTTTTTAAACAAAGAAAATCATTAAAGAAAAACCCCGTTTTTTTTCAAATTCGTTTTAAAATTGAACTGGTCGCCGAAAAATTTACTTATTTTGTAAGCTAGTGTCATAGATTTACCAAAGTTCAGAGGACAACCACTAAAAAAATTATTTGTTTTATGTAAATTTTGTTGAGTACCAACCCTTTTGTTTTCATTCAAAAGCAGTTGTTTGAGTTTTATGTTTGAAAGAATTTAGTGTTTTTTTTAGAAGTATTTTCTATTTGGTTCAACCAAAACTAATTTCTAACAAATTAATTTTAATTGAAAATAGAAATTAGTTTTTTTTTTATTAACTTTTTATATTTTTTAATCAGTCGACTAAAGACAAATGGTCTATGGGTATTGTTACATTGAAACAATGTTTCTTTGTTTCATTTATGGTTTTAAATTAAAAACAAAATGGATTTTTTATTTAACTTTTGAACTCAGTTTACAAACTTTGACCTGAATTTATGGGAAACAAAGAATAGTGTAGTTTTTTTTTTTTGCTGTAAAATAATTTAAAAGCGTTGTATTAATTAAGAGCGAAAAAACTTAACAAACTTTGAAAGTAAAGAAATTTTAGTAAAAAGGAAATTAAAGGAAATTTTTATATTGAAAGATATATTAATTTAAAGTTTTTTTTTTTGAATAAAGGATGTATAGATTTTAAATAATAAAGATATTTATAATTAAATGAATAGTATTAGTAGGATTTTAAATCACATAATCATATTCATTTTTATAAATTGTATAAAATAGAAAATCATCAATAAGCAATGACCAAAGGAGGAAGTTGTGTAGCGACAACCCAAAATACTGAGTATTCTATTCTGCTGGCTCTGTGGAATTTTTTAATTTTTATTCTCTATTATTTACTAATAAAATTTTCATGTTTCTTTGCAATAAAACAATTTATAAAAAATAATATGACTATATTATCTGAAATCGTAACAATAATTGGTTACTTTGACTTTTAACTTTAACTTTCCACATAAAATCTTTAATTTTTCAAACCAATTTAGGCTTTTCTACAGAACCCAGCAAAACTTAGGTAATGGGTGCGATATTCTTATGCGTTACCTTGTAATGATAGCTCGTTACCTTTTTCATTATTTGCAAGCATAAAGTAATAAGTTACTCATTATTAATTATGTAATATATGATTTATAAATGTAAAGTAATAATTGAAATATTTTTGAAAATCTATTTTTAGATACATTACTTTGTGTTTTTTTGTAAGCAAAAGGGTAATGTATGTTTGTTTTGATAACACTAGCAAAAAAAACGAAGCGCAACAATTCATTTAAGTTTAAAGCAATCAAATACAAATATGCGTCGATAGCTCAGTGGGTAGAGTTCTTGGCTGGCAACCAGATTTCCCTGGTTCGATTCACATCTTGACCACATTATTTTTAATTACAAATAATTAACATAAAATATTTGCAATAACTTTTTTTTTTAATAAAAATTCCTCTTTTTTAAAAATCTATTTTTAGACACATTACTTTTTCCATTCTAATAACCATATAAGTAACCCCTTACATTATCACTTCTAAAGTAATGGGTATATACATTACTTTGAGGCGATGGCCTATAAAATTCATCAATGAAGTAAGGTGAAAAGTAATCCATCGGCCCCTATGGCTATACATTACTTTACCTATTATTTGGTAATGTGTGGTTTTGCTGCGAAATACAAAATAATGAAAACGCGAATGGTAGAGTTTCTGAAACTAAAAATGCTTGTTATCAATAGATGGCAGTAGTTTTTAGATATATAAAAAAAACACATCCCGAGGTCTAGGATGGAGACAAATATGCGAACATATATTGCAGCAACTGTCTTATCGTCTGTGTGGATGACTCGATTTCGTAAATATTTATTGCACTCAATTTATGTTGCAATAATACTCCGGCAATATTCGTTATCAATTATTGCTTTTTACGTAAAAATCAGCTGTCATTTTCGTTTGACAATGGCAAAAAAGGCGACACAAAAAAAATCGAACAAAACATGATGAAATTTGAAAGAATTAAATAAATTTTATCAAATTAAAAAAAATTTAACATAACCCAACAAACAATACGCTCCGTTTTCGTCCGTCATAAATGGAATCCAGCTCCATTTACGTACCGTTTTCTGGATCCGTATACGGACCAGAAAACGGATTTTAAGGAACATCAAAACTGATTCGAATCCCTTTAAAAACCGTCAATGACGGACCGTTTACGTACCGGATATATCGGATGAAAAACAGAGTTGTCCGTTAAAAGTCCGTTAATGACGGACCGTTTACGGACCGGATATATCGGATGAAAAACGGAGTTGTCCGTTGAAAGTCCGTCAATGGCGGACCGTTTTCGGATTAGTATTCCTACCTGAAATAAAATATTAATCTCCAGCATAACTAGCATCTCTATTCATTACTGTGGTTATGGCCCATTGAATATCATGAAAGAATAAAAATTTAATTTTGGTTCAATTAGTAGCGTTTACGAAATGATGTAGCATACAACGCAAATTTGCACATTTTTTAACAATATCTATTATGAATTGGCAGACAATATTTTTATTTGCAAAATTGCATTAATTTGCGCACATCACCGTAAAACTTGTTTTGAATTTCATATGTATTTACCTCAAAATAAATTTATTAAATTTATTTTCCATGTATCTGTTTTTATAAACTTAAGCGCGCGACCCTTGTTTAAATTATTCGTTTTTGACACCAAAACGAATTCAAAAGCAACGAAAGAAAAACTAATGAAATTCGAGGAAGTCCGTATTTGACGATACAGAAACGGATGCACCAAAAAAGGATGAGAAATAAATTATTCATCAAATATTGATTTTTATGCTACATATGCTTTTAATTAATTTATGTTTTAAGAGTCATTATTTTATGTCAAATTGTAATGAATTAGGAGACAAAGTGTTGGTAACCTATTACATTATGTTTCAAAATAATGCTGAAGGTAAGGAGTATACATTACAAAATAATGTACTATTTAACCAACTATTGGTAACTCATTACCTTATATTTCATAATAATGCTGAAGTTAAGGAGTATGCATTACAAAGTAATGCATTATGTATCCAATTATCGGTAACTCATTACATGTAAATTTTGTACATTATTTGATCTATCTGTTTTAATTATATATTTATAATTTGATAAAAAAATATAAATATATAAGGTAACTCATTACTTTATATTAAAAAATAATGATATAGGTAAGGAGTACACATTAAAAGGTAATGCATGAGTTTATTGCACCAATTACCAAAGTTTTCCTGGGGCATTCAGTTTTAAGCATTGAATTTGTTGTGTTTGTATAATCCCATTCAGAATCAACGGTGACGTATGATTAATATTAATTCCATTATTTAGCGATGTATATTACGTAACATCTATATTACATAGGACATAACACAGGGGAAAGAATATCGCACATTATTTGTTAGTTTTTCGTTCAGGTGGATGACATAAGTTTTTAAAATTTTAAATAAATCTGCAAAATATTATTATATATTATGTCATAAGGAAAATTTAGTATTTATAATGAGTACTTTTTTACTAGAAGTTGTCTTAAAAAAATATCTCTAAAACTATATTCTAAAACTATATACTATATATATTAAAAATTTGATAAATTTTTTAAGTTTAATGAAATTTTTAAGGGCTAGAATGTCCAGCTTAAATAAATCGCCGAAACGTCGGGAAATCTGCAATAAAATGAAAATTTTACATCCTACTAGTTCAAAAAAAAAAAAAAAAAAAATAATGAAATAACTCGAGAAGTTGGCCAAATAAGATAAATCATAATATTAGTCTAATTTCATCATAAAATATATTCACATATTCTGTTAATTTCTTAATCATATAAGCAGCAATCAAAACAAATCAAATTCCCCGAAAACAATTCCAAAAAAAAACAATATCAATAAAAATTGCGTTAACAAATCATTGCAATAATCATTCTATATTTTTTTTATCGAAATTTATCTACAAGTGGTTTATTAAAACATAATTAAGAAATATTGTCAACACATAATTCCCACTAAATTTAAAAGCTCATCATTATAATTTTCGCTACAACCACACTTAAGCTTATCATCTAAATAAAAAAAAAACATATTTTAACAACCAATCAAAATGACAATTTTATAAAATTAGTGATAAGAGACTAAGTCATTATCATCAGTTCCATTGATAATAAAAAAATACTAAAATAATGTATAAAATCTAGAAAATATTTTGCTTTAAATTTAGTTCGATTTCAAACAGTGAAACGGAAATTACAAAAAATCTCAATTAAAATATATAATTTAAAAAAGATGAATAAATTTTTCAATTTATTGCTGGTTTCAATGGCCATATTGTGTTTAGGTCACGCCGCAAATATACCAACAACAAATGCAGCCCAAGAAACGGGAGTGGAATTAAGAAATATACAAGTTGTTAAGGATATAAGAGCATTTCTCAAACAACATCCAAATTTACAATTAATACGTTTAAATAAGAAAACGGCAATAAACCGTTCACAGTCCGTAAAATATTCTTTGGGTGCTAGAGTATCAGGTAATAATAAAAAAATTTGAAAAAGATGCCATGCAAAGAAGTGAGATTTTGAAAAAATAAAAAAAAAATATTAAAGCAATTCACAAACAAAAAAAATCTTAAAATGAGGTCTCACATTTTTAATATGCTACTAAAAACGATATATTTATTATCTAGTGATCAAAAAACCTTTCGAGCTCCTAATTGTAGCACAAAAAGTAAAATAGTACAAACTTTATCATCGCCGAAAAAGATACTTTCTTTCAAAACTATATTAAAAACACATTGGGTTACAAAAAAGTTATTATAAATTAAAATAAAAAAAAAAACATTTGTTGTTAATACTAAATTGAGTGAAAGGAGTACCATAGTTTGTCCTAAGTTCTGACAGTACACAAAAAAGTGCTAAAGTAAAAAGCTTTATCATCACTGCCCCCCACAGTGTTTGTGTTTATTTTGACGTGAAACACTTATTTGAATTTAAAAAGAAAATTTGAGGTGAAAAAAATTTTTTGTGGTGAAAAAGAATTTTTTGAGGTGAACATAAAATATTTTTCACCTCCAAGGGTATGGTAAAATTATTGTTGATACTTAAATTATATTATGAAATCAAGGATCGGAAAAAGCTTTTTTTTTGGTTTTCATCAAAACAAAAAAAAATATTTTTATTCAAATTAAAATATTATTTTCTTTTTGAAAATAAATATAAAAGATAAAAACTATTTACGAATAAAAAGTTTAATTTTCAATCTTTTAAATTGACTGAAAATAAAAGTACCCAATTTAAATATTCCGATTTTGATGAATTTTGCATGTTTGGTCGAACAAAAAAAAATAAATGTTAAAACAACCAGTCCTTGCTTTTCGGCCACCTTGTAACTTTTAGGTGTCAAAAAGGGGTTAAAAATGTTTTTTTTTTGATTTTTTTTACCTTTTTAAATTGTGGTATCATTGAAAAATGATTTTTGGGGGATTTTTTATATTTTTGTGGGTGCACTTTTGCTTTTTTGAATTTTGTGTTGTAAAATTTTTACAAATTTTGGGTACTTTATATGGAGTAGTGTACTGCTATGGCTGCCAAATTCATATATTTTATTCCTTTTAATATTTTACAATTTTTTATTTGTTGGATATTCGTGTTATTTTGGATCTTAAAGAATTTTTTGGTACTTTTTGGAACCCCATGCTAAAACTAAATGTATCAAACTTCCTCATTTAGCGAATGTATTTTAATGTATTCTTTATCTTTATTCTTTATTTCGAATATATTTTCCTACCGAACAACAAAGTACCCAATAACCTCCGAGTTTCTTTCCGCTATTTTACAGTCAGACACATTGTTCTTAGATTTATTTCTTTAGCGCTCAGGGAAAAAGCTTCTTCATATTTATGAAAAGCTTCATAAATATGATGAAAAACTTCATACATTTTTGTTCAATATTACACCTTATAAATATGATGAAACTGTTTTATAAAACTGCAAGTTGATATCACGTTTCTTCATATTTATAAAGCCTTTCTTAAATACAAGGTGGAGCAATAAATATCATCCTATTGAAAAGTGCTGCCATTTTTGCAGATATCACCGCATGTCAGTTTGGTTTTGACATTCGTGAAGTAGTGCGAAATTTATAATTAGTAACAATGAATCGCTATTCGCCCAAATCTTAAGATTTTAGAACTCAGCCAGGAAGTGGATGATTTTCCATCAATATTGGTCATGAGCGACGAGGATCCACATTAGTAAACAAAATTCTCAATTCCGGGGGACAGAAAATCCAAGCATAATTTATGAAGCTCCATTACACCCTCTTAGTGAAAAGGTTGACCTTACTTTTCCAAAGAGACGAAGGTAACGCTAGTATGGGAAAGTTGAAGATCTAGATTTATAGGCCATGTGGTACCAACAGCACGGTGAAACTTGTCATACTGCACGCGACACAATTCGGTTCTTTAAAAAGGATGCCTTCTCAGAGCGTGTAATCTCGTGTTTCGGTGATTAGGCTTGGCCAGCCGGATCTCTCGATTTGACTGTCCCGGAATTCTTTCTCTGGGTATATTTGTAGTAGTTCGTGAACGCGAATAAGCCTCGCACCTTGGGGGAGCTTAAGAGCATTCGAGCCGAATTTGTCATCGTGGGACCACCCCGCGGGAAGCAGACATATTCCAGGCCACGTCACGTGACTGGTTAATTGTGATAGGAATAGGTCATGAAAGCGGTTTTTCTATATGGAAAGGACCAGTCACTTTAACATGTGCTTGTCCTAGGAGGGGGTCAATTGCCCTCTGTGACATATTACAGGACTGGTCTAAAAGAACATGTCACACAACCAACCACAAACAACATATCACAGAACCAATGCAAAAGAACATGTTATGATTCTTAAGTCGGTCACGTGGAAAAACTTTAGGAACAGGTCCTATTTTCACCTATTTCGTGATATAGGACCGGTCCCAATTCCCCACACGACCTTATTTAATGGAGTTTTATTTTTAATATTTAGTAAGATTTATGCAGATATTTTATCAGTAAATAAAAAGAAGTTTCATTAATATGATGAAGGTTTTTTAAAGTTCAATATGTTTTCTCTTTGTTTTGGACTTATTTAGGTAATTAAAAATGTCAAGTTAATGAGAATTGCACACAGCAGTATTTTCCAACTAAAATAAATAATTTGTAAAAATTTTTAATTGAATTTTTTTGTTTATGAAATGATGGAGATTTGTGAAACATTTGTTATACATTTTTATGAAACATTTCATCATGGTTTTGAAAACTTTATAAATATGTCGGCATTACAGCAATATGTTTTGTAAGCACAGAGTTATTACACCGACCCTGTTCATATAGGGATCATAAATATTTTATATATTTAATAAAATAGTTGAATTTAAAACTAATTTCATTAATATTATGCAGCATTTTAATATTAATGGAAATATTTATGTTAATTATTTGAAAACAGATTTCACTAATTTCAAGAAAATTTTGCATTATTGCAGAAAACTTTTGTAATGCAAATGGTGTAAAAATAGAATTTATTTATTTTAAAAAAGCTCTTATTAAATTTTTAAATAAATTACTTAAAACAAATCCCTCCTAAAAGTATGATTTAAATTTTATAAAAGCAAATTTCTTAAATTGTTTTTACTTTATTTTCAGGTGATCAATTGGTAGCACAATATGCCAATACATTCTTTTATCCGGCCAAAAAAGATGCTTCCACCCAAGTGACTTATCCTGAAAGTGGTACTGGCAAAGTTGTTACATATGTGGATATACAATGTTTACAAGATAACAATGATGGCAATGCTTATGTTGTGGCTGGTGGTGTTGGTCAACGTTTCATTTCAGTGGTATTGGAAGCCACACAAACTGAACGTTTTACTTATAATGTTCATGTTTATGGTGCTGAATAGATGATACCCGCCTACTCATAGGAAAATGATTTGATAGTTTAATCAGAAATGTACCTGTTTTGTATTTGTTTGTTTTGTAATAAACCTTAAAACTTATTGAATGCATGATAAATAAATCAAAATTTAAATTTTATTAAAAATATCATTAAAAATATTATCAATAAATAATTTTAATAAACATTGTATAAATCTTAAAAATATATATTTCCTGTTTCTTCTTCTTATGCTTTCTTTAATAACCACATCTTATGATTTGTTAATACAATTTTCTATTTACCCAAGTGCTTAAATTTAATAGAAACAAAAATTTATAACAAATCATAATTAAACACCTGAATCATAAAATAAAGACACATTTAATTCATTTAATCAATTATCATAAATTAAATTAAATCTTTTTGAAAAACATTTAAATTATCATTTGAAAAATAAATATATCTATCGCCTTGACCATGCTCGTGTACAGAGTATAGAGAATAGTTTCAACAACAATTTTTAATTGTCATGTTGATGAAAAATTTTAATTTATAGACTTTGTTTTGCTTAACATAATTAAAACAACACAATTTATATCAATGGTCATATTTTGACGGTTAAATTAACATCCAGCAAAATCATGGTATCAACTACCCTGCGGGAAAAGCACCTGTCCCAGGACACTATACGTGACCGGTTTATCGTGATAGGGACCGGTCACTTTAACATGGGCTTGTCCTAGGAGGGTCAATTGGCCTCTGTGGCATGACACAGGACTGGTCTAAAAACATATCACAGAACCAACGCAAAAGAACATGTCACGTGGTAGGTACTTTAGGAACCGGTCCTCTTTGCACCAAGCATATCACGAGGAATCGGTTTAGTTTTCACCTATCGCGGGACGGGAACCAGTTGCCAACTGTTTCCTTTTTTCCCGTAGATCTACTTACTAGCCTATTTACTCGCTTAATTACTTTTCTTTGCGATATCCATAAAGTAATGGGTACTCATTATTTTTTGGCTGCTTGTAAGTGAGATGGTAATGACCACCCATTACTTTGTGTTTTATTTTAACTGGGAAGATAGTGACCACTTATCACTTTTGGGACATTGCCAACAAAAGTAATTAAGCGAGTAAAAGAGTTGGTAAGTAGATGAAAACTAGTTTTTGCTGGGCAATAGATATTTTTTTACTTCAAATCACCGCTTAGGGGATGCCCTAAGCGGTTAAAGGTTGGTGGAAAGAAGGAGTAGTATATGTGGACATTTTTTCTAAAATTTCTCTAAGTTGTGACAGGAAAGTCCTCTGCGGGGAGCTTATTCCACATACGGATAGTACGACTAAAGTACGAATTTTCCCTGTAATCTGTTATGCGATCCATTGGCCGATCGAAAACAACGGATGTGCTCTGTTAGAGCGTATTTTGAGTATATTTTGAGTCAAAAGCATTTAACTTTGACATGAGTGTTTTATGCAACACATGATCGAAAGCCTTAGAAATATCTAGAGCAACCACTTTGCTTTCACCAAATCGGTGAATGGATTTACTCTAACGCTCCGAGAGGAACGCCATCAGGTCTCCCATAGAACGATTTCCACAAAAGGCATACTGTCGATCGTTAAGAAGTGAGTTGGATTCTAGATAATTTACAAGATGGTAATTAACCATGCTCTTCATAACCTTCGAGAGCGTAGAACATATTGCAGTTGCGCGGCTCCTTTTTTCTGGATTTGCTAAACACTGATAACGCTTTGGATATACATATATCCGTATGATTCGATGTAACAAACAGGGTGGCAAATGGACGCAATAACGTCGAAGAGGATTATTTAAGCAACTGTGCTGGTCAATTGAGAAGGTCCCGGCCTGACACATGAATGACGCTACTTGACTAAGCCCTAACCTTCAAAAGACACGTGTATAAATTTGACAGCTGTCGGATCATTAGTTTGTGAATTATAGCATTTTGAGTGAAGCAACTTTTGTTATTGTGAAAAAATGGTTAAAAAGGAATTTCGCGTGTTAATAAAATATTGCTTTTGAAGGGAAAAAATACAGTTGAAGCAAAAACTTGGCTTGATGACGAGTTTCCGGACACTGCTCCAGGAAAATTAATCATCAAGGCTTGGTATGCTAAGTTTAGACGTGGTGAAATGACCACCGAAGACGGTGAACGCAGTGGACGCCCAAAAGAGGTTGTTACGGACAAAAACATAAAAAAAAATCCACAAAATGATTTCGAATGACCGTACATTGAAATTGAATAAAATAGCAGGTACTCTAGAGATATCAACTGGACGTGTACATCATATCATTCACGAATATATGCGTATGAGAAAGTTCTGTGCAAAGTGATGATTCGGTGCAGTGTTTGAAGACGTTCAAGTGTAATAAACCCGAGTTTTTGCATCGATATGTGAAAATAGATAAAACATGGCTCTATCAATTCATTCCGAAGTCCAATCGACAATCATCCGAGTGGACTGCACGTGATGAACCAACTCCAAAGCGTGGAAAGACGCAACAGTCGGCTAGCAAGGTTATGGCGTTTGTATTTTGGGATGCGCATGGAATAATTTTCATTGACTACATTGAAAAAGGAAGGACCATCAACAGCGACTATTACATAGCGTTATTTGACCGTCTGAAGGATGAAATCGCCGGAAAACGGCCGCATTTGAAGAGAAAGAAAGTGCTGTTTCAACAAGACAATGCAACATGTTAGTGAAAACGATGGCGAAAATACATGAATTGAGACTCGAATTGCTTCCGGCAAGAACGAACTTCTTGCGAATAATTAAGCCAGAAGGTTGGCTTTATCAACCGGTTCTGTCAATTATTCGCTGAACCGCTTGAACCGGTCATCCCTTATGAGAGTTCTGTTAGAGTAATTATCATTTTCCCTGATTTTTTTACTGCCACGAGGAGCAGAAAGTACATTGGCACGAAGACGCTGTCACATTTACACCTTGCCTGTTTGCGTTGCAGAGAAGTAACGGTGTTATGTATAACAAACGACTTGCACAACATACTGAAATCATCTGGCATCCTTAACTCAAGTGGCAATTTCATTGTTACGAGTTATCAATTTATGACCCTCAATATAAAGTTTTTGTTTATTTTAATTATTTAAATAAAACTTAAGTGTTGTGTGTGTGTGTGTTTTTTTTGTTGTTTGTTTTTGATCTAAAAATATGTTGTAATTATTTAAACGCCATTAGGTTAAATTTGGCGAGTGCCGGCATTTCGCCAAATGTTCAAAATTTTATTTAATAAAATAAGATCAACAAAATTTTTGTTTAAATTTGTTTTGCAAAAAAGAAAAAAAAAAACATACAATTTATATTTTTTTTATATGTGACTGTTTTCTATTTTTATAATTTTTATTTTTTAAGAAATATTTCCCCATTATAATAAAAGATTGTGATAAACATCTATTTATTATCTGGCAAATTAAGGGGGATTTAAAATGACGACTTTTGATTTTTATGGTATTTTAAGACACGTGTTTTGAATCGAATTAAAAAAACAATGATATTAGTTTAGCATAGATACCAAAGTTAATTTTAAGATAGATAAGGAAATGAGGATATACTTCAAAGACTTTATTTAGTATAAAAAAAAAAAAACATGGGATAAAGTGGGAATCGAATATACTAACAATATACAGGTTGGTTGAAAAGTTTCTGCGCTCACCAAGAAATGGCACTGCTAGCTCCAAACTTTTTTTTTCTCAAGTTGGTATAACTGTCCTGAGAACACATGGAAAGTTGCAATGACTTCTTTCTTTGTTTACAAGCAATTTGAAGTTGACGTGTCATTGATTTTTTTTTAATATGGAAAAAATTGAATATCGTGCAGTCATTAGATTTTTTGTTTTGAAGGGTTTAAAAGCAAAGGAAATTTATGAACAATTGTTAGAAGTATATAAGGAGTCCTCACATTCAAAACGCACCGTTGAATTTTGGGCTGGTGAATTTAAACGTGGTCGTACCAGCCTTGAAGACGATCTACGCGAAGGAAGACCAAAAACTGCAACCACAGCAGAAATCATTGAGCAGGTACATAATATTGTTAGTGAAGATCCAAGTTTGACTAATCGTGAAATTGCTAATGCCATAGGCATCTTAGACGAACGAGAACTCCATATTTTACATGAAGAATTACGTATGAAAAAACTGTTTGGAAAATTAGTGCCTCACACATTAACAATTCAACAAAAAAATGGATCTTAAACAAATTTATCAGCGTAATTTGAAGCGTTTTAAGCCGAATAAAACCGACTTCTTGCGTCGTTTTATAACTATGGATGAGACTTGGATCTACCACCATGATCCTAAATTGAAACAAGAACGTTTACAGTGGACTGAAGCTGGTTGTTCTGCTCCAAAGCAGGTGAAGTCACAACGATCAGCAAAGAAGGTTATGGCATCAGTTTTTTGGGATGCAAAAGGAATTTTGTTGATTGATTATCTTCAGAAAGGTAAAACAATCAACTCTGAATATTATTGCAGCCTTTTGGATCAGCTGGATGAAAAAATTCCTGAGAAAAGACCTGGTTTAAAGAACAAAAAAAAAATCATTTTTCATGAAGACAATGCACCTGCTCACAAAAGTGTTTTGACGATGGCAAAATTCAAAGAATTAAAGTACGAATTGCTTGAATATCCACCGTATTCACCAGATTTGGCTCCCAGTTACTACTATCTCTTCAGAAATCTCAAACAGTTCCTTCGTGAAAAACAGGTTTTGTCGAATGAAGAGGCCATAGCAGCCGTAGACGGTTATTTTGCGGAGCTTCCGGAAAACCATTATAAGGATGGGATAAAATTATTGGAAGATCATTTGAACAAGTGTATTGAGCTTCTAGGAGATTATATTGAATAAAAAAATATATTTCGTAACAAAAACGGTATTCTTTCATTTCGAGCGCAGGAACTTTTCAACCAACCTGTATGTTAAGATTTTTTTCAGTGGCTGGAGGTTTAATTTTATGTAAAGCAGAATTGAAAGAATATTTGAAATAGCTCGATTTTCCATATAATTTTTTACTTAAGACAAAGTTGGTTAAAATTGGTAAATTTTCTATTAAAAAAAAAAGTGAATCTATTAAAAATTTTAAAAGGCTTTTCAAGATTTAATTATTTTTAATAAATTAATTTTCCAGTGACTCTAGTTGGGACTGAATTCCCCTTTTGTTTGTTGTTGCAAAGTCACAATAAAAAATAATATTTATTAAAATTTTTGTTTTTTAAAATATGAAAAAAATTAAGACCTTGTATCGATAGCATCACATTATTAGCAAATATAATTTGGTTTTGTTTTGAATTCATTGTTTTATAACAGTCACAACTCGTCACAAGTGGAAATCGGCATATTAATAAATTTTACTGAAATTTTATAAATTTGCCATTATGTCTTTTAATTAATATTTTTTTTGGTGATATTTTCCTACAATTTGCATTTATTAAAAATGAAAAATGATGGCATTTTGTTAATTGCCTGTATGACATTTAAAATGTTGGCAATAAACATTCTACAAACAAGGTAAAATTTAAATGCAAATGGTTAGAGAAGTGTACACGTGTAATTACACTAGAGAAATTATAACTTAAATTGAGCCTAAATTATTGGCAATTAATTATATGAAATAAATTCTTTTTAGATGTTCAAATAAAATTATGAAATAAATGAAATATGTTTAAATATTTTTGGATATAAAAGAAATAAAAAAAAATGATTATAAATAAATCATTTTGCCTGTTAGAAAACAACATAACTACGTGTGGAATTGCTATGAAGACAGAAATGTAGCAAAATATACACTCACCAAAAAAAGTCTGTAAAAGCAATTGAAAATTTTGCTGTTATTACTGGAAATTTTGATAATTTGAGGCGTGTGGTATTTTTTGCTAATCTTGGCAACACATGTCTACTGACGTGTAGTACAATGAAATTTGTAGAAAAAATTAGTAGCCGCTACTAAATTTTAGGAACTTTTTTGAAAGTGGAATTTCAAATCTGCTAAAATCAGCAACAAAAAAATTAACTAAATATTATAAATATTAGTACAAAATTTCAATTTTTTTTTGATCGAGCATCAAGAATTTTTTTTTATTTCAAAAAATATTTTCGGCAAAACTAAAAAAATCAAAAGTTTAAAAATTGTAAAAACATAAACGAATTTATCATTTTGTTTTAATTCGGTAATTTCTGTTAAAAACCTTTTTAGTAAAATTTTTTACTTTTAAGGTCAAATTTTAATTCCTTTTAGGGCAGATTTTTAGAATTGGAAAAACCTTTTTAGTGCTATTTTAAGTGGATTTTCTATTTTTAGACGTGAGTCGGTATATTCACTTCCGATCCTTTTTTTAATCTATGTAACATTTTAAGACAATTTAAGTTTGTAGGTGTAAGTTTTAATTAGATATAACATTTCCTTCAAAATCCACTTTTTTGAATTTTTTTGGCTAATTTTAGCAAATCAGTTTTTAAAAATTTGTAAAATGATTTCTGAAATTAGCAACAAAAATTTGCAAATATTATGTAAAAACTCTGTAATTTGTAAAATGTAAATAGCAAAAAGATTTGCTAAACATATATTTTTTTTTTACTAAAAATCAGTACAAAAATAGTTAAGTGGGATTGAAAACTGTTTAAAATTTTTTTTCTACTAACATTTTTTGTTGAGTGTACATTTTTAATAGCTTTTTTATTCAGGCTCCGCCTTCTTTGAGAGGCTCTAGTTTGTCTAAAACTTTGGATTCTAAAGAGATCTTTTGCCGGGTCGAAACAAATGTATCTGCCTAGCTAAAGAACATTCATTTGCTTTGTTTTTGTAAATATACGGGGGTTAAAAGCTCGCTATAAACTAGCAATAATGAAAATTTGATAGTCTGCTAGTATAGTATGATTTTTTATTGAAATTTTACCTAAGATATTTTTCTTTAAAAATTTCTTAAATAAGTGACACACGGTTTTTTCTTGATAAAAAACAAACAACAAGAGGTTTTTTAATTTTTTCTTTTTATTTTGGTTTTTTAAATATTGAAGAATATAACAAAAAAAATTATTTAAAATGGCCGCCATTTGCCTTCCAACACGACCAAAGTCTGACCGGCCAATCGTCTATTGCAGTACGCACGACCTCCATGCGGAAATTGTCCACTGCGCGGATAAGTGCACGCTTAATCGATTCCACATTTTTGTGGTGAGTAGTGCAGACCATGCCTTCTAAAACGGACCACAATTTATAGTCTAAAGGATTCAGGTCTGGACTACCCGATGGCCAATCGTTCGTAGAAATAAAGTTTGGTAAATTGTTTTTTAACCAGTCTTGAGTGGTTTTTGCCTTATGGGCTGGGGCAGAGTCCTGTTGAAAGGTCCACGGCTCGTTTTTGAACAATGTGCTATTTAATGGCTTCACAACCTTTTCTAAAACGTCAGATTGGTACACCTTTGCCGAAGTTTTAACACCTTTTTCGCAGAAATGAGGCTTGGTGACCCCATCATAGGCGACTCCCCACCATACCATCACAGAAGCAGGATGGTGACCTCTCTGAACTCTAGGAACCAATTCATTTGCTTGCAGAGATGACTGAGCATAGACTCTATCATTTTGTTTATTGAACGACTCCTCCACAGTAAAAATTTTTTCGTCAGTAAACATAATTTTTCTGTGGCGGTTTTTGGCGTACTTGCGAATCAATGCTTTTGATTTTTGCTTCCGTTTCTGCTTTAACGCCGCCGTAAGTAGAAGCCCCGTGTGTCTTTTGTAAGCCCGAAGTCCCAAGTCATATTTAATGATGCGAGAAATGGATACCATCGATATATTCATCTCCCGCGACATTATTTGCTGCTTTCGGAGTGGATTTCGATAAATTCGATTATGTACAACTTTAACGGCTCTGGGAGTTCGCACAGAGCGCGGACGGCCAGATCTCGGACGGTCTGCTACTCCACCAGTATCCCCAAACAGTTTCACAGCACGATAAACAAAACTACGACTAACCCCGAGCGGCTGCAATGTTCGATAAATGTCTCCAGTTTCCATTCCACATTTTTTAGGCCAATTACGACAATACGGTTTTAAATATCTCCCGATTCCATAATTTAAAGTAATGCACGACAAAAACTTTTTACACAAAAATGAAGTTTAAATGAAAGTTGTCAAAAAACTGTCAACGTAACGAGAGTATGTTCAGTGGATTTCTTACAGTGGGGGCGACTAACAGTGTGTCAGTAATTATGAAAGTACTAGGTATAAGGAAAATAAAAGGGGGGAGAAATATACAAAATACAAATAAAGAAAATTAATTAGCACTGTTTTTTAAATCGATTAAAAAATAGACAAATGCATTTGAAATATAATATTTTTGTTCAACCAACAATATATGTACATTGACGATTTTGAAAGTTATAACAAATTATGTGCAAAAAATCTATGAATTTAAAATACGCATAAATTTTCTAAATACAATAAAATTACTAGGCGATAAAGTCTGCTATGTTGTTAACGTTAAAGCCCCCAAATAAAATGATTCAAAAATACCTTATTCGATTTTTTATCACACACTCCATGGAACGCATATTTTAAATTTTAGAGTACAAATATTTTAAACCTCAGGTCAAAAGCGGTTTGGGCAGGCCGTTAAGGGTTAAACATTCTCCTCCTTGTAGAAATTTCCAAAAATCTGGTATTGTCAGTAGTTAGCCCATACTCCAAGGAACAGGGGTTTGTGCCGGCCGTCAAGGGAAAGACTTTTCCCTTCTTCGTAGAAATTTCCAAAAAATCCAGTGGTTTGCCCATACTCCAAGGAACAAGTATATAAAATATTAGGCTTCTAGCCAAAAGGGTTTGTGCAGGAATTCAAAAGGGAGATTCCCCCTATTTGCCATACACCGTATCAACGTCCCAACATTTCATCTTTCCACTTAGAGTATGGGGTAATTCTAGCGACAAATAAGTTTAGCCAAGATATTTATTTGAAAACTTTCCCTTCATGTAGGAATTTCCAAAAATCCCAGCTGGGTAAATGTCTACGCCGGAGGAGGAGTTTATCAAATTTTAACTTTCTAAATCCAGCGGTTTGGGCACGCTGTTAAGGTGGAAACTTTTCGCCCATTAAACCATTTTTTTACAGCGCAAAAAATTCTAAAATGTGACTTATTAGTGATTTAGCCCATACTTCAGGCAACGCATATTTTAAAATGCAGGTTTCAAGCCATAGGCGATTGGGTAGGCCGTCAAGGAGAAGTTTCCACTTTTTGCCCCTGCTTTCAGCTTTCTAGCTGCAGCGGTTTGGACTGAGTGAGTCAGCCAGTCAAGTCAATCAGCAATGTTATTCCTTTATATATAGAGATAATGTGACTGACTCAATATCACCAGCCCAAATCGCTGGAATTGAAAATTTACTATGTAAGATCCTCCCCCGAATAGACTTCCGCTGAAACAACAGAAAGCTCCTCCAGGCCTCCCCAAACATCCTTGGTATGAAACCTTAAAATTAAATATGTGTTCCTTAAAGTTTGGTCTTATTTATTGAAAACGTACTTTTAGGAATTTATGCTAGGAACGTGGTAAAAAAGAAAAAGTTTGGCATTTACGACCCGGTTAACCCTTTGGACTAGAAACCTAAAAGTTCAAATATACGTTTATTGTGGTATGATGGGTTAATTTACTACAAGAGATATTTTTTAAACTTTACTGCAGCGGCGTGGTAAAAACGCTGTTATAAGGAAAGAAGTGCCCCCTTAATCAATTCGCTTAAGTTGCTTAACTTAGGAACATGAAACTTGGCACTAAGATTCCTTCATATCAGACACCACCCAAGATGGGATTTTTAGAAATTTTGAAATGTCTCTACCGCACAAACCGCTTCAGGTAATAATATCAAATTTAAGATATATGTTTCATAAAGAATACGTAAATTCACAAAAGCGGTCCGATAAGAATGTTGACAACTGGAGACAAAAATAGAAAAAGTGCGCTAGAGATAGGAACTTAAAATTATCCGGGTAGACATCCACTAACAAAGTTACTATCTCCGATCTGGATGAAATTTGAATAATTTGTAGACACAAAATTCTAAGACCGGAATGACTGAGCTTATCCGCCATTTCGGGAATTTAGCAGGTTAAATGTAGGTTTAAATATAGCAATTTTTTTGTTTTGACAATTTTGTTAGCATTTGAAGCAAATATTATATTTTCGGAAGGGGATTTTTTTTTGGTTAAATTTAATCGGACGTATATCTTTTTTAAAATTTTCTGTTATTATACCGAAAAAACTAACTGTCAAAATTGTAGATTTCACCACTTTTTGTAGTAAAATATTTTTCGTTTATTTAAACGACTTTTTCAATTATTTTTACGGAATGCGTTTGATATTTTTTAACAGTTTAAAATAACTACATCTTTTTTCCTTACTTTTTTTGAAAATTTTTTTCTACAATTTTTTTCTCAAAGTTATGACAGATTGGGTGTGAAAGAACACCCAATCTGTCATAACCTTGAAATTTATCCATGAATTTAAATATGTGTAGTTTTTTCTGTAAGGTTTTCAATTTAGTGTTTTGCCCTTTTTAATCTTTTTTTTTTTTTTTTTGAATTGTCCCATTAAAATATTGAATTAATTTAAATAGATATAAATATTAAACACTCACTCATTTCGAATTGGACTATGAACATCTAATATATAACAATCATCATCAAAACTTGAAACGTGTGTAAAATCATCATCATCATCTTCCACATTATTATCTAGCTCATCATCACCATCATTGGCAAAAGTAAAATTATTGCTGTTATTATTATTATTATTGCAATCTTCTTGTGATAAATTATATTCGGCAATTAAAGAATCGATAAATTCTTCTTCTTCATATAAAAGATCATCCTTTAGATTATCCTCAAATTTAAGTTGCAAACTAGAAGAGGATTTAACTAAATCAGTCGTATTGAAATATTGGGCAGATTGACTACGTTGGCGTTGTTGATGGCAGAGGTAATTATGATGATGATGATGACTATAAGCAGTAGAAGTTGTTGCAGTAATAGAAGTTTGTAATTGTTGTTGTTGCTGTGAGGTATTTGGAAATTTTAAAGTATCTACCGAATAACTACGTTTATTAGTATTACAACGTTTGCTGGTCTTACTGTCGGCAACAACATTTACATTAGATGAGCAGGAATTATTTGTTGTTGCATCACCAATACCACTACAACCAACACCTTTTGTTAATGAAATATCCGTTGTAAATGTACTAAATTCATCCGGTACATCTGGTGTTACATAAATATCGGCGATAATATCTTGAGCTATATTCTGTTGTGAGGTATATGAATTTCGTCGTGTTGCTGCACTGGAGGTTAAATCCATGTTGATTGTTGTTATTGAATAGTAGACTTTAACAGCAGCAATATGAGAGGTTGTATCGTTGATTTAATTATTTTTATTTATTGATTTTATTTTGTCTTTATTGTTTGAGGAGTCTTTTTTTAATTTTTCCAATTATTTTGAACAATTCATTCATACACTTAACTTATCTAAAAGAAAGCTCAATTCAACACTATGCAGAGATATTTTAATTTTAATTTTATTCTTGCATAATAGGTTTAAATTAAGAAGTTTGAGATAAAAAAACTTAAGTGTTACCTATAGAACTGGTCTTTTTCTTTTTTTCCTTATTTAAAATTTTATATTTAATCTTAATTTTTATACATTTTTTATGATTGTGTGGTCACAATACTTTTTATTTTATAAAAATATTAATTTGTACAAAAATATTGAGATTTCATTTTTTATTTTATATTTTAATATTTACAACTGTTAAATTTATTTAATTTTGTAATTTGCCTTCATTTTTTTCTCAATGTCATGACCATTTTCGATAATTTTATTCTTTGTCCACATAAATTGTAATTCTTTAATTAAAACAATTGCTGATTAATCAGAAATGATTTGTGTAAACAGACTTTTGTTGTTGGTAGAAAAAGAAATATTATTGTTAACAAAAAAAAAAAAACTTGGCAACTGCTGAAAATCTGATATATTAAAATAAATCCACAGGGTTAAATAAATTGTATTCGATATATTTTAATTTTTAACACAAATTTTGTTTAAAATATATTTTTCAATAATTTAATCCTTTTCAGGTCTTATTTTTTGAGGAAATGATTTTTTGGCGGAAATATCTGTATGCAGACTAAATCCAAACATGAACTCGGGAGTTATAACAAATTTGAGTTTTTTATAACAACTGTTTGATAGAATCTATTAATTGAATATTGTAGATCTCACATATGCAATACAAATTATTATACCCTACACCACCAGGTAGCCAGGGTATTATGAGTTTATGCTGATGTTTGTAGCTACCAAAAATATTAGACTGAGATCCACATTTTGTTACACTCACAATATTATTTCGTGAAAAACAATTTGATATACATATTAAATTAATCGAAAATACAATCAAAAAGAGGACTACTTATTTTTCATTATATTCTGTCCATTTTGTTCTTTATTTTCAATCATTATTTAATAATCGACAAAAAATGTAAAAACAATAGAAAGACAATTTTTAACTGACAAAACGTTAGAAAAAACACAAAACACCACAAACCACACACACAGATGTATATATTTTTTATTGGCTATGTGTGTATGTATATTTAAATATTTTCTTGTAATTTTTATTGAAATAATTTTGTATTTAAACAAACTATTTTAATAAAAAAAAAAAAAAATCAAAAAGGAATTATTTGAATTTCTATTTTTTGAAGCAGGTAACATAAAATTTTACATTTAACAGAAAATATAAACTCCAACTGAATGTCTGTAAATTTTTATAGTTTGTTTTTTGAATGACTGATTCAAATAGTTAAAAAATATATTTCTATGAATTTCAATTGATTCTTCGTTTAAAAACAAACTTTACGTATTACATACTTTGTAAATTCACTACAGTCGGTAAATATTTTAAGTGTATACTATTCAACCCAGAATCACGATTGAGCGATGTCCGTGTGCCCGTAATTATGCTACAGGTCGCAAATACTTTGATATGCGGATGATAAGCTTCTACTGGTCCAAGGACGAATCTTAGGGAATTTGGTTAGAATCGGCTCCCAGTTCTTTTCTGAATTGGATCTAAAACCACACAAAACCGTAGGCATCTAGTTGCAATTTTAGAGGATGTTGAGAGGGTGGAGGAACAACGTGTATTGGCGCACTGAGTTTTTCCTATTACGGACAGGGAGCTGTGAAAGGATGAAGAAATTTCGGATCATACGAGAGTGGGTCAATAAGTCCGTGACTTTTTGAATGAAACACAGTTTTTTTTTGCAAAAAAAAAGGATTTTTCAACATAATCTCCTTTTAGCTCAATAGACTTAGTGAAACGTTTCTCCAATTTTTCCATCCCTTCCAAAAAATAGGATTTTTCAAAAAAAAGGCATTTGTTTTTTCGAGAAAAAAGGCATTTGTTTGATCAATAATTTCATTGTTGGAGCTAAATCTCTTTCCACCGATCCATTTCTTTAGGTTTAGAAATAGGAAATAGTCACTGGGGGCTAAATCCGGAGAATAGGGCGAATGGAGGGGCAATTCGTAGTCTACTTCATGGATTTTTGCCATGGAATCTAAGCTGTCACACGATTCCGTTGGTGGTCGATTGTGAGCAAACGCGGCAGCCATCTTGCGGAAAGCTTTCTAATACCCAAGTGATCGTTCAAAATTGAAACTACTGAGCCATGTGAGATGCCTATGTCCTCCACAGTCTATCGCACATTCAATCTCCGATCGGCCAACACCATATCATGAATTTTTTTGATTGTTTTGGGTGTAGACACCTCAACGTGACCTCCGTGCTTGTAAGGCCACAACGAAAGTCAGTAAACCACTTTTTTACCATTGAAATTGATAGTATTAAATTGATAGTATTTATCAAGCTTTTCCTTGGTTTGATTCACGGTTTTTTTTTGCAGGAGATTGATCCAACCTGGTCTCCCTTAAACGTCAAATTCCGCGATCTTTTCGTATGCTGAAAACGGAGCTTAGACAATGGGCCACCAATATGCACAAGGTGCTTTTGTTGGGCTTTCGCAAGGAGTAGGGTAAAGCATTGGCACGGGTACGTTATACCATCAGTGGGGTGTTTGCGAAGGATTGATTTGGGAATACTGAAGGGATACCTAAGGGATACTGAATCCTTCTGTTTTTTTTAAGTGCACGCCATGCCAACTCTCTGGCATAGGTTACATATACATACATATAATGAAGGGTAATCTTACCTAACTTAAGCACTGTCTTCAATCTGTGTTAATGAAGGAATATGAAAAAAAAATCTATCCCGAAGTGGAATCGATGCCCAGAAGATAGATACTCAAATATTTAATGTTTTAAAATTATTTTGTTATTCATACTGTACAATTTCTTTTGACACTTTAAATATCAAGCATTTTTTTGATTCTGTTGCATATTTTTTGTGATTGTAAGACTTTTGTTCTTGCATGATATAAAAAAAAGGAAATATATTTTTGAAAAAACATAAAATGTTGAAATTTTAAGCTTTTTCAAGCAATTTATTTATTTATTTTTTTGCACTGATGTTCAATATTTTTATAAAGCATAACAAAGTTTGACAATCTTTATTGTTAAAAAAATATCGTGACCTTTTAAACAAAATACCGTTGCCCTTGAATGACCGTTACACTATTGTTTCACTTGCCAACCTGGAGTTAAGTTTATTTAACAAAAACTTGTACGTATGAATAATAAAAATTTTTTGTTTTATCAATCATACGCAATGTAGTACATGTGCATAAGAACTTAAATATTAAATACTTATTTGTTATTAAAAAGTTTAGATTTCTAAGAAATATATAACAATTTAATAAAACGGGTGTGTATTAAAGAAAGCCAGATACAACTTTTTAAATGTAGAAAAAGAAAAATTAATTTAAACTCTTGTTCATGCTGACATGTATGCATCAAATACATTGTGGCAGGTGATGCAAATCTTAACAATGTGCATATTTTAAAAATTAATATGCAAATGACATGTGTATAATATTCCATCTAAAACAAAATGATGAACATTTCCAAACACATTGTTTTATCTCTAAAACAGACAAACAAAACAAATACGTTTAGCTGAGTAAAATGCAACACGTGTAACCACTAAAACCCCTCAAGTTTATTTACATGGAATGTAAACCCAGAATAAGGTAAATAAAGTAATATATAAAATTATATATTAAAATTTAAGAAAATGGATTTTACAACTCGCATTACTTTTTAGCACCATGATAATAAATGAATGAACCATTTTAAAATTCTCATTAAATGTAGAAATATTTTTGTTTAAAATAGTTTTCTTTTTAAGAATAATAGAATCTATTAAATGTAGATGTGTGTGTATGGAATATTTTCATGACACTGCACACTTTTCTTTATTCAAAAAGAAAACTAGCTTTAGCTTCAGATTCATTAAAATTATGGCAATGATTTTTTAATTTAATAATTCATTATTTTGTATAATAGAAATTGCATTTTTTTTGTTGTTATTAAATTCCGGTTAAATTCAGTCTCTTTTAGTGTAAAACTAAATGGAATAATTTATTTCATAAATTTATTGTTGAGTGTAAATGACAATTTTTCTCTGTGTGTGAATTGAATAAAATGCATTTAATATATTGTTTGTGGCATCTTTTTTTTAATTATTTTATTTTACCCGAGTAAAAAAGATTTGGCGCAATATTTAAACATATTCAATTTGATATTCTTAGATATCTGCTTTAATATCTAGCCGATCTTATTTGATGGTGGATCAAATTAGATATATCAACATATTTGGGGATTTTGTTAGATCAAAATAATTTCAAAAAACAGTAGTTCAAATTAGATCGAGCAATATATTTGGTTATAAGTAAGATCTTAATTGATCCCAAAAATGGCGGATTAAAACAGATGCAGAAATATATTTGGGGACTGAGTAACATCTAAATGTATCCGAAAATGGCAGATTGCATTATATCTGATTAGATCTAATAATATATTATACGGAATCTAGTTTATTAAAAAACGTATAAGAACAGATTTTAAAATTTTTAAATAATAAAAAATAAAAAATTTTGAATACCCTCCACTATAAAAATCTTTAGAAGTGAAATTATGGAGGTGAACAAAAAATTTTTGAGGTGAAAAACTTTTTTGGATGTGAAAACAAATTTCGTGGTTGGAAAAAAATTTTAGGTGAAAAA
This sequence comes from Eustalomyia histrio, assembly GCA_949748255.1. Lineage (NCBI taxonomy): Eukaryota > Metazoa > Arthropoda > Insecta > Diptera > Anthomyiidae > Eustalomyia > Eustalomyia histrio. The sequence goes on from OX456525.1 coordinate 5,920,517, forward strand.
AATTTTTTGAGATGAAAAAAAAAATTTTTTTTTGGAAAAAATTTTTTTTTTTTTTTTTTAAAGTGGAATGGTAAATTTTTCTTAAGTTGATATTTACTAAGATAATGACAATTTTGGTCATAAAATATTTATTATTATTATGTTATTGCTCTTTGAGGATGAAAAATGATTTTGAACATACACTTAAAAAAGTTTGTAAGTTAAAATAACTGAAAATATCATTTAAAAAAAATGATATTTCATTTAAAAACCGGTCTACTTAATTTTCATTTAAATTAAATGCCATTTGTTATTTATTTTTAAATGTTGATTAATCAACTGACACGTCCATAAGAAACAAATGATATAATCAGTTAAAATAAATATCAAAATTTTACCTACCAAACCTTAAAAAATAAATGTTTTTTTTCATTTATTTGAAATTATTTCCGTTTTTGTATTTTTTGTTTTTTTTTTTAATATACTCGTACAATACAAAATGTATGTATGCATATGAAGCTATAAACACTTTTTGTGTGAATGTATTTGTGTATGTAAGTGTGTTTATGAAGTTCTTGTAATTTGTATTGAAAAATTTTGTATATATACAACCAATTTAAATAAAAAAACAAATTGAAATTCTTTGAATATTTTTTTTTGAAACAGACAGCAAACAAAATTTAAATTTGTAATAACTGTTACGGACACAAATAAACCACAAGTTTCCGTTTTGTGGGTAATTTTTTATTAAATTTCAAAGAAATGAAAAAAAATAAATGAAACTGAAAAAAAAACGGTAAATGATAGTAAATTATTTCGAATAAATGTATAAAACAGTTAATATAGATACTTCTTTGAAAAATAAATGTATTTTCCTTTATTTTTAAATGAAACGGAAAACTTTTTTATTAAACTACAAACAGTTAACTACATAATATTCTGAGTGTATTAATTTTATAGTAATTCAATTTTTTAAAATATGGTCGTAATTCCCAATATTATGTCTTTTTAAAACAGTGGACTTATTTTCTCAACCTTTTTATCCGTAACAAAACTTACAATTTGTTCTCATATAGCCCGTATTATGTTCTTTTTTTAACTTTATCGAGAGTTTTTACTTGTTTTTATTTGCACGAATGAATTAAGAAACATATTATCAAGTAATGATAATGAACCAAAATATGTGTGGGAGTTTGAAAATTTTCCTTGCCACACACAAGCAGTAGAACGTACGGTGAAACTTGTAACAGAAGCAGCAAGTACTGTTTGTGGCTTCGAAATGAGAGATGGATTTATTCGGTTAACTGTGAAATCTCGTCAGAAAAATCCCATATTTGATTGTAAACAGCAATATAATGTTTAATTTTAAATATATAAATTTTAAAATTTAAAAATTAACATGATTTAATTATTTCGAAATTTTTTACTAACAAATCTTATTTTTAATTGTTGGATACTATTACTTTATTAAATTTAAAACAATTTTCAGCATAATAAACTATGTGGTAAGTATTGTTAACATTATAAAATATTTTTTTTTTACCAAAATTGTCATTATCTTAGTAACTATCAACTTTAGAAAAATTTACCATTTAACTTTTTTTGTAGAGAATTAAATTTCTAATCAACATAGTTGAAAAAAAAACTTTTTGAAAATTTTTATCTTTAACCGGGTTGGGTGAGCCTGAGATATCGACTTAAACTTTTTTTTAACAAAATTTTTATTTTTTTTTTCAAAGAACAATAATTTTGCTATTACCAAGCAAAATTCTAAAAATGCGGATTTTCGGCCCACCCTAATAATAATATATATGGTAATGCATAACGTTATAAGTAGTTATATATAAAAATATATTATTAGATAAGATCACATATGATTATATATAAACTTTTTTACTCGGGAAGTTATTTGTCCATATTATTCATTAACAAATTTTCATTATATATGTATATTACACATATTCATTAGTTGGCCATTTAATGTTTTGATAGAACTAATAAACAGGCTTGCCAGATATCTTTTTCGTTGTTCCCAAGCAAAAAAAAAAAAATATCCCCAAAAAATCCCCATTTACAAAGAAAAGAAAATTTTGGATTTTTTTTGCCAAATTAACCTAACACACAAATAAAGCACACTTAAATGAAAGGCAATATTATTTTAAATTCAACTTCAGAAAAAAATTTAAAAAAAAATAAAATAAGTACCATCCCAGCAAAAATGAAGCTGCCAAAGAAGCAACAAAAGCATTACTACTATGGCAAAGGCAACACTTCTTTTCTAATGGTTTCATCGATGAATTTAACATTAGCGTGTCATAGGATGGAAGTATTCAAATGTAGCTACTAGCATTACTCATACTTTACTCTAAGGAAGCAATGACAATGCAATGATATGGTATTCTGATGCATGAGTGGAAAATGTTCTTATACTTTGTAGCATTTAAGCTTTGATGAAAATTTAATTCATAAGAATGCAGAAAAATAAGTTTAAAGAAGCGAAATTCATGCATTGATATACAAATACTCTCTATTAAAACAAATAAATAATTCTGCATTAGTGAAAAAGCATTTTTGAAACATTTTTCAAAAATTTTATTGAATTCTTAGAAAAATTCTAAAATATTTTTGGATAATTTAAAAACTGGTTGTATAATTTGGAAACATTTTTAGACAATTTTAAAATATTTTTAAACAATTTTAAATAATTTTTGCACAATTTTAAAATATTTTTGGGCAATTTGAATTAATTTTTACACAATTTTAAAATTATTTTGATAAATTCTGAATTAAAACTGGAAATGGTGTAGTGTTAAATAATAAACATAATGCAAAAATGCACAGATTGCGTCCTCGTAAATATTTAAGGCTGAAAAAATGCAAATGAACGGCCAGCTAGTTTCAAGTAAAGGTTAAAAAAATCAGTTTTTCTTGATATTTCAAAACTTTTATAAAAATTGCAAAACTGCATAAATTCTAACCCTCATGAAATTTTAAACTAAAATATAAAAAATGATTCAATAAACAAATTAAAAAATTTCATCATTTTTCAGTTTGAATAAATGCTTTAGATTCAAAAAATATACGATATACTATAACTTATGCTTTAGAAGTAATGAAGAGTGATTTTTAAAGATATGCATCGGGTTTATATCCAGATCACTGCATTTGATATATGAACACATTAATTCTTTTGGAAGTGCCTTTGAAAAACACCAAAAAATTATAAAAGTATGTCAACTAAGGTTTAGGAAGCAATGAAAGAAGTTATATTCACAGAATGACTACCATTTTTTTTGCTGGGATATTACTGTATGAAAATGACGTTGGTCACCACATCACTAACAGATAAGAGGAAAAACTGCATGTAACAAGTAAACTCATGTACAACTAATGTCAAGGTTTTTACATTATCAATGCAATAGATTATTTGTAAATTTTCAACACACACTAATGCAGTTTAACCCTATTAACAAAAGTGTATGTCCTATTTTTGGACTCCTCTTTTTCAACCTAACCTAACCTAACATAACCTAACATAACCTAACCTAACATTATTTTTATGTTTTCATCATATTTAAAAATCGCTATTTAATAAAATCAATTTTTGTGTATTTGATTAATTTTGGCATTTGACTTGATTTTGTATTGCACACAGTTTTAATTGGCTTTTAAAGTGTTAATTTTCATTGTAATTTGTTGTTTTCTATCGTTATGCTGGTTGTTTTCATTACCAATACTACTGTTTTATGGCATGTGAAAAGAATTTTTGAAGCATATCCAAAATCATAAAATGTACATGACAGCAGTAATGTGAATAAATGTACTTTGAAAAATATATGACAGTAAGGGAAAGGAGTAAATAATAGATTTGAAATTGTAATTGGATAGAATGAATATAAAAATTTTAATATTTTGGCAAAGTTTAAATCCAATCATCCCTACCACAAAATACAAAAAATGTTGATTTTAAATCACAAAATTCAAATATTAAATTAGATTTCGATGTAAAGCAGGGAAGAAAGTAGTTTTAATGAATCAACTAATAAATTTTGGCACAGCAATGTTTTATTTTGTGCATTTATTTTATTTAAGCTTGTGTGCAAAAGTCACAGAAAATGTTATAATAGAACAAGGGAGCGAATGAGGAATCCCAGCAAAAAACAAGTAAAAAAGGCTAAAATTTGTCTGTGCTGAATCTTTAAATACCCTCCACCAATGTCTTAAAAAAATGTTCTCACTGTTTTGGATACATATCTGTAATTTAAAAAACTTAAGAAGTGAAATTATGGAGGGAAAAAATTTTTTTAAGGTGACAAACTTTTTTTTGGATGTGAAAGCAAATTTTGCGGTTGGAAAAAATTTTTTTGAGGTAAAAAAAATTTTTTGTGGTGAAAAAAATTTTTTTTTGAGCTGAATATAAAATATTATTCAATTCTAAGGGACTGGTTAAAAATCAAGAGAAAATATTTTACTGCCAGTCGCTACTATGAAATTGTAATTACACCCTATTTATATGGAAAATTTATATTTTCACATTTTATAACTTTTTCCGCTTTTTTATTACAGTAATTTTTTAATTATAAGTTAAAAAAAATCAAATTATTAATTTAAATTTTTTTTAAATCATATTCGATTTCTAACTATTTTTTGTTTCAAATATAAGTAAATTGTTATTTTTAATATAAAAATTCTTTGAAAATAAAATTGAAGTTACAACAAAATAACAAACAGTTTTTATACCCTCCACCATATATGGTGAGGGTATATATCAGTTTGTCATTCTGTTTGTAATATGTCGAAATATAGGTTTAAGACCCCATAAAGTATATATATTCGTGATCCTTATGCAATTTTAAGTCGATTTAGCGATGTCCGTCTGTCTGTCCGTCTGTCTGTCTGTCTGTTGAAATCACGATCACGACGCGAAGACGCAAGCGGGGGTGCCTATTTTTTCCCAGATTATTGAACATCCTCCCGAGCAGTTTGGTATTTAAAATGAGCAAAATTGGTCAAGCGGTTCAAAAGTTATGATTTTCTGTTAAGTAAGTAAAAATGTTATTAAGTCTTCTTATTGTTCGATTACATTTATTGTCTTACATACTATGAGAACTAAGTTAACGGAAAAATGAACAATGTTAAAGTCGCTAACAGAGCAGACCTCTGTAAATAACATTGCTAAAACTAAATAACAAAAGTTCGTTACATAAATTGACAAAACATATTCATATTACAGTTCATGCAAAATTTAGTATATACGTATATCATCTTCATCCCCTTTGGTGGAGGGTATTCAAAGATTCGGCACAGCCGAATTTAGCCCTTTTTTACTTGTTTATATTTACAAAAAAAAATTTTTGTAACTTTTTTCTGTGTATAAAATAAATAATCTTAAAAATTATTAGAAACAAATTAAAATCGTACTAATCATAACCGTATGTTATTCTGAAAATTTTCTATACAAAAAGTAAAATCAAAATCAGTTGTAGTAAAAATTGTAAGAATTTCGAATTAGGTAATTTAATAAATAAGGCTCTGTTACTGAATGTCCAGTTATAATTTAACCAACAGTCAAACTAAAACTTTATATGTACACAGAGAAACCAGATTTATTGTGACAACCGAATTTCTTGCCAACTGAATGGTTTGGTTGGAGCCACCGCTATATTTGTTTGTGAAGACAGAAATTCATACAACATAATTTAGAAACCATATATTTCAATTGTATCAGGAATATATTTGGTTGCGACAACAAAATTATTCGGTTACTGCAACCAAAATATTCAGTTGTCAAGAAATTCGGTTGTCACGATGAATCTGTGTTGCCTTTGTGTATTAGTTAGACATTGGGAAATGAGGTTAAAATCGATTTATGAATGTCCTGTTAAAATTAATATTCAAAATTTATTTGGAAACTTCAAAAGATCGCATTTTCACTACACCATAAGAACTGCTTTAGATGCAATGAAAAAGGATCATAAAAGAAAACTTCCACTCGGTGACACCCCAAAGGAAAACTCATTGGTTCCGATCCAAATTTTCGCAACACCGGAATCAAAATCACAGCTTATTTTTCTCTTTTTTTGATAGTTTTTTTTTTTATAAAAAACCTCTTAATTTCAACAGATTAAATTGTAGACCGTATATCTTCGGATACGAAATTTGAGGGTATATGTTCATATATGAGCGTATATGGGCATACATGAATAAAATATGATGATATATAACCATATAAGCCCATTACCCTCAAATTTTGGACCCGAAGATAAATGAGATCATGTATGCTCATACATTAAATCATGAATGAACACATATGATCATGAATGCCCATGTATGATTATACATATTTAAATTTTTATATGTGTTGGAAAAATTGTTTAACCCACACGAATTGGGTGTATGATCGCAATAATTTTGGCTTTCTAATGCCCAGCAAAAACAGGGTTTCAACTACTTACCAGCCTATTTACTCGCTTAATTACTTTTGTTCGCGATGACCCCAAAAGCAAAGAGTGGTCGTTACCTTCTTACTTACAAAAAACACAAAGTAATGGGTGGTCATTACCTTCTCGCTTACGAAAAGCCAAAAAATAATGAGTACCCTTTACTTCTTAGGCATCGCTAACAAAAGTAATTAAGCGCGTAAATAAACTGATAAGTAGTTGATACCATGTTTTTGCTGGGTGCTTGTTGCTTTCGCTTTGTATGCGTTCAGGCTTCAACACTGTAAACTGGTCACCTTTCTAGAATTTCCACATTATGTCAACAATTTTCAATTATAATTTTAAAACAAGGCAATCACATTATATTAATTTACATTGTAAAATTGTAAATAACAAAAACAAAGAGGATACAACAAAATGAATTAAGTTGTTTGTAGAAACAACATTATTGACCATTATTATTAAAATAAATAACAATACTTTATGTATGAATGAATTGTTCACATTTCCAAACAAAAAGATTAATTAAGCAAATTTGTTTAACAATTCTGGCTACATGTATGTAATGGCATACAAGTAAACACACACATATGCAAACACACTTACATATACATTATACTTAACAAATACTACTACAAGTGTATTCCATTATTTGCCCATATGTTAGACTTATATGTATGTATGTTATTGGTTATTTTGGTGCTATTGTACTAAATAAATTGTTATCCATTACTAATTTAGTACAATCAATATTTGCCAATCAATTTTTAATAATAATTATATTTATTCACTTTGCGTATAATATTATATTATATTTATTGCATTGCGTTTTTAATTTTATTTGTTAAAAGCCTTTTTATTGTTCTGTAACACTTTGAGTGTGAAATCAGTCATTATTACACTCACAGAGTATAGTGTTAACTTTTCTATGGTAATAAAATATTTAAGCCAAATATTTTATTTTTTATTTTTTTTTTATTTTTGTTTTATACTTATACCGAGTGTAACTATGCAAATACTGGTAATAGTTGATTATTTCAGCACTGTTTTTGTAAATACTTTCAAGGTTTTCTTTTTTTTCTTTGTGTATTATGAATTGGGGGAAGTATTGCCACGAAACATATACATACTATTTTTTAAACACTTGATTCTAATTCAGAGCAAACAATATCCTTAGAAAAGCATATTATGGTATAAGACTCTAAAATAAAATATATTTTTCTTTAATGTAAATCAATTTTAAATATTTTAAATTATAAGAACAATATTTATCGATTAATCGAATAACCATTATTCATTTGAATACTAAAATAAATACAAAAGATAAGATCAATTACGTGCAAATAAGTATTAAATATTCAAAAGGTAAGTACGATAGTAAAAACGTGCCCATGTGTACAAAGCAGTAGTTTAAACATTTTTTTTTGGAATTAATAATTTCTACATTTTGTTGCATATAATTACCCGAATGAAAATGCTTATATGTATATAATCATATGTGGCTTTATCTAATAATATATTGTATTATAATATATAAATTAATATAATTATTAATATACAGGGTGATTCAGTCACGACCCGCCTAATTTCACCAGCGTATTCCTTGGCTCATTTCATGAACATATGTCATTTCATGAAAATATGTCCAGTCAATGGCGATCGTTATCGGGCCATGTTGAACGAATTTTTGTTCACAAAAATTTAAGAGGATATTGGCAACATTTGGTTTCAACAGGACGGCGCTACGTGCCACACAGCCGAAGCTACACTCGATGTTTTGCGCCCTGATCGCATTATCAGCCGCAGAGCTGATGTCGTTTGGCCACCTCGGAGCTGCGATTTGACACCGTTGGACTATTATTTGTGGGGTGCCGTCAAAGATAAGTGTTACGCCGACAAGCCAGAGACAATTGACGCTTTAAAGGACAATATTCGTGAAGCCATTGGTGAAATACAGCTGCACACAATCGATACTGTGCTTAAAAATTGGACCGATCGTGTAGGCTACTGCATGGCCAGCCGAGGCAGCGACTTGAATGAAATTTTTTTTCCATTATTAACCGGAAGGATTGTACTTTCAAATAAATAAAGAAATTTGAGAAAATATTCAGTAGTTTTTTTTATAGCATTTTCAAAAAAAAAAAAGTTATTTGGCGGACCCTATATAAGATATAATTATATATGAATCAATATTTTTTTTTATATAATATAAGATATAATTATATAAGGCACAATATTTGCAAAAAAATTTGAAAAACTTCCCAGTAAAAACATGGTACGAGGACGTATCAATAAGTCTGTGACTTTTCGAACTTCCCTCGTAGTTATGTGAAATGCAACACTGCTCCCATCAAGTACCACCTGTTAATAGACTACTGTCAAATTATTAGGAAGTTCCGTCATTTACTTTGGGCTTAACATCAGGATTTTTCCAGGTCCATAAAATAGGCATTTTTTTGGTCAATAATTTCATCGTTGGAGCTAAATCTCTTTTCACCGAGCCATTTCTTTAGGTTTGGAAATAGGAAATAGTTACTGGGGGCTAAATCCGGATAATAAGGCGAATGAGGGGGCAATTCGTAGTCTACTTCATGGATTTTTGCCATGGAATCTAAGCTGTCACACGATTCCGTTGGTGGTCGATTGTGAGCAAACGCGGCAGCCATCTTGCGGAAAGCTTTCTAATACCCAAGTGATCGTTCAAAATTGAAATCACTGAGCCATGTAAGATGCCTATGTCTTCCACAATCTATCGCACATTTAATCTCCGATCGGCCAACACCATATCGTGAATTTTTTCAATTGTTTTGGGTGTAGAGAGCTCAACTGGGCGTCAGAACGTTAGGCAACTTCCGTGCTTGTAAGTCCACAACGAAAATCAGTAAGCCACTTTTTTAACATTGAAATCGATGGTGCAGAGTCCCCATAGTATTCATAAGGCTTTTCCTTGGTTTAATTGACGCTTTTTTTCGAAAAAAAAAAATATTTAATGAGCACTCGAAATTCACTTTTTTCCATTTTTAAAAAACCCCAAACGGTTGTATGTTTTGAACAGCTGTTAAACGCAAATTAAATAACAGAACTTGCTCAAAATTTGATAGTAGTCTATTAAAGGGTGGTACTTCATAGGAGCAGTGTTGCATTTCATATAACTACAAGAGAAGTTCAAAAAGTAACGGACTTATTGATCCGCCATCGTATCAACTACTTAGCTGCCTATTTACTCGCGTTCATAAATTATATGAACAATGTGGTCTTATAATGGCAGAAATTGTATATAGTAATGAGTGGCCGAGAGAGTTAAGCGGTCGACTATAACTCTGGCAAACCGATTTCAAATTCTAGTTAAGGCATTTTTTTTTTGGTATAAATTCTAGAATTTGAATTTTTATACCCTCCACCATATATGGTGAGGGTATATATCAGTTTGTCATTCCGTTTGTAACATGTCGACATATAGGTCCTTATGCAATTTGAAGTCGATTTAGCGATGTCCGTCTGTCTGTCTGTTGAAATGGCGATAACGACGCGAAGACGCTAGCGGGGGTACTTATTTTTACCCAGATTATTGTACATCCTCCCGAGCAGTTTGGTATAGAAAATGAGCAAAATCGGTCAAGCGTTTAAAAAGTTATGGGTGAAAATATGAAGATACCTCTAAATTTTTCATACAAATTGGTGTATTTTAGTATAATTTCATAGTAGCGACTGGTATATAATATTTTTTCTCATATTTTTTCACCAATCGCTTAGAAAGTAATAACACTTTGTACACCTCAAATATTTTTCACCTTAAAAAATTTTTTTCAACCCTAAAATTTTTTTTCCACAAAAAATTTTTTTCACCTAAAAAAATTTTTTCACCTCAAAATTTTTTTGACGTAAAAAAATTCGTTTCCGCATCCAAAAAGGTTTTTCACCTTAAAAATTTTTTTTCACCATAATTTTGCTTCCAAAGTTTTTTACATTGTTTGTATCAAAAACAATAGAAAACATTGGTGGAGGGTATTCAAAGATTCGGCACATCCGAATTTAAGCCTTTTTTACTTGTTTTATTTTTATTTTAATTTAAATTAATTTTTATACGTAGTTTTATAAACTGGATTCCGTATAATAGACATTGTTGGATTTAATTTGATACAATTCGATTTGACATTTTTCGGATAAATTTTGATCTTACTTAATCTCTAAATATATTGTTGTCCGTCATTGTTCATATCAATTTAGATCTGATTTTATCTGCTATTTTTCGTATTACAGCAGATTACAGCAGATATTAGATATTAAAGAATATCAAATTGCATATGATTGAATATTTGTTTACTCGGGTAGTCATAACTTTGAAATCTATTCATAAATATTGTTGGAACTTATGAAGCTTAAAACTTTCTTATTGTACATTTTTTTACTCGTAAAAAAATTAGTACAAATATCTGGTAAACGTGCTCTAGTTCAGTTGAACTAATTTTCACTGCTGTTTTTGTTCAAATCAGTTATTTAACTAAACTTATTAGTTATCCCATTTTATCACAAGAACATGAGCAGAAATATAAATATTCTTAATATGTTTACAGGCTATTATATATTTGTTTTGAAACTGGGATGCAAACATAATAATGATGAAAATAAAAATACTATTTATGTTTGCAGGCAAACATATGTTATATGTATTTATGTTTGCAATTTTTTTTTATTCAAATTGTTTTGTTTTTTTCTCGTTAAAAAGTGAAAACGAAGAAATATTTTTCGTGAAAAAATTTCGATTAAAAAAATCACTGTTCGAAAATTTAAGAGTTTTACAAAAAAATTAGCAAGTCGTAGACCAATTCCGATTTGATTGAAACTTTTTTAAAAATAATTCTTACATCTATTGACAACTAAGCTACCCCTGCTGCCCTAACCGAAATTCCTCTAAAGGCCGAATGTTGTTTAGGGGTATAAGTGTTTAAGGTAAAAAAATTACATGTCACCACAATATGGTCAATACTGTAACCAATTAGAATTTAACTGTTAGTTAAATTTTAATTGAGTAGATTGATTACTTGCAGATTTCGTTAGCATAACATTCATTCCATTTCTCTTCGGTTTCATTTTCCGTTCTATTTCATATCGTTCCGATTTGGAACAATATTTTATTGCACTTCGTTCCATTTTATGTTGCTGCATATGGTTCACCAGTTGATTTAATTCACAGGGTGTTTATATAACCAATGGGGACACAGGGTGTTTTAATTAGACATTTTTTTTACTAAAATTTCCCAGAACGATTGCTTGCAAATTTATAAGGCGCTTTGATTTAAAAAATCTGTAAACTATTTAAAAAAATAATATGTATGAGTTTAATATCTCTCATACATATTGCAATGAACTACTTCAGTGTTCCAATAGAACTTAATCCGACTGAAGTAAAATAACATAACAGGACTATAAACAAAAAACCTTAACGAGATCGCCAACTCTTTCAGATTTTTCATAAATAAATTAATATCAAAAATAAAATAAATAAATAAATAAAATTTCAAACAGTTTTTGCTCGGGATTTAACATCTCGCGCAATTACAGCTTTGCCATTTCTTTCATCTCCCCTCTATTCCCATTAAAAAAGAAGCAACACATTATTGAATAGCGAAAATTTCCCGAGTGTTGCTTCTTAAAAAAAAAAAATAAATTACTAAACTTAATTAACAGCCTGTGATAAATGACAGTAAGTAAGTGACTGATTTCGTGGCATACTTTCCCCAAAAAATATGATACTTTTATTTAGTAAAACGTCACGGCATGTATCGATTACATTTTAACACTTGTATTTGTATTTATTTGTAGCCAAAAAGAGTTTTTTGTACAACAAAAAAGAAACTATAAAACGTGATAAAATAAGTTTGTTCCAGCGCCCGATATTAAATTAAATTTTCATGTACAAAAAGTAAAGAAACTAACAAATTTCTATGAATTGTCAGAAACACTATTTCGTGGTAAATTAATTTATTTTAATAAAAACTTTTTCACACAACTTTTATTAATAATTTTAATAAATTTCACTTTTTTAGAATTTTCTTACACATTTAAGTCGTTTTCTGTTCTGTTTGCCGTAAAGTCTTCTGATAAACTGACAGACAGACATTCACAGCCAGCATGTAAAACATGCAAAAAAATTAGAAATAATTCAACTGAAAATGAAATTGTTGTTGAGTTAAAGGCACAAAATGACAAAAACATACAAAAACCCTCAATAATTTGTTTTTTGCAAATACAAACAGAATTACTACAGTTTCTAACTAAAGGAAAATGATTTTTTTTTAATAAAAAATTGTAGTAGACAATCTGTGGGTTTCTAAAATATGTTAGATATTGAGTATTTTTTACTTATATTACACTTGCATAATGTTGTATGTATTTTCATTAGGAGGACTTTTATTTGGATTTATGATAAATTTATTTTAAAATAGCAGCTACTAAAAAATATATACTAAAGTATTGGAAATTCTTGACTATGATACATTTTTTTATCTAGGCCATTTTTCTCGTTATGTGAAAATTTTTCTATTTATTCCCAGTGGGAAAAAAATGATCTGTTGAAGTTCAAGCACCTGTCCTGCGACCGGTAAAAACAGAACTGGACTGAATGTGACTATGTGACCTGTCCTGTGACCGGTAAAAAAGGACCGATGTGAAAAAATATTTGCGAAAACGTTTTTCTAGGAATATTTAATTTTTTGAAAAACTTTTCACAAGAAAATGCGAATAACCCTGCAAAAACAGGGTTTAACTACTTACCAGCCTATAAACTCGTTTAATTACTTCTGTTCGCGATATGTAATGAGTAGTCATTATCTTCTCACTTACAAAAAACACAAAAAATAATGGGTGTTATTTACCCTCTCGCTTCCAAACAGCCAAAAAAATAATGAGTACCCATTACTTTTTGGACATCGCGAACAAACATAATTAAGCGAGTAAATAGTCTGGTAAGTAGCTGAAATTATGTTTTTACTAGCCGGTTAATCGGTTAGGCCATTATTCAAAAAAATGAAGAAAATTGATTAATCGATTATTTGGTTCGATTAATCGGAAAATTGGCGATTATTCATTTAATGCAAAATAAATGAATAAAGAAATCTGACGACTCTTTAAAAAGAAAATGTCAGATGTGTTCAGTGGGTGTAAACCCTTAAAAACGCAGTATAGATAGTGTTTTACCGAGGTGGGACATTCTGGCGATAAAGTTGGTTTTTATTTTCTTTATATGACACTATCCAGAATAAAAAAATGATTAAATAAATAAGAACTTCCTTCAAAAAAATTTAATAACAAATTCTTAAAATTATGCTATGAATAGTTTTTTGCAAAACTCACAAACAAAGTTTGATAGACCTGCCACTGTTCCCTTACTATTCACTACCTACTAGAGGTTATTTATTATAAAATATATAAAAATCACGCATATTGCTGACAAGTCCTCACTGATTTTTATTTGTTTGTGCAATTAAGAATTCAAATAAACGATTTGTTAAATATTTTTGAGCAAACATCAAATCAAATAAGAAAAAAAAATTGTATGTTATTTTTTAGTTTTTATAATTTTGTTTTTTATAGAATTTTAAATGAAACTGTTTTTTATAGAAAATATAACATAAGTAACGTCATAGTGCTTGTTTCATTGCTAAGGAGAGAAATATATATTTCAATAGGATTTTTGTTAAAGCTCTGGTTAGAAGCTCTAGCTTTTCTAAAACTTCTCGTTCTAATCAGATCTTTTATCAGTTTGAAATACATGTATACAGAGTTTGAAAGCTCTATTTCAATTTTTGGACATGAAAATATAATTTCATATGATTTAAAATTTATTTTTTTAAAGCAGTTAAAACATATTTCCTAAAGCCTACATACACTTAAAAAAGTTTGTAAGTTAAAATAACTGAAAATATCATTTAAAAAATGATATTTCATTTAAAAACCGGTCTACTTATTTTTCATTTAAATAAATACAATTTGTTATTTATTTTTAAGTGTTGATCAACTGACACATCCGTAAGAAACAAATTATATAATCAGTTAAAATAAATGTCAAAATTTTACTACCAATCCTTAAAAAATAAATGTTTTTTCATTTATTTGAAATGTATGTATGCATATGAAGCTATAAACACTTTTTGTGTGAATGTATTTGTATATGTATGTGTGTTTATGAAGTTCTTGTAATTTGTATTGAAAAATTTTGTATATATACAACCAAGTTAAATAAAAAAAACAAATTGAAATTTTTTGAATATTTTTTTTGAAACAGACAGCAAACAAAATTTTAATTTGTAATAACTGTTACGGACACAAATAAACCACAAGTTTCCGTTTTGTGGGTAAATTTTTATTAAATTTCAAATAAATGAAAAAAATAAATGAAACTGAAAATAATCGGTAAATGATAGTAAATTATTTCGAATAAATGTATTAAAAAGTTAATATAAACTTTTTTATTAAGCTACAAACAGTTAACTACATAATATTCTGAGTGTAAATAACATTTGCTTTCATTCAGTCGATTTGCAAAGAATTTTATTGATTTTAGTTAATGTGTTTTTCTACGCTTTTCTTGAAAAACTTAATTAGGAAGTTTTAAGAAAAATACCAGAAAAATTCATATTAAAAATTTAACCGGTTAATCGACCTATTTTAATCGATTATTCTGGTGGAATAATTATTTGAGTTTTCACGCAGAGAAAAAACATGGTTGCAATATGATCACTGCTACTATATTGTGCTTGCTGCAATTGGATATGGTTGTTACAACCAAGTTATTGGTTTTCTAACCATCAACATGGTCTCTACCATTATTATTTAGTTAATATTTTACTATTTTGTGATTGGCACCTTCTATTTTATATCATGATTGGCTGTAACAATACTGTGGTATCAAAAATTCTGACTATGAAAAAAAATATGATAATTATACAACGATAAAATGCTGGCAACAATCAATAAATAATTATACAATCAAAGAAAAAAGTTCTCAAAGTCTATGATTTTTTCGTTAACAATTTTTCTTCAAATATATTAAGTTTTTTTAGAAAAAACATTTCTAAAGGAAATATTCTTAAATTTAAAGAGCTTTTTCATTGTTTCTTAGAACTTTTCCCTTAAGAAATTTTCTTAGATTATGGATCATATAATCATAATATAGTTATGAGGGGCCAAAATATGATAACATTTTGAGAATACTATGGTTACGTGCGATCATATTATGATAAATTCAATGTAAAATGTTTATTTAGGACCATAATATAGTAATTTTTGAATCATAATATAACTGTAGGGACAATATTATGGTAAAAATATAGTTATTTTATTATCATAATATGATAACCATAATATAGTACGATTATGGTTGGCACAACCATAAACCCAAAAATATATGATGCTCTTCGAATATGATTGACCCAACTATGTTTTTTCTTTGCGTGTTATATTATTTGTTTCAACATTAACCCAAATGAGGGCGATTAATCGAGGAATCAATTAATCGATTAACCGAATTGAAAACACTACAAAAACGATATTTTGCAACTGTGGAAAAAATTAATTATAAATTTTAATGGGGCCGGAACTAGTAAAAGAAAGTAACTAATCTTAGACGGTTGACAGTTTTCATTTGTAATTAGAAGTAACGTTCAGTTAATTTCTTCATCTTCTTACTTTTTCAATCAATCTATTTTTAGACACATCACTCAATGTCTATTTTCCGTCAGTTCTGTGATTTGTTCATTTGTGTCAGTCCGGCGTAATTCATCCCCTGCCATAACAAGCCCATATTAAAGTGACCGGTCCGAGGTCAAGCCCCTGTAACAATGGACAGTCAAGAGAAGTGTTCTAAGGCAGGTCCGTTTCCCACAGGGTATATATTAAAATATTCGGTACGCGAGAAATACTTTGTTTTACAAAAATACTTTTTAATACAATTTTTTATTTTTTATAAAAAAAAAACTTAGTTTGTAATATTTTTTTTGTCTTTAAACAGTTAAAGCATTGCTTTCCATAAAAAAAAAACTCTCAGTTAGTAAAAAAAAGTGTCACCCTTATGCTAATAAACAAGTCTATAGAATATTTTGTTCACTAGTGGGCGCTACTAGACAACCTGACGTCCATCCAATCTCTATTGATATAATTGTGAGGCCGGCCGGTCGGTGAAACTGTCATAATAATATGTTTACGTTGATTTTTTTGTTGTCGCTTGTTTTAATTTTGCAACTGCTAAAATCAACAATTCTTTTTTAAAAAAATGTCTGTTAATTGAATGTTTTCTGTGTTAAATTAAAAAAACACAAATTAATACTATTTAATGTTAAATTGAATGATTGTTTTTTATGTGTGAAAATTGTTTAAATAAGAAGATAAAAATCACTGTGCAACACGAAATGAAAGTAAATCATCCCTGTAGGACGCCTGGGGTCAAGTGTCTACAAGTCACCACTTTTGTCGACTATTTTGGGTGACTTTTTAGTGACATGTCCACAAAGCGTTTATATTTTTTACATTCCTTTTTTGCAGCTGCAAAGCTGTGCTTGTTCTTGATTTTTTTATTGTTTTATTTTGTTGAAATTACATGTGCATAGCTGCATGCAAAATTAAAGTTTTTAATAAAAATATAAAGAAAAATGAATTCAAAAATTAAATATTCAAATTTGAACAAAATATTTAATGAGCAAAAGAAATTACAAAAAACTTGTGAAAACAAAAACAATAAATTTTCTATAAAAACAACAAGAAAGAGGCAACAATTTTTAGTGAAAGTGCAATTCAAGAGATTTTGTGGAGCCTGATGAAGATTTTACGGAGCCTGTGAATGATTTTGTGCAGTCTTTTGAAGATTTGTCTTCTCCAAAATTAAATTTTCACAAAATTTTTTTTACTTTAATAAAATTTATAAAAAAATTTTTTTAAATAATATAAACACACCTGTTTAATCTTATTTCCTTCATAGTGTGGAAATCAAGTAAAAAAATCCAAAAGTGTAGACTAGAGTAACTAAAATGTACTAGTGAATCTCTGGCATAATTAGTCAGTAGTACTGGCGACAAAGTCAATAGTGAATCAGTACAGTTTCACTATCGACATTTCCTACAGGGATTATACAAACAAATATTTCTGAGAATCCTTGCATTATTGTTCAATAAGAGGTTTATAATTAATTAATTTTGTAATTTAAATTAAAATATTTATCAATACAAAAACGAATAGTCAGCATTTGTTATACTGAGAATTTTTTAGAGCATTAAATACTGAATTAATTGATTATAATTATGTTATTCGATAAAATTTTCAATTTAAGAGAATTTTATTTTGTGTTAAGTTCGCACGTTTATTCCATGGCCTCGATATGTTTTAACGGGGACAACGGTGGGAAAACCTAAAAAAGCTCGTTAATATTTGGTCAGATTCTTTGTTATTTTCCGCAAAAAATATTTTTAAAAAACATTGAGTGTGACCATCCGCGACACGAAAAATATTTAGGAAAACAGTAATTTTAATGCTCACTAACATATGTAACCCGTGGTCGATCATGGCGCAAAGCCTCTAGCGGGGTTGTACATTAAAACTCGGATTGATGCATATAACCACAGTTTGGTATTCAAAATGGGCGCAATCGGTCTGATATATCAAAAATTGTAAGTAAAATTGTAAAGGTAAAACTAACTCATTTAATAAAAAATTGTAAATTTGAAAAATATTTTTTAAAATGTATTAATATCTAAAGGTAGCCTTGCGCATTAAAAGATTAATTGATAATTATAACTACACAGCAAAAAAAGAATTAAAAAAAAATTGTACAAAAATTTTGCTTTACAAACCACTTACTTCGTTGCTTTCCAAGAAACATTTTTACGAACTCTCCGACACGTACGGATTCATAAATCCAGCTTCTACTATACGTTTACGGTCCGTATCCATTAAAGCTTGTTCGAAAACGGAACATTAACACACCACATAATTAAATTTTTGGAAAACAAAACGATTTGAATACGTTTTGGTGTATCCGTTTCAAATACGGACTTCCCCGTTTTTCATCAGTTTTTCTAACGTTGCTTTTCGATTCGTTTTATTGTCAAAAACAAATAATTTAAAAATTTCTGTGATCACCATACCCGGCGCGCGCTTAAGTTTAGAAGAAAAGATGAATATTTTGAGTAAGCTCTCTAATACCACACAGCGAAAATAAATTTAAGTGATATCTATTAAATTTGAAACAAACTTTTCGGTGATGTGTGCAAATTTATGCAGTTTTGCAAATAAAAATATTTTCTGATAGTTATAATAGATTTTGTTAAGAAATGTTTAAAACTGTATTGTGTGCTACATCATTTCGTAAATGTTACCAATTAAACCTAAATAAAAATTTTGTTTTATATTTTCATGATTTTCAATGGGCCATAACCGCAAGGATGGATAGAGATGCTAGTTGTGCTGGAGATGAAAATATCATTTCATTAAATTTGTATAAATTTTTTTATTTTATTCAATATCTTTATAAAAAAAATTTAAAGAAAAAAATAAAACTAAAATTAGTCATTCAAAATTAGAAAATTGACGGACTTTTAACGGACAACTATGTAAACAGTCCGTCATTGACGGTATTTCAATGGATTCGAATCAGTTTCGATGTTCTTTAAAATCCGTTTTTTGGTCCGTTTACGGATTCAGTAAATGGTACGTTAACTGAGTTGGATTCCATTTATGACGGACCGAAAACGCTACATAAACGGAACGTATTGTTTGTTGGGTTCTAAAGTATCCGCTAATATATTCCTACAGCTTTTTAAAAGTAATTCCGAACAACATCCAAAATATTACTTTATTACTGATTCTAAATCCAATATTTCTTTAATTTTTTAAAATAAACAAAAAAATATGAAAAATGGCGTTCTGTTAAAAGATGTTAATTGTAATGCTTTTGCTACTGTATTTGCATGTCTTTTTTTTTGTTGCCTAATTCGAAATGAAAAATTGATGAAACAAAATATTGCAGATCTTTAGGACCTTTGGATCAGTAATTATAGCACTTATAATTATAGCACTTCTATAAATATGTGTGCCTTGGAGTTTATTAAATATGTTTTTTTGTTTTACTTTTGAAAAATAAAAACCACGTTCATAAAAGTTCTTTAAAAAAATAAATGAAAAAATCATACTGTATTTTTTACTGATAGTTAAAATTTGTTGTTGTTTGTTTTTTGTGAACAGTTTTTTTTTTTGTTATGATTCTAGGTATGTTTTTTTTTGTTAAATATGAATTTAAATGGGTGAAAAAAAATTAAAAGCGGTTAAATCCTAAATTTTTTTTAAAAAATAAGAAATTAATATTACAATTGTCTTCTTGATTATGTAGATATTTGATAAACCAAAATTCTCTAAATATTCCTATAAAAATGCCTAACAAAAAGTGAAAATATTTGTCCAGAAATTGTTTTCCTTTCTCGACAGAAACCTCATTGTTAACTTTTTTGTTTCCGATATGTAACAATTTAAAGCAAAAAGCGGTTAAAAAATACCGAATTCGAATTTTTATATGTTTCTCATTTAAAACATGTTGTATAAAGATAAATTCTAGCCCATTGTGCAAGAAAGTTAAACCAGCATATTCATATGCATGGTTTAACTAAAT
Organism: Eustalomyia histrio; assembly: GCA_949748255.1. NCBI lineage: Eukaryota > Metazoa > Arthropoda > Insecta > Diptera > Anthomyiidae > Eustalomyia > Eustalomyia histrio. The sequence continues at coordinate 5,940,587 of OX456525.1, forward strand.
TACGTGTAACGTATGCATTTCTCTTTGTGCATTTACGATATACATATAACAAAATATTATGTACAAGTTACTTCTGATACTGTTGTTGCTGCTGCTGGAGAATGCTTGTCACTGATATATGTTGCATAAAAAGATTTCTTTTCATTTTATGTGACATGAAAACTAATTGATTATGAAATAACCGAACATGTGTTGTTATGTTATGTCCTGTTGCAATGCGATGTGTGAGTAAGCAATATGGACATTTAACACACAAACATTTTACACACATACACACATTGTGAAATGCATGTACGCTTGGAAAATAGTATTTAAAGAGTTGGTGGCATTATAGTATTTCATAAAATTCTTTTTTGTGATTTTTTTTTAATTTTATTTAAAAATTTAAAATTTTCCATAGAGTAAGGTTTAGCAATATTTTTTTGTTTTGCAAATATTTTAAAATATTTTCATACATTTAGAGTACTTCACCTCTTAATGAAGGACCTTTTGAAAAAAGAACACTTGCGATAAATATCAGGAGTTGCATAAAGAAATTAAAATTTGCATGTAAATATTTACAAATGAATTGTAATATACGAACAATGCAGATTAAAAACAATTTCAAAAATAAAAACTATACGCCACGTGTGACTATCTTTACGGGAAAATATAAGTTTTGATTGTTTACTACTACAGAATGTTTTCATTTTTTTACAATTTTCTACTAAAAGATAATTATTGTTAGTAAGCAGATTGCTAAAAGTCGTTCATCCGTATTATAGAAACAATTAAAATAGAATTTTATTTGAAATTTAACACAAATTGGTTTGTTTTCTAAGCATTGCAATTGGTAGGTTTTTTTGTTGGAGTTCTGAAAATTTTCTAATTTATTAAATAAGTTTAAAAAAATAACGCAAACAAAATTCCTTTATTGCTTGTATACACTCACCAAAAAAAGTCTGTAATGTCAACTGAAAATTTTGCTGTTATTACGGGAAATTCTGCTAATTTGAGCGGTATTTTTTGCTAATCTTAGCAACACATGTCTGCTGATGTTTAGTACAATGAAATTAGTAGAAAAATTAGTAGCCGCTACTAAATTTTAGTAGACTTTTTGTAAAGTGGAATTTAAAATCTGTTTGCTAAAATCAGCAAAAAAAATTACTAAATATTATTAATATTAGTAAAAAGCTTTGATTTTTTTTTTTTATCGAGCATCAAAAATTTTGATTATATTTTTTAAATAACGAATTAATCATTTTGTTTTAATTTGGTAATTTCTGTTTTGAAAAATATTTTGGTAGGTTTTTTTGTTTTACTTTTAAGGTTTAATTTTAATTGTTTTTAGGGCGCATTTTTAGAACTAAAAAACCTTTTTTGTGCTATTTTAAGTGGATGTCCTCTTTTTAGACATGAGTCGGTATCTTCACTTCCGATACCTTTTTAAATATATGTAACATTTTAAGAAAATTTAAGTTTGTAGGTGTAAGTTTTAATTAGAAATAACATTTCCTTCAATATCCACGTTTTTAAAATTAGTAAAATTTTTTGCTAATTTTAGCAAATCGGTTTTCAAAAATTTGTAAAATGATTTCTGAAATTAGCAACAAAAAGTTGTAAATATTCTGTAAAAATTCTGTAATTTGTAAAAGGAAAATAGCAAAAAGATTTGCTAAATAATAATTTTTTACTAAAAATCAGTACAAAAATAGTAGAGTGGGATTGAAAACCATTTACAAATTTTTCTACTAACTTTTTTTTCTGAGTGTATGGTCCGCCATCTAACGTTTTTTTTTCAACTAGTGCTTATTTCGTAAATGGTAACACTTAGCTCATGTCTGATTTGACAGATAATTAGTTTTATCCTTCCGCTGAACGAATATGGTAGTGTATACGCTTGAACAACGCTGGGAAATATTGCGACATTACTTTGAAAATCATGGTAATGTTGCAGAATGTCATCTTTTCAGATGAAGCTCATTTTGATCTTGGCGGGTATGTAAACAAGCAAAATTTTCGCATTTGAGAAAACCCGCACGCATACATTGAAAAGCCGATGCACCCAAAACGAGTCACTGTTTGGTGCGGATTTTGGTCCAGAGGCATAATTGGGCCATTTTTATTCGAAAATGAGAAAGGAATGGCTGTTACAGTCAATGGCGATCGTTATCGGGCCATGTTGAACGAATTTTTGTTCACAAAAATTGAAAAGGAGGATATTGGCAACAATTTGGTTTCAACAGGACGGCGCTACGTGCCACACAGCCGAAGCTACACTCGATGATTTGCGCCATGTTTTTGAAGATCGCATTATCAGCCGCAGAACTGATGTCGTTTGGCCACCGCGGAGCTGCGATTTGACACCGTTGGACTTTTATTTGTGGGCTGCCGTCAAAGATAAGTGTTACGCCGACAAGCCAGAGACAATTGACGCTTTAAAGGACAATATTCGTAAAGCCATTGGTGAAATACAGCTGCACACAATCGATAATGTGCTTAAAAATTGGACCGATCGTGTAGGCTACTGCATGACCAGCCGAGGCAGCCATTTGAATGAAATTTTTTTCCATTATTAACCGGAAGGATTGTACTTTCAAAAAAAAAAAAGAAATTTGAGAAAATATTCAGTAGTTTTTTTTAAAGCATTTTCAAAAAAAAAAAAAAGTTATTTGGCAAACCCTATAATTTAACAAGTTTTGGTAAAATTTCAGAAGGACATTAGAAAATACCTCTTCTGGTCTTAAACAACAGTTTTGAATGTCAAATACTATACTACAAATACTACGTTTTCAATATTAGCTCCTTTTTATTACGAAATAATATTTTTAGTTCAAGGTAGGACAATAAATATCACCCTATTGAAAAGTGCTGTCATTTGGGCAAATGGCACCATATGTCAGTTTGGTTTTGACATTCGTAAGGTAGACACGTGCGATATTTATAGTGAATAACAATGAATTGCTATATGCCTCTAGAACACTTGATAATTACACGCAGAGAAAAAACATGGTTGAAGCAATCATATTCGAAGAGCATCATGTATATTTATACCTTCCACCATATATGGTGAGGGTATATATCAGTTTGTCATTCCGTTTGTAACATGTCGAAATATAGGTCGTGATCCTTATGCAATTTTAAGTCAATTAGCGATGTCCATCTGTCCGTTTGCCTGTCTGTCTGTCGACGCGAAGACGCAAGCAGGGCTGCCTATTTTTACCCAGATTATTGAACATCCTTCCGGGCAGTTTGGTATTGAAAATTAGCAAAATCGCTCTAGCGGTTAGAAAGTTATGAGTGAAAATGTAAAGATACCCCTAAACTTTCCGTGCAAATTGGTGTATTTTAGGACTACTTCATAGTATTCTCTCATTTTTTTTCTCCTGTCGCTTAGAAATTAATAATATTTTGTACTCACCTCAAAAAATTCTTTTCTCTACTAACATCTTTTTTTCACCACAAACAATTTTTTTCACCTCAAAATTTTTTTTCCACCAAAAAATTTGTTTTCGCATCTAAAAAAGTTTTTCACCACAAAGAATTTTTTTCACCTCCATAATTTTACTTTTAAAGTTATTTGTATCAAAAAAAGTAGAGAACATTTTTTTTGGTTGAGGGTATTCAAAGATTCGGCACAGACGCATTTAAGCCTTCTTTTTACTAGTTGGGTGCCAACCAATGTCGTACTATAATATTGTTATTATATTGATAAAAGAATAACCATAATTTTACCATAATATGGTCCTTACAGTTATACTTCAAGAAATTTTCAAATTCTAAGGACTGTTTTTAATAAAAAATAGATTCTATGGACTTTTTCTAATAGAAAAATTCTTAGATTCTAAGGATATTTTTTCGATTTTTTGAGGTATTCCTTAGAGTCTGAAAATTTTTCTTTTAAAAAAAGTCCTTAAAATCTAGGAATATTTCTACGGAACTGAAAAAATAAATAAAGTTCTTAGAATCATAGAATTTTTTGGAATCTAAGTTTTGTTTTAAGAATATAAATTTTATATAAAATCTTACCAAGAAAATAGCATATAATCAAACATACCTGAAAAGATATAAAAAAATTTTCAATTAGTTTAAAATATAGCTTTTATTATTTTAGATAAATTAGATACTGATTTATTTTAGTACTAATTTTGAAACAAAGTTCCGGAATCTTATTTTAAATAAATCTGTGTAAAATACAAAAAAAAAAAGAAAAAAAAATTCCTTAAACAAATCCAATAATTTTTTTATTTATATTAATCATATAATTTCAAATTTTATCCAAGTAACCTAGCACTAGCGACAAAGGCTATCGACTCGTATGTTAGTAGCGTAATCAGACCAGAGCCTTAAGTGGGACTCAAAACTGATAAGCTAGCATGCTACCAACTAGCCTACCGGTACAAAATCATTGCCAATTAATTTTGTAATTGATTTAATTAAAAAGTTATCGATATTAAAGCTTTCACACCTAATAGTCACCATTGATTATTTTTTGTTTTGAGTCAATTACAGAATAAATTGAATATGTCTTGGTTATTTAAAAGCTAGGAGATACTTAATTTTATTTTCAACTATAATAATTTTCTTTATAGCTTTTTGCTTCGTTACTGGTAATTCTAAATATGGGAAGAAAAGTGAAATCCTTCTTCTAAAAAGTTTTGTCTTTTAATAAATTTGTTTAGCCTTTTTATAGTAAAAAATATATCTTTCGAGAATTAAGGGAACATTTATTTTAAATTTCTGATAGGATTTTTGAAAAATATAAAAATAGAGAGAAATTGCTAAAATCGAAAAAAATCGATAAATATCATTTCGTTCCCTATGTTTAGTATTTCAATTTCACTCGTACTATGTTCCATTTAATTTCCTAGACTAAAGTTTCAACTCCACTCGTCCCCCATTCCATTTCCCACTCTTTCCCACCTCAATTCCATTTCATTAATTTTAGATTTCTAGTCAAAGCAGTCTGAGCTGGCCCTTAAAGGGAAACTTTTCTTCTATAGAACCCCTATTTTTCCATGTTTTTGGTGAAAATTCTAAAAAGCATCGCAGCAATAAATTGGCCCAATACGCAGGGAAAATTTAATTTAAATTTCAAATTTCTAAAATTTCGCTAAGGGGTACTCTTTTTTCTTTTGAACTGGCGAAAATTCCAAAGATGCCAGATTTTTCCTTTTATAATCTTTGTTTTTTAAAGTGTAGACCTCTAGCAATATCACCCAAGAAACATTTTTATGGGCGCTGCAACACGTACGGATTCATGAATCCGTCTTCTACTGTACGGAAGCTTAAAGGGACCGTTTAATTGAATTCTCGAAAACAATACGTTTTGATTCCGTGTTGGTGTATCTGTTTCTGTATCGTCAAATACGGACCACCGTTTTTCATCAGTTTTTTATTCCGTTTCTTTTGGATTTGTTTAGTTATAAAAAACGAATACTTAAATATCCATGAGGTGAATATTTATGAAATTTAAAACAAGTTTTTTGATGATGTGTTCAAATTTATTGCCTAACAGTTTATAATAGGTTTTGTCAAAAAATTTGCAAATTTGCATTGTGTACACTACATCATATCGTTAATAACATATCATAATTTTAATCTAAATTAAATTTTTGTATTATTTGTTCATGATTTGTGAATGGGCCACAACCGCAGTGATTGATGGATGCTAATTGCGCTGGAGATAAATATGGTTTTTTGTTGTAATTTTGTTTGGTATTTAGTTTGTAAATGTTTTGTTATTTTATTTTGAATATATTTGTTAATAAATTTAAAGAAAAAAAATAAATAAAATTTGCAATTAAATATTAAAAAAAAAAATAGCCACTTGCACAAATTCGATTTTTGTTGAGAAAGCGGAACGGTCCGTCATTGACGGACTTTCAACGGACAACTTCGTTTTTCACCACAACGGATTCGAATCAGTTTAATGTTCCTTAAAATCCGTTTTCTGGTCTGTATACGAATCCAGAAAATGGTACGTTACGATGGACCGAAAACAGAACGTAATCGGAACATATTGTTTTTGAGCAGTTTTCGCAGGCCCTCTTTTCCCCTTTCTACTTCTTTTTTTACCATTTTACTGGCAAATATTCCAAAAAGTACTCCAGGGAACACAAATGCTAAATTTCAGGCCTCAATCCAAAATGGTTTGGGCAAGCATATCTAATAACTTAAGCTAAATAAATAATTTACACGAAATCGGCAAAGAAAATAACTGTAACTGAATATGCTTTTGTACTAACTGTTTTTATGAGTCTAACTTTGCTCCTTTATAATATGTCTACATTTGAAGGATAATTAAAATGTATGCTTCCGCGCATTAATATGAGACTAATTATAAATTTGTGATTAAATTTCCCAGGCAATACATGACTTATTTTCATCTAACATACAACTAGTTAACGTGATAACCCAGCAACATTTTTTAAGAAGATTGCAATTGGTTGTTAAAATAACTACTGTATCTAGTTTCATAATTCCAAAATTTTTCTTTTTCATATTTTTGCCAAATAATATATCATTGGAATGTCTTATAAATATTACTTAATAGTGATGGTAATTTTAACTTCTATAGGAATGTTTGTGATGCAGAAGATGTTATAAATATTGATATTTAGGTCCTTGCCGAAATTTCAAGCATTTGAGGTGGATGAATTCATTCGTTATTTTGGCGTGTTTTCTATCACAATCGTTCTATGACACCTCCTTATTCTAAGCCGACATTAAGAATTAAAGTGATTTACTTTTAATCTCTTAATGTTTATTGGGTTTTCCCATATTTTTCCTGAGAGAATATAATTTTCGTTTACTTTTACCTTAAATAAATATATTCAACATTTTCTAATAATGAAATTGAAATATAAGTTATCTTAAATTAATACAAACATACTTTAAATAGAAGCACTCAAGCGTATTTTGTGTAAAGTCAACCTCTGTGAACTGCATCATCAGAAATGTATGATTGCATCCTCCTTAAGTTAACAGAAATGCTTGTTGAAGTTTTATTTATACGTGATAGTTTATATTTGTACGTTTGAGAATTTACATGATAATATTTTTAATATTCTTGTAATGTTTAAAATAAGTGGATAATTTCGAAGTGCATGTCTTAAAGAATTTTATGACACGTGTAAAGTAAATAGAATCATTAATTGAGTTAAAAGTTTTTCAATAATTACTACAAATACATATATGTACGGGTAAGCAAATTGGTTATAAATGAGATAAAGTTGCCGTATGCTTTATTTAGTACAACCAGAATTTTACCCTAATGAGAGCTTTCTTGTAGAATTAAGCAAGTGATTCTTTCACAGTAAAAATTCGGAGAAATTATGTATAAAAATAATGTTTTAACAATTTTATATCTTTCCTAGTAATGTAAAATAAAACTTTCAGAGGTTTTCCCTACAGTTATTCGGCTGAATTAAAACGAAAATTGAGATCGACTACAGCTTAAAAAACGAAGGATTTACAATTTCAAATTGTAAAATAAAAATAGTACTTTAACCATATATTTTTCTGGTAGTTAAATTTGTATGTAACTTTCTTTTATATATATCACAGGTATCCTCAAGGATCGTTGGGAGGGACTGGGATGGAACAATTAAATTCGAAAACCGTCATGTATTATTGGGATTATGATTGTGCCAACCATAGTCGTATTTTAATATATTTATCATATTATGATAATATCATAACCATAATTTTACTATATTATGGTCCCTGCAATTATATTATGATACGAAACTATGAAAAAGTTCTTTAAATTTAAGAATATTTCTTTAAGAAATGTTTTTCGTAAAGAAAAAATTTGATATTAAGGACTTTTTCAAGAAAACTTTTTTCATTCTATGGACTTTTTTAGGAAAAAACAGATTCTATGGATTTTTCTAATAGAAACATTCTTAGATTCTAAGAACATTTTTAAGATAGTCCTTAGTCTTAGAATTTTTCCTTTAGAAAAAGTTCTAAGAATCTAAGAATATTTCTATTAGAAAAACTTCTTAAAATTTAAGAATTTTTTAGAATTTAAGTTTTGTTTTAAGAATGTATGAATTTTTTTTCTAGGAAACTGTTAAAATCTGTGTTAAATCTGACAATATAAAAATGTTCTATATACTTTTTATTATCAAAAATTATTTTATTAATATTCTGAGTACTTTTCCCACAAGAAAGTTGTTATTTCACAAGAAATGTATTAAACATGTATTTAAAAAAAATATTATTGTTTTTATTGATAAGAATTAAAAAATATAAATTCTTTATATATAATCTTTTTGACAATTAATTTTTTTTGACAATGAATTGATTAGTGTAAATTATAATGTTATGTGTATAAGGAATTTTCGAATATAAAACCCCGCCGCAGGTGAAAATGATGATATATTATCATTTTTACATGGGTGACTGAAGAAATAAATTTTTTTTATGACAAAAAGACAGTATTATGACTGTAAATGTCAAAGTTATGTTTTATTTGATTTATAATTATTTATTGATTGTTGTCAGCATTTTATAATTACGTAATTATCATTTTTTAGTCATAGTCACAATTTTCTTTAATACAATATGGTTACAGCCAATCATGTTATAAAATAGAAAGTGGCAATCATGAAATAATAAAATATTTACTAAAATAATGATGGTAGCGATCGTATTAATGATTAGAACATATTTATAAACCAATTACTTGATTGTGACAACCATAACTAAATGCATCAAACACAATATATTAGCAGTGATTATGTTGCAACCATGTTTTTTTCTCTGCGTGTGGAAAAGATCTGCTCTAAACCATTTTCAGTGAAATCGTCGTGATAGCATTCTTGAGAATTCTCAAAATTAGTTCAAAAAGTAATAAAATTTACTTAAAGAAAGAAAGAAAAATTTGTTCAATGTAAACTATAAAATATTCCTAGTTTTGGGTGACAATTCACAAAACTGAATAAAAAATATTTCCAGAACTAGAAAAGTCAATGGACTAAATTTGACATCTTTAATAGTTTGACATAGGACTATAACTCTGCAAAATTTTATTGAATTTGAAGATGTGGTTTGTTTAATTTTTTATACCCTGCATATATGGTGGGAAAAGACAACACAGAAAACAGCTCAGCAGAAGCTATCGAAGATTCAAAGATTAGCATGTCTGAACATTACAGGTGCAATGAGTTCGACTCCTACTGCATCACTGGAGGTGATTTTGGAGCCTTTGAACCTCGCGATACAGGGAGAAGCTATGACGCAAGCAATCAAACTCCACAAACTATTTAAGTTTACAGAAGGTGACCATAAAGGGCATCTGAAGATTCTTAACGAGGCCAGTTCCATAAAGAACATGACACTATATAGTGATCAAATAAATCCAGTGATTGAACTAGGAAGAGAATACAAAGTTCAAATCCCAACAAGACAATAATGGGAACTTGATCCCCCATGGTTAAAGGAGGATGCACAGAAGTGGTATACTGAAGGATCCAAAACTTCTAGCGGAGTTGGAGCCGGTGTAGACGGACCTAGGTGCAGAATTCACATACCTTTGGGCAAAGATTCAACTATATTTACTGCAGAATTATATCCTATCTATACAGCAACGAAACTTCTGGAAAGGAATCTTGTGAGATCAAGGATAAACTTAATGTCGGACAGCCAGGCAGTAATAAAGGCCCTGAAAAACCCCATGTATCACCATAGATCAGTGCTAGAGAGCCATAAGCCCTCAACCAAGTGGCGACCAATAATAAAATTACACTTATTTGGGTACCCAGTCATAGTGGGCATAAATGCAATGAAAAAGCTGATGAACAAGCGAGACTAGGTGCGGAAATACCACTTATAGGCCTGAGTCTTCAATTTGGTTTCACGAAAAAGGACATCACAAATATGATATTGGATCTGATCAAGACAAAATCCATTGAATATTGGAACAAATAGAAACCACTGAAACATTCAAAGAAATTTTTATCATACAATGAAAAGAGGAGCAAAGAAGCCCTTCAGATGCACAGAGCAAATCTAAGACTCCTATGCGGAGAACTCACAGGACACTATCCATGTAATTACATCCAAAATAAAATGGGACATGATCGAGATACGAAATGCAGATATTATATGGAAGATGAGGAGACCATGGAGCATGTAATGGCTAAATGTCCTGCCTTTGCATACCTATGATTTATCACATTTGGCAGACCTGATATCATGGAGAAACAATACAAGAAACTGGAAGTGAAGAACAACTGAGGAAAATACTAGAGGGTGCACAATAGATCTACTTGTTTGCGGTGCTGGAGATACAGACTACTCAACCCAACTACATCGTAAATCGTATGTAATGAGGGTATATATCAGTTGGTCATTCCGTTTGCAATACATCAAAATATAGGTCTTAGACCCCATGGTATGGAAAATAAGCAAAATTGGTACAGCGGTGAAAAAGTTATGAATGGAAATGTGAAGGTACCTCTAATTATTCAATAGTATATTACAATATATATTAGCGTCTGTTGATAAAAACATCTTGTCATATTTTTTCACCAGACTCTAGAGGTGAATCATATTTTATATTCACCTAAAAATTTTTATTCACCTTAAAAAAATTGTTTCACTACAAAAATTCTTTTCACATTCAAAAACGTATTTCACCACAATTTCTTTTTTCACCTCATCAATGTTTTCACATCTTTAATTTGTCTGTAACAGTAACACTAAGGAGGGTACATATAAAAACAAATTTCATACCTTTTCGACTCACGTAATTTCACTGTATTTGATTGAACTATGAAGAGTGATCAAACCACATATTCAATCACATATTTCCTATAATTCATTCGAACCTACTAACCCTTAAGGACACCAGTAATGTATATAAAATAACATTTAATTGCAATAAAAATTAAAAGATATTTCTCATTACTTTGAAATATGCAATAAAGCAACATAATACAAAAAATATTATTATTTTTCTGCATAAATCTTCTGTTCTAGTTAACAAATTAAACAACGGAGAAAAAGAGAAAATAAGTAGCTTTTAAAAATAATTATCTTAATTAAATGCATTATTCTGATGATTCGCAAACTACTTTAACTCAACTGGCACGTGTAATTCGAAAAAAAAAATAATAAAAATAAAAATACTAAATTTACACAACTTTAGTGTCATCAACATAATTGCAATTTGTAAATAGCGGTAATGGGGATAAGTATGTTTCAAATTCATTTTTTCATAAAACCAATGTGCAAATTTTTAAAATGCTTAAAGCATTCAAAAGAAATAGAAATCTAAAACAATTAATAGTGAAGTTTCTTTTTTAATTATTGATCTTTTACGTTCCATGATCATGAAATTATTACAAAATATATAATTTTCTTCTATAAGAAAAGACAAATTTTTATGATCTGGAGCTGAAAAAGAAATTCTTCTAAATCAAAAATTATTTTAAATCATTATTTTACCGACGATTACGATTTTATCATTTAACATACAACTCATTTGGGTAATTTGCCATTTTTTATTTAATTTTTTTCCACTTTCACTTAAGGAAATATTTAACTTTTATAATTTCCCTTTTAATTTGCATTTATTTTCTATTTTAACATTATGTGTGTTTTCTTAGCTAAATTTACTGCTTGTATTAATAACACTGTACAACAATTTCGATCTTTGTCCAAAATTACGAGGTTCTAACGATGGATTCTGGCAGAGGAGACAAAAATAAAAATTTTATTTGTGTCTGCGTTTTAAAAGACCACATCAGAGTTTTATTTAAAGGGGGTTAAATTTCCTCCCCTTTAGCCTGTTCGTGCATCATATGGGTATATGCAACTATGTGTTCTTTACATCTGAGGTGTAGGATATGTTCAGCAACTTTGTAAAAAATATTAACGTGGAACATATTAACCCTCAAACTCCCCCACATAATGGTAATTTTTGGCTCTATTCTAACAAATCGTAAAAAACACCCCTAAGAAGGGGTAGGACGGGAATGAAACTTTTTACAAATATGTTAGTTTTCAAATTTTACTACATCAACCAGTCAAATTCGAGATTGCTCATCAGATTTATAGTCAGATTTTTGGATGACGTACATATAATGTAGGTCATCCCAAAATATGACTCATAATATGTAGGTCATCCAAAAATCTGACTATAAATCTGATTAGCAATCTTGAATTTGACTAGATTTGGTTTTTGTGTGTTTGACATAACTACATATGTAGTAAAGTTTTATGTCCAACATTTTTGTAGAACATTTCATTCCCGCGCTCCCCCTTTTTAAAGGTATTTTCTTACGATTTTTTTCGTGTAGCACTGTGTAATATGATATTACCTTAATAGCAGACTTGAGTTAAACTAACAAATTAGTAAAACTAAATAAACAACATTTAAGTAATTATACAATTAATATTAATTATACGTTGGGCGCTCTATTGTAGGGTGCCACCCTACAATAGAGCGCCCATAAAGTATACAGGAATGTGAACATATCCCTGCAATAATTTGTTCTCTCGAAGACTCATTTATTTATGTGTTCATAAGGATCATACTATGACGATTTCGTATCGCCAATCATGTTCAACTACACTTTCTCTCTGCGTGATAGAATTATTTTATAAATATCTACACAGAGAAAACAGATTCATTGTGAGAACCGAATTTTTGGCATGTTTGGTTGTAGCCACCAATTTTCTTATTTGTGGCGACAAAATTCGGTGACTACAACAGATTTTCGGCTAGAACTTAATTTTTAAATTGAAAGTGGAATAAATACAATGTTACGACAACTAAAACTTTCGGTTACAAAACAACAACTTGATTGCGGCAATCATATCAGATTGCAGTGAGTATAATTTAGCAGCAGTAATCATGTTGCAACCATATTTTCCTCTGCGTGTAGTATAAAAGTTTTTTTACAACCAAAAATAATTTTTTTTTATTATCGTTTAAGCGCTGCCACATATTGATTTTAAAATCTCAATGTAGGGAATTTTTTAGAAAAGCTTTAAAAACAGAAAAAAAAATGATAAAAACAAATTTAAATTTTTTCAGAATTCTTGCCCACTGACGGTGATTAGGTAAGAGAACTAATAATAAAAAAACTCTGCATTCATTGGAGAATGTTAGCCGGCCAATGTTTTGATTGAAATAATCTTCCGTATAAGGTGTGGTAGAATAAAAAATAATACAGGAAAATAGCGCCCCGATAGGCTAGTTGGTAGCGTGCTAGCTTGTCAGTGCGGAGGTCGTGGGTTCGATTCCCACCAGAGGCTCTGGTCTGTTTTCGCTACAACAAGCCGATGGCATTTGGGCTAGTGCTCGGTTAGGGTATTATGATATAATTTGTAATTATGTGAATAATATAAAAAATAAATAAAATACAGGCAAATCTTATTTGACTAAAAGTCTTTTGCCGTACAAATTTTCATAACGATTTCTTTACCATTTAGATGATTTTTTTTTTGACGATTGAGCATTTGTGAATTTTTGCTCTAGTTTTTGTAAATAGAATTTAAAATGAAAATATCCATTAAAAAATGTGTCTTACAAAAGGAGCTAAAAAATTACTATTTTGTAGGATAGTGTTAATATTGATATGTTTCAAAAATTACCATATAAAATTATAATTAAAAGCCTTCAATTATTTGCGTTATATTTTCAGATTTACCAGAAAGATTAATAATTTATCATTAAACATAAATTGTTATATTAAATCATTTATGTAGTTTCAATTCAATTATCATCCATTATACTGATATTAATATTTTAGTTAATTTAATTTTCTTTTGTGATGATTTTACTTGAATTTTAGAAATTTGCTCCCTAGGCCAAATATTTTGTTTGAAGTCTCTACATTGTAATTGAATATTAGTCGAATCTAAACAAATAGATTGATTATCATCATCAACATCATCATGACGATGATTATTAAATTTAATTTGTTTATTGAGTCGTTAATGTCACCAAAAATAACTTAATCTTAATTGGCGATTATATTTTGTGGAGGAGTATAAAAATGAATCCAAAAGTATAATAATTTTATTTATAAATGACAGTTACTAAGCGGGCAAATTGATATCAAATAAAAATTAAGACTTTATTTAAGGATATGACAAAATTTTTTCATAACTAAATGGATTCTAAGCTAAATTCAAATTAAGGAAAGGGTTTAGAATTTCCCTTTCCCAAAAAACTAATAATTTTTAGAAAGTATCACAGCTGCTAGTACTCTTAATTCATTAATTTATTAATTAGTTATTGTAATTGTATTATGTAATTAATAATAAATAAATAAAATATTTATTTTTACCGAATTTTTAACTGAATAATTATTTGTTTTAAATGATTTGTCAGTTGTTTAAACAAAATTTAAAAATAAATAACAAAAACCATAAATCAATTGGTGAAAAGTAATTTAACCGATTTTTAAATGAAATTTCGTTTCTTTTAAATTACATTTTCTGTTGGTTTTTAACTGATGGAAGGTCACTAGTTCGCATTCATTTTATAGAATTATATTATTAATTTATTAATTCAATGGAATAACTGATCAATATTAAAACTGTCACACGCAATATTTATTATTTGTAATATTGATATCTTTATACCCTTCACCATATATGGTGAGCGTATATATACATAAGTTTGTCATTCGGTTTGTAACACGTCCAAATATAGTTCTAAGACCCCATAAAGTATATATATTCGTGAACCTTATGCAATTTATAGTCGATTTAGTCAAATTCTAAGTAGGGACTGGCAAGTAAAAAATTTTCACTTGTTGTTTCACCAGTCATTTAGAATTAACTAATATTTTATATTCATCTCAAAAATTTTTTTTCACCACTAAAATTTTTTTCACCACTAAAATTTTTTTCACCACAAAAAAATTTTATACACCTCAAAAACTTTTTTTTACCACAAAATTTGTTTTCGCATCCAAAAAAGTGCTTCAGCTCAAAAATTACATACATTATTTGTATTAAAAACAGTACACTCAGAAAAAAAGTTTGTAGAAAAATTTATAAACGGGTTTTAATTCCACTTAACAATTTTTTTACTGATTTTTAGTAAAAAAATTATTATTTTTGTTTTTTACATTTTACAAATTACATAATTTTTACAGCATATTTACAAATTTTTGTTGCTAATATCAGAAATCATTTTACAAATTTTTGAAAACCTATTTGCTAAAATTAGCAAAAAATATTACCAATTTTAAAAAAAAGTGGATATTAAATGAAATGTTATTTCTAATTAAAACTTACATCTACAAACTTAAATTGCCTTAAAATGTTACACAGATTAAAAAAAGGGAACGGAAGTGAATATACCGACTCATGTCTAAAAATAGGACATCCACTTAAAAAAGCACTAAAAATTTTTTTTAGTTCTAAAAATCAGCCCTAAAAACAAATAAAATTTGACCTTAAAAGCAAAAAAAAGCAATGACTAAAAATATTTTTCAAAACAGAAATTACCAAAAATTATAAATTCGTTTATGTTTTTAAAATATTTAAGCCTTTAATTTTTTTTTAACTTTGTCTAAAATATTTTTGTCAAATTAGCAAAATTTCCCGAAATAACAGCAAAATTTTCAGTTGCCATTACAGACTTTTTTTGCTGAGTGTAGAGAACATTTTTATAGGATAATAGTGGAGGATATTCAAAGATTCGGCACAGCCGAATTTAAGCCTTTTTTTAGTAAGAACAGTTAATACTTGTGTGTCACTTTAAAATTTGGCTTTTAAATTTTCTATGTTATCTTAAATTTCTGTCATCAATTACTTTAGTTAACCTTGTTTAAGAAACAGAAGTTAACAAATAATAACTTGGTCACTAACTGACTACATCTCTCAACTTCTTTGCAAAAAGCCAAAGAAAATAAAAAGTGGTTGATAAAAAATTTTAAAATTAAAACTTACTGCTAAACTAAGAATTATACGCAAAAATAAACAACAAATAACACAAAAATTGCTAAAAGATTACAAAAAAAAAAAAAAAACAGACGACTACATATTTTAATGCTACTATTTCTTAAGTAACTTTTTTTTTTAATTCTAATAAACTTTAAATTTACTGAAAAAGAAACCAAATCCATTATATTCACATCACATCTTTTAACTTAAATAAGATATTTAACAAACTGTGTTTATCAATTTAAACCACAAGATAAAAATGTCGTTTTTAAGTAGAAAAAAAAAAAACAAAATAAATCAAGCATCAAGGTCAGACTTGACAATAACAAAGGAAGGATATACATTTAAAGACAATTATTTGGATACAGATGTTAAGAGCTTAAAAATGCTTCAAATGCTAAGTGCTTTTTAAATGTTTATTAACTACCAAGCGGTACCCTACCATCCAGCACACGTAAATGGTACACAGGTTTGAATTGAGATTTTTGATTTCCATTCAAGGATTTGAAGATTAAAATTTACCATCACTGTACGTATCACACATAATTTTGAGGTAGAATTATATTACTTGTCATTTTGTATGGTCCAAGTATTGTGAAAATTGCATTAAACAAGTCAAAACATAATTGTGAAAAATTATTTTTTTTTTCAAAAAATAGTTAAAAAATATATTATATTTATTTTGTGATAAAGATATTATTACAAAGTCAATGACTATTTACCTCCTTGGATATTTTTTAAAGGAAAAATAATAAAAAATATGTTAATTTTTAAGTGTAAATATATTGCGATTAAAAAGCGGAATATCGTTAGCTGAAACACAAAATGTCGATTTTTTTAATTGATTACCGAAGATGGAGTACAACTCCCATATATAAGCAGGAGCTTTTATGCTTAATTTGGATCTTTTGGACCGTCTACAAAGCAGGCATCGACACTCATTTGTGACAGTAGGGCATCTATTGGAGCATTGTTGGAATGTGGGTTGTGTATCACTGTTCTATCGATATTTTCATGGGAATTGGTCTACCTTCATATTTGAAATGATTCCTAGAACTCGGGTTTGTATTCGAAATACCGTTTGTAGTCAACTGTTCGGTGGATCATACAACGCATTACAGAGAAAATTGGGATCATCGAATCTAAGTGTAAATTAATGTCGAGCAAGCTCTTTCCGAACAATCATGTTTGGGTGATATGGTCGCTTTATAAGTGGTGATTTTGAGCTCGAACACAAGAAAGGCTCAGGTGAACCCAAAAAGTTTGAAGACAAGCGAATGGCGATTTTTTGCTTTGAACAGCTCCTCGAACGACAAAAAAGGAAGGGTTTTTCGCATCGCATTGTGACTGGCGATGAAAGTGGATCTATTACGACAACCCCAAGCGCAAAAAGTCATGGGTTTTGCCCGGACAGCCATCAACATCCTTCGCAAAATCTAATATTCATAGGGTGAAGCTTATGCTTTGTATTTGGTGGGACTAGCGCAGAGTAATCTACTACGAACTGTTCAAACCGAGTGGAACGATTGCCAGGGAACGCCATCGAAACAAAAACGGCCGGAAAGAGATTTTGCGGCATGACAACGTTCGACCACATGCTGCAAGACCGGTCAGGACCTACTTGGAAACTTTGAAATGGGAAGTCCTACCCCACCCGCCCTTCCGACTACTACTTGTCCCGGTCTATGACATATGGCCTGACGCTGCAGAAGTTCACTTCATATGAACAGAGCGAAAAATGAGTCGATGATTAGATTGCCTCAAAAAACGAGTCGTTCTTCTGTGCTAAAAAAGATGGGAAAAGCTGTCGACAATGGAAAATCCATTGAGTAATATATTTGTAACCAATTTTGAACAATAAATCCATAAATTTTGAAAAAAACGCTCATTCTTAATTCAAGTTTCGAATAGAATATAGAGAAATTCAATTCAAATGTCCGAAAACCCTACTCTCTCTTTCCTCCTTCCTATAACATATTTTGCCAATACGAACACAATGCACTACATTAGTAGTGCCATCCCCTCAGTGGTGGTCTGTCTGTACAAAAAGATTTAATTCATCCAACAGAATTTCGAAGGAACAATTTATTTCAAAAAGTCAACAAACTTAAAGTTTCGTACACGGTCAAAGAGAATTAATCGAAACAGTTCTGTGAATCAAAGACTCAACACTCGTGATACTGCCAGACTTAGTAAGGTGAAGGCAAAGGGTAACTAAAACCCAATTTTGTAAAGAGAGATGATGGATCCTGGTTAACCAAGCCATTAGATATTCTATTTAATATTCACTTTTGCAAATACATTGATGCGACCAATTTGAGAAATGGTCGGTGCTGCCTTGCACGGGAAGAACAACCGGGGCAATTAGAAGTTTTCTTTTACACAAATCACCAGAGGGTCAATTCTCGTTCTGTGAAACGGTGAAATGAAAAGTTTTTTCACGTTTTCATAGTACTTTTGATTCGCGTTCTGTGAAAAAATGTAAAGAAATATCAAAACGTTTTCATATGAAAAAAAAAGTGGAACGAAACAAGATTTTTTCACGATTGCACAGCACTGGCGATTCTTGTTTTGTGTAACAGTGCAAACAACTGTCAAAATATTTTCATATGAAAAAATTGTTTACACAGACTATATATAAGTGAAAAAACATGGAGAAGATTGTAAGAGGAAAGCGTGCCAGCGAAAGCCAAAAGGAGTATTTAATTAATTATTGAGAAAAGCATGTGGACATTGCAAACGATAAGTAAGTAGCTTAATAACCATAATCACACTTTTATTAATTCCATATTTACAGATTTGTAACCGCAGATGGTGCCAAATTTAGAGACGAAAAGTGTAACGAATTAGCGGCGAGCCTTAACAGTTTTAGTGCGACCCAAAAGGACAGTGAAAAATGGCAAAAGTATGGCATATTTATTTATAGTTTATTTATATTCTTTATGAAATTTTTTTTTTTTAAGTAGACTTCATACGCGCACCAAATATAGTTCACTTAAAGTAAGCCGATATAAATACATGAAGTGCTTGTCGGTTGTCATCTTGAATGGATTGTGGTCAGCACGAAGTATGCGTCTCAGCACTCTCAAAAAATTCCTATAAATTATAAAATTATTTACTGCAATGAAATGCTTGTAACATCATTGTCTTACCTTTGTTCATCCGGAATTCTTTGAGTAATATCCAATAATACAATTAATCCAGATATTTTTATATAATTATTTAAAATAAATTTTACGAACTTAATTCACTTTTGTTTACGTTTTTCTCTGTTTTGACATTTGCTTTAAATTTTGGATAACACAGTTACAAAAGTTTCATGGGTACAGTGCGAATGAAACATTTTTTTCATAATACATACGAGAATCGCAATTTATGTATTTGTGAAAAGTTCGAGTGAAAAGTGCTTATGAAAACGAAAATGAAAAGTTTTTTTTCACTTCACATTATCATAGAACGAGAATTGACCCTCAGGTCTGGATGGCATTCTATCGATAATGTTACAGAGTCCTCAAAATCTCTGCCGCTGCTCGTAATTTTGAAATTTTATCTCTATCTCTCTTGACTACGTGTTTATCAGCTGGAAAAAGTTTAATATTTATTACTAAGATTGGTAAAAGGTGACATGAACTTGCAGGTGACTTTAGGCCAATCAGTCCCCCCACTTTGCTTAAGAGCTTAGAAAAACTCTTCGATGGATACATAATATTACAGCGTGAGTGATCACCACAACTCTCTAGTTGTAAACATGAGGGCCGCTCAATGAAAACTGCGCTTCACGAAGTTGTGAGAGCAGTGGATATATTCTTGGAATTCAGATTTGTAAATATAGAAGGAACTTTCAACAAGGTTAAACTGATGTAATACAGAACGCTCTCTTGGTGTAGGGATACGTTTTTTAAAATAAATATTTTATATATTTCCGTTTACAATTTTTAATTTTTTAATAATTACGTTCTTCAAATTTTGTCAAAAATAGTTTTTACAGTTTATTCTTTTTTTCTCGACACTATCAAGGAACTTTTATAATTGTATATAGAGGAATTATTTAAAAAAAAAGGTATTGGATTTTAAAATCAATGATCTGGGTGGTTAGCCTTTTGTAGCGCTGCTGGACTCACGAATTGTCAATTCTTGTTTGTGTAAAAACAAGGGGGCGAAATAAGTCAGTACAGGAACACCCCCAGCTCACCCTTAACATCGGAGATGCCACATAAAAAACATAAACCTAAGATTTTTATTCTCTATCACTTAAGCATTCGCTACAAACCCCACGACCTTAAATGGCGCTTCAACCAGTAAGAGGTTTTTGTCAAAAACTTCGTCTGCTGTAATTAATTTGATATATAAATAAATAAATATATTTTGTATTATGAAATTTAAACTGCTAGTTAGTCAATATTGACTAACTTAAACTTAACTTAAAAACTTAAGCATTCGGAGACTTCCTTTGTCAGATGCGACTAGTAATGAGAATGCCATAAAATACGGTTCGAAAAGAACAATTTGCGATTTTTTCATGTTCTTTTAGAACCCTATTTTATGTCATTCTCACTAGGACACTACTTGCTCCTAGTAATGGCGACCTGGTAATTTTTAATGGACTAAAAAATTTAAATTTTCAAATATCGTACTCATTTTATTTTTTCTTAATCATTTGGAAAATTTTCTCAAAAAAATCCTCAAAATAAAGTTAAAACGTCACGCTTACGTATATTATTAAAACTTACGTGTTATTGTGAAAATACCCAATAGCCTATAAAATTTCGCAGAAAAGTAAAATTTAAATTCTTACTACATATGAGATGATTCATAGGTGCAGTAATGTCAATTATACATATTGCATGCAATAAAAAGTTTTCCATTAGTAAAGAATCACTGCATTGTTATAAAAAAATTTAATTTCATCATTAAGCATAGTCATTTTTCCATGGAAAAATTTCACGTGAACTTTAATGGTCTTAAAATGTATTTAGTTTAAACTGTAAAAGTGAATATTTTATTTTTTTTTTTATTTTGTAGGTAAGAAAAATACAATCAAACAATAAGGGCAAAATGTCACTCTTTCACTAGCAAAATAATAGTGTTGTATATAAAATTTGGGTGAAAACAAATTTTACACAATTTTTTTATGCAAAATTCATTAATTGGAGTATAACATTTTTTTTTTCACGTGAAATCCAAAAAACTTACTGTGCTTTATAGAGTATTGCAGTTGTGATTTAAATTATTATAACTAAATTTATAAATATATATATTTACCTGTGATCTAATTCTCTTTTATATTTATGAGAAATATCAAGTGCCGAAAGGCCATTAATAATTGACTGATCCATATCTTGTTCACCGAAAGTTCCAGAACGTTCACGTGTATTTGTATCTAAATGATATTCCGTTAATAAAACAGCGGCGGAATCGGTAGTAGACGATAAACTTGAGCGTGGTGATTTTATACCTACAGAATTTGAACGAGAACGTAATGCAAAAGGTGAAATTGGTGGACAACCAGGATTTAAAATTTCAAATGTATCTTGTGAAATTTCAGGCATATTTTTTTTATAAACAATTAAACACTTTTTTATTGAATAAATTATAAACTATTTCAATTAATGTATATTTCTTTTAATAGACAAAGTAAATACGTCTTTTAAAGATATTGTTTGTATTTTTTTTTAATTATTTCAATATTACGTTTATTAACTAGGAATGTCACTTTACTACTGAGAGATTGATGTAAAGAAAAGTAATACAATAAATTATTAACACGAATTATTTCAAGATTTGTCTTAATTATATGGCGATTTTTCGTGTGTGTTGTTATTGCTGCCGTTTTTTTTATATCTTATCAGTAAAAACAAATTCTTATCATTTATTAATTTATTATTGTCTCTTACTTTTATGAAAAAGAGTAAATTAAGAGTTACTCTTGCAAAAAATATACTCTTTGATTGTATTCTTAAATAAACACAAGATCTCTTAGATCATTTTATATTTATTGACATTAAAAATTTTTATGAGTTTGTTTATAAATTTTTATCATGTTTTCCGTCAAAGTTGACACTCACTCTAAGCTTATAAATATTTTTGCCATCTGTTTTACTTATTTTATAATCTATTATTTATTATTTATTTTTATACACATATTTACACTGCTGCATGTACGTCGTTAAGTTGAAATGATTTTGAAGAGTATAATTTAGAGTATTTTAAGTTATAAAGTACTACTGTGTGGTAACTACCATATTAGTCAGAGTTTCTCTAACATAAGGCCGATAAGAAAAAAAAAACGGTTCTGTAAGTACTTTCATATTTCAGCTAAGTATTTAGAAAAAAAAACTTTGAAAACAATGTGCAAGCCTATTTTTGAGAACTTATTATTCCTACAAAGATGAATGCATGATGCTGGGATTAGAGGAATTTATTCTGTTTTTCCATAAATTGAATTAAATTTTTATCTAAAGTGAACGAAAGCATATTTTACTTTAATCGATTGAATTGATTCAATTACAATTAATGCATTTGCAACAGTTCTTTAAAATTAAATCAAATGAATTGATTCACTGACAAACGGGTTTAATTTAAATAAATCGGAGGAATGAACAGGGATTTGTTTAATTTAGCAATCGAAAAGTTTCAATCAATCGTTTATTTATCGATTTTCCCATTCAGTTAAAACAAAAAAAAAAAAAAATATATATCCGTGCAGTAGTATTAAGACTGGATTAGCCAGACGTAAACGTAGCCCTGTATTTGAAAAGTATGCACCATTTCAGCGCTTAACGGAGAGTTAAATCTTATATTTGATTTAACTATGATTGGAATTATCATCATATTTTTCACAAACATTTTTAAATTAAGTATGAATCTTAGTACTGGGACCTTGAATTAATAATGAGCGTTTTTATGTTTAGAAATATATTATTCGAATTTTTGCATACCAACTCGGAAGAACGACTCGTCTTTTAAGGCATTTTTTTCCTAGACGCATTTTTGCATTGTTCATATGAAGTGAACTTCTGCTGGGGCAGGCTATGTCTCATCGACCGGAACAAGCAGTGGGAAGGAGCGATGTCTGCAGAATACGGCAGGTGGGGTAGGAGTTCCGATTTAGCGTTATTAAGTAGGTCTTGACTGGTCGTGAAACTTGTGCCCGAGAGTTGTCATGCTGCAAAATCTTTTTGTCGTGCCTTTCTTCGTATTCCAGGTATTTTTGGTTGTGCGCTCCCCCGTGATCGTTTCATTTGGTTTGAGTAGCTCGTAGTAGATCACACCTCGCTGGTTCCACCAAATACAGAGCATAAGCTTCATACCATGAATATTTAGGTTTGTGAAGGATGTTGATTGCTGTCTGGACAAAACCCATGACTTTTTGCGCTTGAGGTTGGATCCACTTTTCATCGCCAGTCACAATGTCAAGCAAAACCCTTCCTTTTTTTTTGGCGTTTGAGGAGCTGTTCATGATTGAAAAATCTTCTATCGATGTCGCGCTGCTTCAACTCGTATGGCACCCTATTTTCTTGCTTTTGAATCAAGCCCATAGCTCTTTGAGGTTTGCTGACTGTCGACTCATCGACTCCCAATGATTCTAATAACACCTGAAGCGTTTGGCATTCGTCCACATAGAGCAATGATTCCAATTCTTCGCCTTAAAATTTTTTGGAGTGACCTCGCCGTTTCTTGTCTTCGAACTCAAAATCACCACTTTTAAAGCAGCCAAACCACCTCCGACACGATTGTTCAGATAGTGCATGCTCGCCTCAAACTTCCACTAAGATTCAATGACTCTCGGCCGCACTTTTCTTCATACTACAGAAAGGAAGAAGAACTCACCGCAAATTTGACATGTTCGAGGCAATATTTAGTATTGTTGTTTAGGTTTCAACAATAAAAATATGCTCATTCACAATAGGTTTAATCGGCAAGACATTGGAATATGGAATATTGGTTCATATAGAAGTGGCGGCCTCTTGTTATTAAAGGTCCCAATAAATATGATTATCAGTTTAAATAAACTTTTTCGTGTTTAAATTAATATGTCAACATTAAAAATAAATACATACATTTTTAAATTAAAAGAAGAACAAACTTAGTTTGATTTCAAAGTTGTTTATATTTAATTTACACTTAAAAAAGTTTGTTAGTTAAAATAACTGAAAATATCATTTGAAAGAAATGATATTTCATTTAAAAACCGGTCTACTTAATTTTCATTTAAATTAAATGCCATTTGAAATTTATTTTTAAATGTTGATTAATCAACTGACACATCCGTAAGAAACAACTGATATAATCAGTTAAAATAAATGTCAAAATTTTACCCACCAATCCTTAAAAAATAAATGTTTTTTTCATTTATTTGAAATTATTTCCGTTTTTGTATTTTTTGTTTTTTTTAATATACTCGTACAATACAAAATGTATGTATGCATATGAAGCTATAAAAATTTTTTGAGTGAATGTATTTGTATTGTATGTGTGTTTATGAAGTTCTTGTAAATTGTATTGAAAAATTTTGTATATATACAACCAATTTAAATAAAAAAAACAAATTGAAATTTTTTGAATATTTTTTTTTTGAAACAGACAGCAAACAAAATTTAAATTTGTAATAACTGTTACGGACACAAATAAACAACAAGTTTCCGTTTTGTTGGTAAATTTTTATTAAATTTCAAACAAATGAAACTGAAAAAAATCGGTAAATGATAGTAAATTATTTCGAA
Source organism: Eustalomyia histrio (assembly GCA_949748255.1). NCBI lineage: Eukaryota > Metazoa > Arthropoda > Insecta > Diptera > Anthomyiidae > Eustalomyia > Eustalomyia histrio. The sequence continues at coordinate 5,965,210 of OX456525.1, forward strand.
TAAATGTATAAAAAAGTTAATATAGATGTTTATTTGAAAAATAAATGTATCTTCCTTTATTTTTAAATGGAACGGAAAACTTTTTTATTAAACTTCAAACAGTTAACTACATAATATTCTGAGTGTAATGTTGTTTCTGCTTGATTTTTAAAAATTTTTTCCTTAAAACTACTAAACGTGAATTGAATGATTTTAAATCACTGAATGGTTTTTGGCCAACATTATATGATATAAGACGCCAAAAACAGTTTAAACTATTTTCTATACGAAATTCTTTGTTCAGATCCTTACACTGATGTTATATAAGGAATATTTTTTTTAAGAATTTTAATCTTATATCTGGCTTTAATAATAGGACATTAAGAATATTTTCAAGAAATAATAAAATAGTTACCCAAAACGGGTGAATTTGACTAGGGATTTCCAAAGACGATAAAAAGTTAATGAGAAGCTCTGCTATAAATAAAAACAAAAACAGAAAAAAAAGAAAACAAACAAAAAACTGGTAGTAAATATATAAACAACAGTTTCTTGTTTTTAAACAATTTGCATTTTAAATGTTAATTTATGAGTTTATTTTAAGTTGTTGCTGTTTTTTTAGCCTTAAACAAAACAAATATTTGCAATGCATTTTATACTATTGTCTTGCTTTTCTTTCAATGTATTTTTATCACTTGAGAGTACATATTTTTCTATTCTTTTTTTTTGTCAAGTTAGAGCGATAGAGTTGTTTATTTTAGTATATAATGTATTTAAAATGTTTAATATTTTATTTAAGGTTAAATTTTTTTTAAGAAAGTTCTCTACGTTTACAAATTATGATTTGAAATTTTATATTTTAAAGCCCCATGTGAGGTGGCTAATACCCCATTCATACTGAGCCCCAAAATGCGTATTTACGTCGTTTTCAAGTTTTCGATTTAAAATTTGAATGGAATTTGAACGTAGAAAATAAATTTCTTAACTAAATACAAATTGACAAAATGTTGTGATAAATCTTTGAAAAATACTTCAAAATTTTTAGACAAATTTCGAAACCTAAATTATTTTGCCAGAATTATTTAGCCAATTTAAAGAACAAATTTAACATCCCGGTTAAAAATAATAACATATGCCACGTATTCATGTATACCTTAAGACCAGATTGTTACTTTCGACAAAACAATTTTGCTCATATTAGCAATTTTTTTGTTAGCATTCTTCCTTTTGACTAAAAATTTGCTGTATTGGCAACATTTTTTGCTAAATTTACCAAACTTTTATTTTGAGTGTAGCACTTTTCTCTCCCGTGTAAATGCGCCAATAGATTAAGCTCTTGTCTAACTAGAATAATACGGTAAAAATTAAATATATTTTTGCTTAAATGTCAAATCATATTTCATAACCATAGCAGCGACTTTCATGCAATAGCCCAAAAACAATTTTGATCAAATATTTTTCCCAAATCAAAGAATTTGCAACAAAATGGCATTGATTTTTTGTTGCATATTTTTTCATATCTTGTTATAAATGCATATATTTATATATTTGGCTTTCAAGTGCATATTTTGTTGAATATTAAATGATTTTCAATGCATATTTTGGCATATTATGCATTTTTTTTGCATATTTTTGCATATTTGCTTTTAATAAAAATTAAGTTTTAATTAAAATTACACTAGAGGAAGAATTAATAAGTCGTGATATGCTTTCGCTTGATAAATATTTTTCTTTTAATTTTTAGTGCATATTTTTTTATTTTTTAGTGCATTTTTTTTTTTAAATACTTATTTTAGTGCATATTTTGCAATTTTTACAGCATATCCTATGGGCAAATTTTTGATTTTTTATGGCATCAAAGTCGCTGCCCTGTTCTTAATCTATGATTGGAAAAAATTTTTCATTTAAATGTTGAAAGTGCTGGAATGCTACCATTAGCCAGCTAAGAGGTTCATCGCTCCATATAGTGGAAACACCAGGAGACTTCGTTCGCTGAACAGGATGAGCCTAAGGACTTTAACGGGATTTTCCACTGGACACTATAATCTCAGGTACCATTTAAGGAAAAGAGGTCTGTCTAAATCGAAAACTTTAAGGTTCTGCGAATTAATGCTGTGAAAGCGGAACATATACCCTGTGTATGCCTAAGGCTTCGTGGCAGTAGACTACAATTCCTTGGTGGATATATATTTTTTAAAATCAAGTAGAAATAAAAGTTAATTAAATGGAAACAATTTTGAAGTAAAACTAAGTTTATTTTCTTTTTAATTTAAACATGTTTCTACTTAATTTTAAAAATGTTTGTAAAAAAGTATGATGTTAATTCAAATATAATATAATAATTGATTTAATTTTGATTTTTTCTCTCTTAAAATTTGTAAATTTTCAATAAGGTTTTAATTAAAATTAAAAATTTAAATTTTTGATTTAATCGGTTAATATTTAAAAACTGTTCGAATTATTCGTTATTTGAAAATCAGAAATTTTAAACTATTATTTCGCATTATTCTTTGGTTCGTATGATCAATTGAATGACAACGCTAATATTTAAGCACTGATTGGTATCAAGAAAGTGGAAATAACGTGCATTGAAGAAGGTTTTCTGTCGCCATATTGCACTTCTCTTAAGTGTACTACAAAAAATCCATAGAATTTTTGATCACAATCTATAAATTTAAGAGAAGCTTTTTTTTAGGAGAATTACGTTCCGCAGTCAAACTTTGGTTAAAGGTGTTATATACTCATGCATTACCTTGTGCATTATTTTTTAGCATAAAAATAATGAGTTACCGATCATTGATAACGTATTGCATGAACTATAAAAAAAAATAATGATTAAAATAAATTTGAAAATGTAATTTTTAGACTCATTACTTTGTGTTTTTTTTAACGCAAAAGGTTGCTTTTTGAGATCATAAACGAAAATACGAAGCGTAACAATTCATTTATTTTCAAAGATATGAATTATTATATGCGTCGCTTGCTCAGAGAGTAGATTTCTCGGCTGGCAACCATAGTTCCCAGGTTCGATTCCTATCATGACTACTTTATATTTTTTTGGAAAGAGTAGCAACACTCAGGGAATTCTTCCTACTAATTAATGTGTTGCTTCTTTTGGAAAAGGGGATAGAGAAAAGATGAAAGGTGGTGAAATATGGCAACACAGTAATTGCGCGAGATGATAATTCTTAGAACAGTTGTTGCCCGCCATGTAATAAGGAGTTGGCGGAATTGTTAAAGCTTTTTAATAACGTTTTTAATAAAAATTTGTATATGAAAATCTTTTAGTTTTCCCATCCTCGTAACCACATGAGTAATCCATCGGCGCCTATGGCTATATTACTTTACACATTATTTGGTAATGTGTTGTTTTGCTGGGGCCCATTACCACTTGTGATGAGTTATGCACAGAGAGGTTACCAATGACATATGTCAAACAAGAATTCTCGGACCCTATGGGCATTGCAGAGATTTCCAAAATGAGATAGAAAAAATAAGACTCATATAAATTGTATGGTACATATTTGTTAGTGTATCTATTCCTTTTTGTGTATCACTGCAATTTTGACATTTCCTTTCAATTTCAATTTGATTCAATCAGCTGTTTCCTATCTTGGTAGTCTGTGGAGTTATGGCTGTAATGATAACTTTCCATACAAAACAACAATAAAATTCCAAAAATTTAAATTTTATTTGTCATTGATGTGATGATGTCTGTACAAGGTTTTTACTTTTTGAATTAAAAAAAAAAATAATTTCGAATAAATAAAATCTGTTGCGACTACTGCAGCAGCAAACTAGAGTCAGAAACTTTTTCGTAGTTTGTTTTTGTAATAACGTAGAGTAAGAAAAGAAAAGTTTTTCCCCCATATAAAGAGACTGAGTGGGCTTTGGAGACAGTTGGTATAAATCTGTTGAAATTTGGATTTTAAATGTACAGCATACCGATCATTGTAAAAAGTTTTTAATATGACTTAAAGACTTTAAAAACTGCAAATATCAGCAAATATGTGTATAAAAGAGTTGTAAAAGATTTATATTTTTTTTTTTATAAATTTCTTTACAAAAACCAAAACTTTTTTTTTTTAATTTATATAGTAATTTTAAAACCGTTAGCAATTCATACAAAATTTAATTGAAAAATGTTTTTTTTTTACTATGTAATTAAAAATTTATTACATGTATTCAAAATTTTAATTGAAATGTGTTTCGAATAAATAATTTTTTAAATTCATGTAAATTTTTTTTGTATATACAATACAATTTGTTTGGTTTTCATATGTATCATTAACATTTTTTTGTTAATTTTAATTGTAACCACAAACACAAACAAAAAAAAAAAAAAAAATAAAATAATGCAAGTAAACAACGTTGTTGGAAAAAAATAATTTAAACTATGTACTTCATATTCTAAAAATAGAACAAATATTTTACTTATGACTAAACAATTTGTAAATTGCTTAATTTTTATTTTGTGTTCTTTTGTTAAAATAATCATTTTTTTTTTCTTACACTAACAAATGATTTTTAAGGAAAATTTTTAATTTTTTTACATACACTTAAATAGAAAAAAAAACAAATAACTATAAGAAAAAAATAAATTCGTTTAATATGTACAATACCGGTCAACGTGTTATATACAACTGATCGTAAGTGGAAGAATTGAGTGTGTAATACTCACGAATCATGAAAAAAACTAAAAGAAAAAAATTAATAAAACAAGATACAAACAAAGTTAACAATTGAGCAATTTTCCAGATAAATTTTGTGATTAAACAGAAACGAAAGATTAGTAAAATGTAACTTAAAAGAAATGATATTTCAATAAAAAACTGGTCTTCTTACGTTTCATTTAAATCAAATGGGTTTTGTTATTTGTTTTCAAATGTTACAAAAACAACTAACAAATTAGTAAAATCAAATGATAATTTAGTTAAAAATTAATATTTTAATTTTACCCACTGATTCGGTAAAAATAAATGATCATTCATTTATTGAAAATTGCTTGGGTATTTTTATTTTGGTTTTTAATCTACATACAAAATGTAGACGAACACACACCATCAACGCATATTTTATGAATATCTTTAGGCATGTGTATCAAGTTTTTTTATTGAAACAAATTTGTATATACACTCACCAAAAAAAGTCTGTAATGGCAACTGAAAATTTTGCTGTTATTACGGGAAATTCTGCTAATTTGAGCCCAGCGGTATTTTTTGCTAATCTTAGCAACACATGTCTGCTGACGTGTAGTACAATGAAATTAGTAGAAAAATTAGTAGCCGCTACTAAATTTTAGTAGACTTTTTGTAAAGTGGAATTTAAAATCCGTTTGCTAAAATCAGCAAAAAAAATTACTAAATACTATTAATTGTTTTAGATTTATTTTTTTTATCGAGCATTAAAAATTTTAATTATATGTTTTAAAAGATGTTTTATACAAAATGAAAAAAAATCAAAGGCTTAAAAATTCTTAAAACATAAACGAATTTATCATTTTGTTTTAATTTGGTAATTTCTGTTTTGAAAAATATTTTAGTCAATTTTTTTTTTACTTTTAAGGTGAAATTTAAATTGTTGTTAGGGCTGATTTTTAAAAATAAAAAAACTTTTTAGTGCTATTTTAAGTGGATGTCCTATTTTTAGACATGAGTCGGTATCTTCACTTCCGATCCCTTTTTTAATCCTATGTAACATTTAAGGGCAATTTAAGTTTGTATGTATAATTTAAATTATTAGAAATAACATTTCCATCAATATCGACTTTTTTAAAATTAGTAATTTTTTTTGCTAATTTTAGCAAATCGGTTTTCAAAAATTTGTAAAATGATTTCTGAAGTTAGCAACGAAAATTTGTAGATATTCTGTAAAAACTCTGTAATTTGTAAAATGTAAATAGCAAAAAGATTTGCTAAATAATAATTTTTTTACTAAAAATCAGTACAAAAATAGTAAATTGGGATTGAAAACCGTCTACAAATTTTTCTACTAACTTTTTTTTCTGAGTGTAAATAGTTTAAATAATAACAAAAAAAATATTTTTGAAACTAACAACAAATAAGAGTTTAAATTAATAATTAAGGTAACTGAAACAAATACAACAAAAATTTCAGTTTTCTTTGTAAATTTTTATTAAAATTCAAACAAATGAAAAAATTAATCGAACTAAAAAGATCGCTAAATAATAGTTAATCATTTTAAATAAATTTATAAAAACGGTGTAATAAATATTTCTTTGAAAAATAAATGCATATTTTTTTAATATTAGCTTCCACTTACGATCAGTTGTATATAATACGTTGATCGATATTGTACAAATTAAACGAATTTATTTTTTTCTTACAGTAAACTGCATAAAATTCTGAGTGTACATGCATAAAGTTTTAGATCAAATTTTGGTTATAATAGATATGACAACATATATGTAATGTTTGTAGTTTAATAAAAAAGTTTTCATTTCAGTTAAAAATAAATGAACATACATTTATTTATTTGTCTATGAAATATTTGTTTTAACTTGTTTATACATTTATTTAAAATGATTTACTGTCATTTACTGACTTTTTCTCAGTTTCTTTTATTTTTTTTTTATTTTTCTGAAATGTAATAAAAATTTACCCACAAAATCGAAATTTGTAATTTATTTGTTTCCATTACAGTTATTAAAAATTTAAATTCTGTTTTTGGTCTGTTTCAAAAAAAAAAATATATATATATATATTCTAAAATTCCAATTTATTTTGCACTTGAATTGTTTGTTTTTATACCAAATTCTTTTATTGCAAATTACAAAAACTTCATAAACACACACATTCACACCAAATGTATCTATATACTGTGTGAGTGTACATTTTGTATATTTGAAAACCAACAAAAATACAAAAAATGGGAAAAATTTCAAATAAATGATAATCAGTTATTTTTTACAGCATTGGTAGGTAAAATTGAAACATTTATTTTTAACTGACTAATCATTTGTTTTTTTTTACTAATGTGTCAATTGTTTAAACAACATTTAAAAATAAATAACAGAAACCATTTGATTTAAATGAAAAGTAAGTAAACCGGTTTTTAAATGAAAAGTAAGATCTGATTGATTAGTTACAGAATTTGAAACTGGTTTTGTATTTAAATTTGTTTTGTTAATATGAATTAAAATAAAAAGATATAATTTTTAATAAAAATAGTTACATTTAAGAAAAATATTTAAAATATTAACATATAAACATATTTGATCTAAAATATATCGTCATATAAGACCATGTACGGCCGAATCCCAAACATATATGAGGCTACATGCTTGATAATATATGATTATTTTCACCTGGGTAGCAATATTTTTAGCTCATAAATTTTTAAATTTTTCATAATCGGTTGCTGATTTTTTCTCGACTTTCTCGACTTTTTAACCCAACATAATATGGCAGCACAGTACTAACTGCAACAATTCATCTGTTTTCTCTGCGTAAATTAATTAGCAATTATAACATTTGCAACAGTTGACAACATTGTTTTCAACATTGTACATTTTTGGCATTAATATTAAGTATAAAAGAGCACCTTTTGATAAAAAAACTCTTTTATGAGCCGTACTCATATTATTAAATTTCGTTAAAAGTGAATAATTTATTTTTTCTCCTATTCGAGATATAATTTTAATGAACGTGTGGGTATTGTATTGTATCAAAGAGACGAAAAAATATTTAAATGTTATTATGAAAAGAAATAAATATTTTATTTAAACATTATTTTTATGATTATTTTTTATAATTTTAATTTAAAGGCTACATAAAATATACTTTTTAAAAAAATTCCATATCAAAATTTAGTGGGCTAGTGTTAATTATGGAATACCGATTTTGATTTTTCAGTTTTCTCCTAAACTAAATAATGCAAAGTTTTCCAGTTAAAATTAAAATCTATCTTATTCGGAATTCAAATTTTCATTATTATGACAATTTCAAGTACCTAAAAATTTTTGATTTACAAAAATCCGTACATGAATCGTATCTCAACCTAAACACTTCGACTTTGATGAAATTTTGATGTATGATTTAAAAGAAAATCATTATCATCATACATTCCGTTACCGACTGTAGTTTATTTAAAAAGTAATACGTAGAATTTGTTTTTAAATGAAAAATCAATTGAAACTCATAGAAATAGTAATTCAAAAACAAACTTTAAAAATTTATAGACATTCAGTTGGAGTTGATATTTTCTGTTAAATGTAAAATTTTATGTTTTCTGTTTCTAAAAATAGAAATTCATATAATTCCTATTTGTTTTTTTCGCCAAAATAGTTTGTTTGTATGCAAAATTATTTCAATAAAAATTATAAGAAATTATTCAAATATAGATACACACATATAAAATAAAAATATGCACATCTGTGTGTGTTGTGTTTTGTAAAATTACATACAAATAAAAAAAATTACAGTTTGAAAAACAAACCACAAAAATCTTTTTTCTACATTTTGTCAGTTAAAAATTGACAACAACTTTCGATTTCTTTTATTACTTTTGTGGATTATTAAACAATGATAGAAAATAAACAACGACAAAATGGCCTGAATATAATGAAAAATCAGTAGTCGTCTTTTTGATAGTATTTTCGATTAATTTTATATGTATTTTAGATAATTTTTAACGAAATAATATTGTGAGTGCACCAATAACATATATGCTACACCGAAGTTTCTAAAGATTAATGCTTAAGCATTACAAATTAGTTCTGAATGGCCCTCCGGAAAAAAATTGCTTCAATCAGCAAAATTTGTTTGCTAGACATTAGTAAATTTACAAAATTTTAGCTGCTTATTCACAACTTTCATTTTTTTCAGATTTTCATTTTAAGGCGAATAACAACTAAATTCCTCTGAATCTGGATCTACTATTTTCCAGCAAAATATTTCTGTTGATTTTAGAGAAATTTTTTTATTTAAATTAAACAAAAATTTTGAAAATGCAAGCGGAGTTTCTTGCAGTTTTTTGTCTATTAATATTCAGCAAAATTTTTAGCTGAATTTACAAAAATATATAGTTAATAGTTTTGTTTTTGCTGTTTAAATTTTACTGATATTAATCAAACATATTCTGCTGATTTCAGTAGTATTTTTTTTTTTGCTGGGCCCCTTTTTAATAATTTTTACATAATTTTACAGATTGTATTATATTAATGCGATATATAAAAATAAGCTACGAGGGCGGATCAATAAATCCGTGACTTTTTGAATAAAACACAATTATTTTTTTGGAAAAAAAATTATTTTTGAACATAATCTCCTTTTAGCTCAATACACTTAGTCCAACGTTTCTCCAATTTTTGTATTCCTTCTAAAAATGGGATTTTCCGAGGTCCAAAAAATAGGCATTTGTTTGATTAATAATTTCATCGTTAGAGCTAAATCTCTTTCCACCGAGCCATTTCTTTAGGTTTAAAAATAGGAAATAGTCACTGGGGGCTAAATCCGGAGAATATGGCGGATGAGGTACCAATTCTCAGCCCAATTAATGGAATTTTGCCATTGAGACTACACACGTGTGCACACGTGCATTATGGTCAATTGAGAGCAAACGCGGCACACATATTGCAGACAGCTTTCTTAAATCCAACTGATCATTTAAAATTGAAACTACACTTCCTTATGAAATGCCTATGGCATCAACAATCTCACGCACTTTTATTCTTCGATCGGCCAACACCATATCGTGGATTTTTTCGACATTTTCTGATGTATTGACCTCAATTGGCCGTCCAGAACGTTCAGCGTCATTTGTACTTGTGCAACCACAACGAAAGTCATTAAACCACTTTTTTACCATTGAAATCGATGGTGCAGAGTCCCCATAGCATTTATCAAGTTTTTCCTTGGTTTGATTGACGGTTTTTTCGCAAAAAATAATGTTTAATAAGCACTCGAAATTCACTTTTTTCCATTTAAAAAAAAAAAAAATTCAAGAGGTTGTATGTTTCGAATAGTTGTTAAACGCAAAGTAAATGACGGAACTTGCTTAAAATTTGACAGTAGTCTTTTAACAGGTGGTACTTGATGGGAGCAGTGTTGCATTTCATACAACTACGAGGGAAGTTCGAAAAGTTACGGACTTATTGATCCGCCCTCGTATAAATTTCTCCAGCAAATAAATATATTTAGCTTGCAATTTTTTTATATTCAATATCAGTATTTGTATTAAATCAAATAGTTCTCTCTTTTTAAATAAAAAGAAATAAACACTTGCTTCTGTTTGGTTGCCCTATTTGTAACTATTTACCGCTAGTTAGTAACTAACAATTAGATACGTATTATGATTTCTAATGAAATTGTTAAAATAATATTTTTGTTGGCATTTTCTGTTATCAAAATACCATAACAAAGTATTAAGATTTTTATATAAATATTTACCAATGTCTGTACTTTATGTGAAATATTGTTATTCTAATCAATTTAAATTGTTTATTTTATTTATATATTTTTTTTCTTGGCTTTTTGCATATTTTCAATAGCATTTTATTATTATAAAAGATTTTAAATTATTTCTTGTTTATTATTAAGTTGTCAGCTAGAAAAAAAAAGTTATTTATACTTAATATGTTTATGTAGAACTACATTTTTAGTACAAAAATAGTTTTTTTTTCAATATTTGGTTGCTTTATCAGCAAGTTGTTTTGAATTATTTTTAATTAGTTACTATTGTTATTTCAATAATAAAAAAAGAGAAAAACAATTTAATTGGAATTATTAATTTAATTTTGCAGAGAAGTTTAATGAAACTAATTTAACACATTGTGATTGAACTTTAATCATCATCTAATAATCAGCTTATCGGGGCCAATCCTGAATATTTGTTCAATAAATCATTGACAACTTTTCAATAATATTGTGAAAACATTTCATTCATATTATCAAATAATATATAAATTTTTTAACGTTTCTTATTTGTTAGGAATTTGATAGAGAAGAGCAAATTATATTTTCTAAAAATATTACCGAATACTTGATTTCTTTTATCAATTTTAAATATTTAATCCTTTTCAAAAATACTGTTTATTATTGCAATTAACTGCAAAGTTTTTTAATTGTTTAATTGTGCTCAATATAATCGCCAGCCGTGGGAATCGAACCTGCGTATCATACCACAAACACTAAGTAGTTAACTTTAGAAATGTGCCGCTTATTCAATTTGATAAAAGTCAAGCTTGTGGTAATGCTCAGGGTTCATTGGACATAAATTAATAAAATATTTAAAAAATATAATAAAGTTCATTTAAAAAAAATTATTTTGCATCAAAATTCTATATTTTTTTTTTTTAAATATGAAAACACAAAAAAAATATAAGGCACATTTTTGAAAAAAAAAAACGAATTAAAGATAATTTCATTGTTCTTTCAACTCGCAATTTGGTCATTAAACTTTTTCAAAATGAATTTTTACCAAAAATAATAAATAAATTGATTTGCCTGAATAAGGGCTCAAAATCTAAGGTTTCGAAAATATTTTTTTTTTTTGCTGGATACATCAGTTATTAATAATTTTTTTGTTAATTTGACCTCGAATTTCTGTAATTCGCAAAACATTAAAATTTAAAATAAATTGCTAATATTTGTATATGATATCAGTAATATACTTATAAAAAATGGAATAATTAATTCAATTATTTAACTTTTAAGAGTAAAATTTTGTGTTTTTCTGTATGAGACTTTTTATATAACTAGACTTGCGTAGGAAATTATTAAAAATATTTATTTTTTACGGGTTTCAATATTTTTCTCAAATACTAAAAAGTTCTTAAAATGGGTGTTATGCCCTTATTGAAGCGATACATATAATTGTCTAGAAAATATTTATATTATTAATAAATTACAAAAACATAATGGGTGTTTACAATTAAATAAGAATTTATGTGCCTTGCTGCTATTTAAACATTTTTTAATCAATTGAGTTGAATTGTATCTTAAAATAATACTTGAAATATCTATTTTCTATTATTTGGGCATAAGTTTGCTCTATATACATACACACCACTGTGTGTATATAGTTCAAAATATATGGAACTGAGATCGTATTTGAGCTTTTCTGTGCTTCGCGTAGTTCAATTCACCGCATTATTGATACAATGAAAGCCACAATCAATGGAGACTTCTAAGATTAGTTATTTCTTGGGAAATGCTACTATCATGGACATTCCAGCACGATAACGACCCCAAATATACGGCATGAATTGTGAAAACTTTGTTATTGGAATCGAACAAAATACTACACTCAAAAATTTTTTTTTTAATTTGTTTGAGAGTTGCAAATGGTTTGAACACTTAATATCAATAAAAACTACAATAATTTATTCAAATATATATCCACACATAGAAAATAAAAATATATTCAACTGTGTGTGTTAGTGTTTTGTAAAATTACATACAAATAAAAAAAATATAATTTGAAAAACAAACCTACGTTTTGTCAGTTAAAAATTAATGGTTATTTTAAACGACTTTCGATTTCTTTTACTACTTTTGTCGATTATTAAACAATCATTGAAAATAAACTACAAAATAGACTGAATAAAAAATCAGTATTGTATTTTCGATTAATTTAATATGTATTTTAAATTATTTTTAACAGGTAACATTTACCTGATTTACGCAAAGAATACCTGGTAGGTATAATTTGGTGGTATATTTGTATCGCGGAAATTTTTTTTTACAAAAATCAAGAAATGTTATTGAAAAAAATCAAAAAAAAAAAAAAATTACAGGAAAATTAAGAAATATTAGCATAAAGTATCAGAAATGTCGTTTAGTTTTGGTGAAATTTAGCGATACAGTGTTTTTTAGATTTGTAAAACACAAATTCATTACACATTTTTGGAATCGAACCCTTGTACGGGATGTACATTTCGACTTCAAAATAACTTCGTCGCTCTTTTCTCACTCGCATTTTAGTACTAGATTTTGTCAAGCAATGGGTAACTTCAGAAACAAATTCATGCTTTTGGGCCAAGAAATGGAATCGTCAAATTCGAAAAGCCCTTCGACTGTTCGAAAATCACGAATTTTACGTGACATATCTGGACCAACCAAAAATTAGAAAAATCCACTAAAATAAAAAAATTTCACGCCTTCAAACACTCACTTCTAGATATTTGTAATACAACAATCGTGCAAAAATTTTCAATAATTTTTTGAAAGTACGCAGTTCCACAAAAGTTTTTTTTCTTAGGTGAACATTTACTTGATAAATAAAGTTGGTTCCAAGTGGCGCTTGGCGCACAGAGTGGCGCTGCCAGCAATAAATATTTTTAATGTCGCAGCGGGAAGTTTAAAAATAATTCGAAAAACAAAGTTTTAATTTTTTTTGGTTTATGATTTAAATTAATTATTATTTTCTATTTGTTCTTGTAAGCGTAATAAAATATTAAATTAATCACCCGTTATATTTGTTTTTTTCCATTGGTCGTGAAAAAGTGTTATAAATAAATCGAATAAGTTAAAAAGGTCAATTTTAAACTTTTTAACATGTAGTTTTAAAGATTAGATTTTAAATTAAAATTGTCTAATTACACTGCACTATTGAGAAAAATTGAAAATCGTATTTTTTCTTAAATTGCAGTATTAAATAAATTGCTCTTAATAAAGTAAATAAGAAAAAAATATTTTTACATGATTTTTTACATACAAATGTATGTATATATTTTTGTATGTAATAAATTATGTATATTGTTTTATTTTGCATTATTTTATTGATTAGGAGCGATTTGATTTAACAGTGCAATTTTGCTTAAGTATTTCTAAGAATTTTTATTTAAAAAAAAAAATTATAAAATATCGTGAATTCAAATGATAAGACAAAGTAATTGACGCAATATTTGCCTGTTTTTTCAGTCATGTTTTTTTTGTTGTCTGTAAGCAATAAGATTTAAAAAAAATTTAAGAAATATATAAAATTTTCGGACGCTTGTTTATATTTGCGCCAAGTTTATATTTTGTAAAAAACAATTTATTTTAAGGTATACAAAATGTTTTTTGCCATCAAAAAATTTCACTCAAATTTTATATATAATATTATGTATAATTATATAAAATAATATGCTATATACTGAGAAAAAATGTAGATAAATAATTATATTTAAAAAATATATATATATAAATTTTCACAACTTATATGAGTTATGGAAACAAAGATTATTTATAATTTTATATGCACCTAGATTGTTATAAACTAATTATATCTTATATCAAAAATTTCTAATTGTTGTCCCGAAATGAGTTTAAATTTGAAAGTTTTGTGAGAAAAATATTAATACAAAAAAAAAATAAATAAATAAAAAACACTAAAAAAAGTTATTTCCCTGGCTGGGATTCAAAACCATTGACATGGAACCACATATAATTATATCTAATTATATATTTTGTCATATCAAAAATACTATAGATATTCAGTTATATATAACAATACCTAAAATTTGTTTAAAAATATTGTACCATGTATAATTAGATATTATACCCTATTAACAAATATTTCTTATATTGGGCCATATATTGAATCATATACAACTATATCTCATACTATATTGAAAAGTATTTTTGATAATGGACCATATATAGGGTGATCCATTTCGAGATACTTTTTTCAATATCCTTTTTTTTTTGGCAGATCACGTGTGAGTCGTGTCCTGCTGTCATGTTATTTTTGATTAGTATTGTTTGGCATTTCATAATGGAAAGACTTACGTCTGAAAAACGTTTACAAATCGTTCAACTTTATGACGAAAATTCACGTTCTGTGAAGAATGTGTGTGCACTTCGCTCAACTTATGGTCAACATAATCGGTCTACTGAGCGTACTATTCGCAAGACCATCACCCATTTTGAGACCCAGCATTCATTATTGGATATTATTCGACCGAATAGACCACGTCCAGCACGCTGTGAAGAAAACATAGCGGCCGTAGCTGAGAGTGTACACGAAGACCGCGGAGAGTCCATTCGGCGCTATCGTGCCATGATAACCGACTATTTGATGCCTGAAATTGAAGCTCGTGATCTCGGCGACATTTGGTTTCAACAAGACGGCGCCACTTCCCACACATCGCAACAATCAATGGATTTATTGAGAGAACACTTCGGTGAGCACATAATTTCACGGTTTGGGCCGGTCGATTGGCCACCAAGATCATGTAATATCACACCGTTAGACTTTTTCCTGTGGGAATATGTAAAGTCTAAAGTTTATGCGGACAAACCCGCTTCTATTCAGGCCTTGGAGGAAAGCATCCCGCGTGTCAATCGCCAGTTACCAGTCCAAATGCTCGAACGAGTCATCGAAAATTGGACTCAACGGATGGACCATCTTCAAAAAATAAATGCCAAAGAATGTTCTTTCAAATTATAATAAACATTCCCCATTTAATTTGAATTTTCTGTGTTTTTTTTTCTTTAAAAAAGTAGAGAACCTCAAAATGGATCACCCATTATTATTACATCTTAAATATTAGATAGCATTTATAATTATATATGGTTCTGTATAAGTCATATATAAGTAAATATGGTCCCTTGTAAGCCATATATAATTATATACAGGTTTGGAATATATGCCATACCTTATCATATAAATCATCTTTAATTTTATAAAGATCAATATAAAACTAGATGTGGTTATATATGACACAATATATGGTAATTTTTTAAAATTTGATGTAATGTATAATTATATATGGCAATGCATACTGACATATGGAAATATATATAATAATATATTATTAGATGAGGCCACATGTTATTATATCTTAACATTTTTAATCGGGTATAAATAAGTTCCGAAGATATAATTATATATAACACAATTGTGAGCATCAGCGCTAGAGGGAGTGCACACTTTCGACCTGAGCGACCAGGTCATTGTCAGCCTCCTTATGAACTACATAACCCACAAACAGCTCATAATTTTGAACAGGCTTATATATCACACACTCTAAGGAAAATTACTATGCCAAATTTCTTTTCATAGTTAGTGAATGATTCGTACAAATCTATTTATAGAATAAAAAAAAAAATTGGTGTTATTCTATTGCTATTCGTTAGTAACATTCAGATCTCGAGCCTGATGAAATTTACAAATATATAAATTAAACAGTTTGATCGAATAATATATTGCTGGATTTAATTTGATTTGCCATTTTTCGGATCAATTTAGATCCTTCTGAATCTCCAAATATATTACTGGATCTAATTTGACCTGCTATTTTTCGGATCTATTTAGATATTAAGGAAAACAAAATTGGATATGATTAAATATTGTGCCAGATCTATTTTTTTTTACTTGGGTAATTATACATGGTGTTATATATAATTTAATATAATATGAAAAAATATACACCATATCATAAATAATTTCATACAGATCAATATGTAACTAGATGTTGTTATAAATGTATACATATGTGGCACAATATAAGATGATTTAAAAAAAATAATGTTATATATAACTATATATGGTTTTGTATACCGATACATGTATTTTATATAAAGCATGTTATTTTTAGAATAAATTAATATGTACCCAGCAAAAAAAAAGTGGCAAAAGAAGAAAAAAAGAGGCAGTGATATTGATTCCGATGTTGTAAAAATTTGGATCGGAACCAATGATTTTTACATAGTGGTGTCATAGGTTGGAAGTCTTCTTTTATGATTCTTTATCATTGCATTTAAGGCCCTTCTTAGGGTTTAGCGAAAAAAGAGATCTTTTGATGTTCCCAAATTAATTTTTAATTTTATTTTAAACGTGACATTCAGTTATCATTTTCCCAATGTTCCCTTAACTATACCAATAAATTTGACTGACTCATTTGTTGTTGTTTCTCATATAAAATTTAAGTTTGACTGCAGGTTAAATTATAACGGGATATTCAGAGCCTTATTTATTAAACTACTTTATTTAAAATTGGAAGTTAAAAATTGATACAAATCACTTAAACCTAATAACTTGTTTTAAAATAAGTTTTGTACTTAACCATAGTTATGAGTATTAAATTTATATGAAAATAACTGTGTTAACGTTTAACTTTAATTGTTTTTTAAAATAAGTTAGCCTTCATAGCTTTGAAAATCGCTAAATTACATTCAACTCCTTTAGAAGAGAAAAATTATACTTTGGAATTAATGAAAAATTGATTCCTTAAAAATCAGTTCCATTTATTTTTGCTGGGTAATAGCTTCAGTCAGGAACGTGGCCCAGAATATGTTTTGTTGGCCCAACAACATTAACAAATTTTTTGTTTATTTTTCTTTTTGAGAAATTAAATTTTTCCCAGCATTATTGTTGTTGTTGTACCGGCAAAACATTGTACTGGCTACATATCTGCCCTCAGTGGTGTAGGTTCTCCAAAGAAAAGAGAACTTAAGTATGTTATTGAAAGAGTAATTTTTTGTAAAGAGTAATATTCGTCATAAACTATACTCTTATAGTGTGAGTGTAGTATTTATAGGTGTTTCAATTATGATCATTAATGGTTTTTGTATAAACATCTGATCGTGTGACGTAGGTTGTCACGTAGCCACGTACATTTTTTCCGGTTTTATTCCTCTTTGTTGTTGAGAAAGTTTTTTGGTTTTTGTTTTGTTACAAAACAAAAAGAAAAAAAAACAGCTTCATATAATTTAACACTTAGAGAAATTTGTTTAAGATAAATTCAAAATATATCTTTTATACATATATAGGGTCCGCCATCTAACGTTTTTTTTTTTCAACTAGTGCTTATTTCGTGAATGGTAACACTTTGCTCATGTCTGATTTGACAGATAATTAGTTTTATCCTTCCGCTGAACGAATATGGTTGTGTATACGCTTGAACAACGCTGGGAAATATTGCGACATTACTTTGAAAATCATGGTAATGTTGCAGAATATCATCTTTTCAATGTCATCTTTTCAGATGAAGCTCATTTTGATCTTGGCGGGTATGTAAACAAGCAAAATTGTCGGATTTGGGGCACAGAAAACCCGCACGCATACATTGAAAAGCCGATGCGTCCAAAACGAGTCACTGTTTGTTGCGGATTTTGGTCCAGAGGCATAATTGGGCCATTTTTCTTCGAAAATGAGCAAGGAGTGGCCGTTACAGTCAATGGCGATCATTATCGGGCCATGTTAAACGAATTTTTGTTCACAAAAATTGAAGAGGAGGATATTGGCAACATTTGGTTTCAACAGGATGGCGCTACGTGCCACACAGTCAAAGCTACACTCGATGTTTTGCGCCCTGTTTTTGAAGATCGCATTATCAGCCGCAGAGCTGATGTCGTTTGGCCACCTCGGAGCTACGATTTGACACCGTTGGACTATTATTTGTGGGGTGCCGTCAAAGATAAGTGTTAAGCCGACAAGCCAGGGACAATTTACGCTTTTAAGGACAATATTCATTAAGCCATTGGTGAAATACAGCTGCACACAATCGATAATGTGCTTAAAATTTGGACCGATCGTGTAGGCTACTGCATGGCCAGCCGAGGCAGCCATTTGAATGAAATTATTTTCCATTATTAACCGGAAGGATTGAACTTTCAAATAAAAAAAGAAATTTGAGAAAATATTCAGTAGTTTTTTTTATAGCATTTTCAAAAAAAAAAATAGTTATTTGGCGGACCCTATAGAACAATCGAAACGTTGAGTTGCTGCAACCGAAAATTCGGTAATCACAGCCCTACTTCTGCTGTCCCAACTGAGATGTGGTTGGAACAATGATTTGGTTGGCACCAACTTCGGTTGGAATAACATCTTTTTTATATAACGAGCAACTTTTACTTACCTATGAGCAGCTTTACGATAATATTTCTTAACCAGCATATTATTCTCATTTGGAGATGTTGGAGTAGTACATTCAAATGATTGCTCTTGCATTGAATAGTTGAACTAAAATTAAATTTTAATTAAAAAAATACAAAATATTTATTATAAAAATAACAAAAGAGAAATCTTAAATATTATAAAATATGAAATATAGATGGAAAATTTTTACAAATAAACATTAAAATTACAATTTTTTTTAATTAACTTTAACTTAAAATTGTTTTTCAAAATAGTGTCAAATTTATAGAAAATTAGTGTTAATATGATTTTTGTACTTACAATATTACCATCATGGAAAAATCGTTTTTGTGACATGATTTCAGTATTGAAAATGTTGTTGTTGTCAATATTGTTTGGTTTGATTGTGCTGAGAGTACAGGGACTTCTAAAGAAAAGCTTGCATTTTTTTAAAGTTGTAGCATAAACAAATTGTGTGCAACATTTAATAGGGAAATTTTGATAATTATTAGTTAAATTTTTACAAGTTTTTAATACATTTAAAACACAAGATAGTTGTATTAAAGCCATTTTATAATTTAAAAGCAATTAAGGAAATTATTATTAAAGATGATTTTAATTAATCAGTGATATTTTTGTTGTTGAGTACATGTAAATAATATATTAAAACTAAAACTACATAAATTTGTTTAGAAACAAAAAAAAAAAAACAAAATAATAAATATTTACAATCAATTTACCGAAAAGCCGTTTCGTGCTATAGAACGAATATGTTGTATTGTTGCGGTATTCAAATCTTTGAGTTATGACAACAGGCAATAAGTTGAGACAATAAAACAGAAATTCGGTTGCCTCAAAGAAAATTTGATAGTCATAATGATGTTATTTCGTTAGCAAAAAGAACTTTTAACGAAACATTTTATTATATAAAGAAACATAAAATAGTAAAATTGTTTTCTTTTGCCCAAAAAAATATTTCTACGATCAGAAAAAATAAAGTATAAAACTATAAATCTTAGCAAAACAAACCTGCGGAAATTTTACTAAACTGATTTCAAAATACTAAATGGCACTTTTTATTAATCCTTAGAGTCCATAGAATAAAATATTTCTTTTAACATTCTTTTCTTAAAGTTGTCATGGGATTTAAAATAAATACTGGCATTGTTACCTTTTTCGGAATCATCCTCAGATTATGATATATTTTAAATGAAAAAAGCCTTTAATATGTCATTACTATTTCATGCTCTAAAAATCAAAAATATGCGCATAAAATATGCAGTTTAGTTTTTTTTAATAAAAACATAATTTCAATATAACAGAAATACGCAAAAATATCCAATAAACTGGAAAATATACATTAAAAATCATTAAATATGCAAAACAATATACATCTAAAAGCCAAATATGCAAAAATATGCATTTATAATAAAATATGCAAAAATATGCAACAACAAATCGATGGCTTTTTGTTGAAAATTCTTTGATTCGGGAGAACTATGTATTTGGTCAAAATCGTGTTTGCAGTATTGACAATAAACATGTATTTGCATAAAAGTCTTTGCCCTAATTATTACTTTGTTGATTTACTGTGTAGTAAAATTTAAAACTGTTGGTTTTTAAGTTAAGCAATAAAATTTCATAATATTACGTTAAAATAAAAATTGTATATGAAGTGTATTAAAGTTTAGTTCCAGATCGTGGTAAATTTTTCAAAAGAAATTTTTTTTTATTATAGTTTGTAATCATGGAGAATACACAGAAAAAGTTATACCAGACCTTCATCAACATTCTCCGTGCCTTTTAAAGTGTTAATTGTAAATATCTGTTATTAACTCACAACTTTATAGGAAAAAACTGCCTACGCTAACCCCAAGTGGATTTATTGAGTTAAGATGAAATATACTCAGTAATTTTGTATTTTTACATTCTTCATTATAACAATATGTCCAAATTAAGTATTTGAAAACATATGTTTGATTAACTCTAAAACAAATTTTTGTTATTGATATTGATTGTTCTGATTTAAACATATTTAAAAAGTTTTCCATGATCTCGAACACATTTCAACTATAATCTTAAAGATCGACAATAAAATAAAACTTTACTATTTACTTATTTAAAAACTTATTAACTTTAAACTTTACATATTTTTGTAATATCGTGAATTTTAAAAGTATATGAATTATTATGGGATATATAACTTTTGTAAGATTTCTCAATTTTAAGTAAAATAACGAAATTCATGGTTCAATTATTGAAAGGTTTTAATTCAGCGCCAAATTGGAAACATTATGTATTTTATTTAAAATACAATTTAATAAACTTAATCTTATGTATACATCATTTAAAGACCCGACCAGTATTTTCATATTTTACAGAGGAGTTCTCCAAAATGGTGCACATTAATAGCAGGATTCAAAAAGTTTATATATAATCATATGTGGCCTTATATAATATATTATCATATATAAGAATTATCATATATTACATTAAATCTTCTAAATTGTACCAGATATAAAATTAGATATGATTTATATGAAAAGATATTAAATTATATATAACATTATATGTAATTATATATGACTTATACAGGTCCATATATCCTTCTATATGACTTATACACAACCATTTATACTTATATATGATTTTTACAGGACCATATATATTTATATAGAGTACTTTTGATATGGTAAAATATATAATTATATATGGTTTAATGTCAATGGTCAGGAAATAAAAAAAATTTTTTTTTGTGTTTTAATTTGTTTTCTTTTTTTGTAAAAACTTTAAAATTTTATCCCATTTTGGGACCTAGAAACTTTTTAATATTACATAGCATATAATTAGATATAATTATACATGGTTTTTTGTCAATGGTTTCGATTCCCAGCAAAGGAGATTAAGAAGAAATATTTTTTTTATTTTTTTTATTCATTTTTTTTTAAATTTTTGATAAGATAAAGAATATAATTAGGTTATTATAGTGTAATTATAACAATTATGTATGATATTTGTTTCCAAAAATTCTATGAGGAAAATATATATAATTTTGTTATTTATATAAATATTATCATTTTTTCTCCAGACTTTTATATAATTAAATATAATTGCAAATAACATATACAATTATATAAAATCAGATAAGTTCAGAAACAATTTAGTTTTATTAATTCAGTCACCATATGTAGCATTTTTTCCAAATTCCTTTATATACGATAATTATAGGCTCCGAAGATACAACATAATTCTACGAACAATGTAGTCTTCGAGAGCAGATCAATAAGTCTTTGACTT
Organism: Eustalomyia histrio; assembly: GCA_949748255.1. NCBI lineage: Eukaryota > Metazoa > Arthropoda > Insecta > Diptera > Anthomyiidae > Eustalomyia > Eustalomyia histrio. Next base: position 5,987,290 of record OX456525.1, read on the forward strand.
TTCGAACTTCCCTCGTAGTTATATGAAATGCAACACTGCTTCCATCAAGTACCACCTGTTAATAGACTACTGTCAAATTTTGAGCAAGATCCGTAATTTACTTTGCGTTTAACAGCAGGATTTTTCGAGGTAATTAAATTGACATTTGTGTGATCAATAATTTCATCGTTGGAGCTAAATCTCTTACCACCGAGTCATTTCTAAATCCGGCGAATAAAGTGAATGAGGGGGCAGTTCGTAGTCTACTTCATGGATTTTTGCCACGGAAACTAAGCTGCCACACGATTCCTTTGGTGGTCGATTGTGAGCAAACGCGGCAGCCATCTTGCGGTAAGCTTTCTCATACCCAAGTGATCGTTCCAAATTGAAACCACTGAGCCATGTGAGATGCCTCTGTCTTCCACAATCTATCGCAAATTCAATCTCCGATTGGCCAGCACCATCTCGTGAATTTTTTCAATTGTTTTTGGTGTAGAGATCTCAACTGGGCGTCTAGAACGTTCGGTATCTTCCGTGCTTGTAAGGCCACAACGAAAGTCAGTAAACCACTTTTTTACCTTTGAGATCGATGATGCAGAGTCCCCATAGTATTTGTCAAGGTTTTCCTTGGTTTGATTGACGGTTTTTTTCGCAAAAAATAATTCTTAATCAGCACTCGAAATTCACTTTTTTTATATTTTTAAAAAATCCACGAGGTTGTATGGTTTGAACAGCTGTTAAACGCAAAGTAAATGACGGAACTTGCTCAAAATTTGACAGTAGTCTATTAAAAGGTGGTACTTAATGGGAGCAGTGTTTTATTTCATATAACTACGAGGGAAGTTCGAAAAGTCACGGACTTATTGATCCGCCCTCGTACTAAGGTCAGCCATTATGTATAGCAGTGTGTGGCTGAATTTAGCGGTATAATGCAACTCTGAAACATCGAGTTAAAATCCTGGCAAAAACATTGTTTTCTTAGATGCCGTATAATATATTGTTGGATCTAATCTGACACAATTCGATCTTCATATTTTGAGGCTGTATCTTATTTGATATGATATTTTTCGGATCTAATTTGATCTGCCATTTTTCAGATCAAATAAGATCAGCTCGATATTAAAGCAGATATCCAGGAATATCAAATTGGATAATATTGAATATTGCGCCAGATACATTTGTTTTACTCGGTAGGACATTACCTTATACCACAAGTCATAGGATCTGTCAAAAAACAAGTCAGATAGCAAAAATCCTATGGTGTAAACTCATTTTGTCTGATACGTACAGAAAATCCGATTACACATTTTGACAGCTAGATTGATTTCTTCGTTTTTAAAATATTTCATAAAATTATGAGAATGAAATGGTAACAGTGTTGCATTTTCTTAAAAACAAAGAAAACCACAAACAAAACTGTTGGAGGTAAAAAAAACAATTGAGCAATCAAAAAAAAAAAAACAGCTGTTTTCATCTGATTGTATAAGATTTGCATTTGAAGGTTTAAACGCACAGCGAACTACCAAAAAGATTTTTTTACAAGCTCATCATTTCATAAGATTTTTAATTTGATTTTCCTTTGATAAAATCAGATAGAAAATCAGATAAAATCAATTTGGTAAAATTTAAACATATGTTTTATTTTATTTTAATATAAACTTTTCTAACAGTGTATTAAAACCAAGCCTAAAAATAGGCAATAGAATTAACATTTTAATTTGTAATACGGTATTTCTTGGGTAAATAAGTCACAAAACTACTAAAAGTTTTCATTATCAACAAATACTGTTTAAAAGCAAAATAAAAACCAAAATATAAACAAGCAATTTAATCATATGTTTACACAGTTTTATGATCCATAATTTACAAATAATTTTCCCTACACCCCCGCTCTAATCTAACACATGGAAAATTTTAAATAAGTAAATTTAGTAATTTATGGAATTATTTATGATTTCAAAAAAATATTAATATAAATATTTGAGAGCAATATTAAACTGACAGTTATGACAATTAAGTAAAATTATATAAATAACTAAATTAAATAAAATTGGTTTAAAGACAAAAACATTTTCAAAAAGTCGTCATTATAAAAATGGATACTTTTTTAATGGAAAATTTATTGCAAATTTTAGAAAAAATTTTAAATTCCCATTGAAAGAAGGTCTCATATTACGTTTCAATATTGAAATTAAAACAAAAAAAGAACAACATAAATAAACACCAATCATGTGATTGAAGGATGGGAATAGCAGTAAAAATAATAAAAACAAAGTAAATAAAACAAGGAAAATTGAAACCAAAGTGTGCAAGCCAACAACAAAACAGAAAATATAAATATATTAAGGTGGCACTTATTTCTATGGGATTTTAAGATTACCTTTTCAGTTGCGCTCTACGGAGAATTAATTTTTTTAAAGTGTTCGATAAAATTGCAAAAAAAAAGGATTTAGCTAAAATTCTGTAATAAAATCCTCTCAATTTTCTTTAAACAAATTTTTTTAAGTATTTTTGTTAAATATTATCCTACATATATAAATTAAGTAAACTTACGCGTCATGTCTGTACAAGGGCTTGACAATTTATTTTTTTAAGTTACAACAAAAAAGTCGAAGAAACATATACTTATATTAATTAAAATATTTATTTTGAAAATTTGGCATACTTTCATAGTAAAGTATTAACAAGGTAAAGTATTAAAAACCAAGCCTTTAAAAAGTCGGTTTTCGGTTTATTAGAAAAATCGGCTCAGATTTTTGCAAAAAAACCGTTCTTTAATACATCAATAGCAAAATGTTTGAACGACTGTAAATATACCTTGTTTTAGTTTTTATTGCATCGAAAAAGTTTTCGAAAATCTAGAGGTTTCAATTTGCCTATATCAGGAAAAATTACTGAATACACTCGTAAAAATATGTGGACTAAAGTTAAGTTTACATTTTACTTAAATCACATATATAAATTTGTCCTGTTTTTTCTTTATTTTAAATTTACATAATATGAGTATAATTTGTAAAATAACAAAGAAAACAACAAATTTGGGAAAAATTGTTTTTATTCACATAATCTTCTTTTAGCTTGATACATTTACCCACCGATATTCAAAAGCTTCGTCGATACGCTGTTTATAGTAAGAACTGTCTAGCTCCTCAAAATAGCCGTCAACCGAAAATTTTTACCACCGAGCCATTTTTTCAAGTTTGGAAATATAAAATAGTTCGAGTCAGCTAAATCTGCCGATTAAATGAAGGAGCAGACTGCCCCAGAATATAATCTAGTGTGGCTTTTAGTTTGGTTGTACTGAGACCTTTCAAACGAAAGTATTGAATTACATAACTGTGACCAGTTTCTTCCATTTTTATAAATTCAATAAGATCGTTTGTTTTTGATGGCTCCCAAACGAAATACTTAACAAAGTGGCACCTTGAAACTTAAAACATGTTTTATAAAGTTGACACTTTTCACCAAAGTATTTTTTTTTCCAATTACTGCCGCCATCTATACGTCTAATTTGGGACCGCTTCGTACGTAAAAAGTTACTTTATTTAAGTAAATTGTTCGTACATGCTTTAAAGAAAAATGCTTACTTAATTTAAACTAAAATCTCCTTATAGCCAAATCATTCCCAAATTGTTTAACATTTAGTTAAATAACTTAATATTTGGTAAACATTTTCCGGAGTGTCCTTTTGGACTACAATTTTCCGACAAACATTTTCGAGTGTTCCAAAATACGGGCGTGGGTCAATAAGTCCGTGACTTTTTGATTTTCCCGCCTCTTAACACTGCTCCAACGGACATCTGTTAGTTGACCCTGTCAAAATTTGAACACTTAGTTTATGTTTAACAGCCATTTATAGCAGACTAACGCGCGATTTGAGGAGAAAATGGAAAAAAGCCATTACTCAAACCAAGGCTAAGCTTGATAAATACTATCGAAATTTTGCACTATCAATTTAAATGGTAAAAAAGTGGTTTACTGAATTTCGCTGTGGCCGTACAAACACGAAGAATACCCAGTTGAGGTCTTTACACCTAAAACAATTAAAAAAATTTACGCTATGATGTTGGTCGATGGGAGATTTAAATTGCGAGAGATTGTGGAAACCATAGGTACCTCACATGGCTCAGTGGTTTCAATTCTGATTGATCACTTGGGTATGAGAAAGTTTTCCTTAAGATGGGTGCCACGTTTGCTCACAGTCAACGCCAAATGCATGTGCAGTTAGCATGGGAAAAATCCCTGACTTAGGCTACGAATTGCTCCGCCGTATTCTCCGGATTTAGGCCCGAGCGACTATTTCTTGTTTTCAAGCATGAAGGAATGGCTCGGCGGAGAGATTTTACTCCGACGATGAAATCATTTCACAAACAAATACATATTTTAATAACATGGACAAATCTTATTTTTTCAAAGGAGACTATGTTGAAAAATAAAATAATTTTTTTTTCATTCAAAAAGTCACGCGTGACCCGCACAAACCAAACAAATCAAGTATAACTTTTTTTTTTCTAATCAAATCGGAATGTAATTTTTCTTCCATATTTTTTAAAATAAGTGTCACCTTAATTCTAATATGGTCAAAACTGTAAATAAAAATTTTAATGCGATTTGGTGTTGCTTTGGAATGGTGGCATGTGTGTACAAAAATTGATGACTAATACCTTAGAATTTCTATTCCAATAGAATAATTGAACAAAAAAAATTCAATTTAAATTGTTTATATAGTTGCACTTATAATTCAACTTAATTGTCGTAGTCAAATAAAAGAAACACTTAATTTTGCACACGTTACTTGCGTAATTTGTTGTTTTTTCTGGTTTTTGTTGGAAAATTTTCATTAAATTTCTTAACTGAAACACTAAAATTTATTGGTTTTTACCTAAATTCACAACCAGACACAAAATTTGGCAAATTAGTAAAATTGCTATTATTTTTGTTATTAATTAGTAAAAATTGTTTCGGTTTTATCTAACACTTCGTTTGTTTAGTAAATTTAACAATTTTTATTTTTTTTATTAACAATGTTATGGCTTTTTATTATTAAATTATTTTACACAAAAATTATTAAATTTTTTTGCACTTTTTTTTCTGTCTACTGTTTTGATAATTTCAATTTTCTGCTATTTTCTCGGGTTTTGTAGAAAAAGAACTGACATTTTTAGCGCAGACGCTTCTGTTAGAATTGTTTTTATGTTTTTTTTTTCTATCTTGTCTTTTGTTGTTATTCTATGTTATGATATAAACAAATAAAATAAATGTCAGAAATGCCGGCAATAATAAAAGCTTTTTATTTTTGTAAACAAAATATATTGACAGTTATTTAGGCATATGATGGAGTAAATATATTTCGTAGAGAAAAAAATATTCGCTCTTCATCAAATTTAATTTGAAGAAATTACAAATTTTTTACATTAAATACCATTTTAATTTTTTTATGTTGAAGAGCCCGGTGAATTCGAAAATGAGCGAACATTTCTCTATAACATATATAAAATGTATGTACTCTTTGAGCATATGGGAATACGTAGCAAACATTTAATAAAAAAGCTTTTTTAGTGAATGATTTCGTAAAAGCTTTTTTAAATCAAATTTAGGTTATTATTTTTCAAAATTTGAATATCAATAACAGCCATAATAGAGGTGGCACTATTGTACTCTTTGTGGTACTAATAGATCCTTTGAAGTACTATGGTACACTAAAAAAAAGACATGAACTAAAATGTGATCAAAAATTCTTCTTAAAAAGAATACAAATTTCTAAGTTTGAGGAAAAACGAAATTGTTTATATACTCAGATATAGTTCATATTTTTCCTAAGTAATATTTCTTGATTTCAGCAAAAAAACAAGCCAGCGCTTATTAAACTTTATATTTTTCGAACTATTTTCACTTAATAATAAAAAAGTTTAAATTGTAATAAAAAAGTTTTCATGGTATAGGGTGATCCATTTCGAGATACTTCTTTCAATAGCCTTTTTTTGACAGATCACGTGTGAGTCGTGTCATGCTGTCATGTTATTTTTATTTAGTATTGCTTGGCATTTCATAATGGAAAGACTAACGCTTGAATAACGTTTACAAATCTTTCAACTTTATTTCGAAAATTCACGTTCACCCATTTTGAGACCCAGCATTCATTATTGGATATTATTCGACCGAATAGACCACGTCCAGCACGCTGTGAAGAAAATAAAGCGGCCGTAGCTGAGAGTGTACACGGAGAACGTGGAGAGTCGATTCGGCGCTATCGTGCCATGATAACCGACTATTTGATGCCTGAAATTCTCACACATCGCATCAATCAATGGATTTATTGAGAGAACACTTCGGTGAGCACATAATTTCACGTTTTGGGCAGGTCGATTGGCCACCAAGATCGTGTGATATCACACCGTTAGACTTTTTCCTTCGGGACTTTACATAGTCTAAAGTTTATGCGGACAAACCCGCTTCGATTCAGGCCTTGGAGGAAAGCATCACGTGTGTCAATCGCCAGTTACCAGTCGAAATGCTCGAACTCGTTCGAAAATTGGACTCAACGGATGGACCATCTGCGACGTAGCAACGGCCAACATTTGATAGACATAATCTTCAAAAAATAAATGCCAAAGAATGTTCTTTTAAATGATAATAAACATTCCCCATTAAATTTTAATTTTCTGTGTTTTTTTCTTTAAAAAAGTTGGGAACCTCGAAATGGATCACCCTATATATGTAAAATAAAGTTTAAGCTAAAAATGCCATAAAATAAACTTATAACATTTTTTCATTTTTCAATAATAACAGGAAATGTAACTGTGATATTTTGTATTTTTGCAACAGGTTCCTTAAATTAGTTAATATAAGAAGACAAAGGACCCCCAGTGTTCCTTCGCCGTAGATGCCGTGTGTCATTAAGGGCGTTCCTTTTTGTAGTTCTCTCAAGCAGAACGGTTAATTAACTATGAAAATGATCTGACTTTGTCACAATTTATTACGTTTCAGGATATAATGCCGTACATTTTTTGAATTTGTTTACCTATTTGCTAATGAAATTTAATTTATATTTTAAATACATGAATTTAGTATAATTCAATTTAATTTTAAGACAAAAATGTATAGCAAAAAGCTTGTTAAGAGCAGTGTCCTCACAAAGCGGACACCGCTCTTAACAGGATAAGGATAATTTTCTCTTAAAAGAAGTGCTATTTAACTTGATGTTAGAAAATATTTTCTTATTTTTAGGGAGTTAAGTCCTAGTTTTTAGTAAAAAAAGTTATCTAATGGGCTTAAAAAAATAAAATTTTTCTTAAAACCAAGGAAACATTTCCTAACTAACAGTAAAATTTTAGATGATTAATGGAAATTTTACTGTTTTCTAATAAAAATTTAATTCTCAGTAGTAAAATTTTTCTACAATTTAGAAATTTTGACTAAATTTTAAATAAAATTTGTTTCTTAATTTCAAGGAAAATTTTATTAAATATTGGTATGAAGTATCTGTGGCGCCGTTTTCATTTAAATTTTTCCTCTAAATAAGTTAATTTTTATAAATTCTAGTTCATTTTTTTTTGAGTGTAGGTACTCCTTCAACTCAGTTTTGATAAAAAATAATTTTTTCGGGAATGATATTAAGGGTACTTGTATTACCTCGGAGGTGGTTGTTTGACACATGTGTCCGAAATTATTTTTAATTACAAATTTCAAATAACAAACGAAAATTAAAAAAATCGTTTCGCAAGTCTGTATGTGTTTTTTTGTAAAATAAATTTCTTTACCTCAGAAAGACAGGATTGTAATTTTTCTGGTGAAAAAACTATATTTGTTATGGTTGTGATATTTTTTTTCTTTTAAGTCACTGTTACAATTTAAATTACGATTTGATTATAGACCAATTACCTGCTAATGTGGTTTGTAAAAAGAATAAAAATCGGTAATCTCTGACTTATTCTGGACTTACTGGGTAGCGATTATGAATGTGTGAAGCCGTGAAGTGATAAAAATTTTCACTACTTCGCAAAGAATTCGATTCTTGATTTAACTTTTGCGAAAACTATCTGTCAAAATTTTATCATATGAGTTCTTTTTCCTTCACTAAATAAAAGTTCATGAAAAAATGTAAGTGTTGAACTATTTTACAAACATTGATAGCGACTTTTTTTTAAACTGATTGTTTTTTAACATTTTCTATATTGTCTAATATAGTTTGTTCAATTTTATTACAAAATTTTTAATTTTCAAAGGATTAGAGAATTTATAAAAACAACAATTACAATTTTTTAATAAAAACAAAAAACGCTCAAATCGCATTCGAAAAATCAAAAAAAAAATAAAACATAAAAACCAAAAAAAAAAAAAAAAAAATGCCTCATGTGTCTATTCCAGAAGCATAAACGCATATAAAGACATTCCTTTTTATTATTTATACAGGTTGGTTGAAAAGTTCCTGCGCTCGAAATGAAAGAATACTGTTTTTGTTACGAAATATATTTTTTAATTCAATATAATCTCCTAGAAGCTCAATACACTTGTTCCAATGATCTTTCAATAATTTTATCCCATCCTTATAATGGTTTTTCGGAAGCTCTGCAAAATCTGCAAAAAACGTCTACGGCTGCTATGGCCATGCTTTCCACAAAGGAATTGTTTGAGATTTCTGAAGAGATAGTAGTCACTAGGAGCCAAATCTGGTGAATACGGTGGATGTTCAAGCAATTCGTTCTTTAATTCTTTGAATTTAGTCATCGTCAAAACACATTTGTGAGCAGGTGCATTGTCTTGATGAAAACTGATTTTTTTCTTCTTTAAACCAGGTCTTTTCTCACTGAACAACCAGCTTCAGTCCACTGTAAACGTTCATGTTTCAATTTAGGATCATGGTGGTAAATCCAAGTCTCATCCATTGTTATAAAACGACGCAAGAAGTCGGTTTTATTCGGCTTAAAACGCTCCAAATTACGCTGAGAAAATTGTTTTAGATCCAGTTTTTGTTGAATTGTTAATGTGTGAGGCATTAATTTTCCAAACAGTTTTTTCATACGTAATTCTTCATGTAAAATATAGAGTACTCGTTCGTCTGAGATGCCTATGGCATTAGCAATTTCACGCTTAGTCAAACTTGGATCTTCACTAACCATATTATGTACCTGCTCAATGATTTCTGCTGTGGTTGCATTTTTGGTCGTCTTTCGCGTGGATCGTCTTTAAGGCTGGTACGACCACGTTGAAATTCACCAGCCCAAAACTAAACGGTGCGTTTTGAAGGTGAGGACTCGTTATACACTTCTAACAATTGTTGTAAATTCCCTTTGCTTTTAAACCCTTCAAAACAAAGAATCTAATGATTGCACGATATTCAATTTTTTCCATATTAAAAAAAACAATGACACGTCAACTTCAAATAGCTTGTAAACAAAGAAAGAATTGACAGATTGACTTGCAACTTTGCATGTGTTCTCAGGACAGTTATACCAACTTAAGAAAAAAAACTTTGGAGCTAGCAGTGCCATCTCTTGGTGAGCGCAGGAACTTTTCAACCAACCTGTATTTTTGAAAAAAAATATTTAATTGAAGTTTTTTAATTAAATTTTGCTTTTAAACTCACTGAACGAGTGGGATGAAATAAAATTGACAGATATTCATCATAATAACATTTTTTTCATAACGAGATTGGGAATCGCTCAAAATGAAAACATGAAGTGAAAATAACTGCGAAGTGAAAATGATAAATTATTTATCACTTCGCAAAGCAACTTTATTCAGAATTGCCCCCCTGGTAAGAAGCTTTCCGAGATATTTTGTATTTGAAGTAATGCAATGGTAAGGGGAATGTATTACTAGGTAATAAGCATGGTAATACCAACATTCTACCAAGGTTTTTCTTGGTTTCTAGACTTTGAAATGTTACTGTTCTGAGTAACGTCGCTTATTGTTTACAATGGAAAACATATTCCACCTGCCAAACAATTTAATGCAAATCAAATAAAAAATTGTGCCAGGATGAACTAAATTTTTCGGTTGAGATAAGAAAAAATTCAAAAGTCAGTTGTATTTAAAAATTCAACCAAAAATTTAATTGCTGCAACCAAACCTTTTGATTACCAATAAATTCGGTAGTAAGCCTTAAACAGATTTGTATTTATAAACGAATTTATACTCAATTTAATGGTTTAAATGCAGCAACAGTTTTTCTTAGATGTGACCATTGAATTTTTATTGAGGTAAAAATTTAATTTTAATAAAATTTAATTATTGTATATAAAAATATATCTTATTTTATCATTTGTACCCATATTAACCATTCTGACAAAATTAATTAATTCAATGTTTAACAGTGTTGTTCATCTACATATTTTGTTGTTACATTTTTAGGTCATTTGTTTCCAACGGAAGTTTACATTAATACCAAAATTAGATGATTGTTATATTTCCGTTTTGTAATACAAACATACATTCATAAATATAAAATGATTAAAGTTTTTTTGTTGGTAAAATCCTGTTTGGCTTTAATTGGATTTTAAGAGGAAAATTTTAAAAAATGTATGAACCAAAAATAAAAAAAACAATAATCTTGTTTACGAGTATTTACCCTCTAAAAAGAAAGTGGAAGTAGACTAAAAATCAAATCCTCATTAAATGAGTGATTACTAAATGGAAAACGGAATATAATGACATTCATTCATTCATTTATCTACTAGTTGAGGAACATCCCAGCAAAAACATGGTAATGACATATCATTACTTCACGTTGTACTCCTTACCTTTAGCATTATTTTCAAATAAAAAATAATGTGTCAGCTAAAATATGTTACTTTTACATTATTTTAAATGAAATAATAATATGTTATCTGTATGGCTTTTCTTTTCTATTATTTTAATATTAAACATTAAATTTTGTTTAATCCAATTTCTTTAAACATTTGTCGTAATCACTGAACTTTTACTAAATTGATTACCAAAAGCTAAATAATCATTGGTTACCTAATTGCATACGAGTGGTGGAACAATAATTGGTTACGCAACTGCTAAGAAATAGTTAAATAATATTTGGTTACTTGGCGCTTACTCAAAGTTAAATTAAATTACCAGGTGTTAAAAAAAATAATGTGTTTCTCAATATCTTACGATAAGTTAAATAATAATTGGTTATTATTTACCAATTAAGCATATGCATAACCCATTATTCTTTATTTTTTCGTAAGCTTGCACGTAAGCATAACACCCTACCTTTTGAATCATCACATATAAAAAAGTTAAAATTAAGAATAAGTGCCAAACTTTGAGTTTAGATTACTAGACTCATTATTTGGTAAGGTGTGCTTTTGCTGGGATTATATGTATTTATATGTATACACAAGTAACAACAACAAAAACTGTGTATGAAACAGTGAATGAATGTTGTAAATGCTTGTAATAAAAAAAGCATTGTTGTTTAAGGAATTTGATGTTATTTCCTCTTGATGTCTTTTTTTCTGCTGCTATGGATATTGTTGATGCTGTTTGTTGACAATTCAATAACATCCTAACCAGGGCAGCGACTTTCATGTAATAAAAATAAAAATTTAAAAATATGCTCATAAAATATACAGTAAAATATGAAAAATAATATATATTTTTCGGGAGAGTTGGTTCAAAGTCGAATATAAATGGCTAATTAAATGCAAATTCATCCTTTTGTTTATTTTTATTTAAATCATTATTTTAAGTTTTAAAAAAATATACCAAATTATTCAAATTTATACAAAATATACATTATAAATCATTAAATATGCAAAATATAAGCTTTTAAAATCTTAATATGCAAAAGTATGCAATAACACTTAAAAAAGTTTGTCAGTTCACGCAAACAAATAACATGGTTGGGTCAATCATATTCGAAGAGCATCATATATGTTTGGGTTTATAGTTGTGTCAACCATAATCGTACTATATTATGGTTATCATATGATGATAACAAAATAACCATAATATGGTCCCTACAGTTATATTATGATTTAAAAAGGAGCATATTATGGTCTTAAATAAACATGTTATATTGAATTTATCATAATATGATCGCAAGTAATCATAGTATGATCAAAATGTTATCATATTATGACCCCTCATAACTATATTATGATTCCTGGGTAATCTTAAGGGAAAAGTTCTTAGAAACTATGAAAAAGCTTTTTAAATTTAAGAATATTTCCTTTAGAAATGTTTTTTCTATAAAAAAAATTAATATTAAAGACTTTTGAAGAAAAATTGTTAGGAAAAAAATCACAGACTTTAAGAACTTTTCTTTCTTTGATTGTATAATTATTCATTGATTGTTGCCAACATTTTATCGTTGTATAATTATCATATTCTTTTCATAGTCAGAATTTTTGTTACCACAGTATGGTTACAGCCAATGATGATATAAAATAGAAGGTGCCAATCATAAAATAGTAAAATATTTACTAAATAATGATGGTAGCGACCATGTTGATGGTTAGAAAACCAATAACTTGGTTGTAACAACCATACCCGATTGCAGCAAGCACAATAAAGTAGCAGTGATCATATTACAACCATGTTTTTTCTCTGCGTGTTAAAATAACAGAAAATATTTTTTAAAAATATTTCAGTTAAAATCCGGTCTACCTAATTTTCATTTAAATAAAATGGTTTTTATTATTTGTTTTTAAATATTGTTTAAACAACTGACTCATCACAAAAAATAAATGATTAATCAGTTAAAAACAAAATGTTAAAATTTTACCTACAAGTCCGTAAAAATAAACATTTATTAATTTATTTAAAATAATTTCGTTTTTTTTTTGTATTTTTGTTTGCTTTTTACTCACACATTCTATAAACAGATTTTGTGTAAATGTCGTTAGATGTGGGTGTTTATGAAGTTCTTGTAATTCGAATTGAATTAATTTTGTATATAAACAAACAATTTAAATAAAAAAAAAAACAAAATTGAAATTTAAAACAGACAGCAATTACCATTTTGTGGGTAAATTTTTATAAGTTTCAAACAAATGAAAAAATTAATGAAAATGAAAAAAATCGGTAAATGATAGTAAATCATTTTGAACAAATGTATAAAAAAGTTAAAATAAATATTTCTTTAAAGAATAAATTAATTTTTCTTCGTTTTTAACTAAACTGAAATATTTTTTATTAAACTACATACAGTAGACTACATAATAATCTGAGTTAACAAATCAATGCAATTTCATTGCAAATTTTTTGATTCGAAAAAGTATTTGTTTAAAATGGTTTTTGAAGTACTGTCTGCAAACGCGCATTTGCATGAAAGTTCCTGCTTTGATCACAACAACATATATCCTGCCACATAGGCATTCAAACAGACCTTTAAAATCCTGACTGCTTAATTCAATTTTTAAATCTGATTTAATTTTCAACGAATGTATTGGAAAAATTATTTTTATTGATTGAATTATTATTGATTTGAATAATCAACTGAATTGATTTAATTTAAACAACTCATTTCAAACAATATAAATTTAACTTAATCAATAACCCAATTTATGATTTAAAGTGCTTATGAATTATTCACTGATTCTTAAAATTAATCAATTCTTTTGAAAATTTATTTTAAAAAGAATTTTAATTTTCAAGCACTGCATGTAATACAATACACGCATTTACTGTCGTTGGCCACAACCATCCCAACCATAAATTGCCAAACAATTTCGTCTAACAATAAGAGAGGGATGTGATGTACAGTGTTAAAGGCAAAAATATAAAAAATCAGTCCGCAATCAAAGCATGTCTGCAACAATTATGATCTAAAAAAAATTGTTTGTTGTTTATATATGAATATTTTATAAGAAAAAAAAAAATTACCCGGTTAAAAAAATTGTTATGTTATGATGTATAATTTAATAATGATCTACCAAGTACATTTCATACCAGAAAAGGGTCCATATAATTCTGTCAGTTTCAATTCAATTGCATTAAATTTATTAGATTTTATCTGATGTAACTGCAGAAATATCAGTTATAAATGTATCTGATAATTGCCGTGATATAATTGTTTTATATGATGTATAATATAATTTTATTTTGAGCTCCCCGGTAGGGGTGGATAAGCTTGCTAGCTCATCAGTACCATGGTCGTGGGTTCAATTCCACGACCATGTTTTTTCTGTTTTTTCGCTACAATGAGCCGATAGCTTTTGTTTCTAGTGCTCGGTTAGATGTATAATAATATAATTTGTAATTATGTGATTAATATAAATAAAATAAAAAAATAAATATAATTATAAATATATTGTTTCATTTTTTATCTATACTGATGAAATTATTTATGCCCTCAAAACATTTTTCAGTAACTCACTTTAGTTTATTTAAAAATTTATCCGTAAATTTAATTTTCTAAATGATTATATAGTTAAAATACAAAGAAATATGTTTTCCAGACATTTGTACATTTATTTATAGAATAATTTGCATATCAATACGGATTTCTGTAAATATTTTCATTTAAAATGATTTGTTAAAAAATTATTTTTATTTCTGTTATAGCCGAATAAAAATAAATTGATCTGGCGCAATATTTAATCTTATCCAGTTTGATATTCTTTAATATCTAGCTTATCTAAATTGATCATATTAGATCCAGCAATATATTTGAGGATTAAGTTTGATCACAATTGATCCGAAAAATCGCAGATCAAATAAGATCCAGGAATATATTTGGGGATTTAGAGGGATCACAATTGATCCGAAAAATGACAGAGCAAATTGGATCCAGCAATATATTTGGAGATTAAGTAAGATCCAAATTTATCCTAAAAATGTTACATTGAATTGTATCAGATTAGTTCCAACACTATAATACATATTCCGAATCTAGTTCAGTCTAGGATTTGAATACGGTCTGCCAGAGTTGAGCACTTAGCAGTGTGTGGATGCCTTTATTAGACTACTAATTGTGTTAACATATATAGAATTATATCATCGGGACTTGTATTTAATTATATATTCGGAAATTTGGAAAAATTTTTTTATATATCAAGGTGGAATTAATAAGACTAAATTTGTTCTGGATTTATATGATTTCATATAATTCAAATTATATATAACTATATCTAATATTATAAAGGGTTCTTTTTCAATAGGTACTTGAAAACTTTGAATATAATTTGTGAACGCACTATTTCACTGATTATCTAACTGTTACATTCCTGTTTTTCAGCAATCTCAACATATTCATCATGGTAAAGTACACGAACGAACAACGTATCCAAATTTTAAAAATGTACTATCGAAATTCGGATTCGGTGACCGCAACTTTAAGAGCAAAATCATCTTCAGTGAGGAAGCTCATTTTTGGCTCAATGGGTTCGTCAATAAGCAAAATATGCGTTATTGGTTTGGTGAAAATCCACATGTACTTCATGAATCACCACTTCTTCCACAAAAAGTAACTGTTTGGTGTGGTTTGCATGTCAGCGGCGTCATTGGACCATATTTTTTGACGACAATAACGATCGTTATTGTCGCAATTGTTACAATCGATTTATCGAAGAGTAAGTTTGGTGTGCGTGTTATCTCAAGAAATGGACCAGTCAATTGGTCGCCTCGTTCGTGCGATTTAACGCCTCTAGATTTTTTTCTTTGGGGCTACGTCAAATCATTGGTCTATGCCAACAAGGCGACGACGTTGGAAGAACTCAGAGCCAACATTGACCGCGAAATAGCGGTCGTTACGGACAAAATGTGTGACCGAGTCATTGAAAATTGGGTCCAACGAATCGACCGCTTCCGACGTGCCCGCGGTGGCCATATGAACGAATTCAAGTTTTATTCATAAATGTATAAATGTATATAATGTATAAATCTTCACCACCTATATAAGTTTTGGAAACAAAGATTGTTAGATTGTTATGAACTAATTATATCTTATGTCAAAAATTTATAATGTTTGACCGAAATGATTTAAAAATTTGTAAACAAAAATATTAATATAAAAAAAAAAACAATAAAAAAGAGTTTACCTTCCAGGCGTGATTCGAAACCAATGACATGGAACCACATATAATAATATCTTATTATATCAAAAATATATAAAACAATATCTCGAATTTGTTTGCAAATATTACACCATGTACAATTATATCTTATATCCTATCAAAAAATATTTCTTATCTTGGACCATATATTGAATAATATACAATTAACTATATCTCATAACATATTCAAAAATATTTTTTATAATGGACCGTATATTATTATATCTCAAATATTAGATAGCATTTATAATTATATATGGTTCTGTATAGGCCATATATAGTTTTATATAAGTCATATATAAGTAAATATAAGCCATATATTATTATATATAGTGTTTTATATATTTTATATGCTAGAATATATACCATATATCTTATCATATAAATCATATCTTATTTTATAGAGATCAATATATAACTAGATGTGGTTATATATGCCACTATGTATGATCATATCCCAAAAAATTAATGCAAATATATATGTGACCTTCCCCGAGAAAAGGGACCTAGTGTGTCAAAAAACGGGTTTGGACTTAAGAGTGGATTCTGGTATCTAAAAGGGTGTAGAATACGATGAAATGAGTTAGATTTCTGATAAAAATTTATTAACCCCATAAAAACGTCCAAAACGAACTTGGAAAAATCGATAAAGATGAGAAAAACATCAAAATTTACCTTTTTTTTGATTTTTTGGTTTTAAATCTTTTTTTTTGTCAGTCTTCGAATTTATTTGGAGTTTGGACTTTTTTTTCGGTGTTTCGTGATCTGGTACTTTGATTTTCTTCCGTTTGACAATTTCATTTTTTTCTTTTTTCCGCGCTTTGACTTCAGCTTTCTTTTTCTCGTGATCCGGTGCTTCATTTTTTTTCTTGCTGGCAGGTTCAGATTTATTTTTTGATTTTTTTTTCGCTTTGGGTTCACTCGGCTTAGGAGCTACAAAATCCCGTTTCTGTGAATCCGTACATAAGACCCAGACATTCTCATACAAATACCATTTGCGATCTAACGATAAACCGTTTGGTGCAATGAGCGGAGGTTATTCGTTTGGTAGCAACAATAGCAAAGGTATTGTCATACCAAACGCGAAAAAAATACGTTGCTACATAGGCATGACGTCACCAAAGTCCCAATCCTAACTAACCATACCAAATCGCATCGCTCAACTCAAGGTGTGTTCACAGTAATAATGCGTTATGAAACTTTAAATGCGTTTTTCTCAAAACTTCATTTTCACACACTAGGTCCCTTTTCTCGGAGAAGGTTACATATGATAATTTATTATTAGATGAGGCCACATATAACTATATCTAAACTTTTTTACTCTGGTAGTTAATTTTCTGATAGAAAATATAAAAAAATGCAAATTCGCTTATTTTTACAGAATTTGTAGTTAGTTTTTTGCCATTTAATAAAACGGAATAATTATTTTTACGGATTTTTTTTAGTAAATTTGTGGATAGTTTGAAAAATAAAAACGAAATATAGGAAATATTGTTAGTTTTTACGAATTTTATATTTAATTAGTTGACAGTTTAAAATAAAATAAATAAAGGTAGTTAAAGGCAGTTAAAATAATAAAAAAAAAAATATAATAATTTATTAGTTACGGATAATATTACGGATAATTTATTAACATTAAAAAATAAATTAAATGTTCTTTTGATTTCAATGAAAAATTAGTAAACCGGTTTTTAATTCATTTTTCATTTATTTCGGATTATATTTTCAGTTAATTTAAACTAAAGTAGTTTTATTGTCAGTGCCAATGGTGCAACCGAACCATTTGATTTGCAACGAATTCTGTTAGCTACACTCCAGGTGTGAGTGTGGATAAGCGATGAGAAAACAATGCCAATAAAATATTCCCAATTAAGGAAACTTTTTTCACCCAGTGTCGTGATATAACAAATGTAGGCTAACATATACGCACTCTAAGATTAAAAATAGTGGTTGGGCAGGGCATGAATAGATGGATTTATTAATCGTTTCTTTTTTTTTTATATACAGGTTGGTTGAAAAGTTCCTGCGCTCGTAATGAAAGAATACTGTTTTTGTTACGAAATATATTTTTTTATTCAATATAATCTCCTAGAAGCTCAATACACTTGTTCCAATGATCTTCCAATAATTTTATCCCATCCTTATAATGGTTTTCCGGAAGCTCTGCAAAATAACCGTCTACGGCTGCTATGGCCTCTTCATTCGACGAAAAATGCTTTCCACAAAGGAATTGTTTGAGATTTCTGAAGAGATAGTAGTCACTGGGAGCCAAATCTGGTGAATACGGTGGATGTTCAAGCAATTCGTACTTTAATTCTTTGAATTTAGCCATCGTCAAAACACTTTTGTGAGCAGGTGCATTGTCTTGATGAAAAATGATTTTTTTCTTCTTTAAACCAAGGGTTTTCTCACGAATTTTTTCATCCACCTGATCCAAAAGGCTGCAATAATATTCAGAGTTGATTGTTTTACCTTTCTGAAGATAATCAATTAACAAAATTCCTTTTGCATCCCAAAAAACTGATGCCATAACCTTCTTTGCTGATCGTTGTGACTTCACCTGCTTTGGAGCTGAACAACCAGCTTTAGTCCACTGTAAACGTTCTTGTTTCAATTTAGGATCATGGTGGTAGATCCAAGTCTCATCCATAGTTATAAAACGACGCAAGAAGTCAGTTTTATTCGCTGAGAAATTTGTTTTCGATCCAGTTTTTGTTGAATTGTTAATGTGTGCGGCACTAACTTTCCAAACAATTTTTTCATACGTAATTCTTCATGTAAAATATGGAGTACTCGTTCGTCTGAGATGCCTATGGCATTTGCAATTTCACGCTTAGTCAAACTTGGATCTTCACTTACTATATTATGTACCTGCTCAATGATTTCTGCTGTGGTTGCAGTTTTTGGTCGTCCTTCGCGTGGATCGTCTTCAAGGCTGCGTTTTGAAGGTGAGGACTCCTTATACACTTCTAACAATGGTTCATAAATTTCTTTTGCTTTTAAACCCTTCAAAACAAAGAATCTAATATGACTGCACGATATTTAATTTTTTCCATATTAAAAAAAATCAATGACACGTCAACTTCAAATGGCTTGTAAACAAAGAAAGAATTGACAGAATGACTTACAACTTTGCATGTGTTCTCAGGACAGTTATACCAACTTGAGAAAAAAAAAAGTTTGGAGCTAGCATTGCCATCTCTTGGTGAGCGCAGGAACTTTTCAACCAACCTGTATATTTGATATGAATTAAATGATTACATAATAAATATAGGTTTGGTTTAATTTTAGCATGTATCCGTTAGTATGCGTGTATCTATTAAACCACTTGACTAAAAAGAATGTTGTTTGTTGTTATTTTGTATCCACCAGCCATCAGCAATCATGCCAGGAGTTACCTTATACGCATAATCGTATATGCGTTTATATTAAGCCGCTTGTAGACATTGCCTTATTTTGCTGTAACAACATAAGTGCGAGTTTGTACTAACTACGAGTTTATATTTGCGGTAAACAATAATATAAAATATTTATGCTAAAGTCAAATAATAATAAGAAACAAAAAAAAAACTGGTTTCAATTGCTCTTTGTTTAAGTATTATGGTCTAATATTATTTCAATATACGGGTATGTAGGTATTGTTTGCCTTTAGTATTATAAATATTATATTTATTTTTGACAATCTAACAATGCAGACTGTTATTTTGTGGCACATATGCGATCATATCTGACTGAAAGATTTTTTTTTTGTGTTTTGTATTGAAAGTATTGATTTGCTTGGGTTTTTGTTGGTCCTTTTTAAGTTTTTGTTTGGAAGTCAATGGCTTTTTAACATAGATTTTTATTTATTACACAGTTAAACCAAAAAGGTTTTAGCTTCATATGGTGCAAAATTCATCGGACATGACACACGACATCCGACTTTTGAAAAACGTTCAAAATACATGAAAAGTTACTAATTTTCTTTTGTGTAATATTAAGTTGTATGAAGATTGTGTATTTTTTAAATGAATAAAAATTTTATTAAAAGAACATTTCCCATAACATTTTTACAGATTAACAATTAATATAAAAACTTTAATTTTAAGCGATTTATTTTAAATATTTCACAGATTTGCTGAATATAGAGAAATCTAAAAATACTTTTAATTTATTAAAAAAAAATATCCATTAAATACATTAAACAATAAAAAAAAAAAAATACCAAAAATTGTCGAAACTATCGAAATGACTTAATACAGGGTGTCCGCCGGGAAGGTGAACTACTTTTTTTTGCTGCCATTTTGGTAAACATTTGACAGTTCATATTTGGCAGTCGTGAAGTAGACACGTGGCAAATTTTTTATGGAAAAATATTCGATAAACCAAAGTGTTTTAATCTTTAAAACATTTTATCAAAATCAATCATCGATTACTGTGACGATGAAAAAATTACGTGAAATTTTTGGGAGAAACCACGTGCCAACAAAACGCACTATTTATCGTGTAGCAAATGATTTCGAAGAAAGAGGGTCTGTAGGTGATAGTTCCAAGCATGAACCACAACGTACTACAAGATCGGCTGAAAACATCACTGCTGCTCAATTCGACGCCGTGCTCAGGAGCTTGGTTTTCAAAGAACAACTTGGGCCACAATTTTGCACAAGGATTTGCATTTGTTTCCATTTAAGATTCAGTTGGCACAAGAGAATCTTCCACAAGATCATTTACACCGCCGTACATATGCCAATAGGATGTTACAGCTCGCCCATGACAACCCGGATTTTCATAAAAAAATCATAATGAGTGACCAGGCACATTTTCATTTGAATGGATATGTGAATAAACAGAATAGTCGGTTCTGGGCAATGGAAAACCCTCAAATTATCATCAGTCACCCTTGCATCCATTAAAAGTGACAGTCTGGTGTGCAATTTGGTCAGGAGGAATCATTAAACCTTACTTCCTTGAAAATAAAAACGGCGTAACGGTAACTGTGAATGAGGAGGGATATCGTGATATGATTGAAAACTTTTTAACGATTAACATGTGGTATCAACAAGACGGTGCCACATCGCATACAGCCAGGATTACAACGGAATTACTGCGACCCCTCTTTCCACAATAAGTTATTTCAAGAAATGCTGATGTTGATTGGCCTCCACGGTCGCCTGATTTGACTGCTCAAACAAAATATTCGTGATGAAATTAATGAAATACCGCGTGAAATGTGTAAGAATGTAATGAAAAATGTGCTCAAAAGGGCTCGCATTTGTGAGGCTAACAGAGGCGGACATTTATCTGATATTGTATTGCATACATAACTGCCGACAATAAATAAAACATTTATCAATATCAGATCCATTCTCTTCCATTTAATCAAAAATTATAAACAAACAAAGTAGTATACCTTCCCGGCGAACACCCTGTATTTAACAAAATTGAATTTTGTAAAAAACACAAATTTTTCGTATATTCTACGAAAAAATTATTGATGAATGTTTTTTTGTCGAAAAATATCGTGTGAATTTTTTTAGTTAATGGTAAGCACTTGTTTTAAAGCCTCATTTACACTACAAGTTAATATTAAAGGTTTTTAAAAATCTTTAAATTTTTGAGTCAAAATTTGTTTGTATTGTAGTTTTCTAAAAACTACTATATTTTTTTTTGGTTAACTGTAAATGTAGTATAAATTGTATAATGTACGATACTCAAACTACAGGCAGTGGGACATTTGTGTGGAAATAATAATTAATTTAGTGATAAATCTAAGCGAGATTGACAAAATAGTTCATTAAACCAAATACCGGAAAATTTTATGGTTTATATGGAGACTAAATCCAAATACGATACGATTTTTCATTAAGGATGGAGGCTGGATCATTAACCACCCAAACTTCAAACCCGATTCAGAAGGACCCTTCTCTTGGGGATAGATCTCAACATGGAACGATTCTGTCCAAATTTATTGGAATTCACAGAGAAAACAGATTCATTGTGTCAACCAAATTTTTTGCTAACTAAATGTATGTTAGGCCACCAATATCTTAATACAACAGAAACTCGCTTAATAAAACAGAGTTTCGATTTCAAAACAATATATTTGCAATTGTTGCTGCAATCAAATCAATCAGTTGGCAAGAAATTAGGTTGTCACAGTGAATCTGTTTTCTCTGTGTTCTAGTTGAAAGCTCGTCGAGTGAAATGTATAACGAGCTACTAACGATCTCACGAAACTGAAATAAATATCTTACTTGATATTCTAAGCCTACTGTGCCCCATACACAAAACAACAATTCCCCAAAGAAATAGTACAACAACAACAACAGCAAACTGATATCAATGGAGGTTTGTCCACTCAAGCGTCAATAAAATCACGCATTAAATGTTAAATAAAAAGTAAAAACTGGAGCAACTTTAACATAAATGCGTTTAATGTATGACAAAAAAAAAATAAATATAAAAAAATACTAATATGATCAAAGCCGTAGCAAGAAAACTAAGAAAAGTTTTTGTTTTTTTATAGTAGTTGTTCTGCAAATTGACAAAACAGAAATTATAAAAGTGAAGGCAAAACTAGTTGACCATGTGTAAAAAAACCATGTACCCTGCCTGATGCTGGCTGTTTATTCGCATGGCCAAAAACACCAGTACCACTTACTAACCATGGCAATGTTTTGTATACATCCAGTCAGTCAGTCAGCCAAGTTAGTACACGAATTTTACATTTTGGTGTGGTCAATTTTTTTGTTATTAAATAACAAAAATTCGTTATAAATATTCTCTACATGGGAAATATTATTTTGTAATTCTTGAATAAGTTAGAAAACAACTATCCCATTATACGAGGGCGGATCAATAAGTCCGTGACTTTTCGAACTTCCCATGTAGTTATATGAAATGCAACACTGCTATCTTTTAATAGACTACTGTCAAATTTTGAGCAAGTTCTGTCATTTACTTTGCGTTTAACAGCTGTTCAAAACATACAACCTCGTGGATTTTTTAAAAAATGGAAAAAAGTGAATTTCGAGTGCTCATTAAACATTATTTTTTGCGGAAAAAAACTGTTTATCAAACCAAGGAAAAGCTTGATAAATATTATGGGGACTCTGCACTATCGATTTCAATGGTAAAAAAGTGGTTTACTGACTTTAGTTGTGGTCTTACAAGCAACGAAGATGCCGAATGTTCTGGACGCTCAATTGAGGTTGCTACACCCAAAACAATTGAAAAAATTCACGATTGAATGTGCGACAGATTGTGGAAGATATAGGCATCTCACATGGCTCAGTGGTTTCAATGAGAAAACTTTCCGCAAGATGGCTGCTGCTTTTGCTCACAATCGACCACCAACGGAATTGTGTGACAGCTTAGTTTCAATGCCAAATCCATGAAGTAGACTACAAATTGCCCCCTAAATCGCCTTATTCTCCGGATTTAGCCCCCAGTGACTATTTCCTATTTCCAAACCTAAAGAGATGGCTGGGTGGAAAGAGATTTAGCTCTAACGATGAAATTATTGATCAAACAAATACCTATTTTATGGACCTCGAAAACTTCTGCTGTTAAACGCAAAGTAAATAACGGAACTTG
Source organism: Eustalomyia histrio (assembly GCA_949748255.1). NCBI lineage: Eukaryota > Metazoa > Arthropoda > Insecta > Diptera > Anthomyiidae > Eustalomyia > Eustalomyia histrio. The sequence goes on from OX456525.1 coordinate 6,010,839, forward strand.
CTCAAAATTTGACAGTAGTCTATTAACAGGTGGTGGATGGGAGCAGTGTTGCATTTCATATAACTACGAGGGAAGTTCGAAAAGTCAAGGACTTATTGATCCGCCCTCGTAAGTGCAACAACAAAATGTGTTATATTTAATACGAGTTTATAGATTTTTGCAATATTTTAATATTGACCATGCATATTTTGGCCACATTTTTTGACAAAATTTATTGATTGCGTGGACAAAATTAAAACTATACATTTTATCTGCAAAAAAAAATCAACTTAGTTTTATTTATTATTGTTGCTGAACTATAAAATATTAAAACAAATTAAATTCTTAATTAAGTTTACACTGAACATAATGAAGCAGTTTAAAATGTGAGAGTTATGTAAAAGTTATTGGGAAAAATTTAAATGGTGTATAATGAAAGGACTTGTGCGTTTATTTAGCCCATGAAGTGTATACATTGGAGTGTATACACAGAGAAAACAGATTCGTACTGACAATGGAATTTGTAGCCAATAGAATGCTTTGGATGTGGTAACCAATTTTTTTAAGTAATTTGACTATAACTTTAAAATTTAGTGTTCATCAACAACAATCCGGTAGTCAATATTGAAAAATTCGCTTGCTACAACACGCAGGAAAAAAAATGGTTGCAACAATCATATTCTAAGAGCATCATACATTTTTGGGATTATGATTGTGCCAACCATAGTCGTACTTTAATATAGTTATCATATTATGGTAATAAAATAAGCATAATTTTACCATAAAATGGTCCCTAAAGTTGTAATTGAAGAATATTTCTTTAAAAAATATTTTTCTCAAAGAAAACATTTGTCATTAAAGACTATATCAAGAAAATTTCTCTGATTCAAAAAATTTTTAAATTCCAAAAAAAAAATTTAAAAAAAACATACCCTGCGGTAAAAAAGGGGTCAGTTGAGAACCATGCCGTGATAGGTGAAAAATTGACCGGTCCCAAAAATACATATCACGAGATAGTTAAAAAGAAGAAGACCGGTTCCTAAAGTACCTATCTGGTGTTCAGTTTAAAAGTCATGACATATTCTTTTGCGTTAGTTCTATGATATGTTCTTTAGCGTTAGTTGTGTGACATGTTCTTTAAGACCAGTCCCGTGACATATCATAAAGGCCAATTAACCTTTTATGTTAAAGTGACCGGTCCTTTTCATATAAAATAAACGGTCCCCTGATCGGTCCCTATCACAATGAACCGGTGATGTGACGTGTCTTGGAATAGGTCCTTTTCTCGCAGGTAGATTCTCTTGACTTTTTAATAGAAAAATGTTTCGAATTTAAGGACATTTTTAAATTTTTTTTAGATAGTCCTAAAAGTCTCAGATTTTTTCTTTTGTACAAAGTTCTTAAATATTTAACAAAATTGAATTTCGTAAAATACACAAAATTTTCGTATATTCTACAAAAAAACTAACGATGAAATTTTTTTTATTGTCGAAAAATATCGTGTGAATTTTTGTAGTTTATGGTAAGAACTTGTTTTAAAGCCATATTTACACTACAAGTAAATATTAACAGCGGTATTCATAAAAAAATCTTAATTCAAGTTTCAAATGCATTTTAGTTAAAAAACATTTTAAGCCTAAAAAAAGTTTATTAAAAATTCGTATTCATAATTAGTATTTTAACTAATAAACGATTTAATGATTTTTTAACTTGAAGATGGCAACACTGTATTTTTTTATTTGTCATATTAATCGTAATGATGCAAATCAATGATTACTAAGCCATATGGTACTCGTTTCTATGTATTTTTTTTGTCGTTTTTCAGAAAAATATTGTTTTTATATTAACAAAAAATTTATGAAAACTTGTTTATTAACTAAAAAAAGAAAAAGAGTCAAAACAAAATGCCCAATAAAAGTGTTACATAGATAATTATTTTATTGTAGATAAAAAAGTATTCAAATAACCGGTTTTATTTTCTTTGTTTTGATTAAATAACACACCACTATAAAACACAGTGAATAATATCCAAAAATATTATATTCTTTGCTTAAATTTTTTATCCGGAATTGAAAACGGGTCGCTCCTCTTTTTGTAAATTTTCGTCTGACGATTGTTTGAAATTTGGGCAATAGTTTTTATTATAAACAAAATACAATTAAAAATATCACATTTTCCATATAAAAATGGTTCTTACCAATTCTTTTCATCAAATATAGAGGGTCCATTATTTATTAAACAAAAATAAATAACTTCTTTTGTTTAAATGCCAATTTTTTGCAAAAATGTTTAAAATGAAAATAAACACAAAGCAAGAATGTCATCTTAAAATAGGTTTAAAATAGGGTCGAACCAATTTTAAAATTCGTTTATTTAAACAAGGTTTAAAAAAGGTATTTTAAGCTAATATTCGTTTATGAATACAATTTAAGCAAATTTTGCTTAAAATTTATTTGAAATACTGTTTAAAATTTTTATGAATACCGCTGTAAAAGTTTTAAAAAATCTTTTAGTTTTTGATACTCAAACTATAGACAGTGGGACATTTGTGTGGAAATAATTATTAATTAAGTGATAAATCTAAACGAGATGGCCAAAATATTTAATTTAACCAAATATCGGGAAGATTTATGCTTTATAAGGAGACTAAGTCTGAAGCGTTCATCACCCAAACTTTAAGCCCGATTCAGAGGGACCCTTCTCTTGGGGATATATCTCAATATGGAACGATTCTCTCCAAATTTAATGGGATTCTCAGAGAAAACAGATTCATTGTGTCGACCAAATTTTTTGCTAGCTAAATGTTTGAGTCTCAGATTTTTTCTTTTGTACAAAGTTCTTAGAATCTAAGAATATTTAAATAAGCATATTTTTTAAAAAAAAATTATTATTGAAAAAATTAAAAAATATTAAATCTTTGGTATATAGAATCTTTTTGAAAATGAATTGACTAGTGTAAATTGTAATAGTATATGTAAAGGGTGGTTCAATTTTAAGGGCCGATGTTGATTTTGTATAAAACACAAACTATTTAGGAAATTATTGTCATTTCTTTTTATTATGATAATATGGAATGGTTCAATTATGTATGGAACAAAATATCCGCCAAACGGCCGCCGCGACCTCGGCGGCACACCTAGATCAGATGATGCAAATTTTCATAATTGAGGTTCTATGCCGTGAATGTGCCGAATTATCTCATCCTTTAGCTCTTGAATTGTTGCTGGCTTATCGATGTACACTGTGTCAAATCACATGATCTTGACATCGCCACCACGTGAGATAACACGGCCATTAAATTTGTCGCGCAAAAGAGCTATTGTTTCGTTAGCTGTGTGGCAAGTGGCACCGTCCTGTTGAAACCACATATCGTGCCCATCCATATCTTCCAATTCGGGCCATAAAAAGTTCGTTATCATCTCACGAAAGCGAAGACCATTCACAGTAACTGCCTGACCGGCCTCATTTTGGGAAAAAATACGGCCCGATGATGCCGCCAGCCCATAAACCGCACCAAACACTTACTCTTTGTGGGTGCATTGGTTTTTCGGCAATCACTCTTAGATTATCATTCGCCCAAATGCGGTGATTCTACTTATTGACGAATCCACTGAGGTGAAAATGAGCCTCATCACTAAAGATGATTTTCTTCCAAAATTGATCATCCACTGTTGCCATTTCTTGCCAACATTCTGATCATTGACGACGTTTGCAATGGTCAAGAGGCTTTAGTTCTTGAGTTGATTGCACCTTGTAAGCGTGTAAATGCATGTCTTTATGCATAATGTTCATCAACGACGAGCGTAAGAGCTGCAATTGTTATCCACGACGACGAGTTGAGGTAGACGGCCCTTCAGCCACACTAACGCGAACAGCAGCAATATTTTCTGCAGTACGAGCTGTACGAGCATGCAATGGCGTTTTCACATCTCCTACAGACCCGGTTTGCGAAAATTTTTGCATGATTTTTCCGATTGTATACACATTTGGACGAATTAATTGACCATAAAAATCACGAAGTGCACGATATGCATTTTGATTTGAACGCCCATTTTCATAATAAGCCTGAATAACTTTAACGCGTTGCTCGATTGTGTATCCTTTCATGGTTCAAATTGAGTTAGTCTGAAATTGAGAAATGTCAAATGAAATGCAGAAAACAACCTGACGTTTAGGTGTGGTTCACATTCAATATCGGCCCTTAAAATTTAACCACCCTTTATAAGGCACTTTCAAAAATAAAACCCCTCAGGAAAAATGATCATATATTAGATCTGTAAGGTCGAGAGTAAGCAAAAAATTCTCTCACAAAACGATAAAAATTTCCACCCGCGTTAACGTACGTCAAACACACCTGTTATCGTTTTTACAGGGGTATCACTTCCGTCTTTTTATGAAAACAAGACAGTATTATGACTTTAAATCTCAAAGTCAGTTTTTATTTGATTTATAATTATTTATTTATTGTTGTTAGCATTTTATAGTTCCATAATTATCATATTTTTTCATACTCAGAATTTTCGTTACCACAGTATAGTTACAGCCAATCATGTTGCAAAATAGAGAGTGAATCATGAAACAATAAAATATTTGCTATAATAATGATGGTACCGACCATATTTATGATTAAAACCTATTTAATAACTTTATTGTGATAACCATATCCGAATGCAGTAGACATAGTATAGTAGCAGTTATCATGTTGCAACCATGTTTTTTCTTTGCGTAAGCCGAAAACTTGAAATATTTCTGTAAAATTATAGAATTATTTTTTGGAATATACTACATTTATTTTATAGCCTTTATATTGGCACTGATCAGTTTTTCTTTGACCCGAGCTACAGGTGAAGTAGTGGAATATTTATTTAATTTTCGTGTTAAGCAAGCGAAAAAATAAAAAAAAAATTAAAATATGTTTAAAAGATCTGTGTGTTTCCTAGTTTTTCTTTCAGTGTTTGCACGTTGTTTATGCGTTTCCTTTTTTTCAGCCAACATTTACCGTTAATATTATCATCACATTTTAACGGATTATTTATGGTAATACACCGTCTGTCGACTTTAGTATATCATGGTCATGTTTAAACGATTATTTATAAATACAGTTTTTAAATTAATTTAATTTAACTGTGCATTAATGCGATAACTAGCATAAAGTGTGCGTACACATAATTAAACGATAAATAAATTATGAAATAATTAAATGTGCTTAGATACATACATAGACTTTGAATATAAAAATATTTAAATAAAATATTTATTATTTGTGAAACATTTTTATTATATAGAAACATTTTAAAGGTGGAATATATTTTAAGGGAATTGATGATTTAAATTGATAAAATTATTACCCTTTAAATTTCCCAAAAGTTTAAATAAAATCAGTGTTAATCATTTTTTAGTTCTTTGCTTTCTTTTACTAAAATATTATATTACGCACCTTTAAGGCAGTTATCTTTATTAAGGTTTTTTTTTCTATGTTAATTGTTGTTCATTAAGAAAACTTACCTGTTGCTTCCTTAAGGATATTTTTATTAATAATTTTTTTTGAAACAAAATCATTTATAACGATTTCATTATTCAAAATTGATTACAGTGTTATAAGAGTAATCGGAATTGTAATAAATAGAAACTATGTAGTGTTTAATATAAAGAAATGTTGTTGGGTGTGGAAAAAATAATTTACGTAGAATTCTAAGACACATTTCAGAATCAGCAACGCAGTTATCTCTAGGAGGCGGTATCATGCTTTAAGCAGACGAACGGAGGATGCATTCATAGTTTTTGGAATCCCAGACCAAAATTTAATCAAAGTCAACATTTTACATTTTTATTAAAGCTTGATCTGATCTACTATACACATTAACCATTCCAAGCCCACTAGAAGAGCGGTTCTTGATTTGTCAACTTATAAATTTTGACACTTACTTCCCCTAGAAATGGTCCTTTGTATATAAAAATACATAATGTAGACAAATTTAAGATAATCGCATAACGGAAAGGCATGCCACAGCCGCTGGTAAGTGAAAAAAGGGATTATATGGAGAACAGCTGTCTTTATTTCATATTTTTTTTATGTATCAACACTCAATGGTTGCCTCCTATGAATGGAGTGCATTGTGTTGATATCAGAAAAATAGGTTATGAGGAGGAGGAAAGAGGGAGTAGTATTTTTGGATATTAGACTTGAGTTTCCCTATATGATAGTTGCCAGGGAAGACCTTTGCGGGGAGTTTATTCCACATACGACTGGTCCGACTTATGAATAGATTTTCCCTGTTATGTGTTGTGCGGTTCAATGTACAATCGACCACAATCGACTACTGGACAAGCGAGTATTCCGGACAAAAACCCGGGTCTAAGGGATAAGTTAACTTATATCAGCAGAGTATATCCCATGGTGGTATCGATAGAACAGTTTCACACAGCCCACATTGAGTCGATGCTCCAATGAATCAATAGAACTGGATATCCTACTGTCATTGATAAGCGCCGAAGCTCTTCTTTGAACATGGTGCAAAAGTTTCAAAAAAGACCTTGAAGCACCTGCCCATATATGGAAGTTATACTCTAATTTTTGCCGGATATAGGTGGTATAGATAGTAAAAAGATCGGATGGGATGAAGTACTTCTTGCTCCATTTTAATAAAGCTAAACATTTGAATGCTTCTTTCGACACTTCAAAAATGTGTTTATTCCAACGGATATCACACTAGATTCTCATGCCCAGAACATCAATAGAGTCCGGTTCCTCAATATCAATACCCTCCATTTAAACAGATGACGTTGGAAATTCCACAACCCTATGAGTCATCTTACAACATTGGGTCTTATGTGCATTAAAATCTACCATCGTACAAATACGACCCCACTCTGAAACTAACGAGAGGTCCCGATTAAGTGTATCATTCATGATTTGGCTCCTCACCCTGACCTCTAAGAGGCTTGGCCTGCGATCGAAGGAAAATGAATGACAAATGAAAGTTAAACCAAGAAGGTCATTAAGAAAGACAAGAAAGAGAGAAGGAGAAAGAATGGAATCTTGCTGTACTCCTGAATTTAGCCGAAACTCGTCGGATGAGATCCCGTCTATTACAACACGTATAGAGCGATCTCCGAGAAAGCTCGAAATGAATCGAGACCGACACCAAAAGCAATTAGTTTCTTTAAAATTGCTCTGCGCAGAAAATACTGCGAACCCAATTTCTTGCCAACCGGATAGTTTGGATAGAGACACCAATGTCTGTCAAAATCGAAATTCGGTTAATGCAACAGAATTTCGGTTGAACCCAAAAAATTTCAATTATATCAGGAGAACATTTGGTTGGGACAACTAAATTATTCGATGGGTGCAACCAAAATATTCCCTTGGCATCTGTTTTCTCTGTGTACAAAATATAAGATATGAATCCAAATTAAAAACTAGAAAAAAAAGAGTCAGGCATGCCTTTTATTTGATACCCTACATCAAGTATAATTTAGGTGAAATTTTGAGTAGCGGTCCAAGTATCAGAAATTATCCTGATTCTTTTTTCTATACAGGACAGGAATGAAATTGCAATAAATTTTATTCAGTAAAAACTGAAATGGAGGGTTTATATCTGAAATAATTTATGGTATTATAACATATAACATTTAAAATGGAAATTGCGGTTTTGTATCTCTAAATATCAGAAAGGTCCGCTCTATGGAAGGTAGGTCAGAATAAGTATCGATTCTAGACAAATTTAATAGGGTTTATTCTTGGGCCAGTAGAAACTTTTGTACCAAATTTCATATATTTTTATATTTCCGACCTGTAGTTTGATTAACATATAAATTGGATATATAAATTGGATCAAAAATTAATTCTGTGTCGATTGGTAGGCAAATCATAGCAATTGTCCCAGAACACTTACGTTCAGTCGGCCAATAGGCTAAGAATTTTAAAATCAAATGTTAGGTTAGGTTAAGAAGAGTTATGCGCCCAAGGGCGCCCTTCCACCCGAAGACCAATGCGGTCCATTGTGAGGCCCTTCAGTAAAGAGGAAGAAGAAAGAGAAAGAGAGAGGAAAGTAAGGAAGAAACAAGTTGACAGGTTCGTAGAAACCACATGTTAAATCATTTTAAAATTTACTGTTGCAATAGTAATCAAATTCTCCATCTAGAACAGTGCTGTTCAAAAATAAAAATATAGTTGTGTTGGTGAGAAAATGAGAATTGCACTGTAAGAAATGTTTGTTTGATAACAGTGTTAGTATCTCTATGAATATCCTTTTTTATTGAAAATGTAAAACTATTAATGTTTTGTATAGGAAAAAAATAAATACATATGTATATACATTAGGATGGGTTTTTTTGATTGTATAAAAAACAAAAATTGTAGGTTTTTATCAATCAATATTAATGATTTCATTGTATTTACATACTAATAAAATATCTTTAATATGTTGGATTTATTATGTTTTCCTGTTAAAAAAATGCAATTTTTTGAAAGAAAAAAAATACATTCGTGCGGAATAAATGAATCGATCTGACTCGAATTTTTAAAACATTTCAACTTTTATATTAAAAAATGTGATTTTTAATTAAGTCTATTAAAGATTTTTATAGATCTTGTATTATCACATAATATTTTTTCGTACATTGCTGTTAATTTTTTTCAGTGCATTAAAAAAAATCAACATACATCCGCTGCACGTGTCCATTCGTTGCTGTTTCAGTGCCGACTAAAAGCAAGAGCGTAAAAATACATGTGAGTTGAGCAGGGACAATTGTCCTATGAAATGAACAGCACTGATCTAGAATACCTTTAAAATGGGCACATATTTATTTTTGAGCATAAGTATTTCTCAATACTCCAATTTGAACTTTCTGAAAGTTTTCTTAAACAATATTAAAAAATTTAAAGGCTGCATGTTAAGATTTTTTTAAATACATCTTACTAATTAAACCTAACAAACATTACACATATTTTACTTTTCATATGGCGGTTGCAACGATTTAATTTCAGCGGATTCCAAAAATAATAATTTTTTTTGTTAAAAATTAAAAAACCTATTTTGCGAAAAACAGACAACTTTTTTCGCCAAATATCAAACTTCAAACAGTTGCAGAGGTTTATAAGTACCCTACACACAATTTAGTTATTTTTCCCATAATGAGGTTAAACCCAGCAAAACCACACATTACCAAATAAAGGGTAAAGTAATGTACAGCCATAGGGGCCGAAGGAGTACTTTACACCTTACTTTATTGATAAATTTTACAGGCGATGAGCCTCAAAGTTATGTATATACCCATTACTTTAGAGGTGATAATGTAAGGGGTTACTTATATGGCTACGAGAATGGAAAAAGTAATGTGTCTAAAAATAGATTTTTAAAAAAGAGGAATTTTTATTAAAAAAATTATTACAAATATTTTATTGAAAATATTTGTAATTTAAAATAATGTGGTCAAGAATCGAACCAGGGAAATCTGGTTGCCAGCCAAGAACTCTACCCACTGAGCTATCGACGCATATTTGTATTTGATTGCTTTAAACTTAAATTAATTGTTCCGCTTGGTTTTTTTCGCTAGTGTTGTCACAACAAACATACATTACCCTTTTGCTTACAAAAAAAACACAAAGTAATGTATCTAAAAATCGATTTCAAAAATATTTCAATAATAACTCACATATATAAATCATATATTACGTAATCAATAATGAGTAAGTTATTACTTTATGCTTGCAAATGATGAAAAAGGTAACGAGCTATCATTACAAGGTAACGCATAAGAATATCGCACCCATTACCAAAGTTTTGCTAGGAAATTAAGCATGGTTTAAGTGCTTATAGTTAGTAATATATCGGGACACCCTAAAGGGTATCAACATATGAATAACCATTGAACCCATTCTTTCAATTGAATCAATGACTGCACGTACAATTATTTTTATTTGGAAATCATTGGTAAGGAAAACATATTTTCAAAATCATTATTATTATTAATATCCCATTATAGGTATTTATTATCTATTCCTTTTATAACACTTTGAAGACCATTAGTATTTCATATAATTATAAATTATAACCCAGCAACTAAGGCTATCGGTTCGTTGTACCGTAGACATACCAAAGCCTCTGGTGGCAATCGAACCTTCAGCAGCTACCAACTTCTAGACTACCACTTGATTATTATAAAATTTATTTAAACATTTTCATAGACATTTATAACAAGTTATTTATGAGATTTTCTAAGGCTTTAATGGTCACTTTGATTAATTTTTGCTATTATATTTTTTGGTTAATTTGAAATTTAATTAACTGATACTCAATTAAGGATAAATGTATTCAAGAATGTTGTTAATAATTTTTTTTTGGGATACATATAAGAATCTTTTAAAGGATACATATGTTTTTTTTTTCTTTTTTTGGAAAGTCTATGTATAAAAGAAACCATACAAAGTTTTCAATGATTCATTAAATTAAGGAGCAATGTTTCTACATGAATTGTTATGAGGAGCTTTTGTTGTTCTTGTATTTGTAGGGGGTTTTTTTTTTTGGTTACAAAGTCATGGTAAAAGTAAAAATTAGCACGTGCTGATTATCATGATGACTGTTCAATTATTATTATTGCGCATAAGTGGTTTTTAGTTGTATCCAAAACAATTTTGAAAAGAAAAGGATTAAAAGTTTTTTGTAGAAATATGAACAAAAAAGTTCCCTTTTTTTATTTAATTTCTCGAATATTCATAATTAGGTAAGAAGTTATGTTATGTTATGTATTAAGGAACATACAAGAAGTTTATGACCTGCCCAGAGAGAATACTATTGGTAGAGTTTTAATGATATTTATTTTAGGAAAATAATTTCTTTGTGAAGAAAACGTAGGTTGGCGATTGTACAAAGTTTCATATTAGTTACAATGCTGAACAGTATTTCTAATGATGACGATTAAATTGCAGTTAAATAAAAATATAAAGAGTAGTTATGATTTTTAAAGAAAATATGCCCTACCATACCGCTCAAACAAATTTCTTATTTTTAGTAAAAATCCTCATTATTTTGCTTCATTGAAAGTATGCAACTTTTAATAAATAAAATGAAGTTCTAATCAAATGATGCATGAAAAACTTCATACAAAAATTCTCAATTCTTTCTTTTTTTATAAAGAATATGTACAAATATTTTATATGTTGGCAGTCAAACGCCGGCTGACGTTTTAGTACATTTTTCAGAATATGTTTCAGATAAAATTTGCAATAAACGTGTCAGTCTTTTTATTGCTTGATTAAATGGTGCCGTGTAATGAAGCCATTGGTAATAAAGCCATATGGCCTTATTTCACATAGCATTGAGAAATAATGCCATAAATTGACAAAAGAATATGACTTTATTTCATTCCTTCCGTGGAAATAAAGCCATGTGGCATTATTTCCCAATGCAGTGTGAAATAAGATTATATGGCTTTATTGCCTTTGGCTTTATTACACGGCACCGTTTAAATAAAAATACATATTTTAGTTGAAGTTATATAAAATTAGTACGTATGCTTAATCTTTATTACAAAATATTACTCATACGCAAAAAAAAAGAAAACTTTGCTGTTTACTATAACATTGCTATAGCAACGTTGGGCAAATGTTATTTTTGTAGATTTTAGGGCTACCCCGTAGGAATTATTCTTTTATATTTTTTATAGCATTTCTATGTTAAATATATTCTTTACAAAATACTGTCAGAAGTTACAATGAAACTTATAGTATTTTTAAATTTAGAGCAATATGAAAAAGTTAGTACTTTAATTCCTGAAAAATCACTACCTAGCATAAACACACCTGACCAAATTATGAGTCTAGTAATCTGAACTCCAAGGTTTTCACGAATTACCCTTTATATTATAATTCTAACTTTTTTTTGTATGGGATGTCCCAAAAGGTAAGGTGTTCTACTTACGTGCAAGCAATGAATAACGGGTTACGGTATGCATATTAATAATTGGTTTTTAATAACCAATTACACTGTCCAACAAATTAAGACTTTTTGAATGAAACAGAATAGCGACCCCATAATTCTGAAAGGGTGTGTTGACTTGATCATTTTTGTAGAACAAACTTATGGTCCAGCACGTCTGAGTTTTTTTACAGTGGGTCAAAGTTTTAATTTTTTGGTCTAAGGGAGCATTATACTATATGAAAAAAATGCTGTAAGTTAATGTCTGAAAGAATTCTTATGGTCAGAGTTGTATTGTGGAATTGTATGAGGATTATTTTTGTGGAAGATCTTAAATTAACTTTGGTGACCCCCACTGAAATTTTCCGGCAAACATTTTCGTATAATATTTTCATCCTTAAATGTCCTTTTTTAAAGGATATTTTTTGATTTTCTCGAAAAAAGGGTCAAATTGACCCATAAAGAGACCAGTTAGAGGGTTAAGATCTTACACAAAAATAATCCTCATACAATTCCACAATACAACTCTGACCATAAGAATTCTCTCAGACATTAACTTACAGCATTTGTTTCATATAGTATAATGCTCCCTTCGACCGAAAATTGAAAACTTTGACCCACTGTAAAAAAATACTCAGACGTGCTGGACCATAAGTTTGTTCTACAAAAATGATCTACTCAACATGCCCTTTCAGAATTATAGGGTCGCTATTCTGTTCCAAAAATGCTGTTGGACAGTGTTATTATTGAGTAACGCATTATTTTTTAACTCCTGGTAACTAATTCTAAATTAACTTTGAGTAAGCGACAAGGTAATGAGATGCAGTGTTGTGAATCCCAATTTCTAAACCTCATTTCTTCCAAAGTGAAGTATATAAATGTCCCATTTTTACTTTTTGTATTTGGCCAATTTTTTAACTGATTTTCTTAAATGTTGCTTATATCGACAGATGATATATGTTGTTTTTACACAATACCAACTATTTGGATCAATATGGTTTCAGAATCACCAAAAATTAATAAAAAAATATATATATTTCCATAATTTTTGGAACACGTTTTCTCGAATCCTATTGGACAACACAGGTGATCAATATTTTGGTAGGACATGGCCCATTCCTTTATTTCTTAGAAACATCGAGATATTTGTAATTGGTTCATTGGTTATCAGTATCCTACTGATACAATTTGCGACATACATATGTATCCCATGAGTCGTCAAGGGTCAAACAGAGGAAGTTTTTGCTCAGTTTTGAACATTTTTTTATTCGCATTGAAATTCAATTAATTTTTATTTGATTTGATTTTTATAGATTTCTTCTCCTGATGCCAAATTTGATTTCCAAAATTTTCAATCTCCAATTTTCAATCTTCCAAAAACGGGCTTAACACAACTTCTTTTTCTTTAAAAACCCGTTCTACTGTTGGGAACCGGTAGTAAAAAATTATCAAAGAAATTTCTAAATTTCAGAATACCCTTGTAACAATTGAAATATATATGCACATCATACAGTACATTGTCTGGCACCATGGCCATACATTATCATATATCTCCAATATCAATATATGATAATACCTGACGATATATCTACAGTTCCGTAATTTAACGGTATATGGTCACATATGATCATATATGAGCACATAATTAGTGTCATATGGCCTAAAATTTCGGATACGAAGATATATGTTTATATATTAGACTAATCACCGTCATATGGGGTGGGCCATTTAAAATTTTAAATTTGAATCGGCTATAAAAAAAGTACTGATTATTTTTTCTAATTTCTAGTTTTATTGGAAAGGTTTAACTTTGTCATTTATGAATGCAACACAATATCATTCATATGACTACCACGACTGGGTAATTTTTCTTCGAAAATGAGCAAGTAGCCATGCTCAACGAATTTTTATTTTCAAAAATTCAAGAGAATAACATGCCAGCCGTGGTGGTAATGACGAAGTTCAACTTTTCCAATAAACCAAAAATTTGAAAAAATAATTAGTACTTTTTTTTATAGCCGAATCAAAATTAAAATTTTAAATGCACCACCCTGTATATTTCCCTATATATGGACATAAATGATCATGTATATTGATTAACTATTAATTTTTTTACACATTTAATACACTCATTTCAAGAGTGCTTAGGGGTCTAATTCCTTATCATAATCGAACACAATTAACATATTCGTTGTTAGGATTTTTTGTTTGGCGATTTTGGCAAAGAGGACAAAGTGTTGTCACGTTGAACGGTATGAAATGTAATATAATTAAAAATGTATTAAATAAAATTAACAATAAAATTTGCAGTTTACATTAATTGGCTGACAATTAACAAAAAATAAAACTAAAACATTTTTTAAGTTAAGTGCCTATTAACTATTGATATCATAGCCTTCTTAATGTTCTCGTAAGTATGTATTTACCTTAATGGTATGGTGTGAAATTAAATAATTCACATATATGCTTTATACCATAAAAATAACATGAAGTTGCATTAACTTTGCTTCATACCACCCGTAAGATGTATAAAAAATATTTTTTACTATTCTTTAAATTTTTTTAACCTGGATAAAAAATAGCAGACACTTTTATTTTATTTTAAATTAAATTATATTCTTGAGAGTAGATACGATTTAATTATAACTATGTTTGATGATTTGGAACCATTTGGTACCAAATATCGACCAATATTTATTTAAGTCTTATCAAAATAAATTTTTCTAGTGTTTTGTGTCAACAAGAAAACTTCTACTCACATAATGCCATCAAACCAAAAGTGGATTTGTTTTTATATATAAATTAAAATGTCTCTTTTAAAAACCACTTTTAATAAAATCCCACTTGATGGCATTTTGATTGCAAAATTAAAGCTTAACATTAAAATTATTCTTAATGCATTATATCCGTTATATGAAATTAAACGCCTCGAAAATATTCCAACAAGTTAACAAGCAATTTTGTGGGAAAATCATAAAAAAAATTGTGCAATAAAAATTAATGGAGCTTGAAAATGGGCCAAAATAAAAACCAACAATTTTATATCTAACATATTGAGAAATTTCCAAAGGAAATGTGGTAATTTAAAATACAAATTAAGAAACGCTAACGAAAAATGTCCTGTTGAATAATTTTCTTTGTAAACATTCTAAAATCGACTTAATAAAAATTGAAGCAATTAAATTGTTAACGACTTGTTTAAAACGATTACCATAAATATTCTCACAAAATGTTTGTATTACATTTGGACATAAATTCACTGGTTTAAATTAAAAAAAAAAACAAAAAATCAAATTTTGATCAATTTCCAAATAAAGCAATTATGTTTTGATTTAATTTTTATTTTTGCAAAAAGTACATTTATTTATATTGGCAAATCTACTATCAAGTAACGCCTTTTTCTTGCTTTTCAATAAAAACGCATTTCTTAAAAATTACAACAAACTAAAATACTTCAAAATTAATGCTTGTTTTTGTTAAAACAATATCAACCTGAATTAAATTTACGCATAACTAAGATACTACACAATTTACAATTAAAGCGATAGGATACAATTCAAGACTTCACAAATGCTAGGAAATATTGTGATCATTAAGTGTTTTAACTTTTGTATGATTGCTTATAGCATGAAATCACAAATATTTTTTTTTTAATTGTGTATTTCGTAATAATTTTGAAGTTTGTAGTTAATCGTCTCAATTGTAATTCATTTTGTGATTGACGGCTTTTCATGGAAAACTTTAATTTTTTTTAAAAGTTAAATATATGAAGTATTTTTTTGTGCTTGTTTTTGGCTAAAATAGATTTAATGGATTTTTTTTTCTTTCGCATACATACAAGATTGTTATTAAAGGTTTATTTGATAAACTCAGTGAACGCCTTAAATTGTTAAGATTTTCTAGCTGCTTAAGTGCTTAAAGCAACACGCGCGTTTAACAAGAAACAACTAAATTTTTTACAAAGTAATAATAACAAAAACTTGTTTCTTCTACTGGAGGCTTAAATTATTTGAAATTTTATTTTGGCTTTAAGGCAAAAATAATGTAAAAGTTTGTAATTAGAAAAAATGCCAAATAATTCATATAAAACATGAATAAAATTTATGTACTTTAATGATATTAATGAATTAAATATTCACCTTTCGATGCATGAATTTTTGTTTGAAAAAAAATCAAAAAAATTATTTGTTAGTTTAACGGAGGCGATAATGGCTAATAAAGTTAAAATTTACTGTAGAAAACGCACAATCAAAGGAAATAAGTTTGGTACTCATACTACACTAACTTACATAATAATTGGTTTTTTATATGCACTAAGTGCGACTTTTTCCTTCTTATGTTTTTTGATCTGCTGAATTCTTTAACCATATTTTGAATTTTGTATGCACTAGTTTTTTTTTGATTATAATAGAAACCTACTCCTTCAAAAAAAATTAAAGGATGTTTTTTTTTTGAGGTGGAGATCTTTTATTTAAAATTAAACCAAAACTTACAAAATTAAAAAAAAAACTTTTTTTTCCAATTGAAAGTACATTTAATGGCAATTAATTATTTATATACTTAAGCTTCATCAATAAAATTAATTTTTTTGTGTGTACCAATTTGCAATACGAATAAACAGTCAAATGGAAGTCATTTTTATAAAGGTATTTTTTTTGTTCAAAATTAACTGAAAAATCATTAGGGAAATGATATTTTATCATCCCATGTAAAAATCGAAATATATATGAACATACATGATCATACATGGGCTTGTATATGATCATGCATGGTCATATACGTCCATACATGATCTCATATATGACCATATATCTTCGGATCCGAAATTTGAGGGTATATGGTGATATATGTGCATATATTATCATATATTATCATACATGCTCATATATTATTCATGTATGCTCGTATATGATCATATACGTCCATATACCCTCAAATTTCGGATCCGAAGATATATGATCATATATGAGATCATGTATGGTCATATATTGAACAATGTATGGACGTATATGACCATGTATGCCCATGTATTATCATATACAGGCCCATGTATGATCATGTATGCTCATATATATTTTTTTAGATGGGATGATAAAAAAAATCAATTTTTGGCTGTCATTTCTAGCAGAGTAAAAAATTGAAAATTGGTCCTTCCGAATGAGCAAAGGTGGTTGCGGTACACATGTGTCCAAATTTTTTTTGTAATAAATTCCAAATAATATGCTATCAAATAAAAATTTTAAATAACCCATTTCGTAGATAAACAACTGCATTATTTTAGATAAAAGTTCTCGACCTCTAAAAAAATTAAGGCATGCTTGCCCACATTTTACCAATCAACTCAGAACCATTTCCTGATTCTTTTTAACGATGCCCGTCCATCGATGTGTCTATATAATCCTAATAACCATATAAATTTTGTTTTCTCTGGTTCGAATAGCTCTACATTCACAACTACCTCACATAGGAAGTGCCTTTCTGAATTGAACTGAAATGGAATTTAGGTACAGAAAACCATATTTGGACCATATTTGGACCTAGTCCCCCATATAAACCCACTTTCTCGGTATTTGCTAAATAAAGTTTTTCGGAAACTTCATTCTATATTTTCCAATTTTTTCATAAAATAGGAACAGCACATTTCTCATTATACCCTACCTTCTAGGTCGTCAGTGTATAATGACACTCAGAATATTATGTAGTATTATGTATGTATGTTCGAAATAATTTACTATCATTTATCGATTTTTTTCAGTTTCATTTATTTATTCATTGGTTTGAAATTTAATAAAAATTTACCCACAGTTACCGTTATTACCCACAGTAACATTTATTACAAATTTAAATTTTGTTTGCTGTCTGTTTAAAAAAAAATATTTAAACAATTTCAATTTTTTTTTTTATTTAAATTGGTTGTATATATACAAAATTTTTCAATTCAAATTACAAAAACTTCACAGACATACACACACACAGACATACACAAACACATTCACACAAAAAGTGTCTATACCCTGTAGGATGCCTGGGGTCAAGTGTCTACAAGTCACCACTTTTGTCGACTATTTTGGGTGACTTTTTGGTGACATGTCCACAAAGCGTCTATACTTTTTGCATTCCTTTTTTGCAGCTGTGCTTGTTCTTGATTTTTTTATTTTGTTGAAAATACATGTGCATAGCTGCACGCAAAATTAAAGTTTTTAATAAAAATATAAACAAAAATGAATTTAAAAGTTAAATAAACAAATTTGAACAAAATATATAATGAGCAAAAGATATTACAAAAAACTTGTGAAAAAAAAAAAATTAATTTTGTATAAAAATAAAAATAGCAAGAAAGAGGCAACATTTTTTAGTGAAAATTGCAACTCTAGAGATTTTGTGGAGCCTGATGAAGATTTTACGGAGACTGTGGATGATTTTGTGCAGTCTTTTGAAGATTTGTCTACTCCAAAATAAAATTTGCACGAAATTTTTTTTACTTTAATGAAATTTATAATAAAAATTTTATTAATAAAATATCTAATTTAACAAAATAAATGCACCTGTTTAATCTTATTTCCTTCCTAGTGTGGAAATCAAGTAAAAAGTTCCAAAAGTGTAGACTAGAGTTACTAAAATGTACTAGTGAATCTATGGGTCCAATGTCAACACCTAGTCAATAGTTGTGTAGATTCGCAATGACATGCACATGTTAAATGTCTACAGCAGAAAGCTTTGGCTGAAGCATAATTAGTCAGTAATACTGGTGACAAGGTCACTACAGTTTCACTATCGACATTTCCTACAGAGTAGCTATGCATTCATACATTTTGTATTGTATGAGTATATTAAAAAAAGAAAAAATACAAAAAGGGAAACAGTTTAAAATAAATGATAAAAACATTTATTTTTAAGGAATTGGTAGGCAAAATTTTGACATTTATTTTAACTGATTATATCATTTGTTTTTTACAGATGTGTCAGTTGTTTAATCAACATTTAAAAATAAATAACAAAAATAAATATCAAAATTAAGTAGATCGGTTTTTAAATAAAATATCATTTCTTGTAAATTACATTTTCTGTTATTTTAACTTACAAACTATTTTAAGTGTATAAATGCGTGATCACAAGGGAAGAAGCGCTCCTCCTAACGGCCTGCCCTAACTTAGAAAATTTAAATTTAATATGTGGTACTTTGTGAAATTTTCGTCACAAACGTAATAAAAAATGGAATTCAAAAGGAAAAATGTATTCCCCCTAACTAAGTCTGTAATTTTAGCTATGTATTTCCTATCGTACGGAAAAAATGAAAACTTTCTCCTTATCACCCGATTCAAACTGGTAATTAAACAATGTTAATGAAATTATATTTTTGTATAAAAACTTGTGGTTTACAGTGTAAATTTATATATGTTATATTGTTATTTTGTTATTTGCAATAAATTAACATCATTTCGCTTGTTTTAATGTACATGCATACATACATAAACAATTATACTTAAGGGTGTGTGTGTGTGTCTGTAAATTAAGTTGAAATTTAGGTAAATTGTAGGTAAATATTGTTGTTATTGTTGTGGTTGCTGTTCATTTCATGCGTGGATATTTTTGCACTTTTATCGATTGACAATTTGCCATAGACGATGTAGGCTGTTGCAAAAGATTCTTGATTTATGGGAATATTTTGAATTATTTTATATTTTATTCTATAGCATGACATTTAAAGGAGTGTGAAAAAAGATAATAAATCTTTCAAAAATATATATGTATTTATAAAAAATATAAAAATATTTATTAACAACTATTTGTCGATTTACAAAATCAAGTTGAAAAGCAGTTTTTGCTTTTAAATTGTTATTACAAAAACGCTTGACAGCAAAAAAAAATACTCCCTTAACTAAAATAAATTTGTCAAAAAACAAGTAAGAGCGGCTAAATTCGGCTATGCCGAATCTTATACACCCTTCACTATGGTTGGGAAACAACTGAAGTTTATATATGGACATATATGGAATGGACAGATTTATATACAGACGCCTTTAAGAGGAAATTAACCATTTAGTTTGGTGATAAAACTTTGACTCGGGAGGATTTATGGTTCCAGAAAATAGGTATTTAAAAAAAATTTATGTTTTGAGCATAACTTTTTTGTATCTGAACCGATATTTTCGAGTTTTTTCAGCAAATATGTTATACTAAAGATTTTCGATCTTTTGCAATATAAGACGTATCCATAGGTCATATTACAGCTCTAGAATAGTGTTTGTTGTTTATGTATAAAAGGTGAAGAGGTGAAAGAAAAGAATTTCAACAAATCGTTAAAAGAAATCACTAGAACTGCATGTGTTTTATTTCTACAAAAACGTTTGATTTAGCTGGCAAATTTGCATTTGGGATTGTATTTCGCTTTTTTATTAAAAATATTTTTAATTTCTTTAGCTTAATTTTAAAATATAATTTTTTTTTATAAATTATTATAAGTTATGACCTAAAATAGTTGCACTCAAAGGGAAATTATGTATAAAATTTTCTTAATATATGAGAAGTAAAATGGTTTAAGAATCTTTTTTATAAATTCTTTTAAATCGGAGCAAAAATAGAAATAAAAACGTTTGTATTTTGTTTGTATCAGAGGGTTTTTATAAGAATTTTGATGTTTTTAGCCTATTTATGGATTATTTAATTATTAATATAAAATTTTATTTAAATTAATTATTAAATGTTAAAAAAAAACAAAAAATAAACAAAAAAAAGTGAATTTACCGGGATTCGAACACGCGACCCTTACACCTGTGGTGAAGGGTATAAAAACGTTTGTATTTTGTTTGTATTAGAGGGTTTTTATAAAAATTTTGATGTTTTTAGCCTATTTATTTATTTAATTATTAATATAAAATTTTATTTAAATTAATTATTAAATGTTTAAAAAAAAAACAAAAATAAAGAAAATAATAGGAAAAATGTACAAAAAAAAGTGAATTGACCGGGATTCGAACCCGCGGCCTTAGAGAAAAAAAATGTATTTGTTACATAGCTTCTAGACAACTGAGCTATTGAATTTCACACATAATCATCGTCAATAGAGGTACATATATAAAAGTCCTTCGTTCTTTAGAGATTTGTTTAGTTTTTATTTAAATGACAAACCTTTGTATGTATGTTGTTTGTGTATAAAAGGTGGAGATGAAAGAAAAGAATTTTAACACATGGATGTGTTTGTTAAGCGCAAAATTCTACATACATATTAAACAAAAGGATTTTACGGAAAAAATTAGAGGTAGTCCTGGTTTCTTGCTAATATCTCAGCCATTTATTAACCGATCTGTCTGATTTTTAATAGCAAACAGAAATGGATCACATGTAACAGAATTAAAAACTAATCAAGTCCTCATCATGTTTGGGTTCTTCGGAAAACCCATTTCAACACACAGACGGATAGACGGACATCGTTAAATCAACTTCGCTCTTCATAAGGACCCAGAATATACATATATACTTTATAGGGTCTAAGATCAATATTGTAGAAATTACAAACGGAATGACAAACTTCCACCTGTGGTGAAGGGTATAAAAAAAATCTCAACAAGATGTAAACAATTGCGCTGGCATTTACATAGTGGGTTAACTATTAGTTATATATAATTTTTATTTTTTTTAAACTAGTTTTTAAATTAAAGTTAACCCTGTAACTAGTATGAGAGCCACCGTTAATCGCTAAGTAATAAAGTTATAATTTATCATTTTCTTTCAAACATTTATTGTGCTCTCAGATTTTCTTAATTACTAAAACAATGTTAATGCACTTTAAATGAAAATAATTTGTAACATTAAGTTGAAATAAATTGTTAAATTTTATAATCCTGTACTTGTTTTTTTTTTGCTATGGGTTTAAAAAAGACACATAGAAAAATTAATGTGCGTAATATTTAAAAAAAAATTAACGTTAGCTTAAATAACAAACAATGATTAAATAAGCCAAAAGGCAGCACCCACAGTACACAACTCAACTGGGTTTTAGGCGTCGTCATAAATTATTAATAATAGTAGCACAATCAAGCACAATCTAAAAAGATTGTCTATACAAATTATACATAAATGCTGCAATTAATATTGAAGCCAAAAAAAAAATCAAATGTATTTAGAACACTTAAAATATTTAACTTTTAGCGTAACAATTTGCTTTGGTATGCGTATATGGGTGACAAATTTTAAAACGCTTTTATGGCCTTAAGCTAAAATCATATTAAGTTTTCAACATAAGTAGGCCTAAGGTGGTATTGCTGCTGTATTGTCAGTTTACTTGCAAATAATAAACTTTCATTTTACATAATCAAATTGAAAATTTATGTACATAATTGTTTTAAATTAAATTGTGTTGAAAGAAATTATCTTAAATATGTATTTGGCAAATGAATTTAAATTATGCTCAAACTAAATTGTATAATACTCAGACGCAACACAGTACATACTTCAATATAATGGAGAATTTGTTTAGATAACACTAGTTTACAGTAAAAACATGTGTCTTTTTTATATTATCATTAAAACATTTTTATTTCATCTTAGAAGATAAATTGTATTTTAAATGAATTTAGGAAATTCGAATTCGATTAACTTTTTAATTAAATAAATTTCTTTTTAGTAATTATTTTTTTTGAAATTCACTTCTAAGGAATTAATTTCTAAGGAATTCACTTCTAAGGAATTAATTTTAAGGATTTTTATCAATCATTAAATTTTATCATTAGTATTATATTATCACATTGAAACATTATTTGAACTTTAAAATTGTTGTCTAAAAAGTGACTCTATTTCATCGAACACAGAGCTTAGAATATTAAATTTTGAATAAATTTCCTGAACATCGAATTCGATAAACTTTTTAATCGAATGAATTTCTTCTTAAACATTCGCAGAGAATTATTTTTTTGGAATTCAATTCTAAGGTATTTTATCAATCATTAAATTTGATAATTAGGAATTTATTCCATATTTTTACACTACTTACAATGTGGAAATTCAATCAATCATTCGACTTTTTCATGCGATTGAGCAATTTGGTAACG
The DNA here is from genome assembly GCA_949748255.1 of Eustalomyia histrio. Classification (NCBI taxonomy): domain Eukaryota; kingdom Metazoa; phylum Arthropoda; class Insecta; order Diptera; family Anthomyiidae; genus Eustalomyia; species Eustalomyia histrio. The sequence goes on from OX456525.1 coordinate 6,033,784, forward strand.
ACATTCAATTTTCTGCTTTCGATTATTTAAAAAAATTTGAAAAATAAAAAGAATGTCATTTTATCAAATTAAATTTAAAGTTTTCTTACAAAAAAAATTGGCAAAAAGTGAAAAAGTTCCCAAAAATTTAAAAAAATTGTAAGTCGAAATAATCGCCCTTATTAAAAAAAATCGCTAAAATCAAAATCATATCGCTTATTAACGAGAACAGCGGCATAATTCAAAAAAAGCGATTTCGAGATAATTGGATTTAAAGTTTTCAATTTGGCCTAACTACTGAAAAATATACAAAACACTTTTGGTTGCCACTCAATGAGAGAAAGAGAGAGATTAACTCAAAAATTGTATTTTTTAAGTTATGACGATCTTCTCGTAAATGAGCGATATGGCGATTAAAAAAATATCCAAAATTTAAAATAATTGTCAAAATTATAAAATCACCCAAATTATAAAAAATCGCCAGTTTAAAAAAATTGTCAAAATTAAAAAATTGCTAAAATTGAAAATAATCAAAAATTTGAAAAAACCGTTTAAATTAAAAAAAAACGCATCAACTAAAAAAATTTTAAAAAATTTCAAAAATTGGAAAAATCGTCAAAATTAAAAAAGGTATATATAAAAAATCTAAAAAATCGCAGTCGAAAAAACCTTCAAAATGAAAAAAAAAAAAATGTTATATTTGAATAAAAATCTCCAAAATTAAATATCGCACTCTCTCTATCTGCAGTGAATAGTGTTCGATATAAACACGATCTCTAGCCAGACCACTGGTTCAAAAGGCGTTTCTTCGCGCTTAAGTTTTCCATTTATGGATGATTAAAGTTTTTTGACGCAATTCAATTTGAGTGAGTTTTTAATTTTGGCGATTTTTTCAATTTGGCGATTTTATTTAATTTGGGTATTTTTTTAAATATTTGGGTTTTTTTAATTAAGCGATATTTTTAAATTTTGGCGACTTATTTAAATTTAAGTGATTTCTTTTGAATTGTGGCAAATTTTTTTCAATTTAAATTTTTCAATTTTGTCTTTTTCAATTTTGCATTATTTTTTTTTCAATTTTGCAATTAAAAAAACCGCTTAAATTAAACGATTTTTCTCTAATATTAGCAATTCTTTTTTTAATTTTTCTTCAACTAAAGATTAAAACGCAGTTATTTGTTTTCCAAATTTTAAAATCGAAGAGAGAAAGTTGAATTTCACTCCCAAATTACTCAATCAAATGAAATAATATTGGACCAACTTATTTTTCATTGTTCGACTGAATTCCCAAATTTCTAAATCGATTGAGTAAAAATTGACGTATAAAGTCTTTTAAAATTAAATTGATTGGGACCAAATAAGAATTCGTTCCATTCGTAAAATTGTAGTATGAGAATTCAATCATTGAATTCTATGTTAAGGTGCTCAAACCCCCACTATTGTTCCATGTGATCTCAAGTGTAGGATAGATTAATCCATAAAAAAAATCAAAATTGTGATTTGCGAGCTTACCTGTTAAAAGTACATGAGAAGAAAATAGTCACACTTAGTGCAAAGAAAATTATTAATTATTCTGTAAACAAGTGTTAATAACAAATACTATTAACGGTGCATTTAAATGTCATGACCTTTTAATCGGTTATTTAAAAACATAATTTGTGGTGCAACAGTTCTCATACAGTTCTCATATAAATGTATTTACTATTTAACGCATTAACGCCCAAATTTAATCCAGCAAAAATAATTAAATAAAAGTGTATTTATATGACAGTGAATCTTTAAAACAAAGTTTTCCTGGGTGTCCTTAGCTGCATCCAAAGGGGCCCGGGAAGAGTTCGGAAAAATTTCTTTAAAAATAAGAATATAATAATAAATAATCTTCCATGTCAGTTGCCATAATTGTATTTAAAAAAATCAAAAAAAAAAAAAAAAAACATAAGGAAACTTATAAAAAGTTGTGGTATTCCCATTCTTAAGACTTTTCAGACTCCGGCATTTGTTTAATTAAATTCACATTATTTTTTTATTTATTCTATAGAACACGTTTTAAGATGCTAAACAAATCATCATAATGTGCTTAAGAATCAATTTTTCCTATTAAAAAACCACAGATACTAAGAAGCTTTTTTTATAGAAAACACCTCAAAATCCTAGATTTTTTAAGTTTTTCTAGGGTAATTTAATTGAATGATTATTCCAAAAATTTTATCTGGAAAATCATTTAAATTCTACAATTCCATTAGACGTATTTTTTTTATACTAATATTTTTTTCTGAAAGTCTTCCGATTTAAATGTTGTTATTTAAATATAAAAAAATTTTATAATTTGGTAGTCCGTCAGCCAGTAAAAATGTCTCGAGGGGTCCGTATAGTTAAAGTTTGTGGAAACCACTGCTTTAAAATATTATTAAAAAAATTTTTCGGTGTTTTAATTTTAATTTTAATATCCGACATATGGGCCTTTTTACCTTTGGCTCATTCTTATTTAACATGAGATTGGGCCGAAAAAAAATACGTATTTATTATCTCTGTACTATCACATATACAAATCCCAGCGATTAGGGAATACTTTTCTTTGAGTTTTGATGAAATTTTTTTCATTATAAAATTTAAAATATGGGATAAAATAAATTTTAGTGTAAATTTTGAACTAAATTAAAAAAAAAAAATTGCATGTGAGAGTATTTAAAAGAGAACTAAAAAATACAACAATAAAGTATTGCTGATGTTTTCGAAATAAAATGTATCACCAACACTGGAAAATAGTAACTATGGTTAGACAGGGATGGTTAGTGTGTGAGTTGCCCCTTATTTAGTAATATTTTTATTTTTTTTTTTCACAAATTATACAAATTTATTTTTAATAAAATTTTTATATGAATATGAATTATATGATCTAAAATCCTATTAATACCATTGATTTACCAAAATAACAGATCTATAATATTAAATAAGTTTCTAATAAAAATTGCATTTCATAAAAATTTAACAAACCTTAATTTTTTTGTACCAAAGTACCAAATTTGATGTACCACAAATTCAAGTAACAAAATCAAACTTATTGCTTTAATTGAAGATTTTCCTTAGAAAAATATAACAGTTTTTATCAAAACTAATCTAATTTCTGTTAAAGACAGTTTCAAAGTTTCCATCTTATTAAATTTTTGTTCCATTTAATATTGTCAAAACTATATCTAAGTATCAACAACATTTGTAAATGTATAAATATTGAATACAGTAGACTCTGGATAAATGAAGTAACATAAAATTGATTGAATAATTCTGAAATATAAATATTTTTTACTTTAATTTAAATCTCTATGACATAAATCACATTTGGAAAATTTTATTTGTGTGTTTCTTGATTAATGAAATATATAATGGAAATTATGAAAATTCGGAATTGTTTTTTAGTAAAAAAATACTCACCTTGAGAGGAACGAAGGAATTGCCAAAAATTAATTTATTTTCAAGTGATATGAAAGAAAATGATAAGAGAATGCAGTAAATTGAAACACCATAGTGAAAAATTGTCAAATTTTACTTCAAAAGCGAATTTAAGGAAAAAAACTAGTAATAATAGTAAAAGCTAGTCATCTTGTAATTTTTGCTAACAAATTTTTTCACTTATACTAGTACTTATAACTATGACGCTGCATAGTTATTTTAATGCTTAACGATTTCTTAATTCAATTATTAAGGGCCTACTGTACTTATTTTCCTTCATTCTGTCTTTAAATGCTGCAATGCTCAATTTGGTTTATATTCCTTTTATAGGTTTTCCTCTCCCCCACAACAAGAGTACTGATAAGAAATTAACATTAAATTAAATTTTGTTGAACAACTAACAAAGACAATATTTTTTGCCATGCAGCCGTAACTCTTTGTAATGACTGAAAAACAGAACAAATATTTTGGCACAAAAAGTTTTATGTTGTTTTTTTTTTCAGAAGAATATATACAACATTACTTAGAATTTAGTACGATAAAATACAAACAGAGATAAAACTATAAAACGTCTGTTCCAAATTTGTGAGACTGGCTTGCTAGTGGACAACACTTGAGCCAGTCTCACTAATTTTTTTGCACAAACTTGCGTACACACGCATGGTGGGTGCTTCATTTCGGCCAAAACTTCTTTTCAACAAACGCGTAGTTTGGGCAACATGCAGCACTCAATTTGGAAATAAGTATAATACTGACTGTTAGTCAAAATTTCGAACAGAAAAAAATTTATTAGTGTCAAAATTACATATGATTTAAAAATATACCTGTATTTGGACTACCCTGTATAGAGATTAGGCTATAACCAGGGCGATCTCAATTACATTTCACTATTCTTCACTTGTGTAATTTGTTGATATTAATAATTCTATCAAACTACTCACGTTTGTGGGATTAAACTTTTTCTTGGAAAATTTCAAAATATTTTAATACCAGAAATGGGGAATTAAAAGTATTTCTGTTTACTTAATTACAGGGCAATTACTCAATTTCATCCATTACATGTTCATAAAAAGTGTCCAGATTTAATTGCGTTATATTTAAGAACACAAAAATATTCATTATTCCCCATGTCTGGTATTAAAAAGTGTTGAAAATTTTCAAGGAAAAGTTTAATCCCACAAACGTTACCGAAAGTCTGATAGAATTATAATTATGAACAAATTACACAAGTGAAGAATTGCAAAATATAATTGAGACCGCCCATGTCTGGGATATAATTCAGTAAAAACAAGTTTAAATTCTCAAATTCAAATATCTCCAATATCAAAACAATTAAAAAAGCAGGAAATATGAATCAAAAGTGCATTTAAGCTATGGCAACAAAAATCTGGTTGCCTTAATAATAATTCGGTATTAACAACTAAAAAATTCGATTACAACAATCGAACTATTCAAATGGCCATAAATTCGATTAACAGCATAGAATTGCGTTATGATCATAAATTGAATCAGAAAATTATACTGAGTCCATCAGTAAGTACTCAATACAGCCAAAAAGTGGTTGTCAATTTAGTGTCAATTTCGCTAAATTTCGCAATTTCCCAAAAGCGAAAATCGCAATAACTTCTTAAATAATAACATTAGATCCACATTTTAACTTAATAAGCATTTTTATTTAACTGATAGTGTTATTTAGAGCAAATATCGATTAATGGATTTCTTGATTAGTCTTCAGATCTTATTGTGCCATATCGCCTAAATAAAGCGATAAATAATTTTTTTTTTTAATATTTTTGCCATAGTAAGTTATCAATGCCAAATATATTGTATAATATGTATATTGTATAATATGTATATTGAGGAAAGAACATTAGAGTGCTAAAGGTGGGTCTAGATCAGTGCTGTTCAAAAATAAAAATGTAGTTGTGTTCGTGAGAAAATGAGAATTGCACTGTAAGAAATGTTCAATGGGTTAATAGCAGTGTTAGTATCTGAATGAATTTTTTTTTATTGAAAATATGAAACTGTTAATTTTTGTGTAAAACTGTTTTAAAGAAATAAAAATTAAACAAAAATTAAATTTTTGAAAGGAAAAAAATAAATAAAGGGTGTCCCAAGAAGAACGCAATTTTTAAATCTGGCAACATTCGAAGTGTCATTGTTTGACATTTGAACAATTGTAATTGTTTGCTAGTAGAAGGTACAAGGTTAGTAAAAATGGAGCGCTACACGAATGAACAACGCATTCTCATTGTGAAATTGTTTTACCAAAATGGTGAAAGTTTTGCGGCTACAGTTCGCAAATTGCGATCAATTCGGGGTCACAATAATGCTCCAAAAGAGTCAACTGTAAAGAGATTAATGGATAAATTTGCCGAAACTGGGTCTGTTAGTGATGTAAAGACAACAACGCGCCATCGACCAGGTCGATCGACCGAAAATGTCGCAGCTGTACGTGATGATGTCGCTCAAACTCCATCCACCTCAATTCGACACCGAGCTCAGCAAATTGGTGTCTCCAAATCCACTTTGCAGCGAATTTTGACGAAAGATTTGCATCTTCATGCATACAAAGTTCAATTGACTCAGGAACTGAAGCCAGCTGACCAATGGACAGCGAAGGGAGTTCGTTAATTGGGTATTGGAGAGACAACATGAAAATGCTGATTTTGCCGATAAAATCATCTTCAGTGACGAGGCCCATTTTCATCTTGATGGCTTCGTCAATAGGCAGAATTGTCGCATTTGGGGTGAGGAAAATCCTCGAGTGATTCACGAGAAGCAAATGCATCCTCAACGTGTCACTGTGTGGTGTGGTTTTTGGGCTGGGGGAATCATTGGACCTTTTTTTTTATGAAAATGAGGCAGGCCAAGCGCAAACAGTCAATGGTGTTCGGTATCGTGAAATGATAACCAGTTTTTTCTTGCCTAGAATTGAAGAAATTAATGTGGAGGGCATGTGGTTCCAACAAGACGGCGCCACATGTCATACAGCCAGAGAAACAATTCAATTGCTGCATCAGTCATTTCCCGGTCGTGTTATTTCGCGTTTTGGAGATCAGAATTGGCCGCCTAGATCGTGCGATTTAACAACATTAGATTTTTTTCTTTGGGGTTTTTTGAAGTCGATGGTTTACGCGAATAAGCCGACGACGACTCAAGCCTTAAAAGAGGAAATTGGACGCTGCATTAATGAAATACCGCAGCATTCATGCAAAACGGTCATTGAAAATTTCATTAAAAGATCGCGTGCATGCCAGCAAAGCCGCGGCGGCCATCTGCACGATATATTGTTCCATACATAACCTCATTCTGTCTACTTTACGATATAATAAAGTTTCACGATTTTTTTTTTTAATATCTGTGTTTTATTTAAAATTTAAAAATTGCGTTCTTCTTGGGACACCCTTTACATATATATATATATATATATTAGGGTGTCTTTTTTATTGTAAAAAAACAAAAAGTTGAAGATTTTTTTAATTAATATTAAAGATTTCATTATATTTACATATTAATAAAATATCTTTAATATGTTGGATTTCTTATGTTATTCTGTTAAAAAAAATGCAAATTTTGGAAGGAAAAACACATACATTTGTTCGGAATAAATGAATGAACCATCGGCCTCGAATTTTTCAAAACATATCAACTTTTATTTTAAAAAAAGGGTTTTTTTATTAAGTCTATTAAAGATTTTTATAGATCTTGTAGTATCACAAAATATTTTTCGTACATTGCTATTAATTTTTTTCAGTGCATTGAAAAAAAAATCAGCATACATCCGCTTCACATGTTCACTCGTCGCTGTTTCAGTGACGACTAAAAGCAAGAGCGTAAGAATACATGTGAGTTGAGCAGGGGACAATTGTCCCATGTAATGAACAGCACTGGTCTAGATCGGTTAATTTTGATTGTTAAAAATATCGGCATTAACTACTTATACCGTCTTCATGTTGTACTGAAGGGTGTTAAAATGCTATACTGAGAATAGAATTTTGAAATATATTTAAGTAATTGGGAAAAATTCCTACAAATTGACACTTTCCTACTGATAATTCAACCAGGTCAGTGTTCTATCCACTTTTCATAGATCCCGAAATGGGCTCTTTAGAGTTATACTCCCCGTATGGTTATGTCTTTTCTAAATTGGGACAGATGATATGCTTAAACATAAGTTAAATGCAAGAAAATTGGAGAGAAAAAAAAAAAACTTAATGTCACTACTTTGTAGTTGGTGTAGGCTGGATGCATTGCTTGATTGTGCTTGTACGATATGTAGATTCAGACAAGAGTACTACAAATAATGAAATATAATCTACCACCACCCTACACTAGACTATAAGTCTGAAGTACATAATGGCAACATGTTGTTTATATGTTTTAGATAATTCTGTCGCACATATGTAGTCATGTTAGAAGCTACTGTTGTCGTTGATGCTGTTGGTTGTGTATTGGAGTGGCAAGACTGCACATTTTATGTTTGAAAATTATGATGCTGACAATACTGCATTAAGGCATTCATATGGTTTATCTCATTTTATATTATGTAACTAATACTTAATGTAACCAACAAATATTTACTAAGCTTCAATATAAATTTCGCAAGATGAAATTCAATTAAAAATGATTCGGATTTCATTAACAAAACCAAGAATGTGTAAGTGAGCCACAAAAGCCTCCTAAGGAACTATTAACAGGGAAGGTTTGCTGTGTGGTTCATTACGATTTGAATGAAATTTGGATGTAGGGTCAAATTGTCATCTTTTTTAATTTTTTCTTCATGTTTGATGTATAACTTAAAAATGTGGGTTTCACAATAGATGGCGTATCTCTTACACATGGTTTGTGTATTTAATAACTTATTTCGCATTTTGGAGGATCATTTATTCACCTTGGTCAAGGAACCAAATAGTGTAAATAACTAAGTTTTTTTTTTGCCTCTAAAATGTAGAATTTTGTGCCAATAAAATTTTTTAAATTTGAAAAAAGTACATCGATTGCTTACCGAAGCTTATCCTGAATATGTTCCATTTCAAGGTGCAGGATATGGTAAGTGCGGTTCAGAAGACAAACCCAACCAAGTTTACCAAAAAGTACGAAGATGATAAATATTGTTGGCAAACTCGAAAAAAGCTTGCAAAATCATTGGTATTCACTCCAGCGGCAATTTCCAAACGTTTGCAAGCAGTAAAATTCAACCATATTCAAGGAAATTGGGTGGTACACGAGTTGAAAGACGATTTTGCATGTCCGAAATGCTGCTTGGACGCTTTAAAAAGAAGTAATTTTTGCTTCGAATCATTTGTAGTCATGAAAAATTGATCCATTACGACAATCCAAAACGCATTGGCTGAAAAACGTCTAAAATTTGTGACCATAAATGAAGCCGTAATTTTTCATAACGACTGAGCTTGGCCACATCTTGCCAGGCCGGTTAAAAACTATTTAGAAAATAGTGGTTGGGAAGTATTGCCTCAACCACCTTATAGTACAGATCTTGCCCCGTCCGACTTCGATTTGTTTCGATCGATGCAGAACGCCCTCGCTGGAATACTCTTCACTTCAGAACAGTGTATCAAAAAATGGCTAGATTCGTTTTTGGCCTCAAAAAATGAGCAGTTCTTTTGGCGCGGAATCCATACGTACGATGGAATGAATTTATATTACACCAATGTTTCACAATTAACGCCCAAAAAATAAATATAAAAAATTTGGGTATCAAATAATACGTATTTTGAAGACATATCCAATGGAATGCTAAAAATATTAAAAAGATTCAAACATAAAATTTTCAGATAACTTTAAAGCTCATTTTGCCCTCATAAAAATCAGTTTGAAGCAATATTTTTAATATTAACAATTTTTTTTTTTATATATTTTTATGTTATCTGTCTCACCTTGTAAGAAAATAGCTGGTTACATCAATACCTGCCATAACAGACAACTTGAAAGATAATTTCATTCATTAAATTTACAAGGAAAGTTTTCCTTCTACATTGTTTTTTATGTGGTTTTCTTTGTATGCGGTAAATGTTTAATGTGAAAAGTTTTCCAATAGAATCTACTCATGCATACACGTAATTATTTTGTTAACAAAGTTTGCTTTGTAAAAACACGCCAAAGATTGTTGTTTTTTTTTTTTCGTTGTGTTGTGATCTAATTCTCACCCAAAATCTGACCTTATTGAAAGTGCTTACCGTATTATTACTCGTAAAGTTGGCATTTAACATTTAATGCATTGAGATTAATAAAATTTATTATGCAATTTAAATTCGAAAACAAAAGAACAATTGAAGTTGTATTTTAAGATTAATAAAAATGACTTGATAACAAACCACACCCTGATTTATCAATGAAGGTCTACGATAAATTACACATGTGGAAACAGTCTACAAATTATACTCATAAATAAATTTTGATATTTTAATATTAAATGAATTGTTACAAAACTTATGAGAAAACATAAACATGTATAAAAAAAAAAACATTTAAATATAAATATTGTCGATGTGCCTGCAAAAAGTTCTATGTGCATTTTAAAGGTAGCTTGATGCGGGTCGGGGTCACGCAGAAAAAACATGGTTGCAACATGATCACTGCTACTACGGACGGATCAATAAGTCCGTGACTTTTCGAACTTCCCTCGCAGTTAAATGAAATGCAACATTGCTCCCATCAAGTACCACCTTTTAATAGACAGCGAGTTCCGTCATTTACTTTGCGTTTAACAGCTGTTCAAAACATACAACCTCGTGGGTTTTTTTAAAAATGTAAAAGAGTGAATTTCGAGTGCTCATTAAACATTATTTTTTGCGAAAAAAACCGTCAATCAAACCAAGTAAAAGCTTTATAAATACTATGGGGACTCTTGACAAACGATTTCAATGGTAAAAAAGTGGTTTACTGACTTTCGTTGTGGCCTTACAAGCACGGAAGATGTTGAACGTTCTGGACGCCCAGTTGAGGTCTCTACACCAGTGATCGGCAATCATAGCACTCAGGGGCCGAACACAATCGGCAATTTACACGTACACTACACGAATGTCAACAAATCTCACAGCTAAGAGCATTTGTGCTCTTAGCTGTGAGATATACAATTATTTCATTCAGTAGCACGCTAACTTTCAACAGAGCAAGTATATGCCGCTTTGTGGAAGAAATAAAGTACACTCTAAAAAATTTTTTTTTTATTATAGGTATTTTTTTTTAATGTAGGTATTTATTTTGTTTTTCGTTTACATTTTAAATTCAAAATGTGGAACGTTGAGTGGGAAGAATTTTCTTGAATTATATTAAATGAGACAGAGTGCCTTGTATGCAATCAAAAAATTATTATTATCATTATTATGAATTATTTTTTGTAATAGAGAAAACAAAAACATGAACTATTTTAATTCAATGAATACGAATATTCTTTTAACGATTAATTCATTTATTAATTTATTCGTTCATTCATTTATTTATCTGGAAAGATAAAATAATTTCTTACGGTGTAAAACACCAATATTCTCTCTTTCTGCCGACCACTGCTCTACACCCAAAACAATTGAAAAAATTCACGATATGGTGTTGACCGATCGGAGATTGAATGTGCGATAGATTGTGGAAGACATAGGCATCTCACATGGCTCAGTGGTTTCAAACAGAAAGCTTTTCGCAAGATGGTTGCCGCGTTTGCTCACAATCCACCACCAGTGGAATCGTGTGACAGCTTAGTTTCCATGGCGAAAATCCATGAAGTAGACTACAAATGAACCCCTTATTCTTCGGGTTTTGCCCCCAGTGACTATTTCCCATTTCCAAACCTAAAGAAATGGCTCGGTGGAAAGAGATTTAGCTCCAACGATGAAATTATTGATCAAAATATGCCTATTTTATGGACCTCGAAAAATCCTGGCGTTAAACGCAAAGTAAATGACGAAACTTGCTTAAAATTTGACAGTAGTCTATTAACAGGTGGTACTTGCAGTGTTGCTTTTCATATAACTACGAGGGAAGTTCGAAAAGTCACCAACTTATTGATCCGCCCTCGTACATTAAAAAATGCTTGTTGCATTCGGGTATCATTGTCATAATAAAGTTATTAGTTTATAAATAGTTTCTAATTATCAATAACGTCGCTGAGTTTTTCCATTTTGGGCAAAAAAATGCCCAATTCCTGCGAACGGCGCCGAATCAATAATTCACGATCATCAACAACACTGGCGGATACTGCTGCGATATTTTCCTCTGTCCGCACAAGATTCAGAATAGCCGCCTCAGAAGGTGGCTCAAACTGACCATAAAATGGAAGAAGTCCACGATGCACTTTCTTAACCGAGCATGAATTTTATAATAAAATTCAATAATCTGCAAGCTTTGTTCGTTTGTCCATGGTTAAATTATAGATCAAACTGAACATGTTTGACAGTAACATGTTACACGAAAAAGAGCTGAGCTGCCAAAAACAGTGTTGCCAAAAAGAAAGTTGCTAAAAAATTAACCTTTATAACTGTAGGGACTATATTATAATAAAATTATGGTTATATTATTGTCATAATATCATAACTATATTATAAATAGGAATATGGTTCGCACAATCATAATCCCATATTTTTTCTCTGCGTGTAGTAAATTACGACACTTTTAAGATATGCCAACAATATTTAAGTAAATTTTCTATCATATGAATAAAAAAATTCATATTTCCTAAAAATCTTAGGTTGTATTTTCTGTTTTAAGAAAAAATCTGACAAGTAAAAAAGGCTCATTTCATTTTAAACTACTTTTTTCATTTTTCCAAAAAAAAAAAGAAAAAACGAATAAGCTACATGAAAAAGGAAAGTATTTTATAATAAAGAAAATTTCCTAAGAAAAAAACACAAAACTCGTGTTAATTGATGGCAAAGATTTGTTTTTGTCCATTTTTAAAAACACCGATAAAATGTACAATACAACAAAAGAAACATAAAATTGCCTGTTAACAAAAGACAAGTATAAAAACTGAAACTAAAATAGCAATTTAACACAGATACGTTTAAACGTAGCCATATACTACAAGAATATATAAATGTATATTCTGTAAATATTGGCAACGTGCCTATAAAGTGCAAGCTCAAAAACTCAGCAACACATTCGCATACAAAATACTAAAGACACAATTGAAAGTCTCATAGCAGCACAAAAATTTTGGTCAAAAGTTAAAATAAAAAAAAAATAATCATACATATCTACATAATATATACAAATGAAATAAAACAGGACAAAAGTTCATTTAAATCCATGTTCGCTCTGCAATATAAAGTTTTAAATAACAAATAATAAAAAAAGACGAGATTAAATTGTTTTTTGATTTGAATTTTGTGTTGTCTTTTGTCATTTTCATTTTCCAGTTAAAAAAAATCGATTTTTGCATTTAAATTATTTCATTTAATTTCCTGTTCTTTAAAGACATTAGCAAAAGTTATTTTTACTAACTAAATGAATGCATGTTGTGAATGGTACACCGCACATGCCAGCCACTTAACTAAGCAACATTCTTTTTTGGTTACAACTGAAAATCTGATTTTGATTGTTCAGCACACCGACGAGAATACCAATTAAATTGATATATTGCTGAAGAATGAATGAATGAATAAATGAATGAACGAATGTTTGCCAAAGTAGTAAAGTTGTTGTAATTCCAACTACTGTTTTTCTTAGAGATGTAAAGACATGCAGAATGATTTGGTTAATTTTGCGGTCGAAACTATAACAAATATGTGGTAATTACTACATGCCTTGTTTAAATCATAGGTAAAGGATAAAGCAAACTAAAAGAAAAAAAAAATAAAAATATACAATCCTTAGTTTTGAAATAACAAAAGCGGTTATATAAGCAACAGCGCACAGTGCTTTGTTCACATATAGTGAATCGCCAAAATTAGAGGAGTTATCTTAGAAAAATTTAATCTGGTAGGCTACTTTAGGATATGCCAATTAAGAAAAAAATCGACAAATTCGGTGCAACAACATGACTACCTCTCATACATCCTTAATTTTAAAACTTTAATTAACAAATGTTTGTAAAATTTTGCATTTAAGCTCTGTGGTGAATTTTGTTTCAATTGGGGCAAGTACATGCCTACCTTTTATATATCTTTAACTTATAAAACTAAATTTCAGCTACATTTATGATCAGAATACACTAAGAAATGATAAATATTTCTAAAATAATGCATCTAAGCTCTGTGGAAAATGTTGTTTTATTTGGTGCAATGACTTGCCTATCTCTCATATATCCTCATTCTTAATAACTATGTTTTAATTTCTAATAATCATTAAAATTACACTTTTTAGCTCTGTGGCAAATTTCGTTTCATTTGGTAATTTTTTGTTGACAGCTCACAATTTACCAGTTATAGAACAGGAAATCATGTCAAAAGTCTGAATTATTTATTCCCTGATCAGAAAAAATTATACCTCGTTGGAAAGGTACTTAAAATATCTTTTTAGAAATGTTATTTATTAACCCTTTCGTATCATGATGTTTCAATTGTTGTATAACAAAAATACTCGTATATAAAAAAGTCATATAATTTGTTTTTTACATTTTCTTAGACTTATATGATGTGATAAAGCTGAAAAACATAACATGCAATGATATATGACGATGCATAGCGCTTTATTAGCAATTGTTCAATAATCAAGTATGATATATAAATATATATCGTTACATATACAATAATACAACACAATAATCCATGCATAGATACAAAAAAATAACAAAAAATTTGGTAAAATAATTTTCGTTTATTTCGTTCGTATGCGGATTATTTTGAGAGTATATCAGCAAACATTACCAGATAATGAGTCTAGTAAAACTCCAAGGTTTTCACGAATTACCCTTTATATTATAATTCTAACTTTTTTATATGGGATGTCCCAAAAGGTCATGCTTACGTGCAAGCTTACGAAAAATAAAGAATAATGGGTTACGCGTATGCATATAAATAATTAGTTACTAATAACCAATTATTCCCAGCAAAAAAAAGGTGCAAAAGAAGAGAAACAGAAGCAGTGATTTTGATTCCGATGTTGTGAAAATTTGGAAGTTTCCTTTTATAATCCTTTTTCATTGCATCTAAAGCCCTTCTTATGGTTTAGTGAAAAATGAGATCTTTTGATCTTCCCGAATAAATTTTGAATTTTAATTTTAACAGGACATTAGCAATCGGGCCTAAGACTCATTTTCACAATCTTCTGTTAGCTTCTATCTGAGAATTTAACTAGCACATATGTTGTTGTTTCTAGTAAATTGTACGTTAAAGATTGAAACAAATCACTTTAACTTAAACCATAATTATACTATAAGTTTAAAATTTTTATAGAAATATATATGATAAGTGTTTAACTTTGGTTGTTTTCAAAATAAGTTACCCGTGATAGATTTAAAAAGTGTTAATTTTCATTAAAAATCACATTTTTGGAAGTTGTGAAAAAGAACTTCCTTAGAAGAAAAAAATCAGGACTAAACGATATTTTGGAATCAATGAAAAATTAATTTCTTAAGAATCACTTCCATTTATTTTTGCTGGGTTATTTATTTTTCGTAAAAAATTCAGTAACACATTATTTTTTAACTCCTGGAAACGAATTATAATTGAACTTTGAGTAAGTGATGCAGTGTTGTGAATCTCAATTTCTAATCCGCTTTTCTTTTAAATGGAAATATATAACTTAACGCTTGACGGCCAATGGTTGATAAATGTCCCATTTTAAATTTTTCTCATATTTGGCCCATTTTTTAATCAATTTTCTTAAATGTCACTTGAATCGACAGATGATAGTTGTTTCTTTCACAAAATACTAACCATTTGGATCAATTCGGTCTCAGAGCCAATAGAATCGCCACAAGTTCATAAATAAATATATGTGTTTGCATAATTTTTGGAACACATTTTCTCGTGTCCTATTGGACAACACAGGGGATCAAAATTTTGGTAGAACATAGTCCATTCCTTTAATTTTCAGAAACATCAATATATTTGGAATTGGTTTACTACATTTCTTAAATATCCCATGGGTGATCAAAGGTCAAAAAGAGGAAGTTTTTGCTCAGTTTTCAAAATTTTTTTGTACACATTGAAATTCAAGTAATTTTTATTTGATTTGATTTTTATGGATTTTTCTACTGATTCCAAATTCCAAAATTTTATATTTCTTTACTATTTTGAAAAATTGTATATAAATGATATTTCAGAACAACTCGATTTTTGCACCAAATTATTTTAAAATGTTTCGTCATATTCGTGATGTGAATACCAAAATTAATTATAAAAGATGTGTCATAACACACACAAGTTAAAATAAATTAATTAGACACTATTCTAAACTAATTTGTAGGCTTTTTCCTGTTCACATACATGCCAATTTGTTTTATTAAACTCTATTAATTCATAAATTAATAAAATACACATTAAGAAATAAAGTTATTTAAATTTTTAACAGTGACTAATTATTATTTATTTTAAAATAATAAAAAAGGTAAGCGATTACAGGTAACTTATTATTGTTTAATTTAAACTAATAAAATAAGTAACATTTTATAGGTTATAAATTATTTTTATTTTGAAAATAATGCTGAACGTAAGCAGTACTCATTACAAAGTAATGTATAAATTACTGATGTGTCATTACCATGGTTGTGTTGGGATATTCATGTCTGTTCGTTGAAATGGTGATCACAGCGCAAAGCCAAAGCTGCTTTGCCCGTTTTAAACCAGATTGTTTGTTATACTTTCGAGCAGTTTAGGCTGCAAATGAGCATAATTGGTCTAGTGGTATAAATTTGCACGAACTTGTTTTTTGGGTGTAGGAATACGAAATATGCATGAGCTAATTTCCAAAATATTCGTTATGAATATTCGTAGTGATTTTTTACTTATTTTTTTTATACATTTTGACACATTTTTCTTAAACTACTGAATCGATGAAAAATCAATGTTAAATAATTGGTTGTTGGCCGAAAAATTTTAAAATAATTCAATAGAAACATAGTTTAATGAGGTTTATTTTATAAAACGGCTGTAAGCTAGTGTAATTATACAATTTTTAACTGGGTTAAGCTGGGCTGAAAAAAAGAGTAATCGGAATTGAACATACTTCCCACAACCGACTCATGTACACATACACACAAAAAAAAAACGGATATTCACTTAAGCCCGAAAGTCGACTTATTTTGCGCTCTAAAAATTTTTAGCTAAATAAATAATTACATTCAGTAAAAGATAATTAATCATTTGATTAACAAAATTACGTTTATTCTAGTTTTAATATCCGTTGATTACTTTTTGCAGATTATTATTTGTAATATGAATACAAAAATTAGTAGATAAACATGTTAGTTTTAAAAATAGTCATTGTAATTATCTGTTATCTGTGTGTTCATGTCATACCAAACGCATAAATCACTTTATGAACAAAAATGTTGTAATACTTGTATAAATGGTAAAGGTACAGGGTGGCGCAAAAATAACCTTCCCATGTTTTTTGGCTGTAATTTAAAAAAAATTAAAAACTTTGATTCTTCTTGTGGATTATTTTTATTTGGTCTTTTAATTTTTTTTACATCAAGTCGAGAATATGATGTCATGTAAATGGCCGCCGCCACAGTTGATTGTCATTTGAGCCCTTTTTATGGCATTTTCCATCACTTTGGCCAAAACTTCCGGCGATAGGTTCTCACATTCTTGACGGATATTGTCTTTAAGAGCTGCAAGAGTCTGAGGCTTGTTGACATAAACCCGCGACTTCAAAAAGCCCCAAAAAAAGAAGTCTGGAGCGGTCAAATCAGGCGATCTTGCTGGCCAGTGCAAATCGCCAAAACGGGAGATTAGGCGCCCGGGAAATGCATCCTTCAGCATATCGGTTGTGGCACGTGCAGTGTGTGGCGTTGCACCGTCCTGTTGGAACCACATGTTTTCCAATCCCAATTCATCAAGTTGCGGCAAAAATAACTCGTTGATCATTGCTCTGTAGCGCTCATCATTCACAGTAACCGTTTGGCCCGCGATGTCTTCGAAGAAAAAAGGTCC
The DNA here is from genome assembly GCA_949748255.1 of Eustalomyia histrio. Classification (NCBI taxonomy): domain Eukaryota; kingdom Metazoa; phylum Arthropoda; class Insecta; order Diptera; family Anthomyiidae; genus Eustalomyia; species Eustalomyia histrio. Next base: position 6,051,267 of record OX456525.1, read on the forward strand.
GATGACATCTCCAGCGAAAACAGCACACCATACAGTGACTTTGAGCGGTTGTAATGGCTCTTCGTGGGTTACACGCGGATTTTCAGTGCCCCAGAAGCGTAAATTTTGCTTATTTACGTACCTGCTAAGATGGAAATGGGCCTCATCACTCATGATTATTTTTGATGGAAAATCATCTTCATTATTGCTCAAATAAATAGTCACCAATATTCCGCGTTCTGGAGCAGTGTAGCGTAACATTGTTTATTAACGTTTATTTCGCATGTGTTTACTACACAAATGTCAAAACAGAACTGACATTAGGGGCCAATCGCAAAATTTATAGCATTTTCTGATAGGAGGATTACTTTTGCGCCACCTTGTACATACAAAATATTTAATGATTTTGTTTAAGAACTTTTGAAAAAATTAAATAGAAAAATGTTTTAAGTTTACCTACAGATTTTTATGGAAAAAAATCCAATGCGTAATTTTTAGTAAATCTAAGATTAAAGTGTCTCAATAAACTATAAATCTAGTGTTCAACTAAGAAAAACAAAAACACAAAAAAAAACCCTGAATTTTCTTTTAAGATAAAAAGATGTTTATATGGTTTTTATGTGACTAGAATGTCCCTTTTGGTTTTTTTTTTTTTTTTTTTTGCATTATTTTAGAATGTAGCAGAGCAAAACAGCAACAATTCATGTATCAACACCATTGTTACTTGTCAACGATAAAAAATTTTATTAACCTTGTTTAAAAACAATAAATGTTTAAACCGTTTGTATGCGTTTATTTAAGAGAGGGTGACAATTCTGTTAATTATGTACTTAACTTTGACAAGGTTATTATATGTTTTTTTCATGTTTTACACTAAAGACTAGATTTATTTAAAAAAAGATCCTCTCATAATTATACACTTAAACAAATAAGTATATCTGGAATGTATTAGAAGGAAAAAAACTCAAGCCGATTCCATATCAAGGATCCTGAAGAGTTGTGAAATCGTGGTTGCTGATGATTTTAATGTTTACAACTCTTCCTTGATCGAACATTCGAGTCACTCAACTCCTGTTGGCGAATACGTTCGCTATGTACCACAACTTGGCGCAAGAAGTATGTAAACCAACACTTAATACGAGGGTTGAAGATCAACACCATAATGCCTTCTACCTCTTCCTCACTTCTCAACAGGAAAAATAGGAAGTGGTAATGTTTTCTGCTCTCGATAATTCGGATCAATGCACCATTTCTATATCTTTTTCGTACTTCGACCTTCATAACGTTTCAGCAACAGCTACGAAGCATTTTATTTTTATGTATGAACTGGACGTTTTTTTTTCGGCACTGCAACTGGAAAATTTTTATCCTCGATGCTAATGGCTGAATACCCTATACTGTTTTTGATGAAATTATTCAGTCCTATTAAGCACATTTCGGCAAAACCAATAGATAAATGTTGGGTTCACCAGTCTTGCAAAAATGCAGTTAAATTTAGATATACAGCGTTTTAAAATTGGCGTAATAACAAAAATGCAAATTCTGATCTGCTACGCAAAACAGACGAGAACCTAGAGCATCAATATACAGAGAGAAATTTTGTCACTTTCCAACTGAAATTCGGTAACTGCGTCTAAAGTTGTTTAGTACAACTGAATGTTTATTTCGACAACAATATTTGATTAATATAACTAAATTTTGGTTGAAGCACCCAAAATGTTCAGCAATAGCATATAAATTTGTTTAGACTAATCAAAATAAACTTTTTAAATTGGTTGCCACTTTATTTTGCTGTGCGAAGGTACCTACACGTGAAAAGCTTCTTTACAAACAGCATCTTTGTTTTAAAGTTCTTTCTACTCCTCAGGATAGTAAGAGCATTTGGTGAATCGTTAAAATAGTAATGGATAATGCTAGTTCATTTATACCAACTCTAAATATGGATGACCAAATATACACCAATCCGATTGATAAGGCTAATCTTTTCCTTAAACTGTTCGCAAGATACTTATTTCTGCTAGAAAGCAATCAATTACTGCCTGAACTCGAAAGAGTACAGTACAGTCTAAGAAATTTTTTGGAACTCGTGGAGTTAAAAGTGTTTAGGCGAATAAATAAGGTAGCGGGGCCGGATCATATACCAGTACTGCTGCAAACACAGTGATCTTCGACGCTTGCTCGTCTATTACCTCGTCGTATCGTGCGGGTGTTTTCCCCTCATTTTGAAAGGTTGCCAATATTCAGCCAATCCCTAAAAACAACCTGCTCAATCGCAACATGTTCTGAGCTCTCGAAACTGATGGAGAGCATGGTTAACTACTATCTTGTAATATTATCACTAAGAAGTGATTTGGACTCCAGTTCACTCCTTAGTGATCGACAGTATGGCTTTCGTAGAGGTCGTTTTAAGAGGGACCTTTTAGCATTTCTTTCGGAACGTTAGAGTTGTTCTATTCACAGATTTTATGGAGCAAAGAGATTGATCTATATATATTTTGAAAGCTTTAGATCACGGTGCACTTGTATCGAAGGTTATTGCTTTTTTATTTTCAAGGGAAGCAACACTCAGGAAATTCTTCCTACTAATTAATGTGTTATTTATTTGGAAAGGGGGTAAAGAAAAGATTAAAGATGGTTAAAGATGAAGAGTTTCAAATATGGCAGCACTGTAAGTGCCAGAGATGATAAATCTTAGAATAGTAGGTGCCCGCCATATGATGTAAAGTTGGTGAAACTGTTAAAGCTTCGGTGGTGTTAAGTGCTATGGGAACACCGAAGGAGGACCTTGCGATATGTATGAGGTATAGAAAAGTCATACATTATTTTTCAAATTGATGTTGCCGTCGCTGGGAATCGAACCCGCAACGGTCTGTGTTAGAATCCAACGCGACAACACCATTACACCAAAACACCCTCTGTCGTTAGTGACTTTTCTTGATTTATATTGAGTTTTCCTCAAAATCGTAATATAGGTTCATGTTGTTACAGAAGGGGCCTGCTTTTTCTCTCTCCTTCTTTTTCTTATTTATCTTAGCGCCTTTTCAATCAAACCTTAAACTTTATCTACTCTTTTGCAGAGGAAAGCAACATTTGCTATTCGTTTTCCTTCGATCATAGGACAAGCCTTAATTGGGATTGGGTGAAAAAGGAACATTCTGAGTGACACACTCAAGCAGAACCCTTTAACAATCTCTGAGTAAAGTTATGCGAATAGTGTTGATTTTAATGCGGTTCTATATGGCTGTGGCACCAACATTGTCATCTGTACATATGGTTGTTAGTAATAATTAGGAATCGGCTACTTCTGATGTTCTGGGCATGAAAATTTAGTGCAATATCCACTGGAATATGCTTGTTTTTTAGATGTCAAAAGAATCGTTCAAGTGCCTTGGTTTCTTAAATCAGGGTAGATATTACTTCAACCGATCTGACTTTCATTACTATTTTTACCACTGATATCCAATACTACTAGTTGGAATATAACCACCGTGTATGGGCAGGAGCTTCATAGTCTAGTTTGGAGCATTTGGACTATGTTCAAAGAAGGCCGCTGATGCTTATCACTGACAGTAGTGTATCCAATTATATTGAATTATTGAATCATCGTCGGAATTTGGGTTGTGAACACTGAAAGGTATTCCCCAGAGCCCGAGAGTTCGTTAGAAATTCCTGCTTTTCTAGTAGATCATATTCGTTTGTTGTCGATTGCATGGTAGATCGCACAGGGAAGATTTTCCGCGGAGTTCTTTTATGAGAATTACAATGTAAATAAATTCAAGTCTTATGTATACAAATACTGCTTTCTCTTTCCTCCTCCTGCTTTTGTAAGAGGCATCACCAGAGTGTTGGTTTAACGCAAAAAATATGATCGAAATCCGGTTAAAACTAGATTTTGAACAAAATGTAAATGCACCATTAGGTAGATACAGGTTGGTTAAAAAGTTCCTGCGCTCACCAAGAGATGGCACTGCTAGCTCCAAACTTTTTTTTTCTTAAGTTGGTATAACTGTCCTGAGAACACATGCAAAGTTGCAAGTCATACTGTCAATTCTTTCTTTGTTTACAAGCCATTTGAAGTTGACGTGTCATTGATTTTTTTTAATATGGAACAAATTGAATATCGTGCAGTCATTAGATTCTTTGTTTTGAAGGGTTTAAAAGCAAAGGAAATTTGTGTATAAGGAGTCCTCACCTTCAAAACGCACCGTTGAATTTTGGGCTGGTGAATTTAAACGTGGTCGTACCAGCCTTGAAGACGATCCACGCGAAGGACGACCAAAAACTGCAACCACAGCAGAAATCATTGAGCAGGTACATAATATGGTTAGTGAAGATCCAAGTTTGACTAAGCGTGAAATTGCTAATGCCATAGGCATCTCAGACGAACGAGTACTCCATATTTTACATGAAGAATTACGTATGAAAAAACTATTTGGAAAGTTAGTGCCGCACACAATAACAATTCAACAAAAACTGGATCGAAAAGAAATTTCTCAGCGTAATTTGGAGCGTTTTAAGCCGAATAAAACCGACTTCTTGCGTCGTTTTATGGATGAGACTTGGATCTACTACCGTGATCCTAAATTGAAACAAGAACGTTTACAGTCGACTGAAGCTGGTTGTTCAGCTCCAAAGCAGGTGAAGTCACAACGATCAGCAAAGAAGGTCATTGCATCAGTTTTTTGGGATGCAAAAGGAATTTTGTTGATTGATTATCTTCAGAAAGGTAAAACAATCTACTCTGAATATTATTTCAGCCTTTTGGATCAGCTGGATGAAAAAATTCGTGAGAAAAGACCTGGTTTAAAGAAGAAAAAAATCATTTTTCATCAAGACAATGCACCTGCTTACAAAAGTGTTTTGACGATGGCTAAATCCAAGAAGTACGAATTGCTTGAAAGTACGAATTGCTTGAACTTCCACCGTATTCACCAGATTTGGCTCCCAGTGACTACTGTCTCTTAAGAAATCTCAAACAATTCCTTCGTGGATAGCATTTTTCGTCGAATGAAGAGGCAGCCGTAGACGGTTATTTTGCAGAGCTTCCGGAAAACCATTAAAAGGATGGGTAAAATTATTGGAAGATCATTGGAACAAGTGTATTGAGCTTCCTGGAGATTATATTGAATAAAAAAATATATTTCGTAACAAAAACAGTATTCTTTCATTTCGAGCGCAGGAACTTTTCAACCAACCTGTATATGTATATGTATCGGATTTTTAACAATTTCTAAAAGTTTTTAATAGAAAAACGATATTGTTGTCATAATTTTTATTATCTCATTACCATGAATTATCCATCCGAATATATATATTAAATTTTAATTGGTCTTTAAATGGACCTAAAACAAAATCTAGTTACGTTGTATGGTTTTGAAGTATTTTTTTCCTTTTTGTAATTTGAAAAGTACAAAAATATCTAAAAAAAAATATAATGCTTTATTTAATCAAATGCATATCATGCATTTATTATTATATATTTCTTTATTTTTTTTTAAATGTTTGCAGTAACATAAATTTAACAGTCTTAAATCAATCAACAATTTACGTTTATGTAGAAAACAAAAATGTTGTTACTCAAAATATGTATAAATTTTTGTCTGTCTAGTCTAGTCAAGTCAAGCCATTTAATGTATGGAATATAAGTCAATGCTGTCATTTTTTTAAAGGTAATTGTGAAAAAAAAAAAATAAAGCTAAAATTGTTTTGTAGGCCTAAATGAAAATGATATGTATAGCAGCAACAACAATACTACGAGTACAACAATTGGTACATTATTACTTGTAAAGGTGTTATTTTTGTGGATGTTGATTATAGTTTTTGCAAAAATTTAAAAGGTAGTTTAGATGTAGAAAAATATTTTATATTTATGATTAATTTTAAATTTAAGGTGTGGTAGTTTTTAATGATATTTAATAAATGCACGTACTAGTAATTAACTTAATGAACTATAAAATTAAACGATTTTATATTGTTTTTTGATAAAATCAAATTACATAAAATACATATTTGAGATTAGTAATAAAGTCAAAGATTAATTCTATTGTAATTGATATTTTAATTAAAAATAGAAATCAAGAACATTAATACATTAATATTTGTAAAATTTTAATTGTTTACCTTGCAGTAAAACAAAACTTTAAATTGAAAGCCGGCTTCAAAAAAAGAATTTTTATTGCTAATTTTGTTTAAAAATTTGTTATGTTTTTTTTGAACATTTTGAGTGACTAAACACAAATCAATCAATCAAAATACTTATAAAACAACAAACAAATTTTAAAGAATACTACCGCCGAAAAAGGGTTATTTTTAAAATAAAAGTACTATACGGATGTATATATTCGAAAACGAATTATAAAGCTGTGTAACAAGTTTTGGGCCATCGCCATCAGCCTCAATGCGAAACAAAACAACTATATTGCTAAAACATATTCTCCAGAGGAATTGCCAATATTAGCTCGGATTTTTGTTATATACAGGGTGATTCAGTCACGACCCGCCGAATTTCACCAGCGTATTCCTTGGATCATTTTTGTGAAAATTTTTCCACTACAAAATGCAGAGGTTTGAAAATTTTCGGATTGGTGGTCGGAGGGTAGTAGGTTAAAATTGCTAACATCTGAACCAGTGGTCAGATTTTTTTGTTTTTGGGCTTCTTGGAAAGGTCTTTAGGAATTAATAAAGAATCAGAATCTATCAACTAGCCCCGGTAGGCTAGTTGGTAGCGTGCTAGCTTTTCAGTTCGGGGGCATGGGTTCGATTCTCACCAGAGGCTGTGGTCTGTTTTCGCTACAACGAGCCGATGGTCTTTGTTGCTAGTGCTCATTTAGGGTATTAGGATATAAATTTACAAAAGTTAGTGGACGAATCCATACACCAATTGATATTGATTCGTCCACCAATTTTTGTAAATTTGCTTTAAAAAAAAAAAAAAATCGCCGAGATACAGAACTATAAAAAGATTGGGAAAAAGACATAAGAACGTGCACATAACCTCAATTTGCTCAGCCAGATGGAAGGTAGCTTATGTTTTTTTTCTCTTAAAATATAACCATACCTTTTACCTTTCCAAAATGCCCTAAACGAAGTCCAGAGGTCTTGCCGTTCCAAAGTTATACAAAGAATACGCTGGTAAAATTCAGCGGGTTGTGACTGAATCACCCTGTATGTTATATTCGCCTTGGTAGTTTAGTTTTGTTAAATAATCGAAATTGGTGAGAACACTTTTATATTTTCTACATAAAATATTAGTGTTTTGTGTGGGAAAATCGTAACCTTTCATTACCATATATCAGATTCTGTAATCAAATGAGAAAAGGATGATGAATGTTCAACAATATTTTTGTCCATAATATATTGGTAAATAAAATGTATAATTGGTTTTCAAATTATACAAAAAGTAACATAATTTTTTTTTTTTTTTGCTAAGAAAACTAAGTTTAGATACACATTGCCTTTAGTGTGATGTTTCATTTGTTATTTGTACAAAGGGTGTATGAAAGTAAGAGAACTCAAGAACAGCGTTCCCTTTTGACAAAGTCAAGATAAATCCCACAGTATCATGAAATGTACCAGGAAACACAAACACCATAAGTTATTGTCATCTGCATTCGTTATGCATTGCGTAGAAAAATAATTTGGTTTCTTGCTCTCAGAATAGAGGGATTTCTTCTAAAAGAAAAAGTTTACCAAATCTGATTGACTTACCACATGAAAAACTCGCGATATTAATGAAAAGAAATTAAAACAGTCCGCTAAGGCTGTAAAATTAGAACAGTCCGAGAAGGCTGTAAAATTAGAACAGCCCGCGAAGGCTGTAAAATTAGAACAGTGCGTGGAGGCTGTGAAATTAGAACATTCCGCGAAGGCTGTGCAATTTGAACAACCCGCGAAAGCTGTAGAATTAGAACAGTCTGCGAAGGCTGTAAAAAATTGAAAATGAGGCAACCAACCGAAGTCTATCGCCTCCCAAAAATAGCGAACCGTCCGCAAAGTCTGTAAAAATTAATAATGAGACAACCAACCGAAGTCTATCGTCTCCCAAAAATTGCTTGTTACTGGTCAGGCGGTAAATACTAAAATTAGTCAATCGACCGAAGACTTTTGTTTCTAAAAATGTCAGCTCAGGTTAACCACCCCGAATAGCTACAAACCTTGTCAACTTATTAAAAAATTATATCAACTAAACGAGAATTGTGTGCTGTAGAACACACAAGAATTAGTTTGTATAAAGCATAAAAACAACATACCAACCAACCTATATAAAATATACAGGCTATGTCTCTGATGTATTTACATTGAGTAAAACTTCAGTGCGTCTACACCGCATGTAATTAACATTTACATTAATTGTATAATAAATGATTATGTAACTAGCTAAATCGAAATAAGTAATTTGCGACGTTTCAATCTCAGAATCGGACCCCACTAACCCCTCCCCCTGGGTAAATAAATCTAAGAATTTAAGAATAATATTATGTTACATGAAAAATCCATAGAATCTGAGGGTATTTCCATAGCAAATAGTCTTCAAGATCTGAGGGGATTTCTATAAAATATAGTCCCAGGAGTCTTTGAGATTTCTATAGAAAAAAAAAATCGATTCTAAAGCTTTTTCTATAGGAAAATTCATCAGAGTTTAATGTTTTATTATTAAAAAACTAATTTGAATCTTTTCCTGCAGAAAAACCCTTAAGTTTTGTTAATATTTTCTAAAGAAAAACCATTAAGTTCTGAGGAATCTCTCCTTTAGAAAATCATAATATTTTGACGAAATTTTTATGGAAAACCCATTAGACTTAGAACTTTCTCCTTAAGAATCTGAAGACATTTCCTTTTGGAAATCCTTTAAAATTCAGAGTACTTTTTTCAGAAAGAAAAAAACATCTAATATTGTGAGCTTTTTCCCAAGAAAAATTCAGATATTATAAAACCTCTAATATAATGTTGTATAGTTTAGAACAAATTTTTATAATTTGCTTAATAAAATTTTTATTTTTATTTTTGTTTTTAATACAATAAATAAATTTAAATTAAATTTTTATCTTTTATTTAACCTTTTTCTTTTCTTTTTAATAACTAATTTATTTTTTGAGCTTAAGGTTCGTTTTTTATAAAAAAATTTTACTTGTTATTCAATATTTCGCTGTTCCATTAAAATTAAAATTAAATTAAATAAAAATGTTTTTTATTAGAGGGCCGTTTTGTAATAAAAATCTACCTAATATCCAATAGTTTGCCTACATTAAAATTGGTACAATCAGAAAAAAATGTTAGTAGAAAAATTTGTAAACGGTTTTTAATCCCACTTTACTATTTTTGTACTGATTTTTACATATTACAGAGTTTTTACAGAATATTTACAAATTTTTGTTGCCAATTTCAGAAATCATTTTACAAATTTTTGAAAACCGATTTGCTAAAATTAGCAAAAAAAAATACTAATTTTAAAAAAGTGGATATTGAAGAAAATGTTATTTATAATTAAAACTTACACCTACAAACTTAAATTGCCTTAAAATGTTACATAGATTAAAAAAAGAGATCGGAAATGAAGATATCAACTCATGTCTGAAAAAAGGACATCTGCTTAAAATAGCACTAAAGAAATTTTTTTAGTTCTAAAACTCAGCCCTAAAAACAATTTGACCTTAAAAGTAAAAAAAAAGTTGACTAAATATTTTTCAAAACAGAAATTACCAAATTAAAGCAAAATGATTAATTCGTTTATGTTTTACCAATTTTTAAGATTTTTAAGCCTTTGATTTTTTTTAATTGTTTATAAAATATTTTTTGAAAAGTCCACTAAAATTTAGTAGCAGCTACAAATTTTTTCTACAAATTTCATTTTACTACACGTCAGCAGACATGTGTTGCTAAGATTAGCAAAAAATACCGCTGGGCTCAAATTAGCAGAATTTCCCGTAATAACAGCAAAATTTTCAGTTGCCATTACAGACTTTTTTTGGTGAGTGTAAAATAACTGTCTTAATAGATTTTTTTTTGTATTTTTTAATTGAAAATCAAACTTAATTACAGATAAAAACATAAAGTATTAATTCCAACACAAACAACTGTTAAACATTTTTGAGTGTATGACTACATATTTTTAATGTTTTTCATTTTTATTTCATTTATTTTTAAAAATTTTAAATAAATAAAAATATCGAATTTAAAAAAATTAATTAAAAATAAATAAATTAAAATATATTGCTCCCGCCTGGTTTCGAATACTTAATCATCTGTTTAGAAAAAATAGTGTCCAAAGTTACAGTTCAGGATCATTTTAAGACCAATAATGTTTTAAAAGCAATAATTAAATGATTTTTTGTATGTTGTTAAGAATGACTGTAAAAAAAGCTGTAAAACAATATTAACGAATACTATGGAAGCCATAAAAGAAGGTGGTATGACTTTTAATTTATTTTGCTAGAACATTAATTAAAAAACTACCAAATAATTAAAATATACTTCAATTAGATTAATTGTAATTAATTTGGCAATCACCTAACAAATATTTTATAAGTTATATAATTAAAATAGAATAATTGCATATTTTCGTCAATTATGCGTTAATTACTTAAATAGTCATTAAATTTAGTTAATATGTAAGAATACCAAGCTATTTAAAATTTTAATTATAATCTCTTAATTGTGGTTAAATTAAAAACAATGAACAAGATATCAGCTACCAAACAACATTTGTATTTAACTCTAAAGGCAAACATAAAAAGAAGTTTTCAAAGTAAAATTTATAAAGCCAAAAGGCAGTACAAAAAATTTAAACCTGCCTAAGAGAAAAATAAGTTTAAATTTTAAAAATTCAATTTTCAATTTTCAAACAAGAAATACTATTCAAACAACCATTCACAATAATTTAAAACTACATAAGAGAGTTTTATTTAGCTCTCTTTACTAAGAAAAATAAAAGTTTTTAATTGTATGAAAAACTAAATTATATCAATAAAACAAGTTTTTTCTTTAAGATTTTCCATTGTCTGTATCATGCTGCAGCATGCATGCTGCAGTTTTAAAAGATAAAATACACAATACTTTAGTAAACTTAACCACCCAATAGTATAAATAATGTGCCAGAATCTAAATTTAAGACAGTTTATTTAACGTACTCTAAATAAAACGGTGGTGCCACTTTTAACTAAAAAAATAAAAAACAATATTTAAATTTTATCCTTAACAAAAATATAAAAAAACAAGTGTATAAAAAATGGCTTTTAAGGTGCGTAACAATATTTCACAACGAGGGTATATTTTTGCAATAAAAACCCATAAACCATGAAAAAAGGACATTAAAACCTTAGCGAGAAAAAAAAAACAAAAAAAGGATACGTGTGTTTTTGTGTATAATATACATTATGGAAACAATATAAAGCTTAACTGTTTTTTGACAAAGCAATTAAAAAAGTAAAGGATTTTTTTAATTTAAAGTTTTTTTTTGTAGATAAAATGAAAAAAACCAGAAGAAATAAATTTTAATGCTCATTGTTTTCCTTTTCGTATAGATTATAAGACACATTAAGTGGTTTTTTTGTTTTATTAGGTAAAAATGTAGTAAAGCTGTAGTTTTATAATTAACTTCAAGATCAAGAGGTGATAATGAACTTTAAAATATCGTTTAAAAGTTAATTTTAATATCGCTTAACAACAAACAAGAAATACATGGTTTTGAATACTTAAAAAGTATTAAAATTCATAGAAATATTTCTTTAGCAGAAATTTCTAGCTTTTTTATATAACAAATAATTATTCTAATTAACAAAATTTTAATCAGATATACAGTGCAGCGAAGCCTTTAGAAAAAGGAATGAAAATAGCCGGAATATCACAGCAGGATCATATGAAAACAAGTAAAAAAGTTAAAGTCGGTTGAAAATGAAATAGTATTTTTGGTCCGAATTTTTTATGGGTTGTGATTAATTTGCATTAATATTAGTCTATAAATGCGTAAAAAATTTGGAAAAAAATTGTTAATTTTACCTAATGTTAGGAATATTGGTGAAAAAATCGGGAATATTACTATGTCCAAAGATGAAGTAATAATGTTCTTATGCCGCTTAATTATTATTCGGATATTATGTCTAAAATATGAGACAGATAATTATGAATTTGTCGGCTGTAGTCATAAGAAAACCTATTATTAGTAGACATGGATCGATTTCAGATACGTGGGGTAATATCCTCCCTTTCGAATATTTAAAAATGTGTATATTCCCGAGTTTTATCCGGACCAGTGCCAGAACTTGAAAGACAAGGTGCCGCCTAAACTCTTCTTTGATTTGATGTGTTAAGTAATGCGATAGTTTTAATCGCACCATCTTATTGCAGGAGAATGAATTTTTTTTTTTATAAAAATGTATTCTTTCCTAAATTTCTATTATTTAGTGTTTTTTATTTAAGCATTTATTTTTATTTTAATTTTTCTTGCTTGACACATAATTATTCTTTGGCGATTAAGTCTTTTGAATGGCTTGTGTCTCTCTCTATTTCAATTCGTTCATGATCGAATGTAGCACACTACTAAAATATATTTTTGTTCTTGCTTGATATTGTATTTTCCTTCAAAGGTGGGTGCTACTTAGAGTCTTGAACACCATGTACGCGTATTAAAATACATTACACGATCAAACTACACTCACCAAAAATAGTGTGTAATGGCAACTCAAAATTTTACTGTTATTACGGGAAATTTTGCTAATTTGAGGCCACCGGTAGTTTTTGCTAATCTTAGCAAAATATGTCTGCTGACGTGTAGTACAATGAAATTAGTGGAAAAATTAGTAGCCGCTACTAAATTTTAGTAGACTTTTTGTAAAGTGGAATTTAAAATCTGTTTGGTAAAATCAGCAAAAAAAAATTACTAAATATTATTAATATTAGTACAAAATTGTAAATTTTTTTTCATAGAGCATCAAATTTTTTCCAAAAATATTTTGTACAAAATTAAAAACAAAATCAAAGACTTAAAAATTGTTAATACATAAACGAATTAATCATTTTGTTTTAATTTGGTAATTTCTGTTTTGAAAAATGTTTTAGTCAATTTTTTTTAACTTTTAAGGTCAAATTTTAATTTTTTTGAGGCTGATTTTTAGAAGTAAAAAAACTTTCTAGTGCTATTTTAAGTGGATGTCATATTTTTAGACATGAGTCAGTATATTCACTTCCGATCCCTTTTTGCAATCTATGTAACATTTTAAGGCAATTTAAGTTTGTAGGTGGAAGTTTTAATTAGAAATAACATTTCCTTCAATGTCCACTTTTTTAAAATTAGTATTTTCTTTTTTGGTAATTTTAGCAAATCGGTTTTCAAAAATTTGTAAAATGATTTCTGAAATAAGCAACAAAAATTTGTAAATATTCTGTAAAAACTCTGTGATTTGTAAAATGTAAATAGTAAAAAGATTTGATAAAAAATAATTTTTTTTTACTAAAAATCAGTACAAAAATAGTAAAGTGGGATTACAAATTGTTTTACTAACTTTTGTTTATGAGTGTAATATAACTACAATGAATACTAAAAAAAATTTGTACAAAATTTAAAAATATAAAATATACAAAAATCTGAAATATTCTATGATGTAAAGAGAACAACTCCGCACATTAAAGGGAGCCTCACCGATTTCAACCAAAAGCAATATATGAGTCAGTTCATCAATACATGCTTGTGACCGGTAACGTTAGAAAAAACTACATGCACAGACATCTAGACAGTGGGTAAAGGGTTTAAAGTGGATCAAAAAATGGCGGCCCTGAGTTATAAAAAGCTTTTATTTTGTATTTAGAAAACACATATGTAAAAGACTTTCAATCGGTGATTGCAAATCTGAAATAAAATTCTTAATATTAAGATGGCAAATCATAAAATTTCATAAAATTTTTAATTTTTCATTTTATGATTTCATATATGATTTTTAAATTTAAAAATTCAAGATGGCGTATTAAATATGACAATAATAATTCTTTTAGTTTTCTTCGATCTTTTTGATTTGTTTAATATTTCTCATCGAGCTAAAGATCAATAATAAATTATAGATAAAAAATAAATTTGAATTCAAACAATCATTTATATCGTAACGCAATTCACGAATCCCTAATTAGAAATTTAATATAACGGATCCAAGAAGGCGGATCTGAATTTTAAAAGTGTTTATATCTAAAAAACAGCACATTTGTAAAAGCCTTTAATTTTTTTATTACGGGTGTGAAATCTAAAGCTTAAAATTAAATATGACGGATCCAAAATGAATCCGTGAATTTTGCATATGCAAGGAGTTTTTGGAGCCTGAAATAAAAAAATTTGAAATTCAAAATGTTGAATCTGAAATGGTGGCGAAAATATGTTCATAAAACTTTTAACATTTGATGAAAAATTTAAAAATTCAGAATAGAGGGCCTTAAATGGCGAAAATAAATTATTTATTTCCAAGTGTATCGATGTAATATATTTTTTTGTTTTATAAAGAAATTATGGTCGCTAATCACTAAACTGAAATATGAAATTTAATTTCAAAATGGCGCCCATAATAATTTACAATAATTTTTTTAAATATATTGAATTAAAAAAAAAATCAATATAATTCAAATGGGCACTGTGCTCCAAAATTAAATTATATTTTTGTGATTTTTCTCACAGGCTTTGTGACTATTACGACTATATCTTGACTATTAATTTAAAGACCATCAAATAAAAATCAAATTTTGTGAACATTGTTTTTGCAGCGTTACTGTGGTTTAAGTTATTATGCAAAAATAAAAAACCTGGATTGGGCAAATGAAACATTTTAAAAATTAAAAAAAAAAAATAGTAAATCATATAAATCACCCAAAATAATAAAATCCATAATACAACGAAGAAATTATCTATATCGATCAGTTTCAAAGTTATGGCCAATAAAATGTTTAAATTTTTCCCAAAATTAATAAAAATAAATTGTGTGCTTCTAGGCGTATGAGTAATATGATTTAGAATTAAATTAATATCACTCATACGACTAGTAGTACATATTTATGTATAAATTTAGTAAAAAATCCATACATTTATTTAATACTAGATTTTTGATTAAACTAATAGTTAACGGAAACTTCTTATGTTTACTTGTCTATACAAATTTTAAAACAAATTTTGTAATATAATTAGGGCTATTGTTTGAAATTTATCCATCCGTTGTCTTGTGTTTGGATTATCTGTATTAAATAAAAATTCTATGCAAATCGGTGCGTGCCCCAGAACATTTTTTTTTTGTTATAAATTTTGTGGTAAAGATAAAGTTTAATTAACATAGATAAAAAAAGATATTTTTTCAAAAATAGCATTTGTAATATCATAAATCCTAATTAAATGTTAATTTTTTTCTGAACATTAATATTAATTAATCTTATTTCATGTTCAAGAAAAATTTCAACAATTTTTATTTAAAGTTTTGTTGTTTACTTTATAAATTTTTAGAGATTTTCCCTAATAAATTTCCAATATACGAGCAGCAAAAAAAGGAAAAACACGATTTGTTGCTAAACTAGCAGGAGTTTAAAAGAATAACAGCAACAACAGCAGCAACAACAACTGAACTTAGAATAAAACTTAAATAAAAACTTATTTTACATGCTGTGCGTAAATTTACAAGAAAACAAAACAAAAACAATAACAACATAAACAGCAGGACAAAGAACCCCAAACAATAACTTAAGAAAACAAGGAAAAACTTTTTATTTTTAACACAACATTATTTTGTTCCTTTCGGTTTCTTTTCATGTTGTACTTGCTACACTCTCTAACAACTCATGACGATTGCGTTTTCTTTTAGTTTGTTGTTCCCATTTTTTTTTGTTGCAGCAAATACTGCATTATAACGCAAAAGGAAAAAAAGAAGATTTCAGAAAATAAAATTATACTTTGCTGTGCTACTTTTCATCTTATGTTTATATATATTTTATATAACTAAAAGAAATCTAGAATATAGTTGAAATAAGAAGATAAAAAGTTGTTACGTTGCATAAAATAGTTATAAACATTCATAGTCTTTGTACTCTAATTTTAATACCCAGGTAGAAAAATTAATCGTTAGATAATAGGGGACTAATTTGCCATCGTTGGCATATATCGGCATAATGTCAAAAATTTAGTGTATATATCAAACTTTAAATTCTATTAAGCAGCAGTGTATCTGTCCCGCTTTTGTCTTTTACATAGTAATATGCATTAAAATGATAAAAAAAAAATAATACTTCTGTGCCTGTAATACTATAGTACTGGCAAATAATTTCCCGAAAGCTACTGGCAAAACAGGATTTTTGCTTCTATAATATTACCTTTGATTATTTCTCACAAGGAGAATTTTGCAATAGTTTGCCAGTACTATATTTTTTTTCGTACGGACAGCAATTTTTGCCTTGGTACTTACGTACGTACTTGTATTACTTAGTTAGTAGTTGCACTTTATTTTATTTGTACACAGAAAAAATTTAAAATTAGTTTTAATAACGAATTTGATACTAATTTTTATTGATCAATTATAAACCAAATGTAAGTATTAAATTGTAGTGGTTAACTTAAAAAAATCTACATAAAGTAGTCATCATATAAATTAAAATAGTAATTAAAAAAAAAACAATGTCTAACCCATACAATTATGGCCATTAGAAGAAGTAAAGTACTTTATTTGGGAACTTCAAATGCTATTGGTTTAATACTTAAAATTTTCTATATAGCAATAAAATCTAGGAAAGGCTAATATGGAAACAATGTATTAATTTTCTGAAATATTTATAGAAAAAATTGATTCAATTATACATTTGTTTAACAACAAATCTCAAATTAAAAAATTTCTATATTAAAATATAAATTTTATTGTAGATTAATATTTTTTCTGTGTAATATAGTTTGTCTTTGACTAGAGGTCAATATGTATTTATGTTACTCCGAGGAAAATGAACTATAAAGTAGTAATACATAAGAACAGGGGTAAAAAAGAGTACGATAATAAAGTCGGTCAAAACGAATTAAATTATTTGCTAAAAAACTAGGTTTTGTAGAAAAATTCTTTTATTTTACATGCATCGAATCAGACGACTGTACTTCTTGATAAAATTTACAATATAATTTAATTATTTAGTCTATGATAGAACTATTTCATTGTAAAGGTACCCTCGATTAAAAAAGTACCATATATTAAAAAAGTACCTTTTATTAAAAATGCACCTTAAAAAAATGTACCTTATATTAAAAAAGTACCTTTTATTAAAAAAGTACATTTTATTAAAAAAGTACATTTTATTAAAAATGTAACTTTTATTAAAAAAGTACCTGTTCTTAAAAATGTATCTTTTATTAAAAAAGTACCTTTTATTATAAAAGTACCTGTTATTAAAAAAGACCTTTTATTAAAAAAGTACATGTTATTAAAAAAGTACATTTTTTTGAAAAGAACCTTTTATTAAATAGTACCATCTAATAAAAAATTACCTTTTATTAAAAAAGCAACTTTTATTAAAAAAAAGTACCTCTTATTTAAAAAGCAACTTTTCTTAAAAAAGTAACTTTGATTAAAAAAGTACCTCTTATTAAAAGATACCTTTTATTAAGAAAGTACCTTTTATTAAAAAAGTATCTTTTATTAAAAAAGTACGTTTTATTAAAAAAGTGCCTTTTATTTAAAAAGTACGTTTTATTAAAAAAGTACCTTTTATTAAAAAAGTACATTTTATTAAAAAAGTATCTTTTATTAAAAAAGTACCTTTTATTAAAAAAGTACCTTTTATTAAAAAAGTGACTTTTATTAAAAAAGTACCTTTTATTAAAAAAGTATCTTTTATTAAAAAAGTATCTTTTATTAAAAAAGTACCTTTTATTAAAACAGTACCTTTTATTAGAAAAGTACGTTTTTTAAAAAGTACCTTTTATTAAAAAAGTGCCTTTATTAAAATAGTGCCTTTTATTAAAAAAGTACCTTTTATTAAAAAAGTATCTTTCATTAAAAGAGTACCTTTTTTAAAAAAAGTGCCTTATATTAAAAAAGTGCCTTTTGTAAAAAGTACTTTTTATTAAAAAAGTACCTTTTATTAAAAAAGTACCTTTCATTAAAAAGTATCTTATTTAAAAAAGTACCTTTTATTAAAAAGTAGCTCGTATTAAAAAAGTACATTTTATTAAAAAAGAACCTTTTATTAAAAAAGTACCTTTTATTATAAAGTATCTCTTATTAAAAAAGTACAAAACATTTATGTATGAAAATCCCCACGAACTTCTTAAAACATCTAATCCAATGTTATAATGTTACATATTTCCTTATAGGGTATTGAATTAAAATCATTGGGGTAAAAAAGATATAACAAAGATTTTTCAATGTTTTAAATGAAAAAGGGTAATACAATTTATAACGAAATCTTGTTTGACATTGTATTACAAATAAAAATTGTCGATTTAGTTGTCGTACGTGTTATTAACACTGTATTTTTTACAAAAATGCAGAATTGCGCATTACTTCTTTAAAATTTTAAACTATTTAATTTAGCTTTGAATATCAACATAAAAAATGCATCTAAACATGGTTAATTTTCAAAATACAAATTTAGTTGTTTTGGTATTTCATGTTTTTCCATAAAAAAAACGAAACTTAATTAAAGCAAACCACTTTTTTGAAGGTTGGTAGAATTTGCAACATTGTGGGTCTAAATTATGGAGTTACCAGGTGCATATAAGTTCTCAAAATATAAACAATATCTTTTTACAAAGGCTTTTATATTTATATAATTCGTTTAAACCACGTCTTGAAAATTTTATTAAATTTTAACGATATTTACAGTTTGATTGCTTTAGATTCCTGTTTTTAAATTAAAAAATTTATTTTTTTTTTACATCTGTTCACCTTTATGATAGTTGTAATATTATTTATGGCATTTAATATGTACATATGTGTCAGTTATATATTTTAAACTGCTTTTGGTTTCCTTTTTTGCTGTTGCTTGACCAATGTTTTAACTTTTTTCCTTAAAATATTTTGCGGAAAACAATTTTGCTATCATAAATTGAGTGAGTTATTTGAAAAATATTTTTTATACAATACCATATATTTTTTTATTTTTTTTTTACTACTTTATAAATAAATTTTTGGTTTGTGTAGTACATTTACTAATTATAATTAATTTATTTTAATTAAAACAAATAGGTCAAATAATAGTTACCACAATTTAAATAAATTTTGTTTTATTTGATGAATAAATTAAAATGAACAATTTGTTAGACTAAGGGCGGGTATCTTATTCACAAAATTTAAATTCATAATTAATAATTATTAAATTATTGGGGACACTTCATTTGAAAAGTTATTCATTCCTATTTTATTTTTAAATGGTTCACAAAATATTCGAAAGCAAATCACCATGGCGTATAAGAAATTGGAGTGTTTAGCTTAAACAAGTTAAACTTCTATGTTGTTAATATATATTCACATAAGGAGACAAATTAAATATGTATAGACACATATGTACCTAATTCTAATCACTATGGCGTATAAATGATGAAAAAAAAGTGACTTAAGCAATTTATGAAAGTTATAAAAAACATATTAATCCAAATGACTGCACATAGAAAACAATATTGTCAAAAGTCTTGATTAACAAACATTTCAATTGATAGGGAGTAACTTATTTTTAAGAGATTTCGAAAAGTTTTCGTTTACGATAATATTTTTGCTGTAGCTTTTGCTTAATTTTAAACCACTACGAACAAGAATTGACACTTTTTTTGGGGCTATAAAATTACATCTTTCTGATCTTAATATTTTATCGCCTATGATCGATAAAAGCTACATTTGTAGCATATGAGGGGCAGTAATATTTTTTAACAGGGAGCCTCATTCAGTTCAATATAAGAAAACAAAAATATACTTTTTCTTGTGTGGTTACAATTTCAGTTTTAGCAATACAGGCACATTTTTGCATGTATGTGCTTGGAAATTAATCATACGCAACCATATAATAATGACAACATATTCTTACGTATGAGTTATAAAGAATTATTATTTTTATTAATCATACGCATCCATACACTATTAAGTCCATTTGTGTTTTAACCTTCTGTCAGTGCATAGGGGTCAAATTGACCCCAGTCTTTGTAAAAGTGATTTAATAAGGTTTTACACCAACTTAGTATACCAAGCAACTAGATAAGCCTCAACTAATGTTTAACTCACACATTGCAAAAAAAATAATCGAAAAAACATTATAAATGACTAAGCTACGACAGTTTTAAGCAAGTCAAGCATATTTTGGTGCATTGGGGTTAATCTGACCCCAATTATTTTGCTATGCATTTTGTATTTAGTTTTAAATTTCTTTGTGTTTTAGGTGATTTCCCGTTTAGCAATTTATTTGTGTTTTAGGTGATTTCCCGTGTAACAATTATTTTGTTATGCATTTTGTATTTAGTTTTAAATTTCTTTGTGTTTTAGGGGATTTCCCGTGTAACAATATATTGAAGTTCTTTCTTTTTCAAATGCAAAAATTGAAAATAGAAAACATTCAGTGTTTTCTATTCAACACATATGAATAGAGGTGTTTTTATTATAAATTTATTTGTCTGTAATAATTATAAATATATTCACATAAATAACTATTATTATAAGGTGAGTATATATATTTTTTTGGTTACTTTATGTAGTGTAATTTTCTATGCATATAATAATTTGTTTTGTTATTTAGATGGCCCTAAAAAGACAAAATAGCCAGGATATTCGAAATCTTTTCGATAGCATTACCGAATCTGATGAGGAAGAGGTAGCAGATGATAACATTGATAGTGACTTTTCTGATTGTGATTTAGCAGCAGATGAAGCTGCTGTTGAATTGCAAAATATAGAAAACGAAGAAGAAAATATAGAAACTGGTGAAGAAGAAGAAGTACAAAATATTGAAACTGATGAGGAACCTGAAGTGGAAGAAGAAGGAATTTGGTATTACGCGCAAAATAAAAAGTACAAAAGAAAATGGAGAGCAAGTCCACCAAATGTAACCAGAGTTCGCGACTTTCAGATCTTGAGAGAACGACAAGGAATTTCTGCAGAAACAGCTGTAAATATAAATACTCATCTGTCCGCATTCAAAAAATTAGTTCCAGAGACATTAATAAATGTAATAGTGGCCGAAACAAATAGAAAAGCTCGCCATTTCTACACTATAAATAGTAACCCTGCACGTATTTGGTATGATACAAATTCAAATGAAATTTATGCCCTGATTGGTATACTTATATACGCTGGTGTTCTTAAAAACTGGGACGAAAGATTGGATGAATTGTACCGCCTAGACAATCGTCCTTTTTATCGGGCTGCAATGTCATTACAAAGAGTGCAGCAGCTTTTACGATTCCTGCGCTTCGACAATTATCAGACTAGAGCAGAACGTTTGAAGGAAGATAAGCTAGCAGCTTTCCGTGATGTTTGGAATATGTTTTTGGCAAATATCAAAGGACCTTATAAACCATCATCATTCTTAACTATAGATGAACAATTGGTATTAACTCGTGGCCGATGTTCATTCAGACAGTATATACCATCAAAGCCAGGCAAGTACGGGATTAAGATTTTTTGGATTTGCGATGCGTTGAATTCGTACCCATTGAAAGCAGAAGTTTATGTAGGCAAACAACCGAATGAGATACGTTCGGTTGATTACGCATTAAATTTAGTTCATCGATTATCTACACCATATATCAATAAAGGACGAACTATTACGATGGATAACTTTTTTACAAGCTGTCCATTAGCAGAACAAATGTTGCAAAAAAAAACAACAATAATTGGAACAATTCGCTCAAATAAACCAGATCTACCTAAAGAATTTACGAACAAGGCCGAAATTAAGAAGCGAGACCTGAATTCTTCTAAATTTTGCTTCGACAACCATCTGACTTTGGTAAGTTATGTTCCGAAGCCAAACAAGAATGTATTGTTACTATCCACAATGATGATATTGTTGACCTCGATACGAATAAACCCAACATAATATTGGACTATAATAAAACAAAGGGAGGTGTTGACACACTCGACAAATTAGTTCGTACCTATACCTGCAAGAGAAAGACCAAACGATGGCCAATGGTTCTATTTTTTAATATGATTGATATCGCAGGTATAGCCGCTTATAATCTGTACAAATGTGCTAATCCACAACTATATATTCAGCGGAAAAACAATGAACGTAAAATCTTTTTGAAGGAGCTGGCTATGCAATTGGTAAATGATCATATATTGCACCGATTATCAAACCCACGGGCAATGAAAAAAAATGTTAAAATTGCTATTCATCAAATTGGATATGATATAATAAACATAAGACAGAGCACAACAACTGAAGGAACAGCGGCGAATAGATCTGTCAGTAAGCGACCAAGATGTTACATTTGCCCTCGATCCGCTGATAAAAAAACAGGAACAAGATGTTATGTCTGCAATCAGCCTTCTTGCACAACACATATAAAAACCGTTTGCATAAACTGTGTCAACGAAGAAGTAATGGATTCCCTTGAAGAAGAAAACAACGAAATCATGTCAGACGATGCATCTGGCTAATTTTTTATGTAATATAATATAATTTAAATTATCTTAATGTCAATCTTATATATTCTGAATAAAATAAGTTTTTTTTTCATTAATAAATAACAATAGAAACGACTATTTTTTAACAAAAAGCTTAGAAAATGCATTTAAATATATGTGGGGTCAGGTTGACCCCATGCACAGACTATGTAAAATTTACTATGCACTGACAGAAGGTTAAACAACGATAAAAAAATAGTACCAAATAATTTTGAATAATCATTTTTGTTATTCTCTCTTTAGCAATAATTTTTTTTACTAATTTTTGCTGCTGATTTTAGCAAAATATTTTACCATTTTTTTTTAAAACTAGTAATATAATGATTCACAATGCAGGAAGGTGCGTACTAAAATAGAGATGGCATGATACAAAAAAAAATTTAAGGTCGAAGGAGAAGGGAACAAGATACGCTCTTTAGATTGGTATACTCCTTAACTGCCCAGCAAAAAAAAGACTAGCAAAAGAAGAGAAAAAGAAGCTGATTTTGATTCCGGTGTTGTGAAATTTTGGATCGGAACCAATGATTTTTACATAGGAATGTCATAAGTTGGAAGTTTTCTTTTATGATTATGGGTATTAACATATAATTTGTAATTATATGATTAATAAATAAAAATAAATAAATAAATAAATAAATACTATTCATTTACAAAAATAACAGATCAACAATTCATAAAACTCTATTTTGTTAGAATAAAATATGGCAGCATTACCTTAACTGTCAAGTCGTAAGCTACTAGTGAAAAACAACAAGTGGGATCAAAGCCAGCTTAAATTTATTTTCAGTTTGACTAATATGCCATTAAACCAAGTTTAACTCACATCAAAAAAACTCTCTTCCAAAGTGCCGAAAAATTAAATTCTAAATTTTAATTAATTTGATGTTAATCCTTTCAAAAATCTAAGTTTCATAAATTTGGTAGTGCCAAGATATTACATATATTTTTACTTTTCTGTAAAAATTGATTCTAAAAGGATATCAAAATAAGTATAAAATTTTGCTTCCTTTTCTTTTTTTATTGCTTCCACTCAAATGATTAATTGATCACCCCATTAAAATGTTATCGGAATCGGTAAAAAAGTGTCGCAAATATCTGTCATGTTATTGTTAAGGGTTCTTCAAATATTGAACACGTTCGCCACTCAGCGTCAGATATATGTGACGCAGGAGGTGTTCTTAAAAACTCATATCACATATATGTGTCGCATAATTGATAAAATGTATTAAGCTTTTATTTCGTGAGTTTTTATTGAAAGCGCGAAAAATTGGTGAGTGGCGAACGCATTAGGCATTCACCCTCATAAACATAAACGGATTATTTTTATATGTTCTCAATTTCATATTTCTCAGCTGTCACCAGAAACATGAAAGTAATAATTTTTGATGTTATAGAATAACGAAACATATTCGCATACATATGATAATAATGTTTTTGAACACTTACATTTGTCTGATATTGAAAATAGATTCTTGTCTATTGCTTGGCATGTAGTAAGAGTAACCATAGTTTGCCGTATAAACTGAAAAATTGAAAAAATATGATTAAAACAAATTCTTAACAAATGTATATTAAATAAGCAAAGATTTAATGTTTTTCTTTAACATTTAATAATTATAAAAATAATATATAAATAAATAAATTGAATACCCTTAATACTTTATGCGATAACAAACAATTTTCATTTAAAATATTTGCAGTTATTCTCTTCACGTCAATATACATTACACTCAAGTTTTAATAACAAGTTCAAGAGAGACAGAAATATATAGAAAAAAACAAAATGAAGAAGCATTAAAATAAAACCCTATTGACAAAACTAATTTTAACAAACACTTAAATGGAGATAACCTGCAGTTGACATAAGGTGGATGATATTAAAGGAGATGATTGAAACACTAGTTGATATCCTTTATGCTTTTTTTCTTCTTGTCCTGTACTTCTTCTAGGTGTATTCAGTTGCTAAGCAAACACAATCTTAAATAGCACTTGTTTCAAGTGAATAACTATTTGAAAATTAAAAACAAAAACAAAAAAAAACAAAAAAGATGAAGATAAAATACATAATAAAATGTAGTTAAAATATGTAGCAAAAAATATAGGAAAAATTTCAATATATTTTCCAAATCAATTTTTTTAAATGAATTTTAACTTATGCAGCAACAGTTTCTTT
Source organism: Eustalomyia histrio (assembly GCA_949748255.1). Classification (NCBI taxonomy): domain Eukaryota; kingdom Metazoa; phylum Arthropoda; class Insecta; order Diptera; family Anthomyiidae; genus Eustalomyia; species Eustalomyia histrio. Next base: position 6,076,026 of record OX456525.1, read on the forward strand.
TATTCGTTAAATGGGATTTTGTTACAACTAAAATTATGAATATTTCTTTGTACTAACTCAATAAAAAATGTCTGTAATATAAGAGAAATTATTCCAAAAAAAAAAGCTGTGTTAGATGGTGGTTAGTAAAATAAAATCATACCGAAAATCTTTTAGTGTAAAAAATCTTTTAGTGATGATCTATAACATATAATCGATATCTGGACTTAAGCTTAACGGATGTTATCCCAATATCTGGTTTTGGCATTATGTCCGAAAAACTTTTGGCCACAATCCCAGCAATGAAAATGGGAGATATAAATGAGGTGTCGCAGAACAAAACGTGCTTTTTTGCTCATTTTAAATTTTTGGCAAATTGAGGATTACTTTTTTCATCCCCTTGTAAAACAGCATGAACGTAGAAATAGTTATGTTAGTACATGTTGTGGATGCCTTAGACCAAAGGACTTTTATATGTGATAAAGCACGTTTTGTTACAAAATAAGTAAAAAAGAACGTTTTGTTAAGAAAAGAAAAAAATAACCTTACGGAGTCCAAATTTTTTTAAACGGTAATATTTTTTAAAATAACTTAAAATACAGCCATTTGTTTGGTAAAAAAATATAGACCAAAAAACACAACAAAATTTTTTTATAAATTAATTTTTTGTATATTTCAATTCCAATTGAAACCAAAATAGTAAAAAGATCAGATCTAAAGAGATCTCATTAGATTTATTTGTAACAGTTTTAATTTAATCTCAAAATTGGTGTCATTAAGAATGAAAAAAATTGAGATCTGGTGCCAAATGTGAACAGGTCTAAATGAATTTTGAGATCCTTTTAGTTATCAACAGATCTGGCACTATGATCAGATTTGGTATCAGATGTACGAAGATACAATTATATTTAATTTGATCTAATCATATCGGATCAGATCTATTAATTTTAAAACACACTCAGACTATTATACAATTTGTTAGTAGTTTAGTAAAAAAAAATTTTAATTCAGGTTAAAAAAAAGGAACATACATTAATTTTTGAAAGACATAAATATTTATTTTAACTTTTTTATACATTTGTTTAAAATGATTTACTGTCATTTACCGATTTTTTTCAGATTCATTTATTTTTTTCATTTACTTTAAATTTGAGGTTCATTTCTTTCCCTTACTGTATTACAAATATTATTTTTTTTTAAATTTCAATAAATAAAGGTATTCAAAAAATTCCAATTTGTTTTTTTATTTAAATTGTTTGTTAATATACAAAATTATTTTAATTCAAATTAACGCAAAATGCGTCTATAGACTGTTTGAGTCTACATTTTGTACATTAAAAACAAACAAAAAATTAATAATCAGTTATTTTTAACATTTATTTTTAACTGCTTAATCTTTTGTTTTTTTTTACTTATGTGTCAGTTGTTTAAACAACATTTAAAAATTTATTTGAATTTAAGAAAAAGTAAGGACACCGATTTTAAACGAAATTTCTAGGCTTTATGTCCGTTTTATTGTGGGGATTAAACGAAAATTGCTTCGTCATAGTCTCAGCTTTTAGTGTAGGAAATATGTCAAGAACAAAATCAGAAATTGAGATTAAAAGAAGCAATAAATTTATAAAATTGTTCTGTAACAAAAAACGACTTTAAATTCAATTTTTACACTGTATAAGTTTGATTGCGCACATTACATTTCCGAACGAATGTTTATTACTTTTGTCCCCTCCACAACACACCAAAGTTTCTGTGGGTTATATGTATGTATAGATTTCTATAAAATGACCTAAGTTTTCTTTTCAGTGTATTTTACTACACAAAATATTGAAATCTCACATGTTGTAGTTATCCCTTTACATAAATACAGTATTCAGTAAAAAAAGTTGTAAATTTAGTGTATTAAAAATGAGTTCAGCTTGTACATAAAAAAATTATAATATAGCAAATATTCATTAAAAGTTTTGTTTTCCTTAATTAGAGAGAACCTACTGTGAAGGTACAAAGGAAAAATTGTGACCAGTGCATGCTTTTAAAACACAACTAACTAAAATTTTATAATAATACCAAAAAGTTGTTTGACCTTAAGCGTTCAAATACTAAAAAAAATATAAAATTTAACAAAATTTTCATTCAAATTACAGCCATAAGGTATACCATAATATAATATTTAATGAATGCTCTAAAAAGTATGCTGTAAAAATATATTACTCAATTCAGTTATTATCAAAAAATAAAACCTCTAAAAGTATGCTTTAAAAATTTCTTTGCTTAAATATTATTTAAAAAGTATGCCATAATCTACTTTTTTTTCTGTTCTACGTTGTCTTACCAACTATGATTTGTTTTTGTATGACTTTCAAAAAATCCTATCTATTGCAGTTTTCTCACGTTTCTTAGACACTAAGCGGAAATTAAGCATTTCATTTGATGCATTTTAATGCCAAAAACATTTTCTTTTTGTTTTGTAATCTGTCTGCTATATTTTCTGGAAATGTTATAGTCAGTGCTTCTTCTGCCCATTTTGGAAAATACACCTAAGTGTAGGCAACAATTATTTTAAGATTTATGCGGCAAAAGTATTTCATATTTTACGTTTGTTTTTTTATTTGTTTTAGTCAAACATTCTTTAGATGTGATAATATAAAATGAATAAAAACGGATTATAGTATAAACAAAGATAATATGAGACATTGTATGGAATATTATTCTAAGGAAACTTTTACACACAGGGAAACATTTTGTTAGCTTTTATCTGAAATTCGGTTACTACGGCTAAAATTGATTGACAAACCAATTGTGGTTTGTTAAAAAAAATTGGTTAACATAGTTAAATTTTAGTTGAAAGCCTTTAAAATAATCGGCAATCGCCTTTGAATATGGTTGTGCTTACTGAATTTTTGTGGTTTTCGCAATTTAGTTGGCATTTTATTTTTCTGTGTGTAGCAATTTTTTTTTTCATATTGTTCAAATTCTAGTCAAATTATTGTTGCCAATTGTTCAACAGCTGAAGTTTTTATATTAAAAAATTGTTTACCTGACATACACTCACAATATATTTTCCGTTACTGACTGTAGTTAATTTAAAAAGTAATACGTATAGTTTGTTTTAAAATGAAGAATCAATTGAAATTCATAGAAATATATTTTTTAACTATTTCAATCAGTCATTCAAAAAACAAACTATAAAAATTTACAGACATTCTGTAGGAGTTGATATATTCTGTTAAATGTAAAATCTTATATATTCTATATCTAAAAATTTAAATTCATATAGTTTTTTTGATTTTTTTTTTTTAATAAAATAGTTTGTTTACATACCAAATTATTTCAATTAAAATTACAAGATTTTATTTAAATATACATACACACATAGAAAATAAGAATATATACATCTGTGTGTGTTGTGTTTTGTACTTACATACAAATACAAAAGCTTCTAATTTGAAAAACAAACCAAAAAAGTAGTTTTTTCTAACTTTTGGCAATAAAAATTGATGGTTATTTTAAACTACTTTCGATTGCTTTTACTAATTATGTCGATTATTAAACAATGATTGAAAATAAAAAACAAAATCGGCTGAATATAATGAAAAATCAGTAGTCCTCTTTTTGACTGTATTTTTAATTAATTTAATAAGTATTTTAAGTTATTTTTAATGAAATAATATTGTGAGTGTATTGTTTACATTTAAAGGAATAAGGGCTATATAAAAGTGCTCTCTGTAAAAAATGCATTAAAAAAGATTTAACTTTGGATACAATTTTATTTAAATATGTTTGAATACGAATGTTATTTAAAGGAAATACAGCGTCCGTTACAACTTCAAGTTACAATTTTAACATACATTTTTATTATTTCGTTGAGACATACTTAAATAATATTTCGTTTTGTTTTTCTTTTTCGTAGATTGTTTTTGTATTAGCTGCTTTACTTGCCTGTGCTTATGCCAAACCTGGTGGCCCAGCAGCCTATTCAATTTCAGCACCAAGTGCTGATCATGCTTCAGTGGGACAATCACAAGAACATACAGTCAAGGGTCATTACGGACAAAATTCTCAATCAGACTACTCCAGTCAAGTGCAAACAGCCCATTCACAATCCCATGTACAACGTTCCAGCAGTAGCAATGATGCTGGTTATGCTGCTCCTGGTAAGTGAATTTAACAATGAACAATAATAAAAATACCAAAAAATAAAAAAACCAACAAAATAAATAAATATAAACCAAAAATATTCTAAAGCACTATTTACAAAATAAAATTTGCACAGTAAACAATTGTAATCATTTATATCCTCAGCTACAATATTACAAACGACAATAAAAAACCCATACTAAACTACTAAAACAAACCTTCACTGTATTCTGTTCCCCCCCTACCCCCCCCCCCCCCATTACCAAACATCATTTGTATCAATTTGATAAAGTTGTTTTGTTGTTGTAAAATATCTCTAACCATTTGCAAATCTAACAATATAAATTAAGGTCATGTAGTTGCTGCTGCTCCTGTAGCACATGCCATAGCAGCTCCTGCTGTGTATGCCCACGCAGCTCCTGCCATCTCACATGGAGTCTCGTATGCTCATTCTGCTCCCGCCATTCAGTATACTCAAGCTGCACCCGCCTACGCTCATGGCGGTTATGCCCATGGTGGCTACTCACATGGTATTACTTATGCTGCTGCCGCTCCATCACATAGCATTACTTATGCTGCTGCCGCCCCATCACATGGTTATAGTTATGCTACTGCTCCTGCTTATGGTCATGCATATGCTGCTCCATCTTATGCTCATGGTGGTTATAGTTCTTATTCCCATGGTATCGGTCATGCTTATGCTGCACCCGTTTCCGTGTCACATGGTTATGTAGCATCAGCTCCCTCAGCCATTAAATATACTGCTGCGCCCACTTATGGTAGGTTTTAATTTATGCACAGGTAAATAATATTTAGGTGCTTTTAACGCTTTAATAGAATTTGCACAATTTTTTGTATAGAACTTAGTTTGCACTTTATTTTTATTAACACACTATAGAAAATAAGAATTTGAATTTAAGGTCTGCACCAATTAAAGCGTACCATACCTGAAGTTTGGGCGATAAAAAAGAGGATTTTGCCATTACTGATGTAATTTTTTTTAATCGGTTGAGATTTCTAGAATTTTTACTTGAAAGTTTCCGAATTTCACTCAAAATATTTTAAAAAATGTAGATCCGTAATGTCTATGCGGCTCTTCAACTTTTTACGGTTATTACAAAATGGGACAACCTATTGTAACACTATCATCGACAGATACTTTTTGAAAATTGAACTTATACCATTTTCAAAAGCAAACCTAAACTTTTTGCTTGGATATCATATCATCAGCGTATGATGAGTTTGTGCTGATATTTGTAACCACTAAAAATATTATATACCAGTCGACTCAGAATTTCTTTTTCAGTCGATTTAACGATGTCAGTTTCTATTGGTCCAAAGACGAATTTGGTTAGTATCGGTCCATATTCAGAACTATCTCCCATATAAAGGTTCTTTTTGAATTGGATTTAAATATTATTTAGAAACAAATAGATTGTTTGCTGTTATATGGAAGCATAAATTATAAAGGAATTTGGATTTGTTTCCTATATAAACCCTGCCTTCCCGCTATTTACCTAAATGAAGTTTAATCAAACTAAAGGTCTTAGGTATGCAAATATTTAGATAAAAGTTTTACACAAGTTTTTATAGAACCTGGGACTAAACCAGCTAAATTTTATTAAAATCGGTTAATACTTAAACCTACCTCCTATAGAGGCCCAAGGAGGAATCCATTTGTACTTATTCAAAATCGGTCAGCATTCAGACCTACCTCCCATAAGAAGGCGTTATATAAATTTAGCTTAAATGGTGCATAGACCCAAAAATGTGATCATAAATTATGCCTCCAAATTTAAAGAAAATCGAACCATATAAAAGCCAAACAGGATGCCGGAATTTGGACCGATTACCGAAATCTGACCCAAATTATATTTGGGGTGTGTTGTAATATAGCCGGTATGCTCTCCTACTTAAATTCTTTTTACAACTAGTGTTATACTACTACACCTTTTCCAATTGTATTTCAGAATAGTCAATTGTATTTCAGAAATTGTTAATTTTATTTCAGAATAGTCAATTGTATTTAAGAAATAGTCAATTTTATTTCACAAGTTGTCAATTGTATTCCAGAAATAGTCAATTGTATTTCAGAAAAAGTCAATTGTATATCAGAAACTGTCAATTTGAAAAGGTGTAGTGTTTAATTAAAATTTTTTAATATTTTTGTAAATGTACATATAAAATTACTAGGGCTAGGAAGTTAATGTAAATAAATGATTGTTGAAAACCTGAAATTTAAAATATGTGTGCCTCAGATTATAGCTAAAGACTTATTTAGCCGTAATGTAACGTGACGTATCTCCATATTGTTGTCTCGTTTTAACTCATTCATTTAGATTGAATCAGCAGTCACTGAAAAGACGGCATTTTTGAAAATTACTACGGGGCTATAAACCTAAAATTTTAAATATATGTTTCTTGGATTATGGACTCACTTACTGATACGACGGGATGTTTGTAGGTTCCTACGAGGAGAAAGTCTACTCCTTGGAAGCGTGCAGACAGGAAATTTTTGAAATGTATACCTGGAGGGTTAATAAGGCATCCTTCATAAGAGTAAATCACATCAGCTAGAAATCTGAAATTTAAGTAATTGTTTCCATGAGGGTGTGATAAACCTCCAATAAGAAACATTTGAGATTTGGCGGTTTATATAGGGAAAAGTGCCTCCCTTAACAGCTTCCCAAACGGATTGGGCCTAAAGTCTAGATTTAAAGCTACATTACTTGTGAGTTTCTTTTAACTATTTTTGTCAGGACCATGCTAAAAATGGGGTTTTCAAAAGGGGAAACTCTGCCTTCTTAATGACCTCTCCAAACATCATTGACTAGAAATATAAAATATTAAAAATGTTTTTTTGGGAAATGTACTAATTTGCTGAAAATATAATCTTTGAAAATTCCCATGAACGTGGTAAAAATGGGGTCAAATAGGGAAAAAGTGTGTCTTTATTACTCAGTCCAAATCTATGGAGCTAGGAACTTGAATTTTGGCGTGTACTGGATTTATTAAAATTATTGCGGAAAGGGCTAAAAACGAAAAAAGTATCACCTTAAACATCATGCCCAAACCCCTTCGGCTCGTGAATTATTCACTTAAGATAGAAATCTTGAATTTACTATAAAATTTGGACTGTAAGTTAGTACTCCAGTATAGAAAATCATATATACCGGGGGCTTGAAAATTATTAGGGGGAGGATCAAATAGGTGAAAAGTCTGATAGGGAAATATATCTTCATATTTACGATCTGTAATTTAATAATAGGGTTTGAATTGACACGCGGACGGTTGTTTTGACATTGTTAACTCGACTCATGAAATGATTCTAATTCGATTATTATACAATAAGTTGGGTCTAAGTCCGATAGGTTTGGTAGTTACAAACATCAGCACAAACTCATAAGACTCCGACCACGACAATTAACGAATATTTTAAGTTTTTGAACTACTTTTTTAAAAGAAAAAACTCTAAAATTGAATTAAATAATGAGAACAACAATAAAAATCGAATGCATTCTTTTAAATTTAAAATGTATATTATTTCATTTTTAATAAATATTGTATGTACATAAAACATACATGAATTTCCTTGCCCTAATAATTACCTAGCAACCACTTATGATTGTCAATATCAATTTAAAATTCACATACTGATGCATCAGTATCTGATGCATGTGCAGTAGATTATCGTTTATTCCAATTTAGCATTAACTGTTTATAAATATAAACAATACAAATACGAGCAAACTGTCGTACGTTACCACCCACAGGAGTAATAACTACTTTGTAGAAGATGATTAGGGCAAGGAATTTTATGCACTCACAATATTATTTCGTTAAAAACAACTTAAAATACATATTAAATTAATCGAAAATACAATCAAAAAGAGGACTACTGATTTTTCATTATATTCAACCCATTTTGTTGTTTATTTTCAATGATTGTTTAATAATCGACAAAAGTAAAACCAATAGAAAGTCGTTTAAAATAACCATCAAATTTTTACTAACAAAAAGTTAGAAAAAACTACTTTTGTGGTTTGTTTTTCAAATTGAAAGTTTTTTTTATTTGTGTGTAATTACAAAACAGAACACAACACATGTAGGTGTATACATTTCTATTGGCTTTGTGTGTATGTATATTTGAATAATTTCTTGTAATTTTTATTGAAATAATTTTGTATATATACAAACTATTTTGGTAAAAAAACAAAAAGGAATTATATGAATTTATATTTTTTGAAACAGAAAACATAAAATTTTACATTTAACAGAAAATATCAACTCCTACTGAATGTCTGTAAATTTTTATAGTTTGTTTTTTGAATGACTGATTCAAATAGTTAAAAAATAAATTTCTATGAATTTCAATTGATTCTTCATTTAAAAACAAACTTTAAGTATTACTTCTTAAATAAACTACAGTCGGTAACGGAAAATATATTGTGAGTGTGCAAATACATACATATTTTTTTCTCAACAGTCCAAGACTGCAGTAAATTAAATATTTATGTAAATTATAAAATTTCAAACAACATCGCATCGATTTGTTGTTGTGCACATATTTGGAAATTTTAATGAAAATTCATATGTTATGTGAATATTTTGACCTAAACTGCATATTTATTTTAGTGCATATTTCTTGCTTTTTTATGTATTTTTAAGCATAATTTTCATTTCATAGTAAACTTTGCTAGGACGAATTTAAAATTACAAATATTTACATATTTATTCTAAGTAATATTTTGGAAAATACACAGTCTTGAAGATAGGCATAGAATTCTGTTCCTTTTGTAAAAATTACGAGTTAGTTTATACATAATGGTTTTAAATTCATATTTTTATGTTTTTATTTATTTATTTATATTTTCCTTTTTTAGCTACATTTTGTAGGTGCATATTTACTATTTTTTAGTTCACCAAATTCCTTGCCCTATTAATGATATAGAAAGCTAAACAGTATGAACAAGGGAAACCGCCCAACACTTACACGCCAATTTAAATAAAAGTCGGATATGTAATGAGATGCAAATCTACTCTCACAATATTATTTCGTTAAAAACAACTTAAAATACATATTAAATTAATCGAAAATACAATCAAAAAGAGGACTAATGATATTTTATCATATTTAACCCATTTAGTTGTTTATTTTCAATTATTGTTTAATAATCTACAAAAGTAGTAAGAAGAATAGAAAATCGTTTAAAATAACAATAAATTTTTTACTGGCAAAAAGTTAGAAAAAACTACCTCTGTGGTTTGTTTTTAAAACTGAAAGTTTTTTTTTATTTATATGTAATTACAGAACACAACACACAGATGTATATATTTTTATTTTCTATGTGTGTATGTATATTTGAATATTTTCTTCCAATTTTTATTGAAATAATTTTGTATATATACAAACAATTTAAAAAAAAAAAACAAAAAAGATATAAATTTAAATTTTTAGAAACAAAAAAAAAAATTACATTTAACAGAAAATATCAACTGCTACTGAATGTCTGTAAATTTTAATAGTTTGTTTTTTGAATGACTGATCCAAATATTTAAAAAATATATTTCTATAAATTTCAATTGATTCTTCATTTTAAAAACAAACTTTACGTATTACTTTTTAAATAAACTACAGTCGGTAATAGAAAATATATTGTGAGTGTAAAGTTTAATTTACGAATTTTTTTGTTTGTTTTGAAGTTATTATATACTTCGAGATTTTTCGTTTATTATTTATAGTTATAGCGAGCTTTCAACATCCGTATATTTACAAAAACAAAGCAAATTAACGATTTTTAGCTAGGTTGATGCATGTATTTCGATCCGGCTAAAGATCTCTTCAGAACCCAAAGTTTTAGACAAGCTAGGCAGAGCCTGAACAAAAAACCTATTAAAAACGAAGATTTTGCTACATTTCTGTCTTCTTAGCAATGACACATGTGGTTAAGTTATTCTCCTAACGGATACAATGTTGATACTAAAATTAAAAAATACCAAAAATGTTATATTTTCACGTATGAAGAAAAATAAAAATATTTTTTTAGTTTTACTCGGGCTCAGGTAATAATTTTTAGTTTTTTTTGTAGTTTTTATATACTTCCAAGTTTTTCGTTTATTATTTATAATTTATAGCTTTATGGTATTTTTTCTTAAGAAAAGAAACAAAAAAAAAACAAAATTGCAGAAAGTACTATTTTGCATGAGAAAGTGCCAAACAAAAACATATTTTTGTTTAATGTGCTATTATTGTTTGTTTATTATATATAATATTATATATCGTTGGAAAGCCTACTCAAAGAGCACACAGTATGAAGTAAAATCTATCATGGTTGGTAACCGAAACGATGTGGTTATCGTAAATAATAATGCTATTTCAGATTATTTCTGTAACGTTATTTTCTATTTCATTTTTTCACTATTTCATTTATTTCGGTAACGGTATTTTAAGGATAATGTTTTTCTGGTTATTTGAGTAACGGTATTTTTAGGGTAACGGCAGTTAGTTGAGAGGATTTTAAATTAATAACGGTATTTTAGCATGTTCGTGCTGGCGACCGAATTTGTTGCCAATCAAATGATTCAGTTGCAGCAACCGAATTTTTCGATTGTCACTACCGAATTGTTTTTGACACAATCAATGTACTGTTGTCAGATCAAATTACTGCACGCAGAGAAAAAACATGGTTGCAACATGATCACTGCTACTATAATATTCTTGCTGCATTCGGGTATGATTGTCACAATTAAGTTATTGGTTTTTAAATAGGTTCTAACCACCAATATTGTTGCTACCACCATTTTCATATTAAATATTTTATTATTTTATTATTGCCACATTCGCTTTTATAACATGATTGGCTGTAATCATACTGTGGTAACAAAAATTCTGACTATGAATAAAATATAATAATTATGGAACTATAAAATGCTGACAACAATCAATGAATAATTATAAATCAAAAATAATATGATTGACAATTACAGTCATTACAGTATTGTGTTCATACGAAAAAAAATTGCATCAGTTCAGTCACTCATGTAAAAATGATAATATATGATTATTTTCACCTGGGGGGTTTTATTTTCGAAAATGCCTTATGCATAATCAATTCATAATCGAAAAAATTCATTATCAAAACGATTCTATATGAAGATTTTATATTTTTTAATTCGTTACAATAAAAAGAATAACTTAAAAAAAATAGTTTTATTTCTTGTGGAAAAAGTACTCTTAATATTAATAAAATATTTTTTACGGAAAAAGTCTGTAGAACCCAAGAGTTGTTTTGTGCGAAAAGGTTTCTTACACGAAATACTAGATTTTTAGAAATTTTTCTAATAAAAACATTTTTAGATTCTTGGACTTTTCCTTAAAGTAAAAATTCATACGTTCTTACAAAAACTTCAGAGGACTTTTCATCATGAAAAATACTTATATTCCAAAAGTTTTTTTCGTAGAAATATTCTTAGAAAATCTCAAAATCTAAGAATTTTTCTATTAGAAAAAGAATATAGAATTTATGTTTTTATATAAAAAAAAAATTTTTTTACAAATATTTTTCTATGGAATCAATTTTTTCTTTAGGAAAAACATTTCTTAAACAAAGATGCTTAAATTTAAAGAACTTTTTTATAGTTTCGAATCATTATAAATCTGTAGGCACCATATTATGGTAAAATTATGGTTATTTTATTATCATAATATGATAACTATATTATAGCACGACTATGATCGGCACAATCATAAACCCAAAAATATATGATGCTCTTCAAATATGATTGCCCCAACCATGTTCTTTCTCTGCGTGTGATCTCTGAATTTGTTATCTGTTGTCACAATTGAAAAATTCGGTTACCACAACCGAACTAATTGATTGGCTACAAATGCGGTTGTCAGCGCAAATCTATTTTTTCTGTATACTAGAAAAAAAAATTTTTAACAACCAATTTTTTGACGCATTTTGTATGGCAGCATACCTTAAATTAACAAAATTAAAACCGAGATGCATAGATCTTTAATGTACTGCTAAAGCTCTCAAAATTTCCCTAAATTGGTCCTTCTGGAAAAACAAGACCAACGCAAAAATGTAGGAAATGTCAAAGAAAGCAAAAAAGGTTCAATATAAGTAAATTTGGACATCGTGCCAGTATTGGTCCGCATATCTTTGAATTTGTATATATTTTTTACAACAGCAACCAAAAAATAGGGAAATTTTACAATAACAATCTATCACCGAATGCTTCTCTAAAATCCCTTACATTGCCACATTGTTCATTAAGAAGGAATGCCATAAAAATCCAAAAAACAAAAAATCAATAATTTTTACTTTTTAACCTTCAAACCTTCGAGAAGACACATTAAACGAAACCGGCCGACCTTTGATTTTAATTCTCTATCAGGTATCTAAGTTTAATTTAAAACGGCATGTAAGCATTAGGGGTATTCCTTTTTAAGGACTCCTTTGTAAAAATACCATACTATTTACAGGAACGCCTGTTTTGTTCATCGAAAGCATTTAAGTACATACATTATGGGAAAAACATGAATATCAACATACCAAGTAAACAATATACAGGGGTTACACATATTAATACGGGATTTTAAAGACTTATATTTTCAATATCACTATCACAATTTTATCAGTTGTTGCTGCACTTAAAGATGCAGTTCTTTTGTAATATATTGTTTGAGTTTTCAAAATTATCTCAAGGTCTTATATAAGTGTTAGCTTAACAAATATTGGTGATTGATGTCCTTTTTATGATATGACTATAATATGCAATTCAAATAACGATGTTCTTGTAAACATGGCAAAAGACATGTCATTTGTAGTTGGAAAATGATAGATTTATTTTTGCCAGAAAGATAAAAAAAAATTTAATAAAAGTTTGTAATGTTGTATATGAAGAGACAAAAGAAAGGACAGTACAGTAGTCAAACATAACAAATAAATTTTGCAGCCCATTGACTGGTTTATTAACTTTATTAAAATTCCATAGAAAACAAATGTAAAAATTTAATTGGAAAATGCCTTTTAATAATCATACTCGTGTAATAAAAGTCCTTTTATATTTCTCTCGACATTTATATCAATTATCACTATCAGGATATTTTAGTGTTATTTTTTTTTTACATTTGTGAATGTTTTCTTTTTTTTTTCATATGTGTTGGTACTAATTTATTTGTCACACCAAGTATGTCTGCTCATCTGTGATTTTATTACTTCATGATTCCATTTCTATTTTTAACAGTTTAAGTTGATTTTAATTTTACAGAATGATGGTTTGGTAAAGTTTAATCATTAATCAAATCATCAACTGTATACGATAATATATGATACTGTGATATATCACAGTATCACTGTAACTGAAGACAACGTTAAAACTTTACAAAATTTGTTCATGTTGATACAGATAATTATACGTATGCTTATGAGGAAATTAAATAGCATGAGTGTGAATGAACTCAAATGAAATGGAATAATGATATAAAATTGGGTCATTAAGCATGTCGTTAAACTTTAGTTAAATGATTGTATTTAAATAAGATAACGTTTGTATGTAGTACTTAAGTGCAATGACGTATTCATAATAATTTTCTTTAAAGCAAAACACTTAAATTCTAATAAAATTTTTCTTAAGATAACTAAGGACTTGTTCTCACGGCATACATCCAGAGAAAAGATTGTTTTCAATTCGATCAAAACCATTTATATTTATTTGTTAGGATTTTATTTTATTTGAAATAACCTATAATCCATTATTATATCAAAAATATGGCATTGGGAATTAAAAAAAAAGGGAAAAGGAACCAAAATAACTTTACGAATAAAATTCGGCTAGAAATTTCGTACAGTAGAAGAAACAACTTATTTAGTAAATGTATAAGAAAATTAATACAATCTATCAAATTAATTAAAAAATTGTCGATATTCGGTTATCCTGATCAAATACATTATTAAATTAGGATTTCAGTTGAGCAACCGAATTGTAGATTGTATTGATTATAGAAGCCACTAATAATTGGTATTTGTAAACGAATTTTCTGCTAAATTTATTTTCCTAAAAAATTATTCAATTTCAAAATTCGTCATCAAAATTTATAAGTGTTTGTGGGCTAGTGGGTAGAGAACTAGCCTAGTACTTCTAATTTCCGAGTTCAAATCCCATCAAAGGTAAACATTTTAAAAATATATTTTTTTAATTAAAATAAAATATTCAAATGTTTAAATAATAAATACATCAAACAAAATTAAATTAAATTGTGGTGCATTAAGCAGTGGTGTGAACTATGAATCTAAAGGCCCAGGATCGATACTGCAAAAATCTAAAACAAAATTTTGTGGAACGTAATAATATTTATGTGGAATATAAATATTAAATTCGATAGGCGATTCAAATTCCGAAAAGGGTCCTGATATTCTTTATATGAACAGGACGGAAAATATATAGATTAATTTGAACAAAATTGCCAAAAAAAAAAGTAAATTTAATTAAATATCGGGACGGTGTGTTCATATGGGTACTAGGTTTAATCTAAGCCGATTTAAAAATTTTAAGACAAAACTTATAGTCTGCTAGAACACTTACAATCCAAATTGCAACAAGTTATGTGTCTAAATACTAATTATGCCCAATTTAGAAAGGATCTTGCTGTGGGAGGTAGGTCTAAATATGGACTGATTCTAACCAAATTCAATTAGGTCCGCCATCGGGCATGCTGAATATATGATATCCTACACCAAGTATAATTCGGGTCAATTTTCGTGAAGCAGTCCAAGCTTTGGGAAAAGTTTTATAAACAGGACGGAGAAAATAGAGAAAAATCTGAACGAAATTACCGATAAGTTATATTTTATCAAATAACGGAAAGATGGGTGCATCTGATCCGTTTTTTTAAATTTAGAAGCGTGATTAATGATCCCATATAACAATCACAGCCCAAATTTCAAACAGATGTCAACGGTTATGTTCATCTAAATATTATTTAAGCCCGATTTAGAATATATCTTTCTATGGAGCGATTTCAACCAAATTCATATGGTTCTTGGGTCAACCAAATTCAAATGGTTCTTGGGATAGTCAGACAGACGGACGGATGCACTGACATCATTAAATCAACTGGAAAGCTGGAATTCTAAGCTGACTGGTATCCCAGCAAAAATAAATGGAAGTGATTCTTAAGGAATTTATTTTTTATTGATTCCCAAGTATTGTTTAAATCTCATGTACCTCTTCTAAGGCAGCTCTTTTTCACAACTTCCAAAAATGTGATTTTTAATGAAATGTAACACTTTTAAAATCTATGACCGGTAACTTATTTTAAAAACAGCCAAAGTTAAATATTAATCATACACTCATAATATTATTTTGTTAAAAATAATCTAAAAAACATAGTATTAAATTAATCGAAAATACAATCAAAAAGAGGACTACTGATTTTCATTATATTCAGCCCATTTTCTTGTTTATTTTCAATCAGTTTAATAACCGACATAAGTAGTAAAAGCAATCGAAAGTAGTTTAAAATAATCATCAATTTTTAACTGACAAAAAGTAGAAAAAAAAAACAATTTTTATGGTTTGTTTTTCAAATGGAAATTTTTTTATTTGTGTGTAATTTTTCAAAATACAACACACACAGACGTATATATTTTTTTATTTTCTTGTGTATCTATATTTGAATAATATCTTGTAATTTTTATTGAAATAATTACGTATATAAACAAACTATTTTGGTAAAAAAACAAAAAGGAATTATATGAATTTATATTTTTAAAACAGAAAACATAAAATTTTACATTTAAGTGAAAATATCAACTCCTACTGAATGTCTGTAAATTTTTATAGTTTGTTTTTTGAATGACTGATTCAAATAGTTAAAAAATATATTTCTATGAATTTCAATTGATTCTTCGTTTAAAAACAAACTCTACGTATTACATTTTAAATAAACTACAGTCGGTAACGGAAAATATATTGTGAGTGTAGATATTTCTAAACTATGGTTTAAGTTTATGTGATTTGTTTACTTTCAATTTACCAAAATTAAAATTCCTAAAATCGTACTGCTAAAAAAAGTAAAAAATGCAAGAATTTCGAATAAAGTAATTTAATAAAAAAGGCCCGATTACTGAATGTTATAATTTAACCAACAGTCAAACTCAAAATTTATATGGAAAAAAACAACAAATGTATCATAAAAACTGCCAGGTAGAAGCTAACGCGAGATTGTGAAAATGAAGCTAAGGCCCGATTTCTGATGTCCTCTTAAAATTGAAATTACAATTCCAAAATTTATTTGGGAACATCTTAAGATCTCATATTTCACTAAACCATATGAAGGGCTTTATATACAGTACAATAGGATCATAAAAAAAACTTCCACCCTATGACATCCCTATGTAAAAAACATTGGTTCCGATCCAAATTTGTACAACACCGGAATCAAGATCACTGCTACCTTTTCTCTTCTTTTGCTACTTTTTTTTTGCTGGGAGTCAGAGAACTGCATTTGCTGATTTCAAAACGTTCATACGCAATCAACACAAGAATAAATATGTGTTTGCGTTCAAACGCTGAATATACTCCAACACACATATTTGTTGATGATTTTAAATCAATCAAACGACGTGCAAATTGTTTTGTCACTGATTTATAATCATCGGTCGTTGTTAAACCATTGATTTTATTCTGTTCATTAGAGCCAACAATAATTATTTTGATGTAGAATAAATCAGAAAAAACAACAAACAACGTGTATGAGTGTAATCATAATTAAAACAAAATAGTTTCTTATCTATAAAAAGGGGGTGGTTTTGTAGAAACACATTTCATAAATGTTATATGTATATTAGGGTGGGTCTAAAATACGTTTTTTTAGAATTTTTATTAGGAATACCAAAAATATTGTTCTATTAGGTCGACATCTCAGGCTCGCCCAATCCGGTTTAAGTTAAACATTTCCTAATTTTCCAATCAAAATAGATGAAAAAAAAATTAGACAATATTTAAATTTTTTCGGATTAGGCAAGCCTGATATATCGACCTAAATTTTTTTTCCAAAAAAATATTTATATTTCACAAAGAAAAAAAATATTTATATTTCACAAAGAATTCTAAAAAAGCGGATTTAAGTCCCACCCTTATGTAAACAATATCATTTATGAAATGTGTTTCTATTTTATTTTAATTATGAATAAACTCATACGCGTTGTTTGTTGTTTTTTCTGATTTATTCAACGCTGACTTTTTGTTGAGTGATTAAATTTGCAGTAAACATAATCGACATATGATTCAAACTGATCCGAATTACGCGTTCAGTAACATGATGCTGATTTTATTCTACAGTGAATTTTGTTGAATTATTCAATGGAAACAAGAATTTTTGTGTATGATTAAATCAAGAAAAAAGTTGATTTTGCAGTTCTCTGGTGTGAGTCTGACCACGCAGTGATGTAGGATATAAAAATGACTTCAAAAAGTTAGTCATCTATATAAAGAATATTGGCTATATTTTGTCGATTTACCTACCCGAATACGTAGTTAAGGCATTTTAGCTTGATTTACAAAAACTAACACTAAACTTTCAATGCCGTTTTAAGACCCTTTCCAAAGAATATCTATAACTTTAAAATACCGGTAACGATATAACTTAAAAAACGGTTAAACTTAAAATATCCTAATGAAATGACTTTAGACTGTTAGACAGAATGTCTATCTCATGAGCTTTCTATCTCTCATACATATCGCAGCGCTCTACTTCAGTGCTGCCATAGCTTTTAACCCCAACGAAGTAAAACAACATAACAGAATTATGAACAAATAGCTTCAAGTAGTTTGCTAAGTCTCCTGTTCTGAACGAATCTATGGCAATGATGATGATTTACTCAAGTTAAAATTTCTAATATTTTTATACATTGGTGCCAAATCAGTTTTCCACATAAGATTCCAAATTTGAATTACAAAACAACTTTTAAGATTTTGTAATAAAATGAAATTTAAATTTTTAATATTATTTTACCTTTAATATTGCTGGTTGACCTGGCTACATTTTAAACAATTTATTAATATTAATGTGTATTAAGAATAAGTATGTTGTAAGTACTTTCTGCGTAATCAAAAGCAATTTAAAAAGCTTTTAAGAATCATTTGGCATAATAATTTATATTAAGGTGGATTTTCAATAAAATATATGTATAATACAAGTACTAACTAAAACTTTATAATAAATTTTATTATGAAAAAAAAAACTTTTACAAACAATTTTTTAAAGCAGTACAGAAAATTCCAAGAAGTTTAAGTATTTAATTTTTCTTTAAATAAATTCTATTTACAAAATAATTATTTTAAAAAGTTTTCATAATTTTTATGAGGGCGACAAATTTTTTTTTTTTTTGTATAAAACTTTTGTTTCCATAACATTTGATTAATATTTAATAAGATATTTTTTAAAATTATTTCCTATAATTTTTTTTAGCTCATGGTGCTGTTTTAGCTGGTCATGGTTTAGGTTATGCTGCTCCCGTACCAGCTTATGCTGCACATTATGCTGCTCCAGCTTTAGTTAAGTAAGTAAACTTGAAATATTTTGACTGTAGCAAAAAAAAAAAACCAACTGCTAAAGTTTTTATATATCCTGCTTTAAACTATGTAGGAAAAAGGATGTGCATAACTTGAAAAATAATTTGTTACAAGTTTTAACATTTTTGTAGGGAAACATATATATACATAGTTTTCTAAATGATATGGTCATAAGGACGCCAATAAAGAAACGTACTTTCAATTTCGCCTACAAGGAGGGGCAAAATCAAATATTTTGTGATATCTAGGAAGCCAATTGTTTACGATAAAATATATTTGATTCTTTGTCTGGTCGAGACGCTTTTAAATTTATTAAAAAAAATAAATTTTTGCAGAGTGTTTAGAATTCGTTAAAAATCAAATTTCAGTTATACTTTTAAAATATTTATATACTTCTATTTTATATTATTTTCTATTTTTTACAGAGCTGCTCCTGCTTTAGTGCATACATCCGTTGCCGGTCATGGTATCCATTACGGTTACTAAACATTATGAAAATAAAAAGATAAAAGCAAAACAGAGAATGAATAACTTCCGAACATCTTACCCTTACCTACCACTTTATGTATTGAAATTTTATTGCAAAATAAAAGTAAAGACAGTATAAACAGTTGGAACGATTTTGTAAATAGTTTACTTTTCCTGCTTTTTAATCTAAAAAAAAAACATATAACATAAAAAATAATACATAATGATAATAATGAAGTTTTTTAAGGGAGAGAGAGCAAAAAAATATAGTATTAAACATAATTTTTTATGATTCCTTTTCCAAAATTTATTATTTTAAAACTGTTTTATGTAAATAATTTATATTCAAATTTATCGCGGTTAAATTTTACTATGTAAAAAAAAAAAACAACAAAACACACAAAGAAAATAAACAAATAATAAATTAAAGATTTGTCTAAACAAAGAAAAAAATTATGTGAATATTGTTTTATTTTAAATCAAAGTAATTAATAATAATCATACGCACTGTTGTCCAAGGGGCTCATTTTCGAAAGCATTCAAGTGTGGTGTTGCGTTATTATAGTTACAGTAAGTCTGTTCCCGTACGTTACCGCGGTTTCCCAAACTTACCCAAATTTACCCAAAAGCGTTCCCGTACTCGAAAATTGGGTAAATGAGAGCGTTTATGAGAGTGTATTAGTGTTTCTCTTTTTACCGAAAGTTATCTAGACTTTTTCTTTGGGTAAATTGGGTAAATTGTCAAAAGAACAGTTGATAAACAAAAACAGCTGTTTCATAATTGTAAAAAATAAAACTAAGAAACTTCAGCGATGCTAATTTAGCTTTTTTCGTGTTACAATAAGCGGTTTTTTACTTTCTAAAAACTGCAAATATTTTCTGTTTATAAAAAAGGGACAGATCGGTACCTTTTAATTTTTC
This sequence comes from Eustalomyia histrio, assembly GCA_949748255.1. Taxonomy (NCBI): domain Eukaryota; kingdom Metazoa; phylum Arthropoda; class Insecta; order Diptera; family Anthomyiidae; genus Eustalomyia; species Eustalomyia histrio. Next base: position 6,096,114 of record OX456525.1, read on the forward strand.
TTACCCCTTTTTTTTTTGAAAATTGTAACCTCCCTCTTTTACATTGGCACGGAATCTCGAGATTTTTATATACACCACTTTGAAAAAACAATGCGAATAAAGATCATAGACATTTATTTATGAGAAAAATATATTTATTAGAAATAACTATGTGTGTTTTTTCAAAGAGGAAAATATCAAAATCTCGAAGTTTTGTGCCACTGTAAACGGCGGGCAATTTTAATATATTTTTTGGAGTCTTTTATTTCAATTTTCGCATTTCTCCATTAGCGCGTTTTCACTTGTCGTGTTACACTTATTGCACCTAAAAATTTGGCATCACTGATTCATTTTGGCATTTTTTTTTGGGTTAGAAAAGTGGTTTTTTGCGTTCCCGTACTTTTGTCATTTTATGAGAGTATTTTGTGCTTACTCTCAGTTTACCGAACTTTACCCAGAAAGTAAGGGAAGACAGCTAGTGTGTCATTTCGCAATCGCGTAAATACAATCGACGTATCTCATTTTTATCAACATTAATGTACATTATTTGGAACAGTTTGGTATTAAAAATGAGCAAAATCAATCCTTAAAGTGTTATGAGTAAAAATTTAAAGATACCACTAAATTTTCATTCAAATAAGTATATTTTAGTACAGTTTCATGGTAGCTTTGGTAAATAAAAAAAAAAACAGACCCGTAAAGGTAAATAATATTTATTTTAATTACCATTGAAGTTTTATTGTTGATCTGTAAAAAATTTCTGTGAAATGTATTTATAATCATGAAGAATACACAGAAAAATTATTTAGACACTCTCAATATAGAAAATATTATCTGGAGGTTGTCTTCATGATTTTGCATGCCATTTGAATCGTTAATTGTAAATATCTCTACACGGTAAAAAGTTTTAGTTTATTTTTAATGCCGAGCCGGTGTATATAAATAACAAATCTGAAAAAGAATTAAATGTATTTCAATATGGTATACTTATAAAGAGATTGAACGAAAGACTGTGTGTGAGAGAGAGAGTTTTGTTTTTATAGCATAAAAGAAATACCAATATGTATTAAACTCTACACCTCACCACGAATTGGATTAATACCATTAGGAATATATTGTATTCTTGATTGGGTGTTATTTTCAAGATCCAACGGAATGAAGTTTATACTAAACGGGTGTTATTTTTAAGCTAAGCAGAACTAAAATTAACACCCTTTTGGTGTTATTTTCCATACTATACGGAATGAATTGCATACTAAGCTGGTGTTGATTTTAATCTAAGCAGGACTAAAGTTAACACCCTTTAGGTATTATTTTAAATACCCAATGGAATGAATTTTATACTAAATGGGTGTTGATTTTAATCCAGGCAGGACTAAAATTGACACCTTTATTTATAAAATTTCACTGAAAATAAATCAAACAAAGTTAATTTTGAGTTTTGTAATTTTTCAATTTATTTTTTATTTAATAATAAAGTATTTAATATTAGCCTTTTTACTCTATAATATCCGGTGTTAATAAATCAATCGAAATCAAATACGGCACCGTCCTGATCTCTAAATTGCAGTTCTCTGCCTTCTACGTCGATGTTCAGTTTGTTTACAACTAAAGTGAAAAAACTGTATTATAAAAGTATTCAATACTTACTTGAAATTAAGATTCTATTGGAAGTGAAATCCTTACTTTGTGGTTCAACAATTTTTACAATTGAAAACTTCCGAAAGTAATAAAACAAAAATAAAAAAAATTCTGATGCCTGTTTCGGTGTTTTTTGTAAACTAACAGGAATTGTTTTTATGGTGTTGAAAAAATTCCCTTATGTATTTAAATTTATACCGTATGGTTTCAGATATAGAAGATGATTCAAATAGTTTAATTCCAGTATTTTCCACTGACCTAATGTCTGAATTTGTTAATGGATTGTCTTCCAATTGCCTTTTCCAAATTAATAATGTTGTCAATAAGTTTGGTAAATTACTGGATCTTGTTTTCGTTAGTGAACCCAACGAATTCTGTATTTCAAGAGCATCGCCTATATCATTTCCTGAAGATCAGTATCATCCAACATTAGAAATTACCTGTTTATTTTCTTATACAGTTTGCAGTAATGTTAGGAAACAGATTAAGGAGCTTTGCTTTAAGAGAACCGATTACAATGCACTCACTTCTGCTTTGTCACAAATCAACTGGAATGATGTTTTTGCTTTATGTAATGATAATCTGGATCTGATGCTGAAGTCATTCTATAAAGTTATATACAATTGTTTTACTAAATCTGTTCCCAAGACTTTTCCAAAAAAAAGTACTGGTCCTCCTTGGAATTCAAAATTTCTTTCTCGCCTAAAAAATAAAAAAACTAAGCTATTTAAGAAATATAAAGAACATGGATCATTGATCAACTACACGAACTATATAAAAGTTAGAGCTGAATATAACAAATCGAATCGTTCTGCTTATAATGATTATTTAAATAATATAAAGTCTAAGTTAAAAAGCGACCCTAAGTCTTTTTACTCGTTTGTTAATTCTAAACGACGCTGCATTGGTTTTCCATCCTCAATGAAATTAGATGACATCGAAGCATCAGACGATATCTCTATAAGTAATATGTTTGCTGATTTTTTTGCTTCAACATACTCCACAACTAAATTCAACAACACTTCTCAATATCCTTTCATTATCCCGGAATCATCTACAAATATTTCATTTATTAATGAACAAACTGTTTTAAGCAACTTATTAAAACTAAAATGGTCGTATGCTGCGGGGCCTGATGAAGTCCCAAGTTGTGTGTTAAAACGTTGCGCAAATCTTCTATACATTCCTCTAACATTTCTCTACAATAATTCAATTAGACTGGCATATTTTCCTGATGTTTGGAAGAAATCCTTTATAACTCCAATTTTTAAGTCTGGAAGTAAATCCGTAGTATCAAATTACAGAGGAATAGCTAAATTAAGTTCAATTCCAAAATTATTTGAAAAATTGATAACCGAGGCATTATCATATCAAGCGTCTTCTATTATTTCACAACAGCAACATGGTTTTCGTAAATCCTGCTCAACAATTACCAATTTACTGGAACTTACAACTTTAGTCAATGATGGCTTTGTTAATGGAAAACAAACTGATGTTGTTTATACTGATTTCAGTAAAGCCTTTGATAGAGTAAACCATGATTTATTACTATATAAGTTAGACCGTATTGGTTTCAGTTTGACGCTTCTTAAATGGATTGCTTCCTACCTAAAAAGCCGTAAACAGTGTGTTAAATTTCGTACTGTACAATCTAATGTTATTAATGTCACATCTGGTGTTCCTCAAGGCAGTCATTTAGGTCCGCTTTTGTTTATACTCTTTATTAATGATCTTCCATCGGTTTTACAATATTCTAAATGCTTGATGTATGCAGATGATGTCAAAATACTTCTTTCCTTTAATAATTGTACTGAGCAAAGGTTATTGCAAATCGATATTAATAATTTTACTACATGGTGTAATTTGAACCTAATGGACCTTAACGTAAAAAAATGCAAATACATGGTGTTTTCAAGATCTTTTCCTGTTAATGGCTTGTACATGATGAATGGTATGCGGCTAGAGATGGTTGAAACATTTAATGATCTTGGTGTTTTATTGGATAGACGTTTGGATTTCCGAAATCATATTACTAAGACAATTAATAAGGCAGTTGGTGTATTGGGGTTTATCAAACGCTGGGCAAAAGAATTTTCTGATCCTTACATTACAAAAAAGCTGTTCACTACTCTAGTGAGACCAATTCTTGAATATGGTTCTGTTGTCTGGGATCCTTTCTACAACGTACACTCTAATTCTATTGAATCCGTTCAGAAACAATTCCTTATATTTTGCCTCCGTGGACTTGGTTGGAATCCTACTGTGCACTTACCTCCCTACAAAAGCCGTCTTGCGCTTATAAAGCTTCCTACACTTTATAGTCGCCGTAAAATGTTAAATGTTACTTTTTTAATAAATTTGATTAATGGAGATTTACATTCAGATTTTCTAGTTAGCAAACTCAACATAAATGTTCCACATCGCTTATCAAGATACTATCTATTTCTTAGTGTTAAATACTTTTCTACAAATTATGCTAATTCTGATCCTTTTCGCCGTATTTGTATCGAATTTAATCAATTGTATCATATCTTTGATTTTTATAAGAGCTTAGATACTATTAAAAGAGACATTATTCTTTACCTTAATAATTAAATAACATTCTTATCAATTTCTAGTTTATTTAAATTTATATTACTCCCTCATATGTTTGTATTTTTTATCATTATTTTAATGTTATCATAATAGTCTGTAAGGATGTTATTTTCCATAGACTAAATAAATAAAATAAAATAAAAAAAAAAAAAAAAAATTAAATAAAATTAAATAAACTTTTTAGGTATAAATTTCAAATTTAATTCCAAAGAAGTTTACAATGAACACCGCTAAGTATACAAATTAAACCAAAACTTTTTACTATGTAAATAACTCACAACTTTAAAAGAAAACGCAGATAAAGCTTACTAATTCAATGATTTAATATTCTTCTTGATCACTAAATGTCCAAATTAGCTGTCAGATAAAACTGAAAGACATGTGATTTTTATCTCTTTCCCCTTTTGCCGTTACCTTTCATAGAAACACAAATGCAAGTAGAAACGATAAATCTTGTAATCAATAAAAAAATTTTCATCTCAAAATTTTTGTTTCACCACAATAGTTTGTTCGTTCACAGAGCTGCCGCCCTTTGTTTTCATTATTTTTGTAATTTATTCAACTGATTTCAGTAATTTTTTTCGAAACGATATTTAGTCCTATAAAATGTTTTGAATGTTCGAATTTGTAAATGAAGGTTTTAAGTTTAGCCAATAAAAATCTTTTTATAAAATAAGAATATTTGTATTCAGTTTTTTAAGCTAAAGATCTTTTTCTTTTTTTTATAAAATTTCTTATTTTATTTTCGATATTTCGCTAACAATTTGTTAGCATTCAGGAAAACAAAATTTTAATAATTATAAAAAAGTTGACAAACAAAAAAATATTTAACATTTAAATATAAAAAATATTTAACATTTAAATATAAATTAAATTTTTTAATAAATTAAATTAACATTTAAACAAATAGAAGTGGTAATTTTATAAACAACATTTTCCTGCTAAAGCTCGTAAAAAATATTTTCATATTGGTTTAATACTTTAGTTTATGAAATTGAACATAATAAATGTTGTTCATAAAATAAAATAACATTATGAAATTAAATTATTATAGTTATTAAAAACATATCTATACATTTAAGTTTCCTAATTTTTTACTAATTAAATATCTATATTTCTGAGCTAAATTTTCTGTGTCAGCTTTAAAGTTCATTCTCTGTGTCAAAGGTGTATTAATGATTTCTAACATTTCTAACATATAACGTTTTTTATAATTATTTTCTGTTCTTAATATTGAAACATTTTCAAAGTTAGGATCGTGATTTAATATAGAAAAATGAGATGACTGAACTTTTAATATGCGAAGAACGTTTGTCGATGTTATTTAATGAGAAGGTAAAGGCAAGACATATTAAGAAATTTAAGACACTTAGGGATCAACAGGTAAAGGAATTAGGAATTATATTTGAAAACAAGTGGTTTATTAATAAAACAAATGTAGATTTTCCAAAGGACGTACAATGGGTTCTTTCACTCGGACATAAATACGCTTTACCAATTAAAATGGAACAATTTCCCATTTTTGGGATAATATCTGAAGGTGAGGATTTTATACGAACATTGGAAAGTAAGGAAGAACAGGAAGTAGCTAGGAATAGACTGACGACAATTATTGATAACCATTTATATAAGATGACACTAACAAACAGGGATAAATTTATGCTAGATATAATAAAGGAAACAGAAAAATTTTTAAAGAAGATAAAGGTAACACTACTGTGGCTATGTATAAACAAGATTATGATTTGCGAATTAATAATATTTTAAGTGATAGTACAAAGTATAAATTAGTAAATAAGAATCCTACAGGTAGATTACAAAGGATAAATAACAGTTTGGTTGAAGAATTATTTAAGAAAAGAATTTTGAGTAGTAATGAGAAAAATAGATTAAAAACTAACATTGCTATCGCACCTAGGTTATATGGACTACCGAAGATTCACAAGGAGGATTTTCCATTAAGACCTATTTGTTCCTTTATTAATTCACCCTCTTACGAATTATGTAAATATATTGTAAATATTCTTAAAGAGATAACGAAATTTTCTAGATACAATATTAAGAATTCTTTACAATTTAAAGATAGAATTAGAGGACAACATATAGAAAATGATGAGATTTTAGTTTCATATGATGTTATTTCACTATTTCCTAGTATACCAGTTAATTTAGCAATGAGTACTATAGAAGAAAAGTGGGACGTAATAATGCAACATACAGAGATGGAAAAATGTTTATTTTTACGTATTTTCAAATTTTGTATAGAGGACAATAGATATTTTCAGTACAACGAGAATATATATATACAAAATATGGGAATTTCAATGGGATCTCCAGCTTCTCCAATCATTGCAGATATAATAATGGAGAAATTGCTAGTTGAGTCGATAGAGAAATTAAGTGTAAAACCAAGGATAATGACGAAGTATGTAGATGACTTATTTTGTATCATTCCAGAATTAGCAGTTAACAACATGCTTACAACATTAAATAGTTTTGATCAAAACATTAAATTTACAATGGAGAGAGAATGTAATTCGATACTCCCATATTTGGATACATTGATAATTAAGAGAGGCAACAGATTAATAATGGATTGGTATCAGAAACCAACTGCATCAGGGAGAATAATTAATTATTATTCTAAACATAGTAGGAACATTATCATGAACACAGCTAAGAATTTTATAGAGAGAGTATTGACAATAAGTGATGTAGAATTTCATAGAAGAAACATTATAAAGATCAGAGATATATTACGAGATAATGGTTTTCCAACTGAGTTATATTATAGATTAGTAGGTCAATATAGAAATAGGATGACACAAAATGGAACATACATATATGAACCACGAATTTTTAAATCTTTGACATATGTCCCTGGATTATCAGAGAGATTGGCGAGATCTAACATCTTTGATAAAGGGAAATATGGAATAGCTTATCGTAATTTAAATACATTAGGGAAATTATTTAGTAAAACTAAAGATAGAATTGATAAGTGGGATATGTCAAATTTAGTTTACAAGATACCTTGTCAGGGTAATGATCAGGAAAATTGTGATAAGGGAACGACAAAGAATAAATTAAAGACCAGGATTTCAGGACATAAATCAGATCAAAAACATAGAAATATTAATTCGGAAAAAACCGCATTGTCATCTCATTGTTCTATATTAAATCACGATCCTAACTTTGAAAATGTTTCAATATTAAGAACAGAAAATAATTATAAAAAACGTTATATGTTAGAAATGTTAGAAATCATTAATACACCTTTGACACAGAGAATGAACTTTAAAGCTGACACAGAAAATTTAGCTCAGAAATATAGATATTTAATTAGTAAAAAATTAGGAAACTTAAATGTATAGATATGTTTTTAATAACTATAATAATTTAATTTCATAATGTTATTTTATTTTATGAACAACATTTATTATGTTCAATTTCATAAACTAAAGTATTAAACCAATATGAAAATATTTTTTACGAGCTTTAGCAGGAAAATGTTGTTTATAAAATTACCACTTCTATTTGTTTAAATGTTAATTTAATTTATTAAAAAATTTAATTTATATTTAAATGTTAAATATTTTTTATATTTAAATGTTAAATATTTTTTTGTTTGTCAACTTTTTTATAATTATTAAAATTTTGTTTTCCTGAATGCTAACAAATTGTTAGCGAAATATCGAAAATAAAATAAGAAATTTTATAAAAAAAAAAAAAAGAAAAAGATCTTTAGCTTAAAAAATTGAATATTAATATTAAAATAAGATCGAATAAAGTGATATAATATAAGAATATTTGTCTAGCAATTGTTATTGCTTTTTTTTTAAAAAAATTTTATTTAAAAAAAATAAAAAAAATATTTTTAATAAAACTGACAATAAGCCTATTATTCTGTTATTGTTGTAAACAAATTTCTCTCATACTTTTAAGACCTCAAACCATAATTTTAATTAGGAAAGAGAATATTTTTTTTTTATTTTGTGAAAAGACACAATCCCAACATACGATATCCAAAATATATATTTTTTTATCATTAGGCTAGATTCACAATAAGGAAGAACTCTACGTTGGAGTGTACTAAAATATAGATAGCATCCCAGCAAAAACAGACATTACCATGAAGTTAAGGGAGTGAGTAGCACACAAAGAGCTTTCACTAGTTACCAGGCTATTTAATGGCTTAATTACTTTTGATTACGATGTCCCAAAAAAAGGGAGAATAATGAATTACCAATATGGTTACTCATAGTGAAGAAATAAGTGGTTACCAACAATAATAAAGTAAGTAGTAGTTAGCTTTAAAATATTAAATTTTTTTAAGAAATTACTTATAAGTACTTCTTTTGCCCATTATCAGTAGGTCATTATTTTGTTGTTTAAAGTAATGAAACAAGTAACGGCCTATCATTACATGGTAACCTACACAATTACAACCTGTCATTACCATGTTTTTGCTGGGATAATACAAATAATTAGTGAAAAACAATTATATACTCTCTTCACATTTAATTAATGTTATCAAATAAACAAATACACTTTTACAACTTTATAATTAATAACAGTAAAACTCGTTAATTCGAGTTTATACGAAATAATTTAAATGTCTAAACGTTTTGGCAACAACTTTCCTATAAAACCATCCATTAATATAAACTTCCCGACAGCCCTAAAATAAAATTTCATACAGTTTTCTATTTTTAATACGAACTTCCCAAAAATTTTAAATTTTTACTATATTTTTTCGACTTTGAAGACTTTTAAAGTTAAAAATCCGAATTTTTTCTTTAATATTTTGCGATACATTTACGGATATTTAATTAAGAGATACAATGAATGAATTTGCATAATTTCTAAATTTATTTTTCGAAACTTTAAATATATTGTAGATGTAAAAAAACGAAATATATATGAACATACATGGGGTAGTATACGATTATACATGGACATATACGTCCTTATATGCTTCAATATATGACCATACATGATCTCATGTATGACCACATATATTCGGATCGGAAATTTTAGGTTATATATCAATATATGGTTATATATGATCATATATACTCATATAATATTTATATATGCTAATATATGACAATATACGGCTATAAACTCCAAAATTTCGGATCCGAAATTATATAATCCTATATGAGATCATGTTTTGACGTATATTACCTTGAATGCCCATGTATGATCATATACAAGCCCATGTACATCCTCATATACATTTCGATATTTACATGGGTAATTAAAATCTGTTAATATGAACCTCGCTTATAACAAAATATTTTAACCAGGTTTTACTGTAGTATGTTTTACGAAAAGAATTTTATTTTACTCAATTAAAAATTGTGTCAAAAATTTTATCTTTCTACAACTTCAATTAACTAAATGTGTATATTTTATTTAAAATATTTGTCTCCCCTTTTTGGTTTATTTTTTTTGTTTGTTTCAACTGTGACTTTTTACATCAATTAGCATTAAATTTGATTGACTTAATAAATATTTATTTCAAATTTTCACTTTATATAAAAATGTTTATACGACTACACATATAACAACAAAAACTTAACTGAAGTTAATCCTTTAATGTCATTCATTTGGAAAATTGAAATCTACCAATAAGACCGGATATCATTGAACACAATAATTGTTTATGCTTGAAAAAATACTATAAAGAATGATATTTTGCAAAATATGTAGTACATAGTAATAGGTATTTTACTCGTTTAGATGATTCTCAGTTTACAGTACGATAGAATTTCTTTATTTTCTCTAAATGTTTCCATTTCATTTAAGTGACAAAATATTGCTTCTATGGGAAGGTATTCCAAGCCTTAAATTTTCATTTAAAATAAAAAATCTTAATGTGTCATATAAAACAGAAATCTGAAAGGAAGAAGTAAAGGAACTCTGAGTTCAACCTAAAATAGATTATAAAAAAATCCAATATCAAGTTGTGTCAGTTTGAGGGCCGTTTTAGAAATTTTTGTAATAAAATAGATATTCAGTGATACATATATTTTAATGTAACTGCAAAACAGAAGGGAGTAAAATTCACTCTGCAGAGTGGAATACACCATAACTTTGAATTGGACTTTAATCCTTAAGATTTTGCAGACAGTGACTTATATTTGTTCTACCACATATTCGAATTTTAATCAAAGAATACCTTCCTTTTGATTTTTATTTTGTTTTGTTAAGTTTATCCTGCATTTATGTGAACATAGCATTTTTTTTCACTGCTTTTGCTTATATTTCCACTATTAATATTAAGATTGTGAAAAGCAATTGAAATATTTTAATATACTACCTTATCCACTTGAGTTCTTTACGGGTAAAATAATCAGCTATGTGTTTTATTATATATTTGCTATCACTCTGGTAAAAATTAATGTATCTAAGAAGTAGTGAAAAAAAAAAATTAAGAAAACGTCATGCCGACTACATGATACCCTACACCAATTATAATTTAGGTCAGATTTTAGGAATCAGTCTAAGTTCTGGTAAGGGTCCTGCTCCTTATTATTAACAGGAAGGAAATATTGAAATAAATCTTAACTAAATTGCCGAAAAATTTAATTTAAGCAAGAGGGATTTATATGGAGACTAGGTCCAAATATGGTGCGATTTTTTTCAAATTTGGAACCACGATTTACTGTCGCTTATAAAACAATCCAAGTTTCAAGCAAAAATCAATGGTATATGAAAATGTCTTTGTTAAATAATTTTAGTGTACCTATACTAAAAAAAATGTTTGTAAATTGACTACAATAAAATGGGTAAAGTTTTATGTAATATTACGAAAATTCGGTAAATATAAACAAAAAATGCCTAACAATGTTTTGTAGATACTTTAATATACAATAAGACACGCAAAAAGTATTTTTACACATAATATGTTTAAAATTAAACAAAATAGTATTTTTTGTTAAATTAAAATGGTAATAATTATTTTGACATTTGGAAATTGAAAAATTTAAACCTTTGCGTTGAAAAATATATGCATTTTTTATATATTTTTACGCATATAGATCTGCATTTTTCATTTAAGCCTATTTACTCGCTTTATTACTTTTGTTCGCGATGACCTCAAAAGTAATGAGTGGTTATTACCTTCTCACTTACAAAAAACACAAAGTAATGGGTGGTCACTACCCTTTCGCTTATGAACAGCCAAAAATAATAAGTAACCATTAATTTTTGGACATCGCGAACAAAAGTAATTAAGCGAGTAAATAGGCTGGTAAGTAGTCGATACCACGTTTTTGCTGGGTATGAAGTAAAACGACATGAATTGCCCAGCAAAAATAGACCCCCACAAAGGGGGTCAGTAGTTACCTGGCTTTTCACTCGCTTAATTACTTTTGTTCGCGATGTCCCAAATTTCATGGGTGGTCACAAAAAAAGGGGGAATAATGAGTTACCAGCATGGTTACTCATAGAGAATAAATAAGTGGTTACTTACAATAGTAAAGTAAGTATTTACTTTTAGTGGACCTTTCTCAAGTAAAATTTTCTTTCTTAAAGACATCGATAAAAATTATTTGTATTTGAAATTATAAAAATATATATTTAAAGTATCTACTGTTTTTATTCAAAAATTTAAGCTTATATAGGTGCAATACTATTTCACATTTGAAACCCTTAAAAATCTTAATTTTTTTTTGCAAAATCACCTTTCACAGCAGATAATTTTCTTTGTTGTAGTAAGTTTTACAAAAAAAAAAAATGTATGGAAATGAATTTTTAGTTTGATTCGAGATCATAGGAAAATTTTTCATTTGGAAAAACTTTTCCTATGATCTCAAATCAAACTATTAATACATTTTCATACATATAAGTACACTGTCCAATAGCATTTTTGGAACAGAATAGCGACCCTATAATTCTGAAAGGGTATGTTGAGTAGATCATTTTTGTAACACAAACTTGTGGTCAAGCACGTCTGAGTATTTTTTACAGTGGGTCAAAGTTTTCATTTTTCGGTCGAAGGGAGCATTATACTATATGAAAAAAATGCTGTAAGTTAATGTCTGAGAGAATTCTAATGGTCAGAGTTGTATTGTGGAATTGTATGAGGATTATTTTTGTGGAAGGTCTTAACCCTCTAACTGGTCTCTTTATGGGTCAATTTGACCCTTTTTTTCGAGAAAATCAAAAAATATCCTTTAAAAAAGGACATTTAAGGATTAAAATATTCTACGAAAATGTTTGCCGGAAAATTTCAGTGGGAGTCACCAAAGACACTATTGCTGTAAATAAAGCTCTTTACGATTAATTGGCAAATTTACACGCTACCCTTTCAGAATTATGGGGTCGTTATTCTGTTCCATTCAAAAAGTCTTAATTTGTTGGACAGTGGTATTAAAAAGATCAACTATAAAATATAAACTTCACTAAAAAAATGAATCAATAAATATTAAAACAGAACAGAAATACTAATTCGGTGCTTATTTCAGTAAATACCAGTAAATCATTATTTTGCATGTACATATAAGGACTTCTACCATCCATTACCAGTAGGTTATTATTTTGTATTTTAATATAATCATTACACACAAATCTAAACAGTAATGACCTGTCATTACCGTGTTTTTGCTGGGTGAATAATTTTTTTTTCTTTTTTACGCTCTCTGTTGTGAGTTTTGTTGACTTTCGGGTTGCGGATTATTGTTCGACCCACGGGGACTGTTTGCTCAGCACTATTTTAAAATAATGCTCTTGCGCTAAGGCAGAATATTGTTACACATGATCTAACAAGAAAACTGTATGGCGGTGTCCTGCAGATCTTAAAATTTTTCTCTCAGCGTGTTGATATTTAATATTTAATTTCTTAAGTCGCTATTAAGCTTTTTTTAATGCTTTTATAATGCTTTTTCGCTTCCGATTGCCAGACACTTTTGTATTTAACTTGTCGCTTTTAAAAATTTTGCTTACGTATATTAGAAGTATAACCAAAATTCGGTTCTTCCACCACGTGATAACCTACATATTAATAAATAAACCAGTTGATTTGGCTCGTTTTGAGGAAAAGCAACTTCAAAAAATCGGATTTTTTTATATTTTCTATATAATGAAACTAAAACATTTACTGCTTATAATTTGGCGACAGTTTTAATTATTTTTGAAAGAAGTCGTTTTTATGCGGTTAAATTGGTAGCTATTTATTTCTAAATTACCAAAATGTATATGAGTGGCTCTGTAACCACTTAACTTTTAACTTCTTACACGTACACGAAAAACTATTTATTTTGTTAACTACTTATGTTGTATATTTTTGTAATTCGGCTGGTAAGCAAGTGCAGATATTTTGTGTATTTTTTCCGGCAGCGAATAAGTATAACTACTTACAAAATTGGCCTTGTTGAAAAAAAATAATGAGTTTTAACACCGATTTTCTTTTAGTAAATTCGTATTACAAATGATGTATTGCAAAGGAAGGTTTTTGAAATTTTTATTTTTTTTTTGTAAATTAATTTTCCATTTTCAATATTATTAACGAGACACGATTTTCCTTTATAGTTTCTCATGCTGTATGCGCTATGAATAGAATCGATAATATTTTTAAAAATTTATCAAAAAATATACCCCTAATGTAATATGTATAGTAATATAGGTAGACTGAAATGAAATGGGTAAAATCAAAAATTTTATAAGATTTTTAATTATTCCAAATAAAAAGCACAAAATTTCATTATTGTCGTATTAAGACCATTAAAATTGTGTCATCCATCGTATTCATGCCTTACACCCAAAGAAACAGAAAAGTTTCCAAATTTTATAGCATTTTCAAAAAAATGTTCATATTTGCTTACATTTTATATATTTACAACAGAGAAAAGTTCTTTAATCAAGGACAGACATGATCAGATTTCCTTTAATAAAGAATAAAGCTATATGTTAAAGAGAAGTTTCTAATATATAAAGCTGTTTTTCTACAGATTTTTTTTAATTTTTGGGAAAATTTTCTTATAACTGAAATCAAATCAATTCAAAAATCATATAACTTTGGGATTTATCATATCCGATTGCAATGAAACTCAAAATAAATGCCAATAAAAAATAAACATGCAAATAATTTGGAGACTCGATGAGTTTTTGAGTTATGAACCAAACGTGGTAGGAACTAAGTAAAGATATTAAAATCTTGAACAAACTTATGTTTATTTGTAAACACTCTTCTTTTTCATTATGGACCAAAAACATTGTCATAAGAAGTTGTTCATTAAAAAAAAAAAAAAAAAACAGATTCGTTGTGATAAGCGAATTTGTTGCCAATCAAGTTGTTCGATTTTTTTTTGGTTATGACTACAGTATTGTTATTAGAGCTACCGAAATTCTGTTGTCGCAGTTGAATTGTTCTTATCTTGGTTGCTTTTCTGTTTTCACAATCAAAAAATTTGGTGGCTGCAACCGAACCAATCGATTGGCTACAAATTCGGTTATCAGCACGAATTTGTTTTCTCTGTGTTGATTAAAAAAATTTATATAAAACGATATGCTGTGTTTGGTTTTATAAAAACTGTGCGTTTATTTTTAATTCTGCAATATTTTTTTTATATTTTGTTGTTTTAGAGTAAAATATGTATGTGCATTTTACATTTTTCCTAACAGGATTAAATATTGCATTTTTTTACTTGTTTAATGTTGACAATAGTTTTTTTTTAATTCTTCCCTGTTTGGTTTGCTGACATAAATTTTGACATTTATTTATTTTTTTTGTAGTATTTTTTAAAATAATCCCGCATACACTTAATGGGCATTTATTCAAATAGTATGAAATACAAAATATGTATATGCAGATTTATTGCATGATTTTAATCTTAACATTAGGATGACAATATTTTGATTTATAGGGCATTCGGGGATTGCCGGGTAGAATGTGGTGATAATGGCTACTAAATATTTTTGTTGAAAATTTGGTAAAAAATCGCTCGACATTTCATTGTAGAAAAGCTTTTTTTTCCCATACAAATTGCTGTCACCTTACTGTTCATAGAAATAGATAAATCAAATGTAAAACAACAATTCAAATGACCTTTTTTGTATTGAGGAAGCAGAAATAACAAAGGACTCTTATTTGCCAAACATCTCAGATCTATAACATTTTGTAATGTTCTAATGTTTTAATCTTTAATATTACTAGGAAATATGGACGAATTAAGTACTGATTTATATGATGTAAACCAAGTCAAAGGCATTTGCAAAATGACTCAAATTTTCTGTACACAAATGTGGGATTGGGAAACCGTTAAATTCGAATAATCTTAATTAGAATTTAACGGACAGTTTAGACTTACAAGGGAATCGGCCCAACGCTTAAACGTCAATTTGGATTAAACTCAGATTGTATTCCATCTACGATGTTTAAGAGGTAACAATATTATGCTACTTTTCTGTTTTTTTTTTTAATTATTTAACTGGTATATAGTTGTACAGGGTGGTCCCATATTACCGAAGAGGTTTGAGTTGATTATAACTTTTTTTAAAGACATAATTATTAATATTTTGTTTTTAATAGAGAATATTTTTAATTTATTTATGAAAAATTATATCTCGCAAATGGTGGCCATTTTCTGTTTCGCATATTCGTGCATTTTCGCGTATATTGTTTTTTAATTGCTGGTTGGTTCTAGGCTTATTAATATAGACTTTTCCTTTCAAAAAAAATCCAAAAGAGACAGTCTGAAGCAGTTAAGTCCGGTGAACTCGGCAGCCAATTAAAATCGCTTGTACGCGAAACAATTCTTTCGGTCGGTTTCAATTCTTGAACAAGATGAATTTTGTATGAAAGCATTCTTATTGTATGCAAAATTATCTGCAGGCACCCTCGTGAGACGCCAAGTTGTGTCGAACGCCTCCTGGTTGATATTTCTCCAACTTCCCGAATACTCTCTTGTATCCGTTCAATATTTTTATCCGTTTACCTGGTGGGTCGTCTGTCGGCATCAGGAAGTTTCCTTACTGGACCGTTGATTTGAGAATTAAAGTTCAAAGATTTGGGCACGTTGTTCAATTGTGTAACTTTTCCATTTTAAATTTTAAAAAAGTTATAATAATAAAGTTATAAGGTATTCAAACCTCTTCAGAAATTTTGGGCCACACTGTATAAAAGAACCATTCCTGAGCTTTTACTAATTTTGTTGCTTTTCATATAAACGTAAATTCATAGCCCTTATGTATTTTAAGCCAATTTAGCGATGTCCGTTTAGCTAGCAATCACTGTGCGAAGACTCAAACTGGGCTTGCAGATAGCTGATTTTTACTCAAATTGTTTGCTAACATCCTGAGCAGTAAATTATTAAAGCAAAATCGGTCCAACTGTAAAAAAAGTTATGGTTGAAAATGTACCTCCAAATTTTCGATATAAATTTTGTATTTTAGAATAGTTCCGAATAAGCGTCTGGTAAATAATATTAGGCCAGATGCCTTATTCTTTATATAAACCTTTTAATTTGTTTTTGAAACAAAATTTTTTCACCTCAACAATCTTTTTTTACACGTTAGAAATCGAAATTATGGAAAAGGAATAAAAAGAAAAGATCATCTCGTATCTGAGATTAAAATTAAAAAAGTTCAAAATGGCGGTCGTGAATTTTAAAAAATGTATATTTTGGATCTGAAAGACACATTTGTAAATGGCCAACTATTACTGATCACGAATCTAAAGCCAAATTTTGTATATACAAAAAGGCAGATCCAATATGGCAGTATAGTTACTTGGAATAAATTGTAAATTTTCATCGCCATTTTGTATTTCAAATGTTTGGCTTCAGATTCGTTATCTTTGACCCAGTATCATACCCAAATTTTTGTATTAGATCCAAAACAAGAACTTTTTAAAATTCGCGAGCGCCATTTTGGATCTCAGATTCGTGATTAGAAGCAACCAATATTCTTTAAGTGGTCTTTTCTCCAGCAATTTTTTTGATTTTTCTACGTAAACTTTAAATATTTTTAAAGAAGTTTGGACTCCCAATGCAGAATCAGAAATCAAAAAATTTCCACCGATTTCCCTTTACGAGTTATGAACCACCCTTCACTGATTCCCTGACACATGGAAAAATGCTTTAATACTGTGAAGAGAAGTAGTTCAAAATATCTTTTCTTTTTTCTTAATTTATTTCAATTCTATATAAAATTAAATGTCAAAATAAAGGTGTTATTATTGCACCTCCGAAACACATGACTGGTCTGGCTGGCTGGCTGGTTGGATGGCGCAGCGATAATAGATTATGTTTGCATAATGCGGATTTCATTGTCATCATTGAATGGAGGTTCAGTACAGTGTCCCGTTAAAAGAAAGTATCATTTTAGTTGAGGAAGTGTGATCGGCTGATTATGAAATAAAACTGATTATTTCCTTAATGGCAATATTTATAAGGAAAAAATATAAAAATATATATTTTGATTTTAATATTACTTAAGTTATATCATGAGCAATATTTTAATGATTTTTAACAACACTTTTGATACGATTTTTGTGAAAAAATGTCAGACTTTGTTCTAAACAAACGTTGGTTTACATCCAAGAAAAAAAATTTCGCTTTTTATTTAAAATTATTTATTGAATAATCATCATTTGAAAGAGATTACTTTAAACAATTCACTATTTGTTGAAACGCCATAATGTTCAAATGTATGTTATATTTTTGAAATAAATTTGTAAGTGATTTCTATTATATTGGTCATGCAATGAAAATACTCATGTAGACACATGAATACATATTTATTAAAAAAAAAAAAAGTCATCACAATCAAGGCTAAGGTTATTTTGTGTGAAAGCAAAATCTAAAGTAAGTAGTAAAATATTAAGTATTAATTTTATAGCAAATGAGTTTGTGCTTACATGTCAAGATGTGTAAACATCAATTAAAAGCTCTGAGGCGTATGAGTGTTTTTTTTCTCTTACACATATCAAATAAAATAAATCATACGCTCAGTGTGTAAAGAGTTATGAAGTAATTATAAAGAAGTGATTATTAAGAAAAAAAAAAGTTAGTAGCTATGACAAATTGTTTGAGAAATGCTTTAAAAATATTTCCAACCGACACTTATCATCGTAATAATTATGAGTTTGTAGCTCGTCCAAAACTAATATTGTTACTGCAATTCACTTTGTTGTTTCAAATGGTTTTGCCTTTACATCTTAAAATTAAATACAGTTAACGAAAAAGAAAATTTTACACTTATATTAACAAATTTTGAACCACATTATTTCTGTAATTCGTTAAGCTAGCACAGTAAAAAACCTTATTTTTTAAACTAATTTTGGCTTTTTATTTAAAACTCGTAAGTAAATTGTTAACCTTGAAAATACTGAAATTATTTAGGCAAAAAAAAAAAAAAAACTTGGACACCGCCAAATTTCATGAATAAAAACCAAACAAACACTACCAATTAAATTAATTGCTTATAACGTTAGATTCAATGATGTTTTACTCTTTTATGTCTATTATGAGTATAATAAATATTTCTTTGTATTTATTTTGTGTGAATCTAGGCCAAAGAGTTGCACAAAATACAACAATATATATTACAATACACAGAGTCGCTTAGAATTAGTAACAATATTTAATGTTTGATTATCTGTTGATCGATCTGATTAAATTATGATTTAATCCACTTATTCAGTGCTCGCTTAAACAGTTAATCCGACTTTTACTTACTTAACTTTTCTGTCAAATTGGGTACTAATTTAAATTGTGAATCTGATATTTTACAAATATCAAATAATAAATCATAATACTACACATAATAAAAATACGAAATTCTGTTTGTAATATTGAACATCATTCATAGAATATTTTTGTAAATGAAAAAAAATAAATTTAAAAGGCACCAACAATGGAATTGTAAATACAAAATTTTTATTATTAAAAATTTGTATATGAAAATTAAAAAAATTTTTGTATTTCAAACAAAAAATTGTTGGAAATCGAGTTTGAATTTTAAATTACTTAAAATTTTGTGATACTTTTTTCTGTGTACGTGTTTGAAATTTAATAATACTGCTATAATTAATGTGTAGCAAACTTAATAAACTTGTTATAATATATTTGTTGCATTACGTTGAAAATTACGTGCTTGAAACTTAAACTTTTTTAAAACACTTTTAATTTTTTTTAATTACGAATTAAAAAATATATAAAAGCAATTAAAGCAGCTATTAAGTGCATTAAACATCCAACCAAACTGTGTAAGTGTACAATAACAATTTATGAGTTTCCATTCAAATTATTGTATATTAACAACCCAGTTGGAAAAGTTATAGAGACATCTTCATGACGGCTGGCTCTTCTGACTTTGTTGACTTGCTGATCCTTTCTCTAACAGCTGCTGATTTTTTAATACATATTTAAAAATTTCAGCAAGACAAATTTATGTGGTGAATAAACGATGACATATCTTAAAGTAGTCACCACTGACATTTTCAGCATATGCGAAATAGTTTTTATGACCAGTTTAAAAACCGCTAAAAATATTTTTTTCTTTGCCCAACTAATTATTTTTGCTTTCATGTGATACTGACAAATGGGCAATTAGCCAACGCGGATTAATAAAAAATTCTGGTGATGCTAAATAATAGGCAGTTTGTAGAGTATTTAAAAAACCGGCCTTTTCAAAAATCCTATTTACTGTTTATTCGAAAAATCAATTTAAAAAACATGTAAAAAAGGCTTAAATTCGGCTGTGCCGAATCTTTGAATACCCTCCACCAATATCTTAAAAAGTCTACTGTTAGTGTTGGCACTCTTGGTACTATTTGGTACTTTTAAAAAGTCTACTGTTAGTGTTGGCACTGTTGGTACTATTTGGTACTTTTTGTTCACTAGGTGAACAAATACAAATAATGTAAAAAAATAATTTTTAAAGTAAAATTATGGTGAAAAAAATTTGTTAAGGTGCAAAACTCTTTTGGATGCGAAAACAAATTTTTTGGTGGAAAAAAATATTTTGAAATGGAAAAAATTTTTTGAGGTGAAAAAAATTGTTTGTGGTGAATAAAAATTTTAGTGGTGAAAAAAATTGTTTGAGGTGAAACATATTCATTTATTATTCATTTCTAAGCGACTGGTGAAAAAATATGACAAAATATGAAAAAAATTGTTTGTGGTGAAAAAAAATTTTAGTGGTGAAAAAAATTTCTTGAGGTGAAAAATATTTGGGGTGAATACAAAATATTATTCATTTCTAAACGGCTGGTGAAAAAAAAAATGAGAAAATAATTTATGTATCAATCTCTTCTATGATATTCTACTAAAATACAGCAATTTGTATGAAAAACTTAGAGGTACCTTTACATTTTCACTCATAACTTTTTAACCGCTGGACCAATTTTGCTCATTTTCAATACCAAACTGCTCATAAGGATCTCCAAAAACCTGGGTAAAAATAGGCACCCCCGCGTGTGTCTTTGCGTCGTGATCGCCACTTCAACTGACAGACCGACAGACAGACGGACATCGCTAAATCGGCTTAAAATTGCATAAGGATCACGAATATATATACCTTTTGGGGTCTTAGATCTATATTTCGACATGTCACAAACGGAATGACAAACTGATATATACCCTCACAATATATAGTTGAGGGTATAAACACCATTTATAGTTACGGTTTAAAAACCGGTCACCTGGTTATTCGGTTTTTATTAAAGGTAGTCTAATTAAAATGACATTGAAAAACGTTTGAACGGATGGAAAAAAATCAAATAATGATATTAAGATAAAAATTTTGTAAGATTTGCCTCTAGCGGGAATAATTGTTGATTAGCCAAAAATCTGGAAATTTTTTTGTCAGATGCAATTTAATCTACGACAGTTAATCCTTAAATTTTTCATTATTTTGTAGCAACTTTTATTAAGCTACATATTCCGACAAATATCACTTTTTGCGAGATGCCGCTAATTTAATGTCTTAATTTTATAGAGCATTTTCCTTTCTTTTTCTAAAATTTGAAAATTTTTTTAATGAAATTATTTAACTTACAACAATAATTAACTATTACCTACTGATTTCAATGGCGTTAACTAAACAAATATATTGTCCTATTTGGCAACGCTGGTTAAAAAAGTTGATAATTTGTGGAAGAATTAGAAAGAAATGCGTTTAAGTAAAACACCGGTTTTCTATTTAATTTTTGAACTCTAGCACTTTGTCAGCGTCATTTAAGAAAAAGAGAAGACATGTCCTAAATTCGTCTGTGGTAAACCTCTACATACATCAGCTGACTTGTCTTCTTAACAGGCTCTGCTGACATTGTTTTCATGACACAATTTCCCACTGAGAACTGAATACAATAATATATAAATTTTTAATAACAATATTTGTGTAAAAGTTAAACTTGTTAATTATAAAAATATCGTTGTTACACCCAGAGAAAAGATTGCATGGAATTCGATCAAGACCATTCAAATTTATTACTTATGATATTATTTTATATAAAACTACCTACAATCGATTAATAAAAATAAAATATTATATTGCAAACTAAAAAACATACCTATTATTCAAATATTGGTATTTTAAATTAATTTTAAAAATAAAATTGTGTGCACTAGAATCAACCATTTATGTAGTGAATGTACTAGAAAACTATTAATTAAATTAATTAGTAATTTAATTAAATGTTTAAATTGCAACTATATCAAAGAAAATTAAAATTAGTTTCGGTGCAGTAAGCAAGAGACTTAACTATGAATCGAATGCCCAGGAAAAATTAAAAAAAATAAAACTTTTCCTAAAATAAAATTTTGTGGAACGTAATAAATTTTGTGTGGAAAATAAATATTATATAAGACAGCTTAAACAACTAAAAATATAATTTAATAAGAAGACAGTTATCAGAACCGCAAGAATTCGATTGCCCAAAACTGATATTATTTTTTGGGTGTTGTAATTCAATTTGGTCCTACTGAAATAAAACTGGGTATAATACTCAGCAAGTTAAGCCTAAGGTATGAGGTAGTTTTAATCAATTTACTCAGGGTGCCATGACACTTTTTTTTTGACAAATTTTGGCACCAAAATGTTTACGAATTTTCAACAAATAATAAGATAATTTTGTTCCGCATTTTTAACTTAAGTTTATACTACATTATTTTTCTTTGGAAACGGTTACAATTTATTGAATAGTATTGTGCAATATTGCTTAATACTATTTCATAAATTGAAAGATTTAGTTTTTTATTCTTCTAGATTTTGGTTATAGTGTAAATTTAACTTTATAAAGCCCTTTCAGTTTTAATACTTAAGTGTTTATTGGTATTATAATAAATTTATTACAGTACATTTAACAATTTATCAATTGAGGAATTTAATAAAAATAATTTGTTTTATCAATAAAAAAAAACATAAACATTTTTTAACAAAACAGAATTTTAGTATTTTTTATTTTGTGCAAAATATAAATTTGTTCACAATGAATATCCAAGCACAATCAAATAGAATACAATAGAGAACAATATGCTAAAGCCAGCCAAAAAAAAAAAAATGTTGTTGTTGATTTTTCAAGCAAACTCATAAATTATGGCTTCAATTCTACTTTGAATACCAGCCAAAACCATTTGTTAACCTCTGGTATATATTTACAATACCAAAAATTAAGAATAATTTGATATAAATAAATTTTTAAAAAATTTTTATTGTATAGAAAAAACTTTTAAACAAAAATCAAATAAACAGTTAAGGCCAGCTAACATATTAAAACCTGATCAGAGCTTAGTGCTTCACAATAATTTTAAATGTCAAATTCGTATGGAATACTCGGTTACGGTTAAACTTTGGTTAATTTTTGTGATAAGTTACCACAGCCTAACACCGCTTTTATTGCAACTTCGAAAAAATTACTCGCATAATATTAACTGACTGTCAGTTTAAATACTCCTTGCCTCAGTATCACAATGTCCCGTTAGCTTTGACTTTAAATAAAGCATAAACGTTACACTAGAGATCATATATAGTAAAACTTATTAAATTCTTATACCCATCTCTGATGCACAAAAAAAATTATAAATATATACATAAGACTAGAGATCACAATTAGAACAACTGTAAGTGCACTGAAAATAATTATTGTGGAGAAGAATTGCTTATAAGGTGAAAAAATTTTGAGATAAAAAACTATTTTTGAGGTGAAAGAAATTTTAGGTGACTATAAATTATTCACCTGTAAGTTAACTGGTGAAAATATATGACAACATGTAATGAATCGTTATTTTAACGGACAGACGGATATGTATAGATCAGCTTAAAATTATACAAAGATAACGAATATGTAACCTCTATAGGGTCTTAAACTAGAATTACTTAGACGTGACGTTACGTGACGAATCAGTTGATTCAGTCAAAAACCATATAGATTTATGTCACGTTACGTATGGGTAATTCTAGCTTTATATTTCAATGCGCTACAAACGGAGGGTTAAAAATTTGTTAGAATTGTTATAGCATTTTTTTGTAAACCCAGATTTTTCACTAAATTTTTTTGCGTCAGATTTTGTAAAATTTTAAAGTCTATGCTTATCATAAGCGATTTTTAGGATCAAATTTTATGACTTTTAGGACTTCATTGTATTTGTTAAACTAAAAAAGATTATACATTTTTCAAGTCAGATCTAGTTTTTGTGAAATTTAGTTCAGAATAACCAATGCCTATAGTTACACTTAAAATAGTTTGTTAGTTAGGTTAAAATAACAGAAAATTACATTTATAAGAAATTATATTTCATTTAAAAACCGCTCTCCTTACTTTTCATTTAAATCAAATGGTTTTTGTTATTTATCATTAAATGTTGTTTTAACAACTGACACATCAGTAAAAACAAATTATTAAGTTAACAAGTAAAAAAGGGCTAAATTCGGCTGTGCCGAATCTTTGAATACCCTCCACCATAGGGGCTGAAGATGATATACGTATATACTAAATTTTGCATGAACTGTAATATGAATATGTTTTGTCAATTTATGTAACGAACTTTTGTTATTTAGTTTTAGTAATGTTATTTATTTAGTTTTAGCAATGTTATTTACAGAGGTCTGCTTTGTTAGCGACTTTAACATTGTTGATTTTTACGTTAACTTAGTTATCAGAGTAACACACATATAAGCTCTAAGAATGTTAATCGAACAATAAGAAGACAATAACATTTTTACTTACTTAACAGAAAAAAAAATAGATACAGAAAAATTGTACAAATTTGTATGGAAAATTTAGAGGTACCTTCACATTTTCACTCATAACTTTTGAACCGCTTAACCGATTTTGCTCATTTTAAATACCAAACTGCTCGGGAGGATGTTCAATAATCTGGGTAAAAATTGGCACCCCCGCTTGCGTCTTCGCGTCGTGATCGCCATTTCAACAGACAGACAGACGGACTTAAAATTGCATAAGGATCACGAATATATATACTTTATAGGGTCTTAAACCTATATTTCGACATGTTACAAACGGAATGACAAACTGATATATACCCTCACCATATATGGTGGAGGGTATAAAAATAAATGTTAAAATGTTACCTACCCATTCCTTTTATTATTTGTATCCTTTTTTTTTGTATTTTTGTTTGTTCCTTAATCTACCTATGTATGTCTATAGACATACATGTGTGTTTATGAAGTTCTTGTAGTTTGAATTGAAAAAATTTTGCATACAAACAAACAATTTAAATAAAAATTAAGTTGGAATTTTTGTTTAAAAAATATATTTTTTTTTTAAATATCAAACAAAATTTAAATTTGCAATAACTGTAACGGAAACAAATAAACCACCAATTTTCGTTTTAGGGGTAAATTTTTATTAAATTTCAAACAATAGAAAAAATAAGTGAAAATAAAATAACAGTAAATCATTTTGAACAAATGTATAAATAAGGTAAAATAAAAATGTTCCTTTTTTTAAACTTCAAACAGTAAACTACAATATATAATATTCTTAGTGTAGTTATGAATGTAAAATATCTGTAGTTAACGTTTACTCTGGTTATTAATTAGATAAGTTTCACGCTCTAAAAAAATTTACTTTAAAGTCAGTGTTATTAACTACACTCCAAATATTTTTACAGTAACTGACTGCAGTTTATTTAAAAAGTTATCCGTACATTTTTTTTAAAACGGTTAAATAGTTAAAATACAAAGAAATATGTTTTTCAACCCTATTTTACATTTATGTAAAAAAAAGATTACATATTACATGTTACATGTTACAGCTGCTGTTATTGTTATATTTAAATATCAAATTATTTGTAAAAAAAATAGTTTTTATTTTTTTTATAGTTAATTGTCTTTTAGTTAATATAAATAAAATAAATAAAAAGGCCTTTATTTCTGCAGACTTTGCAGTTTATTTTTGATGTCATGTAAAAAACGAAATATCATTTATTTTTAAGGGTTTTGCAGTTAATTTGTGTCATTAAATAAAAGAAAAATCATTACTTTTTACAGATTATGTATTTAATTACTATACTGTCCCAAGAAGAACGCAATTTTTAAATTTTAAATAAAACACAGATATTAAAAAAAAAAATCGTGAAACTTTATTATATCGTAAAGTAGACAGAATGAGGTTATGTATGGAACAATATATCGTGCAGATGGCCGCCGCGGCTTTGCTGGCATGCACGCGATCTTTTAATGAAATTTTCAATGACCGTTTTGCATGAATGCTGCGGTATTTCATTAATGCAGCGTCCAATTTCCTCTTTTAAGGCTTGAGTCGTCGTCGGCTTATTCGCGTAAACCATCGACTTCAAAAAACCCCAAAGAAAAAAATCGAATGGTGTTAAATCGCACGATCTAGGCGGCCAATTCTGATGTCCAAAACGCGAAATAACACGACCGGGAAATGACTGATGCAGCAATTGAATTGTTTCTCTGGCTGTATGACATGTGGCACCGTCTTGTTGGAACCACATGCCCTCCACATTCATTTCTTCAATTCTAGGCAAGAAAAAACTGGTTATCATTTCACGATACCGAACAACATTGACTGTTTGCGCTTGACCTGCCTCATTTTCATAAAAAAAAGGTCCAATGATTCCTCCAGCCCAAAAACCACACCACACAGTGACACGTTGAGGATGCATTTGCTTCTCGTGAATCACTCGAGGATTTTCCTCACCCCAAATGCGACAATTCTGCCTATTGACGAAGCCATCAAGATGAAAATGGGCCTCGTCACTGAAGATGATTTTATTGGCAAAATCAGCATTTTCATGTTGTCTCTCCAATACCCAATTAACGAACTCCCTTCGCTGTCCATGGTCAGCTGGCTTCAGTTCCTGAGTCAATTGAACTTTGTATGCATGAAGATGCTAATCTTTCGTCAAAATTCGCTGCAAAGTTGATTTGGAGACACCAATTTGCTGAGCTCGGTGTCGAATTGAGGTGGATGGAGTTTGATCGACATCATCAGGTACAGCTGCGACATTTTTGGTCGATCGACCTGGTCGATGGCGCGTTGTTATCTTTACATCACTAACAGACCCAGTTTCGGCAAATTTATCCATTAATCTCTTTACAGTTGACTCTTTTGGAGCATTATTGTGACCCCAAATTGATCGCAATTTGCGAACTGTAGCCGCAAAACTTTCACCATTTTGGTAAAACAATTTCACAATGAGAATGCGTTGTTCATTCGTGTAGCGCTCCATTTTTACTAACCTCGTACCTTCTACTAGCAAACAATAACAATTGTTCAAATGTCAAACAATGACACTTCGAATGTTGCCAGATTTAAAAATTGCGTTCTTCTTGGGACACCCTTTATAATGGAAATATCATATGTTTTAACGAATTCGTTAGTTTTTTTAACAGTTAAAATAAATGAAAAATTATTTTAATATATGGATATGGTAAGTTAATTTTTTAAAATTGAAAATTTAAACTACAAACTATTTTGGGTGTATGGCTAGGTAAATTAGTTGAAGGAAAAGAGTTTTAGAATTTTACAGTGCATTTATTTAGCAATAGCTAGCTGGGCATGTTCTGTATTTATGTATTGAATGGCTCAGTTTTGATAATATAATTCTTTAGTTGTGACTACCGTATTTTAGTTGGGACTCTATGTTACCCACCGACTTTGTTAAATTTGGATACGTGATAGAGAAAGAACAATTTTAGGCGGTTTGATGGGGAAGTTATAATTATAGCCGTAAATAGTTGTACACCAGAATATATAGCGAGGGGTTGTTGCGGCATTATTTGATATCTTTGCTTTCCCCGAAGCGCCATTTTTACGTATATTTTTAATATATAAAAAGGGTGGTAGCTGTGGATATCAAAGTTTTTCTGAAGTTCTTTTCGTAAAATATATGCTTTTATACCTTCTTTTTATTCCCAAGACATGAGCTTCAGCCTCTTAAAAAAATGAGTGCTTACAAATTTTCTCTCTTCTATGACATGTTCAGGGAATGACCGTTAGTTTTCATGGTCATTAAACGAAATGTTAACGATTCATTAAGAAATATGGGCAATGGATTATCTGATATACGAACTCAACTTACCTTACTGAGCATGTCTGGTCGTTATGGTTTAAAACAATTTTTGTTTACAAATTTTGTATCGCTTTATTTTTTAAACTAATTCTAAATGATCATGATGATAAATAATTATTAAAAATGACACAAATATACAAGAAAATTTTGAAAAATACAAGACGAATTTTAAAAAAAAAAATCAATACACAAAAATTGTTGCAATATTTACAAAGGAACACATCAATATCTTCAAAATTCTCCTCTTCATCTAACTTCGAATGAAACTCTTTTTTTTTCAGTTAACAGCAAATTTAAAAATTATAAGCTAAATTGCCACTTTGGAATTTAACATGAGACACTTGATCGGAGGGTGAATATTGCAAACCATTACGTGGTCCAACAGTTGAGGTGGAGGATACCGGAGCAGCAGTGGTGGTGTAGGAAGCTGGTGAATGTGTTGCTTGGGTGGGTGAGGTATAATATTGCTGTTGTACCTGTTGTTGTTGATCACTGAGTACTTGTTGTTGTTGACCATTTAAATAGTTGGCATATTGTTCGGCTGTATAGTATTGATTAGCTTGTTGTTGTTGCTGCTGCTGAGTTTCAGGAGTGGTTTGGGCAGTTGGTTGATTTTGATAAAGTTGTTTTAAAAGTTGTTGCTGTTGTTGACTATACAACTGCTGTTGTTGTTGCAACTGTTGTTGTTGTTGTTGCTGCTGCTGCTGTTGTTGTTGCTGAGCATAATAATTTCTCAATTGTTCGGCATATTGTTGTTGATGTGGTGTTAATTGTGTTTGGGGCGTAATTTGAGTTTGTGGTTGTTGCACTTGCACTTGAGCTTGCTGTTGTTGTTGCTGACGTTGCAAGGCTTGATATTGCTGTAAAGTTTGGGCATATTGATTAGAAGCTTGTTGATAACCTCCAGGGGCAGCTGTAGCATATTGTATTGGTTGTTCTTGTTGTTGTTGTTGCAATGGCTGAGCATAGGCAGAGTTGTATTGCTGTTGCGGCTGTTGATATTGGCCATTAGCAGCTCCAAGGGGAGTGTACTGAAAAATTTACAACAAGATGGAAAAAGTTATTAATGGTTTTATTATGCAGTTAATTTTGAAATATCAACAAATTTGTTCTGTTGTTATTGCTCACCATTGCATAACACTGTCTTTGTGCAGCATTCGAGGGCATATTAAATGGGTTCATATTGTACATGGCGTAATTTAAAAAAACTTTATGTTTGAAGTTTAAATATAAATTATGAAATATTTCACAACCTTATTAATTAAGTGTGACGTTTGATTTGTTCAATTTGATTTGAGTTGCTTCAAAATTTGAAATTCGAATAAAAAGTTTATGTTTATTGATTTGTAAATCACAGACTTTTTACTTGCCAAATAACAGTCTGCCCAGGGTTTACTAGCCATCAATTGTTTAATTATAAATCCCTAGTTTTACTAAAAATCATAAGCGCCATACGTTCGTTCGTTCGTACGTGTCTTAGTATGCAGAGAACTATGTTGGAAGTGATATATGAGACAAAACTATCGAATCGCGCCGTAATTTTCTACGACGCAATCTCAAACAATAAAAGTCGCTTAAGATGAACACGTTTAAGAACCAAATAGTTTTCTTATAATTAATATTTGCCAATACAAACTCTCAGAAAACGGACTTTTGGCTTAAGCGTACTGTTTATAACAGTTCCAAAATTAAATTTCATATAACTTTTCATTTTTAATTGTTCCGATTTGACATGAAAAAAAATCGTTATAGTCCATACAAGGAGAAAAATTTAGCACGATAATGAATTTCCCGTTAAAGCTTAGTACAATTTGTTGTTGCACAAATTTAATATACAATACATTACTCGTTATGTAATGAGTTAAATTTGTCCATAGCTGTTTTTGGTCTAATGAAGCTAAAATGCTCCACCCATCACACTCAAAAATTTTCTTATCTTTATAAAGTCAGAAATTTTATTAAATTTAATTTTTTAATCATCCAAAACAATACGATTCACTTGTTGTATGTAATCAATCCATTCTTTAGCTTTGACGGCATATTTTATATCAAAGAGCCATGTTTAATCAAAATAGGAAAACTCCTTGAAATCCATTTTTGTTTTCTTAAAACTCAAAAGCAGTATAATTTTTTAACGATTTTTTATATGAGATGTTCCTCGTTCAGTTCAGTTCAGTTCAATCCAATATAAAATATAAATAATTTTTAAAATAATGGGGAATAAACATAAAAAGTTATTAGATACCAGCAGAATGGAATGTAATTTCTGGTCAGACATGACCTTCGTCAACATTCCTTGCATTTTATTGTGTTAATTATAAATATTTCTTATTTAAATTATAACTTTAAAGGAAAAAGCTAGTGAAAGCTAACCATGTAAAAATCGAAACATATATGATCATACATGGTTATATATGTCCATGCATGGTTCAATATATGACCATATATGATCCATATATATTCCGATCCGAAATTTGAGATTATATGGCTGCATATTTTTATTGGAGAGCATACATGAATAATATATGATCATATAAAATCATATGCGGTCATATATCCTCAAATTTCGAATCCGAAGATATATAGTCATATATGAGATCATGTATGGTCATATATTGAACCATGCACGGAGGTATAGGACCGTGTATGATCATATAACAGCCCATGTATGAGCATGCATGATCATATGTATTTCGATTTTTACCTGGGTAACCCCAATATTTATGTTAATCAACGAGATGTCATAACATTTCGAAAATATTACATAAAAAATCTTATATTTGTCCCATCCCATCTAAAAATCGAAATATATATGAGCATACATGATCATACATGGGGTGTATATGATCATACATGGGCATACATGGTCATATACGTCCATACATTGTTCAATATATGACCATACATGATCTTATTTGAGGGTATATGGACGTATATGATCATATACGAGTATACATGAATAATATATGAGCATGTATGATAATATATGCACATGTATCACCATATACCCTCAAATTTCGGATCCGAAGATATATGATCATATATGAGATCATGTATGGACGTATATGACCATGTATGCCCATGTATGATCATATACAAGCCCATGTATGATCATGTATGCTCATATATATTTCGATTTTTAGATGGGATTTTGAAAATTTCTCGGAACCATATTCCCAAAGCTAGAAGGGCCGGTAATAACTACGTGAAAGTTTTTCACGTTCAAATATGTAACTCTGATATATTTAGCACAGGTAGAGTCACTTATATCAAAATTATATTGAAGTAATTTTTTGTAGTTACCTAGCAAAAACGTGGTATCAACTACTTACCTGCCTATTTACGCGCTTAATTACTTTTGTTTACGATGTACAAAAAGTAATGGGTACTCATTATTTTTTGGCTGTTCGTAAGCGAGAGAGTAATGACCACCCATTACTTTGTGTTTTTTGTAAGTGATAAGGTAATGACAACTCATTACTTTTGGCACATCGCGAACAAGACTAAATAGGCTGGTAAGTAGTTGGAAACCTGTTTTGCTGGGTACCTTTAGAAAATTTAACATTATGTGCCTCTTTCTTCCTAAATGTGGTAGAGTTGCATATTTCGATGTGGCACTTTTTCATAAAGTTTCGGAATAACCCCATAAAACTTGATATGTTTAATAGCTTTTGTCTTTACAAAATTTCGTTGAATTTGCAAAAGGATTGCATACAAATTTTTTTATTTTATAGTTTTAAGATTTCTCAAATAAGAGAACCAGCAACGATTTTACTGAAAGCGGAATTGAGAACTACGAAAAGCTAATTGGGGAGACCTGTACAAAATTGCTTAAAACTTCTTAGTGTAAGAACTTATTTATAATACTAGATTTTGAAAAAAATATAAATATAATATAATTTTGCAAACTTGTTAAAAACAAGTAAAAAAAAGTTAAAGTTCGGATGTTTGAATACCCTCCACCAAATAATGTAAAAAAACTTTTGAAGTAAAATTATGGAGATGGAAAAATATTTTTGAGGTGAAAAACTTTTCTGGATGCTAAAACAAATATTTTTTGGTGGAAAAAAAATTTTGAGGTGAAAGAAATTTTTTGAGGTGAAAAAAGTTTTTTGTGGTGAAAAAAAAATTGTGGTGAAAAAAATTTGTTTTTCACTGTGTTTGTGTGACGTTTCATTCTATGCTATCTCAGACAATTTCCAGTTAACACTAATAGCATGTTACACAAACATATTTTCTGTTTTAGATACAATATTTATAATATATGTGGAATATATTTATATAGACATAGACTTGAAATAGTAAAATTGACAAATAATTCAAAACAATTATTTAAAATATAATCATTGCTTAATTAAATTTATTTAAATATTGAAATGGTTAGAAAAGCGTATGCAATTATTTAACAAAACATGCAAAAGGCCCACAAAATATATTAACTTGTTACGTCAAAATTCTGTTGATCATAAGTTGACCACTCGATACTGATAATGTAATTATGACTTGAGCAGACATCCTTAGCAAAATGACTTCAGTGTGAAAGTAAAAATTTTATTGTCAGTTACGCGCTGTCAACTTATGTCCTTCGACATTCTTTATTTAAATGAAAACAAAAGAAATTTTATTTATCAATTAATAATTATAAGTTTTTAGCACATACTTGTAAATAACATTTGCAAACATGAAGCTTAACAAAGACCAAAAAAATACAAAAATAATAACTACAAAAAAAATTAAATTGATTAAATCAACAAAAACTAAAACGAACTTCTGCAATAATATCGTACTACTGATGAATATGGCATGCAATTTGAATGTATAATTAAAAAAAAAGAAACTACACTTAGCACTTGATTTACATAGAATTTTAATTTCTGTTTACACTACAATCGAAAATGAATAGATTTTCAGAAATTTTTAATTTTTCAATGAAAATTTGTATGATAATAAATACAAGAAGTTTTCCAAATTAATTTCAGCACTTTAAGGTGAATACCATGATTTAATTAAAGAGAGAATTAATCCTATTAATGGCCGAAATAACTGGTATTCTCTTACACGTTTCTACATTGATGTTTTTCTACATCCACCATATTTACAGATAATATTTCTTGCCATACAGGTGTGTATGAAATATTTAATGCTAAATCCAATCTAATTTATATGTGATCTTAAATAATTAAAATTATAATGATTAAGTTTATTTGTAAGTTTATTTTCAAATTATTGGCTTAGCAAGGGACAGGTGTATAATAAATATATATATTTATGATAACAGAAATTTATAAAATGTTAATTTAATAAAATTTTTACAACAGTAGACAATTTTAAATGAAGCTGCATGAGTTTTTCTACGAGTAATAAAATATTATTATATTGAAATTTAATAATTTTATTTTGGAAAAATACAACATGTGTATTTTAAAATTTGCAGCAATAAATAAGTTAATATGGCTGACATTAATAATTCAACAAGTTAATGGAAAACCACAGGTTTGTGTTTAATATTTTATAAACATTTTCAAATGTACGAAATATATTTTATAAATAATTTCATTTAAGGATGTGTTTGGGCAATTTGCTAGCGGAGCCATGATGGCAATTCAACAAGGTGCTGAAATAATTGGTAAAGGCGGTGCTATGAGTAAAGATCATGAATTTGAATTACCATTTGCTAAAGTCCGTTCCAAAACTAAAGCAGGTACTGGTGAGGCTATGATCCAAAGACAAGATTCTGAATCATCAGAAGAGGATAGAAGAAAACGTTCTTTGGAAGATAATTTCATGGATGAAGTGATGGGAGAAGAATCTTTATTGTCTTTACAACATACATATTTTCATCATATATTTAAACGTTCACCCTGTCGTGGTGGGCCTGGAGGAGGAACTGGTGGTGGTGGGGGTGGCGGTGGGGTCCCTGATGGTGATGGTGATGACATTGATATTGCTGAACGTCGTCGTAAAGCTTATGCTCGTTTGCGTAAGGCAGCAGCTGACAAAATAAAGAAAGCTAAAGCTAAAGCCAAAAATAAAGCAAAATCGAAAAAAAAGTCTATTGTTAACAATGACGACCAGGAATTAACCCGTCGTAAACGTCAATCAGAGCAAGATGATTTAAATAATGGCAATAAGGATTTTACACAACATGCCCAACAAGTTGCTAACCAAATACGCAGTTTTTGGGATAGTATTGTTAATTCTATGAATCAAATGGCCCAGACAATAAAACAAAAATTTTCAAATACCAGTAGTAATCCACCAGCAACAGAAGAAATTTAGGTCTACTCACACAACCATAAATGATCGCATAAATCTTAATATTAAAGTAATTCAACAAATATGTAAATAAAATTAAACAATTTGAATTATTTTTAAAAAATACCTATTAAATAAAAGAGCAGAAATACATTTTTTTTTACCAAAAATCAAATCGGGGATTCTGGAAAACAGGAATTCCAAAATTTTAAAATATTCTTGTTCAAGTTATCAAAATTAGTTACAGACTAGTAAAAAGATTAAGACACAAAGTGAAATTTAGGTCAAAATTTTGTAGCGAAATCAAAATTTCTGATAAGGTTGTATGTCTGTTTTAATGAACTGATCTAAAAATATATATAACTACTCAAAAATTCATTAATTAAATAAAGGTGGTTTTGTATGCGGACTAGGTCAAAATATGATTCGATTTTCTTTAAATTTAATTTATCTGATTTATGTTTTCATTTAACATCTGCAATCCAAATTCCAACGAGATATCTACGGATATTTGTGTCTAAATATCATTTCAACCTAATTCGGAAAGGACCATTCTATGGGATATAAAAACTTATGTATTAAGTTTTATCCCAATATATATTATTTTTTCATTTATTCATATTACATAACCGAGCCCTTATGATCTTGGTTTGATTACTAAACCCAGAGAAAAGATTGATTGGAATTCGATTCAGACCATTAAAATTTGTTTCTTAAAAACAATACTAAGGAAATTCTTCCTACTGAATAATGTGTTTCTTTCTTGGGAAAAGGGTTAGAGACGATATAAAAGGTGGTGAAAGATTAAGGGCTTCAAATATGGTAACACTGTAATTCGCGTATAATAATTCTTAAAACAAAGCAGGCCCGCCATGTGATTAAGAGTTGGCGGAATTGTTGAACCTTTTTAGTTCATAGCCCTGTTATATTATTTTACTTCAGAGGGGTTAAGTGCTATGGGAACACTGAAGGTGGACTTTGCGATTGATGTTGCCGTCCTGCAATTGGAATTAGTTAACGAGTTGATACCGGAAAAATTTTTAAATAAAGTTTTGTTGAATGTAATAATAATTATAAGGAATATAAATATTAAATTAGACAACTAAATATTGGCTTTCAAAACTAAAAATATAATTTGATATGAAGACAGCTGTCGTAACCGCCAGAATTCCATTGGCAACATATTGGGTGACCACAACTGATACTGTTTTCTGGGTGTACTAAAAATCTTTGGTGCTTTAATTAATTTTAAGCGTTAATAATTTATAACTAATTTTTAACTTTACATAATTAAAAATGTAATATTTTCATACCACTGCTACTGGCATATAGATGTCGCTATGTAATCGAAGTTTTAAGGAATTAGCTCTATTTTTTTAAAATGCCCCATATCTTGAAAACTATGAGAGATAGAGCAAAATGGATGAATACTAACTTTACCTTCCGCTGCCGAGAAATGAGGGTAAATGGAAATGGACCACGGTGAGGCATTGGAGCCCCGGATTATTTTAAAATTCCATTTTATAAAATGGTTCATATCTTGAAAACGGACAATACCATACATGCCCTTAGTGGGCATAGATCAGGGCGTGTAGGGATCCCCATTCCACAGAATGCAAAATATAAAGCTTAACAAAAAGCCAATTTCAAAAGATTAAATTTCAACATTCGAGGCTCAAGTTTCGCAACTTCCAACAAGGACATCCTTGGGTGCTGTTTTTCTAGATGACGTTTTGCTTTACATAAACGAAAATATAATAACAAAATACATGCAATACAAAAACAAAGTACATGTAGACGTATGTCTTGTGGAAACCCCATATTGATCTATGAGAATTGATGTCTTGTAGGTGGTGTGTAATATGGGTGTAATTTAAAATGATTTTTAAGACTTATTTAATGTATTTTGTAATTTATATATTCGCTATATTTTCATTTCTTAGACGAATTGTTCCATTAATTTTAAGGATGCCAATCAGGTAATTTTATTTTTATTAATATAAACACTAGAACATAGCAAAGAAAAATTTTAATATCGTTTTCAAAAAATATATTATTTAAAATTTAATAAAAAGTTTGCAATTAAATTTGTTTTTAATCATATTTACAACTAGTTATTATATAGATATACAGCAAATATTATGTACCAACCTAAATACAAGTATATACAATTTTATAAATTTTTATTACAAACGGAAATGTATATTAAAAAATAACACTACAGATACAAAAAAATAAAAAAAGAAAAAAAAATATCCAGAACAAAGTGATGTTATTATTGCTAGAAACACTTGTATTTTTGCAGATTGGATGATAAAAATAATAAGCATTTCCGTTTACAACTTACAATGGTAGAATAATTATAACACCGTCCGACACAAGTTTGCAGCAATAAGAAAGGGACCAAAGATAAAATATCATTGTCCTCAATTTTTTTAATCAATTGGGTTAACTGCAAACTAATATTTTATTAATATATGTGTATGGGAGACTGTCTTATTTTTAGAATTTTAAAATATTTGTGCACAGCTTTGAAGAACCCTCAAAATTATAAATTATGATAAACAGAGTTGCCAGAGTATGGAAAAACTCTCAAAAATATGAATGATGAGAATCAGAGTTGCCAGAGTATGGAGAAACGTGATACTTCGAAAATTATAATTTTTATTTTACTTTTGCACAACGTTAACGTACTCTTAAAAATATGAAATTTGAGACACGTAATGCATACGAAAACTGCATCCGAAACATAGGCCATATAAATGTCAAACTTCATATTTTTTGGAGTATCGTACCTCAAAGCAGCGCAAATATATTTCTAAATTTTTCAAAATCAGTTTCACATGTATTTGCTTAATTTTATTTCCCGGTTTAAATTGTTTTAGAAAAAGTAAAAAACACAGGAATTTTATTTCCAGTCGTTCTTCAAAATAAGTATTTAGTATATTGAATGTTCTTATGAGTGCAGTGGTTAACTTTTGTAAGATAGTGTAATAATACAAACACACTAAAAAAATATACAGACATAATATAAATTGTATTGTATATTTATTCAAATATTTAATGACTTTAATATAAAAATTATTACAGTTTAAAATTATACTTCGCATTAAACGTGTAAGAAGAACAATAAAACAATAAACCCATTTTATTATATAAACAATACCAATCAAATTAACAAAAATATTAACATAAACCATAAGCCTTATTATTCTTTAAAACAATCACAAGTAATTAACAGCATTCAAATAAAGGTTTATAAATTTATCATAATTTTTTTTTTTTTTTAACAAAGAAGTATTTTAAATACCAATTAATCATCAAACAAAAAGATAGACATGGATCATAAGGACAACACTCCTTTAAGGACGAAACAGAAGCAAAGTCAGTTTCTACAAATTACGCTATTGGCCTTGGTAATATTAATGATTTTATTACAAAATATTAATGCTGAAGCTAAAGTTTTACAGACATTGAAGGTATGTATATGAAAATAATTTTTTTTTTATAATTTTTGCAATTACACCATTTAATAAAAAAAAAAATTGTGAAGTTTTTAATTTATAGTTCATCATTTTAATACTTATATGTATGAAAATGTATTTTTAGTCTGATTCGAGATCATAGAAAAATGTTTTTCAAATGAAAAAATCTTCTTATTTTTATTTAGTAATCATGGAAACTATAAAGAAAAAGTTATAAGACACAAACAAGGTGAATAGAATTCATTTTCTGGTCTGCTACGACCTTCATCAACATTCTTCGTGTCCTTGAAACAATTTAAACACGTGTAATAAAAGGAGAATGTAAAAAACACAAATATAATAAGTAAATTTCATCTAAACTCAATAATACAAAAAATCAACTGCATGTTAGCATAAATAGCTTTCTGCTATGATTTGTGATTTAAATAGAGATATTTACGATTAGGACTTTCAAGGGCACGAAGAATGTTGACTAAGGTTGTAGCGGACCAGAAAATGCATTTCATTCAGCATGTGTCTAATAACTTTTTCTGTGTATTCTCCATGATTACTAAATAAAAATAAGAAAAATATTTTTAATTTTAAAAGAATTTTCTCTGATCTCGAAAGAGACTAAAAATACATATAAAAAATATCTATATAATAATTCATATTGTTTATTGTTGTGATTTTTATATCAATTTACAAATGTTAGTACTCTTTAATTTTCAGATTAAAAAAACCTTTTTAACCATACAATTCATACAGACTTTGGCGATAATTATTATAGGTAGCAACTATTCACTTGTGCAATTTGTTCATATTAATAATCCCATCAGACCTACACTTAAATTTGTAGGATAAAACGTTTCCCTGGAAATTAGCAATATTTTAATACCTTACATGGGCAATACAAATTATATCTTGTTGCTTAATTACAGGTAAATCACTCAATTGCATCCATTACATGAAATCAAAGTAATTGCCTTCAATTGTATGATGGTATTAAAAAAATTATAAATTTGCCAACGGATCATTTAATTTCACAAGTGAGTGATTGCACAATGAAATTCAGATCACCCAGGTCTGATCTCATAGTAGTCGAACACCGATAAATGCGATATCTGTCTTGTAAATTTTTTTACGATTAGAAAATAATTTTACATTTTTAAAATACCGTTTGAAGTGCCAAAATTACGGAACATATGTCCCAATAGACGTCTACCGCTAGTTTTCTACGGCTCATTACCAAAATGTCCCGTTAATGCTTAAGCAACAGTTAAATTTAAATTTATAAATAGCAAATGTGTTAGTTAAAGTCTGCACAACAAAAACTTTCATAAAAAAAACAATTTTTGTTTATTTTACTAAAGTTTTTGTTATTTTGATATATTTTTCGTATTTCTTTTACAAGGATTATTATCAGTGTAAGATAGTGACTAACGGACATTGTGGAAATGATTCTAAATTTATTTCAAAAGTTTTATAAATTCAAAAAAATTTGTATTTATATTTCTCAATTTTATTTAAAATTAAATAACATTTTATTTTAATAAAATAAAAAAGATGAAAAAAAATTAATGAAATTTTGGGTCAATAAAAATTTTTAGAAAAAAATGTTAGAAAAAATATAGTTTTAAATAAAAAGTTTGTAAAATTAGAAATGGTGTAAAAATTTACATTTTAATACTCAATTAAAATATTAATATTAATATTTATACATTTTTCTTTGAAAAATTTCAACGAACAATCAACACAGAAAACTCTTAAACCTTTTAAAAGCTCTTCATCTTTGATACAATTACGCCATAAACGGGATACTTTTGAAGGCAACCAGCAACAACCGTCTGCTAATGATGAGTTTAGTGATGAAAATTATGAAATTATACCTGATATGTCTGGTGGCACCCCACCATCATTGGGTGATCAAATATCTGAGCGTGCAAAACAAGTTGCTGAAAGTTTTACTAATATGTGGAAATCATTAACAGAATCGGTAAAACATTGCATGGAAGCTTTTCGCGGTCTATTTGGTGAAGAAGAATATGAATTGACTCCAGAAGAAGAGGAAGAAATACGCGCTGCTATGGCACGAGAACATCAGGCCAACGTCAAGAATATGCGTGATAATGAAATTTAATTAATGTTTATAAAAATCAATGTTTAAAAATAAGTTGTTAACGAATATTAAAATTATGTTTGTCAGATATTTTAATTAGATAATAAAATTGAAGTAACAATTAGGATGTAATTATGTTTGAAAAAAAAAATTGTTATATAAAATTAAAACAATAAAAAAATTGCAATCTAATGTAAAGCTATCTTAAGCTAATATATGAAAAATTATTTCTATCTTTTTTTTAAAGGAGAAGTATAAAATACCCAAAGACAAAATTTTTTTTATTGAAATCCACTTTAATCACTTAACCCTTAACCCTTAACACTTTACAGGGCAACCACAAAACCCGCAAAATTTAAAATATTTTATCTTCGAATTCTGTTTATTTTATATCGTAGAAATTAAAAATTTTGTGATAATTATCAATAAAACCGGGTTAAAAAATGTTTTAGTGAGGTTGTTTTGCATTTCACCTGACTATATATAACCGATTATTACCTTAGTTATATAATTTTGTTATTCCGTGTATAACACATCGAAATATACTCAGACTCTCTAAAATCTATACAGGGGTTGACATTTGTCAATCGATTGACTAAGAATACATGTTTTTGAAACGTAAATTGAGTACAATTTTTACCATATGCTTCAAAATAGTGATGCTGTACATTGAAAATATTCGTTTAGTAGTGTTAACTCATCGTCAACAATATCGTGCCAAGATGCATCGTCTGACAACACTATTCGTCGTTTAGTGTCGAATTTTGTTGAGCACGGGACAGTGGGAAATCGTCCATATGGCGTTCATCAACACCCGAGATATTTTAAAGAACCGGTTGTAGTGGTAATACAGGGCTGCCGAGAACTCAAATGAGTCATATCGTCACAGCGTTTAGCATTTTGGCATCAGTCTAACCACTTTTCTGCGAATTTTGATGAATAATTTGCATTTCTTTATATATAAAGTGAAATTGAATCAAACTATTTTGCTGGCAGACCGACTATGTCCTTTGCAATGCGGTCAAACAGTCGATGTACGTGTGATGTCAAAAGGCCAGACTTTTTTGTTGAGGTTATTTAAAAAGCAAAGTGTACGTCAACAAGCCTCAGACCAATGACAAGCTTAAGGCAAACTTTCGTGCCGAAATTACGCTATATCGTCCTATATGCTTGAAATAGTTATGGAAAATGCAGCAAAAAGGGCCGTGGCTTATAGAGGCAGCCTTTTCACTGATGTTGTGTTCAAAAATTGGTACAAAATAAAATAAAAATATCAAACATATGGAAATCCGTATTTTTTTTAAGTTATTTGATATTCCCATACCGTTAAAAAAGATGACCACCCCGTAAATATTCATAATTTTTATGCAATTTTAAGCTGATCTAACGATATCAGTCTTTTGCGAAGACACACCGGAGTTTCTCGTTATTTTTAAGGGAAGCAACTTTTAGGAAATTCTTTCTAATAATTAATGCGTTGATTTCTTTAAAAAGGGCATAGAAAAGAAATCAAAACTGCTGAAGATAAGGGGGCTTCAAAAATGGCAGCTGCTGCAATTGTGTGAGATGTTTAATCTTAGAACAGTTTTTGCTTGTCATCTTATGACGAAATATGTTATTTATTTTTTTCAATGGGCTTAATTGTAATGGGAACACCGAATGAAAATGTGAAGGTACCTTTCTCCCTACAAATTATGTATTATGAATGAACGTTACGCAAATTTTGAGTCCCATTATGATATAAAATTCAATATTTTTTAAATTGCACCAACTTCTTTAATTTCAATCTCGGGTAGAGAATTACAGAATTAATTTTAATTATATTTTTCGCAATCAGCGAAATCTGTAATACGTGTATGAGCAAAATAATACGAATTCTACAAAGATCATTTATAATTATTTGCTGTGCGTTAATCGATTTGAATATGTGGTTATGTAATAGAGAGAAGAAAATTATTGACATTTATTTTTTTTAGAGAGCCAAAAGAGCGAAAAAGTTTAGGAACCAAATACAAATATTCTAATTTAACCCAGGAAGTGTTTCGTTTTTCTTCTTTTTTTTTGAGATTCCTGTCAGTTTGTGTTTGAGCCGATTTGCCCCGAAGCGCAATTTTCACATATATATGTGAAAGGGTGGCGGCTTTGGATCTAAGTTATAGGAAATATGGTTAAAAAAAAATTGTCTGCAACAATTAACCTCAAATTAATTAAAATTT
This sequence comes from Eustalomyia histrio, assembly GCA_949748255.1. Lineage (NCBI taxonomy): Eukaryota > Metazoa > Arthropoda > Insecta > Diptera > Anthomyiidae > Eustalomyia > Eustalomyia histrio. The sequence goes on from OX456525.1 coordinate 6,137,902, forward strand.
TGTATTTTTCAGTTACGTTCCCATAATAACAAATCTACCTTTTCACTCCAAAATATAAGATTGAACAGCTTAATAATAGGTGTTCATCAATTGTACCTCCTCTATCACATATACAAATATCAACCAAATCAAGGAGTGGCCCCGGGAATACCTTTCTTGAATATAAGATTTAAGTCGTCTTCAGTACTTTATCCCGTACTTTAGTTTATTAAAGCTTATTTTAACTGATTTAAAAAAAAAAACGTTTTATGAATAAACATTAAATAGATGGCGCCACCAGCATATTCGTAGTTTTGAATATTATTAAAAAAAATGGAATAGATAAATTTTTTGGTTTATAATGGGGACTGTCAAAATGTTTATTCATCTCCTAGTTTTCAAGATATAAGCTATTCAAATAAAAAGTCAATAGAAGACTTTTTTGAATAGCTTATATCTTGAAAACTAGGAGAGATAGAGCAAAATAAATAAACATTTTGACTGTCCCCATTAAAATCCAAAAAATTTATCTATTTAATTTTGATTGATTCCGATTTATGAATCTTTAACTTAATAATTAACTCAACAAGGGCATGGATAATGAAGAGGGTTCTGTAGCGACAAAGCGAAAATAATAAATATTCTACCCTGCTGGCTCTGTCGAAATTTTACAAGTTTTATATCTATAATTTACTAAAAAACAACAAAACAATTTATACAAAGATTATTATTATATGATCTAAAATATTATTAAATTCCATTCAATTTAATAAATTTTTAAAAGCACAAATCCTCTAGTTTTGCAAATATTTTTCTTAAATTTATGAAAGTGGGTATAGTGAACCAAAAAATTTGGTCATAATTACCAAAATAAATAGCTCTAACCCTCAGGCTGGTCTTTTGAAAATAATAACAAAACCCACTTTCTGTTTGGGGAATATGTGCGAAAAATTTCGTCTTAATCATAAAAATGCAAATGGGAATAATATACCCCACACGGATCAATGTCCATCACAACACAAAAGTGAAAAATTGGCTAATTTTTGACGAAGTTTGATCCCTGTTTTATTAATATCGAATGGGTCTCTTTTGTTTTTTTTTTTTTTTTTGAAACAAAGTAACTAATTTAACATAAGTAATAGTGTTAATTGTGGTACGGGGAAATTTATATATTTTATCTCTTAAAACAATTGCATGCAAATAGTAATATTAATTAGTAAAATGTGATAAAAATCTTTATTTTTGTTAAAAACAATAAAAAAAAATCAAAACAAATCAAACTTTTCATTCAACAAGTCTAACTAATAACCAAAGACATGCAGTTAAAATTAAAATCAAATCAAAACAAATCATAAAAAGTTTATATAAATTTCAATATTTTTAATAAATAAAAAAATAGTTGAAGACCCCAAATCTAGCAGGTACAATAGTTAACAAAAGTAAATACATAAAAAATTTAATAAATTATAACAAAAATGTTAAAATTATTAATAATTTGTACCATACTTGAGGTCCTTTTAGTATTTGATAATGTTAAGGCAAAACCGCAGGTAACTAAGAAGGGAATGTTATATAAAATATATTGTTGGCATTTGTTAGATGTATTTATTAATAAATATTTTTAGGGCATGGAGGATTTACAAGCAGGTGCTGTAATGGTATTTGCTGCTGCTAAAGGAGCTGTTGATAATGGAGCTGCGGCAAAAGATACTAAAGAATTTGAGTTTTTCGGTGTAAAGGCAAAAAATGATATGGCTGTTGGATTTGGTGATGCTATGAAAGAGAAACGATCTACCTCCGATTCTTCTTCCGACGAATCATATAGACGCAAAAGATCAGCCACTTTTGACAAACCCATAAAAGATATATCAAAATTGCATGACAAGGAAAATGAATTTTTGGATTATATAAGAAATAAGCGTTCTAATAGTGATGAATCTTCATTATCTGATTTTTCATCTTTCTCAGTATCCACTTCTTCCTCTTCATCAGAATCTGAAGAAACAGAAAGACGTAAAAGATCTGCTAGTTTTGAAATTCTTACAAATGATATAATCAATATGTATAAAAATTAAGCTTTCAATAAGCAATAAATTTCCTTCTGCATCATTTAACAAGAAGAGTATATCTGGGGTTACCTACCGATTTTTTTAAAATTAAGATATGTGATAGAGGAGAGAAAATTAATAAATACATATTTTAAGCGACCTAGTCTAAGTTAAACTCGTAAGAGGGAAGGTAAAAAGTATTTTTTATTTTTGTTCTTGAAAAAATTTTTGTAAAATAATTAAGGTCAATTGTATATCAAATGAAAGGTATTTGTTAGGGATTTCTAGTGGCTCAAAAAACATACACAATTACATACTTTAGTTTAGAAAAGTTATGAGTTCAGACACCGAATGCGTATATTGCTCATTAACTTCTAGACCAGGGGTGCCCAAAAGTTCCTTATGGATGAGTTATTCTTTAACTAATTTTTATTCAATATTTTTAATTGTAAAAACCAATACATACAAAGAAAAAAGAAAAAAAAAATATTTCATATCATACGTTTAACAAAAACAAAATCTACATTGATGATCGCTGTCGTCAATGTTTACCAGCAAAGCATATGAAAGTGTTTTTGCTTTGCACTTGCGTGTATACATTGAAAAACGACAAAAAAACTAATAAGGCAAAGTTGTTGTGTATTTCGTATTGCTATTGCTGAGTGCTCTATGTGTATTAAAACACACAGCCTATAGCTAAGAGCATTTACAAAAACAAATGAGCATCAAGAGCATAGGGCTTGGACACCCTTTTTCTAGATTATCAGAAGTCAAAAAACGTGATTTTTGAGTTAATGATGCAGAAATATTTGTCACACCACATATGAAAAAATGGTAGTGATATCTCTTTCTCTCACTGAGTGGCGACCAAAAGTATTTTGTACTTAGTAGTAAGGCTTAATTGAAAACTTTAAACGCGTTTTCTGTAAAATCGATTTTTTTTTTTGAGTTATGACAGTTTTCAAGTAAATGAGTGATATGTTCATCGACATTTAATTGAAGCGAGGCAATGTTTTGGGATTTTGTTTGATATTTCTGCTAGTTTATAATATTTCAAATGGGTGACAGATTAAACCATAAGCATATCAGTATTTTAAATAAATGTACACATTAAGTTGACTATCGTAAATTTTAGCCTACTTTTTACTACCTAGACATGATTTGGGCCGCTATTACATATGCAAATTTTTGAGAAATCACTGTGTGACTCCGGGGATACAATCCTTGTTATTTAGATGATTTGAAAACACTTTATAGATCAAAAAGTTTTGAATCACGAAAAATCTATTCTATCTATTCTATCTATTAAAAACAAATTTAATTTTTGTTTTCAATTAAAAATTAAAAAAATAATCATTTCTTTAAAATAGATTATAAACATATTTTTTATTTGTCTCTACAATTTTAATTACTTTGACTTACACTAAGAAAATTATGTCGGTTAAAAGACACTAGCGTAAATGGCACAAAGAATGTTAATAAAGATCGTAGCTGTTCAGAAAATGCATTACATTTGACTTGTGTTTAATAACTTTTTTTGTGTATTCTCCATAATAATAAAATATAATTAAAAAAAAAATAATTTGAAAAATTTTCTATGATTTTGAACCAGACTAAAAATACATTTCATATGAAAATTCATGAGTACATATTTTATTAATAATGATTTAAAAACAAAGCATGCTCAATTGTGTTTACCGCATAAATAGTACAACCTTGAGAAATTCTTTGTGCATCCATGTAAATTTAATTAAAGAGTTGGGTCACTTTTTAATATTTTATTTTGAGACCAAGAGTTTCTGAAAATAGTTGGAAGTACAAAACTTTTTATGTCATTCAAAAGGTTGACAGAGTAAAAAGTGCACATAAAAAACTTTGTGTTTTCCGAAAGCTTTATTGCCTGAAATTTTAAAATTTATATTTTCAAAAAAGCTTTATATTTTTTAAACCTTGTAAGAGAAAAGATAACAATTAACCCTTTGGTTCAGATATGTCCAATTTTTAATTTTACTGGATAAAATTTGAACTTTGGAAGAATTTAGCTTAGCTTGTGACAGAGAAGCTGTAGTCAAATGTAAAACATTATTAATAAGATGAATCTACAGCGTTGCTTTTTAAAACAACATTTCTAAAATCAGCACTCATTGCCGTATTTAGAACACAAAATTACGTAGGTAAGTATAGGGTGTTTTTTAGAGGTTGAGAACTTTTATTTAAAATTAAATACGCACTTACGAAATTATAAAAAAAAATACCTTTTATTTTAAATTGAAAATATATTTAATGACAATTAATTATTTAAATCATTAAAATTCATTCTCTTGTATGGATTTTTTTATTAGCAAATGTGGTGAAAATTTTTATGTTTTTTAGACTGTAAATGGCGTAATTTTTCTTACTGCCCTACATTTGCAATACGAATAAACTGTCAAATGAAAGTAATTTTTTAAGAAGGTTTTTTTTTTGTTCAAGATTTTTTTAAAAATTATTAGGGAAAAGATATTTTAGCAGGATGGAAAAAATAAATTTTTGGCTGTAATTTCTAGCCGAGTAAAAAAACTGAAAACTGGTCCTTCCGCATGCGCTTTAAAAAAATGGTGGTTGCGGTACACATGTGTCAAAAATTATTTTTCAATACTAAATGCCAAATAAAAATTTAAAATAAATCGTCGTAGGTCTTTATGTGTTTTATTTTAAATAAAAGTTCTCAACTTAAAAAAAAACACCCTTTACATAGAAATTTGCCATAAGTTCGATTCAACTTAGAGCTTTTCAAACAAACTATTTGCGAGAAGGCACACTTTATATTTTAAAGCTGCTTCGTTTTCTCACAAATTTATTTTACAAAAAAAAATCTACGTCCTTTCCATAAAAAAAATTATTTTAAATTTAAAAAAAAAAAAAATCTTTTTGACTTTATGAAGCTGATCTTGGTCCGTTATTTTAAAATTTTTTTTATTAAAAACTGTTTGTTATTGTTTGAAATATTTTACAATTTATTTTAAATTTTTTAAAAAAAAAAATTATGACGATGCTGTGATTATTTTTTTTAAATTATTGTCACATTGAAGTAGCACTTCATGAAAAACTGTTTGCTGTTGTTTGTAATATTGTACAAATAGTTTTTTTCCTGGCTTAATTCAGTAAACAACAACAAAAAAAGTATATATATACTATGAACAACGAATCTCATATTCAACTGTTGCATAGGTGCAACCCCTTAAGCCATAACAACAGAACAAAAATAGTTGCACAACTTATTTGCGTACATTAATTAAAATGTTTTCCCATGATATCTACTACTTGTTGGCATTGTTAATACGAAAAACTTACCTGGGCTTGCTGTGGAGTACTTTGTTGTTGCTGCAATTGTTGCTGTTGCTGTTGTTGCAAGTTGCCAGCTTGTCCGCCATAGTAACGTGTAAAACTTTGTTGTAGGCTGGGTGTTTTCAATGTAAATGAATTTGAATTTGCATCCGTATGATAAGCAAATTGAGCCGCACACGAATTAATGATGCACATTATGGCCAACACACTAAAGGCGAATCTTTTAACACCACTTGCACCGGCCGTGGCAGAAAATGAATGACGTACAAATGCAAACATATTTAAACAAAATATGATATAATTTGTTTTATTGAATATCCTTTAAAATTACCAATTGAATTGTGTTTAAGGTTTAAATTGATTTTGGCAACTGGTTTGAGTTTATATTGTGTATTTTGATTTTATATTATTGAAATAACAAAATTATTTAATTTAAACTGCCATTTGTTTTAAAAACATTTTAAAGTTAACTCTCAGTCTAACTTTTAACACATATTTTGTTATTGGTGGCACAAAGTGATAGTCAGCCATGCCGACTTAGTGCTTTTTATTTTTGAAAAGTGTAATTATTTTCTGGTAGCGATTTTTTTTTACGAGCTAGCGTGGAGTTATTTGCTTTTTAATTAAACAACTTTGCTACTTTTTCTAATAAAAGTAAAGGTAAATTTTTATAAAATTGTGCTTAATTTAATACCATCCAGAGTTTTTTAAAGCAAACTTTTCATTGATTAAGGTTAAAGGCTAAATTAACTGCCGTAATCAAAAATAAAAATTTGCATTAAAATAACTATAAATGAAATACTTTTAAATTTTATCAGGCTCGAAATCATAATTTAATGTTACTAACGAACCCTAATATTTTTATTAAATTGATAAAAAAAAAATTGTGACGATCATCGCTAGAGGGAGTGCACACTTTCGACCTAATCTCCTTATAAACCTCCCAACCCACAAACAACTCATGATTTAAAAAGGCTTAATCACGCACTCTAAGGAAAATGACTATGCGAAATTCCTTGTTCACAGTTAATGAAATTTACATAACTATAAATGGTAATAAGCTTAGCATACTTTTTAGGTGGTAATAAGTTCAGTATACTAAGTTAGGCGACCTTAAACATTTTTTTAATCGCAAAATAAATTTTTTCAATTTTTTTTTTTGTTTAAGTTTTCAATTAAAATTGTTCTAAACCCATTTTACACTGCCGCTGCTTTAAAGCAACACCTATTTTCAAGTATTTATCAGTTTAGATAGAAGAGCTATATAACTATTTATGCAATAAAAAGCATGTGATAGCTTGAAGTTCTGGCTGTATAGATAAATTAAAATATTAAAAAAGTTATTGTGCCAGAGTTGCCATATAAAGTTTTTCGTTAAAAAAAAAATACAATTATATAAAAAATTATTTTAATATACCAAAAAAAAAGGATTTTATAAAAGTGGTATGCTTACTTGGTTAAGGACATCTAAGAATTTTTTTTGAGTGAGAAAATGGTTTTAGACAAAATCGGTTCACGATATTTCTGAACTTGTAAAAACTTTAATCTACTAAAAATTAACTCACCCAGGAAAAATTTAGTAAAAGCAGCTCATTGATTTTTTCAATACCAATTATAACCTATTACTGCCCACTGCATTACTTCTAAAGTGAAAATAATGTTTTATAAAGCTCCTTGCATACTGCATCACTTTGAAAGTGATAATATTGAGTTACTGGTAATGTGTTTTAACTACTTATTTGGCAGTTAAAATCTATTAGTGGTTTTCACATTTAAATTTTTTTTTAAATTGTTAACAAAAATTAGTTTCTATTTCATGAATTGTAACCAGTTATTTTTGCCTTACCTGTAACTAGTTATTTTAACCCTCCCTTAACTAGTTATTTTACTCCCTACTCGTAAGCTTGGAGGCAACAAGCTTCTACCAATGGCATCCTTGTGTTAAAATAATAAGCTTATCAGACAAACATCTACCAGTTACTGCTCGTTCTAAAACCCATTATTTGGTAAGGTCTTTTTTTTTTCCTGGGTCACCTTCTTTTTTCATACAAATAATGAGCTATTTAGTTTAAACAAGCGTAATGTTTTCAAAGTTTGAGAAGTCAGAGCTTCATATAAAAATTTTGAAATATTGTTTAAAAATAGCACAACTTTTTAAAAATTGTGAAAGGCAGGCGTTAAAATTAAAAAAAAAAACATAACTTTTTTTAAAAAATATTTACCCTCTAATTGCACAAAACGGCCTCAAAATTCGAACATTAATTATGTATTCCAGCACTAGAGTGTGCTATAAAAGTCGAAAAGTAAAAGTAAAAAATGCTTAATATAAGTAACTATTAATTTTTCTAGCAAATTTTGTCAAAAACTTCCCACGGGATCGAAAGGTGGTACAAAACGGCTTAAAAGAGTTTTTTTTTTGCTTTAAATTTAAAATAAAAAAAGTTTCTTCAACTCTTGAACATTTTTAAAGCAGTAAGATTATGAGATCAGATTATATTTTCACAATAACTGTTATAGCCTTTTTCCACTGAGCTACATCTTTCATCAACTTGCAAAGATGTTAACATCTTCCCATAAGAATTATACAGGCCAAAAATTCTACATCTTTCTACATCTGCAAAAGATGATCCTTTCTCGTTTAGTTCCATCTTACATCTCTCGTTATTTTAAGTGTCATGACTATGAATGGCAAAAAATATATTGTCTTTGTGCCATCACTAGCAAACTGACATTGCAGAAACTTATGTCTACCAAAAATTCTTCTTCATCATCTTCTTCCTTCAGTGTACTGCATTAAAATTCGGGTTTGTTCTTGTAAACTACTGCAATGATTAATGCTTTCTCTAAACCAATTTTTTAATATTTTTTATTTTTAACAAAAATTATGCTTCTTTTTCGTTTATTTTTTTTTTTGACAGCTAAATAAATGACAGATGAAAGATGTTGCCAATGTAAATTTATGTTTCTAGTTTTCAACATCTTCCATGCGTTTCACAAAGATGTTCTTAGATTGCATTTAGCGCTAATTGTGTGCTTTTATTAGCGTTAATTGTGTGCTTTTTTTAAAGTTGACATCACTATTAATAGTTGGTAGTTGTTAAATAATTGGCACATAAACAAACTCATTTTATTTCTTCTCGCACTCATACTATTAATAGTTTTTTGTTTTCAAAACATATAACAAGGGGAAAAAATCTTAATTAGTTATTCCGCTCATAATTTTTACCGAAGACACTTTATAAATAAATACACTTGTGTGTTTAGTTTAAGTATGCTTAGTGTGTTAGCGCATTTGAAGCTCACACAATCAGTTGGCTTCTTTTAAGTTTATGCTGTTTACCATTTTAATTAATATTAATAAATTAAAGAATTTAAAAAAATTTTAACGAAAAATTTTGAAATGTTTCAAAATACTTCTAGTCAAGAAAAAAAACTATTTTTTATTGAAATTGCTAAAAATTTTTAAGTTTTGCAATTGTCGTAAATTTAAGACACGTCTTTATGAGGTTTGGCGTAATTGTTCACACAGAAAGATATTTATAAAACGAGTTAAATTAGTTAAGAGGATAAGCAGAAATTAAATGCAGATTAGAACTAGATCACAATAAAGTTTTACAATACGCTAAAAAATAATAAAAATAAATAATGGACGTGAAAGCTTAAAAACTTCACCTTATAAAAAGAAAAAACTTCGTTCTATAGAACTATAACACTCAGAATATTACGTAGTTAACTGTTTGTAGTTTAATAAAAAAGTTTTCCGTTCCATTCAAAAATAAAGGAACATACATTTATTCGAAAGAATTTACTATCATTTACCATTTTTTCAGTTTCATTTATTTTTTTCATTTGTTTGAAATTTAATAAAAATTTACCCACAAAACAGAAATTTGTGGTTTATTTGTGTCCGTAACAGTTACTACAAATTTAAATTTTGTTTCAAAAAAAAAAATTTCATAAAATTTCAATTTGTTTTTTTATTTAAATTGGTTGTATATATACAAAATTTTTAATTACAAATTACAAGAACTTCATAAACACACATTCATACACAAAGCATTCACACAACAAGTGTCTATAGCTACATATGAATACATACATTTTGTATTGTACGAGTATATTAACAAAAACAAGTAAAAAAAGGCTAAATTCGGCTGTGCCGAATCTTTGAGTACCCTCCACCAATATCCTAAAAAGATGTTCTCTACTGTTTTTGATACAAATAATATAAGAAAACTTTTGAAGTAAAATTATGTAGGTAAAAAAATTTTTTGAGGTGAAAAACTTTTTCATATGTGAAAAGAACTTTTTTGGAAAAAAATTTAGAGGTGAAAAAAAATTTTTGAGGTGCAAAAATATTTTGTTGTGAAAAAAATGTTTGTGGTGAAAAAATGTTTGAGGTGAATACAAAATATTCACTGCTAAGCGACTGGTGAAAAAATATGAGAAAATATGTTATGTACCAATCGCTACTAAGAAATTGTACTAAATTTGTATGGGCAACTTAGAGGCACCTTTACACTTTCACTAGTTTTTTTAACCATGGACTGCACAAAAAAAAAAAACATTTTAAAGCATAGTTTTTGTCAAATACTCAATTATGTTCCGGCTAATGGGGACTAGCTCTACAGCTGAATATGCCTAATGGAGAGAATGTACTTTCTGATGCGCCACGCATTAATAAATAGTTGCAACGAATGTTCTTTCTTTAAAAAATTGAAGTGTGTTTGTCTAATGGAGAGAATACAGCAAAGAAATTATTTTTTTAAGGAAAGAACATGAGTTGTAACTATTTGTCAATAGATGGTCCATCAAAAGGTGCATTCTCTCCATTAGGCATATTTTGCTGCAGAGCTAGTCTCCATTAGCCATATTGTGCTACAATATGCAGTAGAGTATTATTGATTTTCTATTTTCTTCGTAACATAAATGAATATTTGCCAAATACTATGAAAAATATGTGTTTTATGTGCATATTATACCTTCATTTTTTAAATAAATATTCATTTAGATGTTTAAGAGCAGAATATTGCACTTTATACATGAGTATTTTTTTTTGAAAGAAAACATTAACATAAGTATACATCTGCCAATCCCTCAATTCTCAAAAATACAAATGGAACAAAAAAAAATACTATTTTATTACGTCAAACATTTGAAAATTTGACTTTAAAATTATGTAATAAGTCTACCAGTAACATCTTAATGCATTAGAATTTGACGTTTGTAGTTAATTTAATATTTTTGGTAAATAAATTAATTGAAAGCCTAATCCAAGGCTATATCGCCATGGGGTGCCACCTATTCCAAAGGAGCGGCACTAAAGCAATTATGCGTTTTGCTCTTTCTTTATATATCAATTTCTTTGGACCTAGCCATGGGGCAGGGTATTGTTTTAGTTAATTCAGCGATACCTATTCAAAAGTAGCGGCACTAAAGCAATTATGTATTTTGCTCTTTCTTTAGATATAAATGTCTTTGGTTACAAAAACAAAAAATACATTTTATGGAATGAAACGAAAAACCAACAAAGCTTGACAGAAAAACCCAATCAGGTTTACTATAGAGCAATTCCATATGAAAATTTAATTTTCATGGGAAAAAAGGTAAATTTCTGAGAAAAATTAGGAAAATTTTATTTTTCAATTAAAGCCTGATTCAATGCCTTTCCAACGAGCTATCACTCGCTTTAGTAGTTTTTTTTTTAAACAACTTTCAATGAGGTCCCTTATGAAGAATTCTTCAATTTTGTCACATGACAGTGGTGTACACCACCACAAAACCAGTCACTATAAAAAAAAAAATATGTAGGTACATTATTTTTTGCTGGGCAATCGATTGAGACTATTTATTTTAAAATCGGAGAGGGGTCGTCCAAAAGGTGATCGCTTTCATATGGAATTGCTCTATATCTCCTATAGAAGCCAAAGAATTGGAGATATTTTAAATGGAAAATCCTAAGAAAATGCATCGGGAAAAATTATGAAAATTTCATAAAACTATTTTTAACGACAATCCAGCTCCTCTGGACCTTACCTCATTCTAAATGAAAATTAAGTAGACCGGTTTTTAAATGATATCTCATTTCTTGTAAATGACATTTTCAGTTATTTTAACTTACAAACTATTTTAAGTGAAGATATTAACATAAAAAAGTTTAGCTTTAACCGCAAATGAAAAATTTTCAAAATATCATTTCAGTATTATAATTAACTTATTGACTAAAAATTCTCAATGTCGGAATTTTTCTACAAATCTTTAAAACAAAAGGATAAAATAAGCAAAAAGATCATAATTTTTTTTAAAAAAACTGTGTTTATTTAGGTAAATTGTAATTAAGATAGGAAGTCAAAAAAGTCCCTGATTGTTTTTGTAGATTAGAATTAAGGCTTTGGTTGCAAATATTTTTCGCTAAAACATTTGGTAGGATAATAAAATGTGCAGAAAAATTTTACTTGGGCAAAAGAGTTTGAAATTTTCGTTAAAAATTCACACAATTTCTTAATTTAGGAGAATATCGATAGAAGGGTACTTTTAAATTATGTTACTTTTCTTCGATCTCATTGATTTGTATATTAGGTTAAAATGAGCTTAAGATCTTTTTAATAAAAACTTAATTATAATTATTTATTTATAAAATAGTTATAATTAATTTTTTATAAAAAAAAGATCTTAAGCTTATATGAATCTAATATACAGAAGGGTACTTCAATGAAAAATATTTTGAAAATTTACTAAAATATGAGCTGTGTTTTTATACATACAGGGCCTTACATGAATTGGCCCACAATTTTTATTGTTATTAAGATATTATATAAATAATTTACAAAAATTCACATTGCTTTAAAAATGCTGAATACACAAGCTTAAATAAATTTTTCTATGATACTTTTCAATAAGAACATAAATTTTAGTTTTTAATGTATAATTTTAAGCGACAAAAAATTAATTTAAATTTTTATATAAAATTTATTAAAAAAAAATAATAATAATTATAATAATAAAATTATTTTCCGTATGCATACATATTAAATATTATATAATACAATAAAATATACTGTTTCCCTTTTATGTAAATGTATATAAATCGAAATTATATGTGAATGCAAATAAATTAAATTTGTATTTTTATGAATACAAAATACAAATAAATTAAATAATTCGACCAAATAAAATAAAATTGCAAAATTCATTTACATACATTACATACGTATGGCTAATATGAAATGGTAGACCAGGCCAACCAAATGTGTACGAAGTAATTTACCTAAAAACACAGAGACACACTATTTTTTATAAACATGTATGATTACACTATATTACAAAATAATACAATATAATTTTTGGCAAGCAAAAGCCCACTTCATTACAAACTAGATATGGTGTATTTTAGGAATACCTATGGAGAAATTCCAAGGTTATGGCCAATAATGTACAACAAAATGTATACATTTGCCTAAATAATGTTTTTTTTAAATAGTGTTAATTCTATACAGGGTAAGAGTAGTAGGGCGCTTAAAATTTGGTCATATTTGGATTTCTTGCAATCCACAAAGTGCACAAGTGCATATTCTGCTGAATTACATTCAATTTCCGACGAGAACTTAAAATATTATATTAAAAATTTTGCATAAATTGAAGAGTTTGAGCCAGTCAACGTTTCACCTTTGATTGCAAATATTTTCTTTAAGGGCTACACAGAAAAAAATAACAAAATTCTGTTTTTAATATTAAACATCTTTTATAGAATATTTTTTTAAAAAAGACACCAACAATGGAATTTTTATTTTCAAACATTTTTTATATGAAAAATTACAATTAAGAATTATTTCAAACAAAAAATTGTGACAAATCGGATTCAAATTTTAACAAATACTTTTAATTACTTAAAATTTTGTGATATTTTTTTCTGTGTAGAAAATAAAAAAATCCAGAAAAATTTAATTACACTCACCAAAAAAAGTCTGTAATGGCAACTGAAAATTTTGCTGTTATTACGGGAAATTTTGCTAATTTGAGCCCAGCGGTATTTTTTGCTTATCTTAGCAACACATGTCTGCTGACGTGTAGTATAATGAAATTAGTAGATTAAAGTAGTAGCCACTACTAAATTTTAGTAAACTTTTTATAAAGTGAAATTTAAAATTGGTTTGCTGAAATCAGCAAAAAAATTTACTAAGTATTATTAATACTAGTACTAAAGAAATTTTTAATGCTATTTTAAGTGGATGTCCTATTTTTGGACATGAGTTGGTTGTGAAAAGAATCTTTACTTCCGATTATTAATCTATGTAACATTTAAAGACAATTTAAGTCTGTATATATAAATTTTAATTATTATATTCCTTATTGAGCCAAAGATCCTTTATTTATAAAAAATTTAATTATAAATCTTTATTTATCCCAATATTTCGTCACCACATTGGGTGACTTCTTCAGGGGATATTGTCTTTTTTTATAATTAATAAATTAAAATTATAAAACTGAAAACTTATATATAACAATTTTTTTAAATTTATTTAGTTACGAGAACGGTTACTGAACCTAAAATTTATAAATCTTTAACTTATGTTCCTCTTATATCTGAAAGATTAGAAAAATCGAAAATTTATGATAATAAGAAATATATAGTAGCACATAGAACATATTACCCATTAGGTAGATTATTTTGCAAAACGAAAGATAAAATAGATAAATCTGAAATGTCCAATTTAGTTTATAAAATACCTTGTAGTGGAAATGTTAATGAGAATTGTAGTAAAGTATATGTAGGTACAACAAAGAATAAATTAAAAACAAGAATTGCAGGACACAGATCTGATCAAAAATACAGGAACACTACTTCTACACAGAAAACAGCATTATCATTACATTGCACGAATTTTAATCATTATCCTGATTTTGATAGGACGTCAATTTTAAACACGGAAAATAATTACAGACGTATTTATATGTTAGAAATGTTTCAAATTATGAAGGTACCATCTACACAACGAATTAATTATAAAACAGATATAGCAAATATTGCACAAAATTACAGACATTAAGTTAATAAAAACTAGGATAAATATTATTATGTTAAATAAAATGTATATAAAATATTTTTGTTCATGTAATATTTTAATTTTTCAAATATTGTTATTTTTGTTTTCTGTGATATTTTTATTTTTTAATATTGACAAAAAAATAATTTTTGATTTACCGCCTTTTTTAAAAAAATTGTTATATATAAGTTTTCAGTTTTATAATTTTAATTTATTAATTATAAAAAAAAGACAATTTCCCCTGAAGAAGTCACCCAATGTGGTGACGAAATATTGGGATAAATAAAGATTTATAATTAAATTTTTTATAAATAAAGGATCTTTGGCTCAATAAGGAATATAATATAAATAGAGAAGATCGAAGAAAACTAAAATAATTATAAATTTTAATTATTAGAAATAATATTTCCTTGTGCTTAAAGTAATGGAGTTTTTTGAATGGTTGATCTGATATTTTGTAAATGAATAGTATAATATAAACTAGACAATCATCAACAAGCTATGACCAAAGGGGAGAAAGGAGAGCGTGGATTTTGATAAGGTTGGGTAGTGTTAACCGAAAATACTAAGTATTCTATCCTGCTGGCTCTGTGGAATTTATCAATTTTTATTCTCTATAATTTACTAATAAAAATTTTCATGTTTCTTTACAGTAAAATAATTTATAAAAAAAAGAATATGATTATATGATCTAAAATCCTACTATAATATTAATTTTTTTTAACTAATATTTCCTTCAATATACACTTTTTTAAAAATAGTAAATTTTTTTCTTTTGCTAATTTTAGCAAATCGGTATTTCAAATGTTGTAAAATTATTTCTGAAGTTAGCAATAAAAATTTGTAAATATTCTGTAAAAATTCTGTAATTTGTAAAATGTAAGTAGCAAAAAAATTAGTAAAATTAGTGAAAATTAGTATAAAATTAGTAAAGTGGGATTGAAAACCGTTTACGAATTTTTCTACTAACTTTTTTTCTGAGTGTACGCAACAATTCTGTGAAAATTTCCACAATTTCATAATTAAGGAGATAGGTTATATATTTATTTTGATCAATAAAATTTTAAAGCTTCTTTCACAATGCTGCAGTAATCCACGCTGCAGAGTGGAGTGTACAAAAACAGAGATGTTATGATTTAAAAAATATGTATGTGCGAATGAGAAAGAACCAAAACTTACTGTGCCGAGTGGAGCACTCCAGTATTGTGAATCCGGCTTAATGTTACATATTTCATCATCATAGATGGGACTAATTAATTTAAATTGTAATAAAGTTTTCTAATTAATGATTTCATTGACCAATAAGGGAGTCAAATTACATTTAAATTGACAAGACAACAATAAAAAAATAATAACAATTGACAGACAAATCTATCATTAGTTTATTTTAAATTCCATTTTGTTCTCCTTGTTTAGAGTTCCGAGTCCACTTTAAAGCAAAAACAGACATTACCACGTAATTAAGAGAGTAAGTAGCACACAAAGGTTATAACTAGTTACCAGGCCATTTAGTCGTTTAATTGCTTTAATTCGTGATGTATCAAAATTCATGGGTGGTTATTACCCTCTCGCTTACAAATAAAGTTAGAATAATTAGTTACCAGCATGGTTACTCATAGTGAAAAAATAAGTGGTTACCTATAATAATAGAGTAGGAAGTTAATCTAAAGAAAACAATAGTGGAACTTAATCAAATTAAATTTTCTTACTGAAGAAATCGATAAGAATAATTTTTATATAAATATATAAAAAAATCTTTAAAATATGTACTTTTTGAACTCAAAATTTTAAGTTCATAATTCAATGCTATTTCTCATTAGAAAGCTTTCAAAATATTAAAATTTAACAAAAAATCACTCCAGCAGATAATTTACTATTTTGTTGTAAAGTTTTTCAAAACAAATTAATAAATTGAGCTTAAGGTTCGTTTTTTTACAAAAATATATTATATATTTTTAACATTTCGCTACTCCATTGTGTAGCATCTTCAGACAATAATAAATATGAAAAATTATAAATAAAATAGGGTTTTTTTTTAAATGAAACATAAAAATTACAAATTAATAGTAAGAAAACAACTGCAATTACATCATTATTTTCAGTGTACATATAGGTACTTCTTTCACCCATTATTAGAAGGTAACAACCTATCAGTACATGGTACTCTACACAATAATGACCAGTCATTGGCATGTTTGGTTGTTTCATGTTTCTTTCCCTTTATTTCCCAGTGTTTAGTTTGCCAACTCCGCCAACTCCCGTTTGTAATAAAGTTCCATTCCATATCGTTTTATTTTATCCGGCTATAAACTGGATTTGTGTAATTCAATTAACAAGGTTTTTTGAATTATTTACTCCTTAATATTTAAAAAAATCAATTTACATGATTAACGATAGAATTTATATACGATATCGATGACACCCTTAAGAAATTATTTATTGAAAAGGACTTTATATTTGTATGCTTCATTTCTGATTAATTAAACAGTGATTTCTTTAGTCCTTTACAATAAATAAAAAGTGTTTTTACCAGCTTTGTATTCAGCCACCAAAATTTTATTGAAAGAGTTTGTTTGGGGTTAAGGAGGTTTTTTTAAAATTTTTAAATTTGTTAGGTAGTGTCATAAAATTATTTATGACTTTCATTGCATTTCACTTTCAAACTATAATCACGTGCCTCAAGGTTTATAGTTTTTAATACACAAATAAAACCTTTGAAAATTCAAACCAATACTACAACAACATAATTTAAACTTAACTACATAAAGACAAACTCTACAAATCTTTTTAACACGTACCAGCAGGGTAATGATAATGATGTAAAAATATGTACGCGTGTGTGGGTTAACATAAACATGTAGCATAACATAAATATATATACATATATTTTTTTTACATGCAGACTAACAATTGTATTATTTATACGAAAGCGTATGCATTAATTGTTTCATACATAATAATGCTTCATATTGTTTGATATCTGAGTACGTTGAATGTATTGTAAGTATGTGGGTAATGTTGGCTGGTTGGTTGTCTACAATGCATTTTTTTTATATTCACAACACGTAGCATACTTAAGCCAATAAACTTAACATTTAACTTTGATACTGTTTCTGCTACTGTTACTATTACTAAATATTTCTGACTATATAAAATTGTATGTACATTAACCTATGTCAACAAAGTAGCTGAATATTTTTCTGTTACTACCAGAGAACTGCAACTGCTGATTGCAAAACGTTCATAAGCAATCAACACAAGAATAAATATGTGTTTGCGTTCAAACGCTAAATATACTCTAACACACATATTTGTTGATGATTTTAAATCAATCAAACGACGTGCAAATTGTTGTGTCACTGATTTTTAATCATCGGCCGTTTTCATACCATTAATTTTATTCTGTTCATTCGAGTCAACAATAATTATTTTGATGTAGAATAAATCAGAAAAAACAACAAACAACGCGTTTGTGTGTATTCATAATTAAAACAAAATAGTTTATAATCTACAAAAATGGGGTGGTTTTGTAGAAACACATTTCATAAATGGTATAAATACATTAGGGTGGGTCTAAAATCCTTTTTTTTAGAAGTATTATACCAAAAATATTGTTCTTTGTGAAAATTTACTTTTTTTTACTTT
Source organism: Eustalomyia histrio (assembly GCA_949748255.1). NCBI lineage: Eukaryota > Metazoa > Arthropoda > Insecta > Diptera > Anthomyiidae > Eustalomyia > Eustalomyia histrio. The sequence goes on from OX456525.1 coordinate 6,155,945, forward strand.
AGGTCGATATCTCAGGCTCGCCCAATCCGGTTAAAGTTAAATATTGCCTAATTTCCCAATCAAAATAGATGAAAAAAATTTAGACAATATTTAAATTTTTCCGGATTAGACAAGCCATCTCAGGCTTGTCTAATACTAAATTTAAAAAAAAAATATTTTTATTTTACAAAGAAGAATATTTTTTGTATTGTATTACTAATAAAAATTCTAAAAAAGCGGATTTAAGTCCCACCCTATTGTACGCTATACAATTATGAAATGTGTTTCTATTTTGTTTTAATTATGAATACACACATACACGTTCTTTGTTGTTTTTTCTGATTTATTCAACGCTGACTTTTTGTTAAGTGATTACATTTGCATAAAACATAATCGACATATGATTCAAGCTGGTCCGAATTAAGCGTTCAGTAACATGATGCTGATTTTATTCTACAGTGACTTTTTTTTTTAGTTATTAAATGTGAACAAGAATTTTTGTGTATGATTAAATCAAGAAAAATGTTGATTTTGCAGTTTTCTGGTTACTACCTACAAGGAAATAGGGTTTACCTACTATTGTTAATATTATTTCCAACTGATAATCAATTTTTTTAAAGCTTATATTAATTACACTGTACATCAAAAAAAGAAAAAAATTTACGGATCGGGATTTTTGATAGTTTATGAATATGGTCTTAAAATTTAAATCTTAGCTTCACTGAGAGAATTATCTTTATAAGTTGCAATATACTCACACAATTTCGAGATATGAGGAAAAGAGTATTTTTTGGACTGGCGCACTTAAACTTTTCTAACTCATTCATTTTATAACCGATTTCGAAACGGTCAACGGCATTAATTATAAATGAACGTGCTCTTTCCAGGTATCTATACTTTCCGTATACTAGTAATATAAATATGCAGAGATTTTTTCAATGATATAAAAATTTTTAATTTTTTTTTAACTTTTTAATTTTCTACGAGGGTTTTTTTCAATCAAAATACATTTTTTGCATTATCACTTGGAATCTTTCCCAGAAAATCTTGGTCAATTTAGAGACGACCAAATCGAACTCTTCCACCAAGAGCTATCAGCAATGGAAAAGCGGTTCGAAGGAAAAAAGTCAGATCAGAATGTTGCCTTACGAACGTAGTAGATTAAGTAAAGATTTAAAAAAAAAATAAACATAATTTAAAAAAAATTAGTTTCGTACTTTAAATTACTTCTTTTGTTGAATCATATAATCGAAATCGGGGTTTCGTTGTTTAGAAAAAGTACTTTAACATTGTAATTTTTTAACCGATTTACACGAAGGACACTGACTTCGAAATAGCACGTTCATTTCTAATTAATGCCGTTGATCGTTTCCAAAAAAATACTCTTTTCACCATATCTCGAATTTTTAAGGGTATGTATATTGCAACTTATAAAACCGGTTATATAATACACTCAGCTAGACCTACAACCTACACTAAGTTATTTCACAAGTTCTTGCAATTTTTTTTCTAGCACCTTGTAATCAATCAAGTCTTAAATTGATTATGGAATATGTACTATATTTGTAAAATTGTAAAAGGAACATTCAAATTAAAGTAATACTGGAAAATCAGTTTATGCGTTTTTAAAATACATAAGTGGTGAAGTCAACTTTCTGACCTTAGCTAGAAACATCGGTGACAACTACCTCCTTATATGTCATTATTTATTTACCACATTGGACTCCTGCTAACAGATGTCATAAGTATTTAGTATGGGAGCGGATCCGCAAGTCAGAAGAGACAGTGAAAAGTCGCATAGTTTTTTTTATGACTTTCCCAACTGGGTAGAGCTGATGACTGGCAATCTGAAATACAGGTTGGTTGAAAAGTTCCTGCGCTCACCAAGAGATCGCACTGCTAGCTCCAAACTTTTTTTTCTCAAGTTGGTAAAACTGTCCTGAGAACACATGCAAAGTTGCAAGTCATTCTGTCAATTCTCTCTTTGTTTACAAGCCACTTGAAGTTGACGTGTCATTGATTTTTTAATATGGAAAAAATTTAATATCGTGCAGTCATTAGATTCTTTGTTTTGAAGGGAAATTGATGAACAATTGTTAGAAGTGTATAAGGAGTCTTCACCTTCAAAACGCACCGTGAATTTTGGGCTGGTAAATTTAAACGTGGCCGTACCAGCCTTGAAGATCCAAAAGGAATTTTGATGATTGATTATCTTCAGAAAAAATTCGTGAGAAAAGACCTGGTTTAAAGAACGAAAAAATCATTTTTTATCAAGACAATGCACCTGCTCACAAAAGTGTTTTGACGATGGCTAAATTCAAAGAATTAAAGTACGAATTGCTTGAACATCCACCGTATTCACCAGATTTGGCTCCCAGTGACTACTATCTCTTCAGAAATCTCAAACAATTCCTTCGTGGAAAACATTTTTCGTCGAATGAAGAGGCCATAGCAGCCGTAGACGGTTATTTTGCAGAGCTTCCGGAAAACCATTATAAGGATGGGATAAAATTATTGGAAGATCATTGGAACAAGTGTATTGAGCTTCTAGGAGATTATATTGAATAAAAAAATATATTCCGTAACAAAAACAGTATTCTTTCATATCGAGCGCAGGAACTTTTCAACCAACCTGAAGCAGGTTCAAATCCAATCACAACCATATTTGATTATAAAAGTATATTAAAAATAAAACATATTTTTCATAAAATGTTGTGTTTTTTTTTATTTATTTTTACACTTATTACTTTTGTCAATACTGGTATAACATATTTTTTTTAATTTTTGGAAGCATAATCTATTATTTTGACCAGCATATAAAAGTAATAAGAATTGAAACTAGTTACCATTACCAGATAATGGGTTATATTACTTATTACTTGGTAATAATTTTATAAACAGGTATTATAAAGAAAACCATATATTCTTGACAATTAAAACGTTGCCCCAATTAAGGTTTGGTTATCCATTTGCCCTCACTTTCTAACCCGCAATTAATCAAACATTGTTCTTTGTTCACATACTTTATAATCAAAGGTTAAGTACAATCATTGATCGTTATTAGTATATTCAATGTACCTTTTTTTTTACTCCCACATAAATAGTAAAGTTTTTTTTTTGATAAGTCGTTGGTATCATACACATTTAAAGCAACAGTTAAATATTATATTTTGCATTTTTATATGGTGTGTTTTTTATATTTTATACATTCATATCGGGTAATTTACTAAATAATACATAAAGCAAACTTTTTTGTGGTAACAATTGCAAATTCAATGATTATGGTCAGTGATAATACACAAATTATGTTTCTAATGAGCAAACATTTGTCCCACAATATTAACAAAATGCTATGGAACTAAACCAACGACTTCAACAGCGTTCAATTTTTGTAGCTTTTAAAAGATTGAAATTTCCCAGTAAGAACAGGTTGAAGAACACCTTGTACTGTATAAGTATAGGTTACATTTTATGTTATTTTTATCCAAACAAGAACAGTTTGCTTTCTAGCATTAGTTTTATAACTGGGTATGGGACAGTGAAACCTTACATTTTGGCTTTCAAAAATCTTTTCTAGGATCTGGATCTAGGAACCGGTGGTATTCTAGAAAAAATTGAGTGATTACCGAGTGATTTGCTGGGTTACAACAAATCGACAGCTGAAAATGTTTTTAAAAAACATAATTTTTAAATTATGTTATGTCTAAATGCAAGAATTTGTTCTAAAGTGTTCTTTTACTTAATTTAAAATTCTTCTTTTTATGCACATAATTTATATAATCGATATGCTTCAATATAAATTCCAAATATTATTTGAAAAAGGAAAAAATTGCAAAGCAAAAACCAATACAAATTCATTAAATTTTAAAAGTTATTATAATATTTGCAGCCTTTTTAAAAATGTTTTCCTTTTATGCCAAAGAATAATCATTCAAAAGACAATAGTATATTAAGAATTCAATTTACTTTTTTACTTACTTCTTTAGCATTTTATTAGCAGGAAATGTTTTTAAATGTTAGTTAATGAAATACATATTGCTGCCATGGTTAAGAATTAAGCAATCTATGTGTTTTGATGACATCTAAAAGACAGTTTGATTTTACTGTATCGCGAGGTTTTTAAAGTATTTTTTTTTTTTTTGAAAAAGGCAAAGAAATTGTTAGCATTCCTTTAAAACACATAGTTTTAGTCAACTAAGTGATGAACATAGTTTTTAAGTAAAAATAACAGAAATTACCATTAAAAAATATATTTCATTTAAAAACACGGTATAATTACATTTCATTTAAATCAAATGGTTTTTGTTATTTATTTTTAAATGTTGTTTAAACAACTGACACAACAGTAAAAAAACAAATGAGTAATCAGTTACAAATAAATGTTAAAATATTATCAACCAACTCCGTAAAACAATAACTGATTATTCATTTATTTGTAATTGTTTCCTGTTTTTTATATTTGTATTTGTTTTTTAATCAACAAAATCTATCCCACACAGTCTAAAGACAGATTTTGTGTGAATGAACATGTGCGTGTATGTGTGTGAGTTTTTAAAATTCTTGTAACCCAGCAAAACATTGTATCAACTACTTACCAGGCTATTTACTCGCTTCATTGCTTTTGTTCGCGATGTCCAAAAAGTAATGGCCAGCCATTAAATTGTGTTTTTTGAAAGTAAGAAGATAATGACCACACATTACTTTTTTGACATCGCGAACAGAAGTAATTAAGCGTGTAAATAGGCTGGTAAGTAGTTGATACAATGTTATTGCTGGGAATGTATATATGTATAATATAAGCAAAATTGTAATTTTTCGAATATTTTTTTTTTTTTTGAAACAGACAGCAAACAAAATTTTAATATGTAATAACTATAACGAAAACAAATAAACCAGAAATTTTGTGAGTAAATGTTTGTTAAATTTTAAACAAATGAGAAAAAGACTTAAACTGAAAAAAATCAGTAAATGACAGTAAATCATTTTGAATAAATGTATAAAAGAGCTAAAATAAATATTTCTTTGAAAAATAAATGTATGTACCTTTTTTTTAACTAAACTGAACATTTTTTATTAAACTGCAAACAGTAAACTATGTAATATTTTGAGTGTATATTTCAAAAATATATGTAAAATTTCTAATATCCTTTATGTTATTAAAAAAAAGAAAAAATGAAAAATATCAAAAAATAACAACAACTTTTAGAAAAAATTTACACAAAAAGTTAAATCACACTACAAAAACCTACGATGTAAAAACTCGTGTAAAAAAAGAAAGTAAACATGAAGCACCAACAGTGGGAAAATTGTAATATCCCTGCAAAAAAAAAAAATTAAAACATGGCAGTGATTTTTGGTTATCACTTCTTTCATTGTTGCCTATGTTCCAGTTAGTGTTTTTTTTTTTTTTTTTGGTTTCTTTGAAAGTTATTCAGAGGTACTTTTATAAGAATTCATGTATATGCTCACAATATTATTTCGTTAAAAACAATCACTGTTTGACAATTAATAAAAGTAGAAAAAACAATCAAAAGTCGTTTAAAATAATCATCAATTTTAATTTGACAAAACGTTAAAAAAAACTATTTTTGTAGTTTGTTTATCAAGTTTGAAAGTTTTTGTTTTTTGTATGTGTAATTACGAAACATATTTTTATTTTCTATGTTTATATGTGCATGTGAATAATTCCTCGTAGTTTGTATTGAAATAATTTTGTATTTAAAGAAAATATTTTGTAAAAACAAAAAGGAATTATTTATATTTCTATTTTTAGCAACAGAAAATATAAAATTTTACATTTAACTGAAAATATTAACTTCTACTGAAATTCTGTATTTTTGTTCTAGTTGACTGATATGACTGATTCAAATAGTTAAAAAATATATTTCTATGAATTTCAATTGATTCTTGATTTAAAAACAAACTTTACATTTTACATTGTAAATAAACTACAGTCGGTTACGGAAAATATATTGTGAGTGTAGTGATTTGGATATAAAGTTATTTAAATTGTCTTCAAAATATAAGTTTTTTCATATTCATAGTTACGGGGGCAGCTCAGGAAATATTTACAAAATCAAATAATAATTGCTTATACTTTTAAACAAAGTAGTTTTTTAAAAAATATCTAGTTACAAAAGAGTTCTGTTAAAGTTTTAAGAAAATACGTCATGCAATTATTTTAAACAATCAATTGTTTCAACAAATTTTTGTTAGGTAAATAGAATAAATACAGGATATTATTCATCATTTTTAGGAAAATTAAGTGTAGAAATCAAGAAAAGTGAGCTTCCATCATATTTGTTGATGTTTTGCCTTATTCTTCACATTTGACTCCTAGCGACTTTTTCCTATATTCCCAGCATAGATATTTTGTACCAAGTGTCAACAAATTCCGCCCGCCGCTCCACTGTCAATAATTTCAACCCAATATGCATGCATGCATTTGCATGAAGAATTTTTATACGAACATTTTCGGGAGATTTTTATTTGCAATTTAAATTTCTTCTTTACTCAAAGGTAATACGGAAAAGTCAGGCTATTACAGAAAGGATGTTAAAAGTTTTTAAAGGATATTGGGAGGATATCACATGCATGTGTGTATATTAACAGAAAAAAAACAGATTACAATAACTGATTACAAATTTATTCGTAAAGTTTTGTTTGTGAAAGTTTTTCTAGGAAATGTACATAAACGGAAGGTTTTGTAGAGGTTTTACTTTTGTTAAATTTTATAGAGTTATTTATGGTATTCAATTATTTATAAAGTGTTGCTTAAAAATAATTATTTAACAAATATTGCAAAACGTGTTTGGAATCAATTAAAATATATATGTATATCAGTAAAATATATATATTTTTTGCAAATTTTTTTTTCATTAACTAATATAAATTGAATTAAAATAAAATTGTTACTTTTTAGCATGTTGCAGGTTATTGGTGTGTGCAAACATAGTAATTAATAAAGTGTTATTAATACACGGAATAGGAGGTGCACACAGAAAAAAATGTGATTGTAAAATCAGTTATTTCAACTGAATATTTGTTTTCACAACAAAATTCGGTTAATACACCTAAATTTATGAAATCAGAAATTACATTTGAATTGTACAAAGGCCAAACATGTGACTTACGCTGCTAAACTCATTCTCTTGGTTTTTTTGTGCAGATTACAAATTGCGGAATATTTGTAATAAATTTGTCTGCAATTCCAATTGGATTTCTTTGCAAGTCCAATTGGTTTTTTAAGCAGATTTTCGTATTGGTCAGAAAAATTTGCTCAAATTTGTGTAGAAAAGGGAAATATTTACTTTTCAATTAGGGAAATAGACCCTATTTTGTGGAAGCCTTGTTGGATCACTAAGTCTGATGGCATCTTTATAACCAATTCTTTCTCTACCCAGCAAAAATGAAGCTGCCAAAGAAGCAATAAAAGCATCACTACTATGGCAAAGGAATCACTTCTTTTCTGATGGTTTCATCGATGAATTTAACATTAGCGTGTCATAGGCTGGAAGTATTCTAATGTAGCTACTAGCATTACTCATACTTTACTCTAAGGAAGCAATGACGATGCAATGATTAGATATTCTGATGCATGAGTGGAAAATGTTCATATACTTTGATGAAAATTTAATTCATAAGAATGTAGAAAAATAAGTTTAAAGAAGCGAAATTTATGCATTGATATACAAATACTCTTTATTAAAACAAATAAATAATTCTGCATTAGTGAAAAAGCATTTTTGAAACATTTTTCAAAAATTTTAATGAATTTTTAGACAAATTTTATAATATTTTTGGATAATTTAAAAACTGGTTGTAAAATTTTGAAAAATTTTTAGACAATTTTAAAATATTTTTGAACAATTTTAAATAATTTTTGCACAATTTTAAAACATCTTTGGGCAATTTTAATTAATTTTTCACAATTTTAAAATTATTTTGGTAAATTCTGAATTAAAACTGGAAATGATGTAGTGTTAAATAAAATACATAATGCAAAAATGCAGAGATTGCGTCGTCATAAATATTTGAGGCTGAAAACTGCAAATGATAGGCCAGCTAGTTTCAATTAAAGGTAAAAAAATCTCTTTTTCTTGATTTTTCAAAACTTTTATAAAAATTGCAAAACTGCATAAATTCTAATCCTCATGAAATGATTTAATAAACAAATTAAAAAATTTCATCATAACTATTTTCTCAATTTGAATAAATGCTTTAGATTAAAAAAAAATATACGATATATACTATAACTTATGCTTTAGAAGTAATGAAGAGTGATATTTTAAGATATACATCGGGTTTATATCCAGATCACTGCATTTGAAATATGAACACATGAATTCTTTTTAAAGTGCCTTAGAATAACACCAAAAAATCATAAAAGAATGCCAACTGAAGTTTAGGAAACAATGAAAGAAGTTATAGTCACAGAATGACTACCATTTTTTTGCTGGGTATGGTTGCACAAATCAAAATACACTTTTTGATTCTGTTGGCAATTTATTTCTTGTTCTATGTTAATCAGTCTTTGCAAAACCCTCCTTTATATAATTTGGATATAATAACACAAGTTGCAGTAGACCTTTGATAACTAAGTACTAGTAATATCTTTGGAGAATCGTACTTTTTCCCTGAGCCAATATATTTAAAACAATATTCCTCAGATGCGATTTGATGAAGTAAACATATGTGGACACATTAAACATGTGTTGATGAAAATTTTGTTGCAACGATACACTAACCTAATGTTTAATCTACCATTAAATGACACACTTTACATAACAATGAACAGTAAACACAAAAGGTTTGTACGAAGCTATACACTCAAAAAAAAAAGTGTGTCAATCTACAAAAAGGTATTAAATGATAAATTATAATTGTAAATTTATTTCTGTTTAGGTAGAAAAATACAACTATTGAAATATTTAACTGGAATTAAATTTATGTATGTTATAACAACAATACGTATAAATAAAATACTTAGAAGTATGTATACTTCAAACATTTATATGGTATTTTCTAAATAAATATATATTTGTCCCTACCCATGTAAAAATCGAAATATATATGAGCATTCATGATCATACATGGGCATACATGGTCATATACGTCCATACATTGTTCAATATATGACCATACATGATCTCATATATGATCATATATCTTCGGATCTGAAATTTGAGGGTATATGAACGTATATGATCATATACGAGCATACATGAATAATATATGAGCATGTATGATAATATATGCACATATATCACCATATACCCTCAAATTTCGGATCCGAAGATATATGGTCATATATGAGATCATGTGTGGACGTATATGATCATGTATGCCCATGTATGATCACATACAAGCCCATGTATGATCATGTATGTTCATATATATTTCGATTTTTACATGGGTAAGAATATTTTATAATTTCCTTTTTCTGCGTGCCTTTACCTCTGTTTTAAATGTAATTTTTAGTAGATTGACACACTTTTTTGAGTGTATAGCTTCGTAAAAGCCTTTGTGTTTACTTGTGGAGTGCAAATATAATAATGATAAATATATGTATGCTTGAAGGCAAATATACACTCAAAATATTAAGTAGTTTACTGTTTGTAGTTTATTAAAAAAGTTTTTAGTTCAGTTTAAAATAAGGGAACATACAATTATTTTTGAAAGAATTATTTATTTTAACTTTTTTTATACAATTGTTCAAAATGATTTACTGTCATTTACCGATTTTTTCAAGTTTCATTTATTTTTTCATTTGTTTGGAATTTATTTGTGCCCCTTACAGTTATTGCAAATTTAAATTTTGTTTGCTGTGTAAAAAAGGGGTGAATTTTAAAATTTAAATTTAAAACTCAAAACGGTACTCCAGTAATTGCGTTTTTATGCATTGCACAATTTTCTGGTTTTTATTTGCAAATAAGAGTATAACAACAATTACTAATTATAGAAAAGGTGGTTTAGAGCAAAAATACTGTTGTGGTGGTTGTGTATTATAATATTAAAAATAAATTCTTTAAACAGATGTTGCGAAAAACAGTAAATTTCGTTAGTTTTTTTTTAAATATCTGTGATAATTGTTTCAGTAGAATTTCAATTATAGTTAAAAATAACAATTTTTGTTAACTACACAAACAACTGTAATGTGCTAACTGTCAAACTCTTTTGAGTGTACGTACAACTATGGAAAATTCTCCTACACCATATATACACTGAAAATTATTAAGATTTTAATTAGAATTTTAGTTCAATAAGTTAAAAATTGAGTTCTTCAGTTGCAGAATTTCAGTGCTAAAAAGCTTTTAAAAGCAACAACAAGTTTGTGTCATATTATTTAACAGTCTTGATACCAACAGCTAACATGCTCCAAAATTCGGTTGCAACAGATGAGTGTGTGGTAGAAAAAATTTAAATTTTTTCTCTGTGTTTATGCTAGCAAAATATATTGCCAAACCAGGTTTCTTGCCTGTCTGCCTACCAATATATTGCAATATTGACTTTATATGCTGTTAATTTAATGCACTTTTTTGCTTAACAGCGTTTTAATTTTTTTCACTCCTACTTTTTAGTATAGCAACAAGAGGTAAAATTATTTTTTTTTTATCGATTTTGCAATTAATCACATATGCTTGCCTGATTGAAATTGCATTCGTTTAATCGTTTAGTCAATAACTCATTTATTTACTCGTTTTACAACCGTAATTGCTCTGGTATGTGTGTTGGATGTACGTGTCGGTTATAAAATATGCTGAAAAAGTATTAGGGTTTTGAAAAAGTTTGATTTTACTGACTGCAAATTATGACAACTAGGGGAAAGTGGTGTACCCTCAAAAAAAAAATAGTTAGTAGAAAAATTTTTTAACGGTTTTTAATCACACTACTATTTTTGTACTGATTTTTAGTAAAAAAAAATTTTATTTAGCAAATCTTTTTGCTATTTACATTTTGCAAATCACAGAATTTTTACAGAATATCTACAAATTTTTGTTGCTAATTTCAGAAATCATTTTACATATTTTTGAAAACTGATTTGCTAAAATTACCAAAAAAAAAAAACTAATTTAAAAAAAGTGTATATTGAGAAAAATGTATTTCTAGTTAAAAGGATCGAAAGTGAAGATACCGACTCTAGTCTAAAAATATGACATCCACTTAAAATAGCACTAAAAAGTTTTTTTAGTTCAAAATTTCAGCCTTAAAAACAATTAAAATATGACCTTAAAAGTAAAAAAAATTACTAAAATTTTTCACAACAGAAATAACAAAACACAACAAAACAAAAATTAAAACAAAATGATAAATTCGGTTATGTTTTTACATGTCTTAAACCTTTGATTTTTTTTTAATTTTGTCTAAAATATTTTTTGCAAAAAATAAATAAAATAAAAAAATTTTGATTCTTGATAAAAATAAATTTAAAATTTTCTACTAATATTAATAATATTTAGTACATTTTTTTTACTGATTTTAGCAAACCGAGTTTAATTTCCACTTTACAAAAAGTTTACTAAAATTTAGTAGCGGCAGCTAATTTTTTTTACAAATTTACAGACAGATTAGCAATAAAAATACCGCTGGGCTAAAATTAGCTAAATTTACCGTGAAATTTTCAGTTGACATTACAGACTTATTAAACAATTGTAACTCCGTCAAAATGCCAGATATTAGTGCTTGGAAAAAGCTAAAGCAATTTTAAAACAAAATTAAATTTTTTTGAAGGTACACTTTTTGTGTGTAGCTAAGTAGGGTAATTTCAAAAATAAAATAAAATTTTTTAAACATCATTATAGTTTATCTGTACGGCACAATGAAATGTCCAACATTTTCCTATTTTAGTATTTATATTTTTAAATAATCTTCATTTATCCTGCAATATATATAATTTTTTTTTTCAGCTGGAATGTAAAATAACGTAGCAACACTTTTTAAAAGTCTTATAACAGACGTAAAAACCGTTATAACATAAAAAATTTTAAAAAAATTTAATGTACTCTTGCAGTTAAGCATCATATTTAACCAAAAACCTTAAATTTGATATTTTTTCTGTTACATTGTTTTGCATTTTAGGTGACGACATGCAAAGTAATTTAAATTTGGGAAATTTTAAACAACTTGGAACTTTTATCACGGTTCGGTCACGATAGGTGACCAAATGGAAAAAAGTTGGGTGTATCAGCATTAAAATTCTACAATTAGTAATTTAGGGGACACCTCAATATTTGGAAATTATTACTTATCCCCAGCCATAAGATTCTCCTTGTCCTGATCACATCCGGGACAACGTACAGGACCTATGTGATCCCACCAGCATTACCCTCATTCCAGATCTCCTTTTGCATTTGATGGCCCATTTTCGAAGCTCTGTTTTTATCATCCGTAAAGGTTACGGAATTTTAAAAGTTAACAGATACAATTTAGTTCTTTTTTTTTTAAATATCTATTTTTAGACTCAATATTTTTTAACGCTGGTAACAATATAATTGACCGCGTTGCCACTCCATCTGCAAATGTTGCTATTTCTGGAAACGAATTGGTAGTCTGGTGTATATTAATATTTCAGAATATTTGTTTCTGTTCTTAGTGTATACATTGTCGGGTACCTGTAGGTTTGGTATGTTCATTTGGTATGTATTGTTGATGTGTACACCCAGAGAAAATTCCATCAAAACGATTAACATTTATTTGTAAGAACTTTATTTTAGTTGCAATAACCTATAATCCATCATTATAGCAAAAATATGGCATTGGGCATTAACTAAAAAGGAAAAAAAAAACTAAAAAAGAATACTATAATCCAATTATTGGTATTTCCAATCAACTTTACGAATAAAATTCGTTTAGAAATTGTGTACAGTAGAAGCAACCATTTATTTAGTGAATGTACAAGAAAATTAGTACAATCTATCAAATATATAAATAAATTGTCGATATTCGAAAGTGGTAACTACAAATACGGTTATCCTGCTCAATTATATCATTAAATTAGGGTTTCAGTTGAACTAACCGAATTGTGAATTGTATTGAATTTAGAAGCCACTAAAGATTGGTATTTGTAACCAAATTTTCTGCTATATTAATATTCCTTACAAATTATTTTAATTCAAAATTAGTCATTAAAATCATCATTTGTGGGCTAGTGGGTAGAGAGCCAGACTAGGACTCCTGGATGGCCAGATAAGCAGTTGGACTGGCAACCCGACCAATTAGTACAAAAAAATATTTGGATCAAATGTAAAGTACCTTTACCATAGATGCAGGATAAGGATAATTTTCACTTAAAAGAATTGCTATTTAACTTGATGTTAGAAAATATTTTCTTATTTTTAGGGAGTAAAGTCCTAGTTTTTATGAAAAAAAAAATTATCTAATGAACTTAAATAAAATCAATTTTTTCTTAAAACCAAGGAAACACTTCCTAACTAACAGTAAAATTTTAGATGATATATGAACTTATTTGGAGGAAATTTTAATCTTTTCTAATAAAAATTTACTTCTCAGTAGTAAAATTTTTCTATAATTTAGAAATAATGAACAAATTTTAAGTTAAATTTGTTTCTTAATTTCAAGGAAAATTTTATTAAATATTGGTAAAAAAAGTGTCTTTAGCGCCGTTTTCATTTAAATTTTTCCTCTAAATAAGTTTATTTTTCTTTTTTTTTTTGAGTGTAGATGGAAAAAATTTAATTAAACCCAGTTATCTCGGATATCGTTTTGGTATGTTCTAACCATGAGTTGGTGGGTGTTGGCTCCCCCATGACCTGGTCGCCTAGACCAAATGTGTGGCGCTCCCTCTAAAACTATTTGGTTTTTATTTTAAAATTGTGCAACGCCATACCAAAAAAAGAAATAAAAAAAGTAATATTGGAATAAAATATTTCAAAAAGTTTATATATAATTTTCATTTTGATTTATATTAATACTGTAATTACAAATAATATCATAATACCCTAACCGAGAACTAGCAACGAAGGCTTTCGGCTCGTTGTAGCGCAAACACACCAAAGCCCCCTTGATGGGAATAAAACCTACTACCTCCGCACAGATAAGCTAGCACACACCAACTGGCCTCTCGGGGCGCTTTATTTTTCGTTTTTCTTTTTCTAAAAATCTAGTTTTAACCGAACTTTAGTAAATTAACTTACCTTTCCCCCCCTAAGTTAATAAATAATAAAATTTAGTTTATTGGATGTAATATTTATATTTTTTTATTAAATGTAAATATAATACAACAATTATATTTTTATTTAAATATTATCATTTGTGTATTATGATGAAGCAACTGTTTTCAGTTTTTGTTTATTAAATTTTGTGAGTTTTCAATTTTTCATAAGAGAATAACAATATATATTTTTTTTTTTGATTTAATGAAAATTTTATTAAAAATGTTAATTCTTTAGTTACTGTGAAAAGCTGTTTTAGTAGTTGTATGAATATTGTTTTTAAGTTGAAATGTTTGTTTATTGTTGAGGGACATTTATTTATTTTATTTTATTTTTTATTAATAAAAATTAAATTTTTTTCTTCTTTTTGGGCTCAATAAAAAAAAGAAATAAATTTAATTTTTAAAATAAATTTTAATTATAATTTTGTGACGATAAGGATAGAATATATATATTTACTAAGATTATTTATATAGTATATTAATTTTAAAAATATGAAATAATTTCAATACTTATAGTTAACATATGTAATACAAAACACTAAATTAAAACTAATTTTTTAAAATTGAATTTTAAAAAAATATTGGCACATTTTATTTTAATCTTTTTTTATTCATGTCTCATATTCAATAAGTTATTTATAATTTAATATAATTAAAAAACATACACACACACATACTCACAATTATATATATACATATACAAATAATATAAAATATTTAGACGGTATTTTATCAAAAAATGCTTAATAAACAAATAAGTCAAATTTACAAATTACTAACTAATTTTTTTAACTAACTAAACCCAGTAGAAAAAATTTTTATAAAATAGAATCACTTTGTTAACCAAAATGTGTATTCAATTGAAAGTTTTATGGTGGATTTACACGTTCGACTATCCCTATCTATTACACTCAAAAAAAAAGTTTTAACATATATTTTTTTAGCATATTTATAAAATTTTCATATTGGTTATATGATGAAGTGTCAATCAAATAAAAATTTATGACTAAAATTTCATAAATCTACACAATTTCATAAAAAGTTATACAAAAATTTAATAACTAACTATTTCAGATTATTTTTTTCGGTTGCAAAAAACGGTTGTTTATAATTCTCATAAAGTTTTTATTTTTATTTATTTAATAATTAAAAAAAAAACTAGTTATGATCATCGTATTGATTAAACTTCTTACTGAGGAGATAAATAAAAATCGGACTAAGAAGACAAAAGTACCCCCTTAATACCCACCCTAACCGCTCGAGCTTCCCCTTGATGTGCTGCCCGAAACTAATTTTTTAAATATTGTATATACTTATATAATAATACTAAACGTACTATGAAAAATTCCTACTGGGATGCTATTTTTAAAAAATACTAATTACTTATAACATTTACAAATTATATTAATAGAAATGTTAATCTTAAAGTTATTCAAAAATTAGAAAACAAATTATTTAAATTTTGTTTTAATTTTATTTCATTTCATGTGATTTTTTTTTTTAAATTTATATTTCATATAACGTTATTTATTTTAACACTTTAATTTTAATCTTATTTATTTTGCCATTTTAGTCAAAAGTACAAAAATATATATATATTTTTTTTATATTTTCTTGTTTCTTGTTTTTTTTTTCTCTTCCTTTGTCTTACAAAAAATAAAAAATTGTGTTTCTTGCAATTCTTAAGCATACACTTGTCCTTCATTATATTTTAATTTGAAAATAATTAATTCAATTATGTCATTATAATTTTTCTTACTATCTGTTGCATTTCATTTTATTTTTTTTTTTTATTTTGGGGCATCCGTTTACTTTACTCTATTAGTTTTTTATTAAAGCTTGGTATTTTTTTTTTTGTAAATTTTTTTGTATATTGAAGCTTTTCGTTGCATTTAAATTGAACTTTTTGTTTGCTAACAAAGCCACTCAATTTGCATTATTTTATTTAAATTCATCTTACTAACCCGTTTATGTAATTTTATATTTTTATAAAGAGAGAAAAATAAAAAACAAATAAAGTGTTAAAAAAATTAAAATTAGAACAAATTTGCTTTAGTAACTAGTACTTATACGAGGGTTAATTGATAAATTATTCATCTATTACTACTGTCAGTGAAATTTTTCTATTACAAACATTTTTTTATTTTTAAAGTATTACTAACGACTTCTTTAAAACTTTTAATAAATCAGATTTGGATGTTAATTAGATTTCTAACAAAAACTAATCCGATTTAATCTTTTTTCGGACAAGCATAAATAGGGAAGGTTAATTTTATGAATTGATTGAATTGATTGAATTGATTGGCTGAAGTAAATTATGATTCTACAAGAAATTAATTGATGGAATAATCATTTACTATGTTGGAAAATACAAGAATGATACATATAAATATATAACGTAGTTATGATGGATCGAAATGAATTAAAAATACTAATTCTGTGATCACATGCCACACATTCAGGCACACAATTGCAATTTTGTTTAACATCTAATCGTAACTACTTAAAAACTAGTATTGTTGGTCAAATGAAACCTTAATATTTTCTTACTTGGCATTCTATTAACTTATCAATTAACCCTCAAATATGCGCTTATCAGGTTAAGTTCATTTTCAAATTTTATTTATATAAGGTTGGCTGCGAGCTAACTAAACTAAGCCTAAACAAAATTGTGGTAAGTGCTGGAAATTTGCATTTTTTTTAAATTAATTTTCAAAGAAGTTTAATACACATTTGTCAATTAATGTTAAATTTATGATCAATTTAGCCACCTCACGTATTCTAAAGTTTGTGGTTTGCATAAAAATTTAAGAAATTTAAGAGTTTCCTACGTAAATTTAATAACAGAAATTCCTATTTAATCAAGATTCTTATATGAAAATATGATTTTATTCCCTCGATTTTATAGAATTAGTTTCCGAATTCATTTGGAATTGGTTGTTATACAAGATCTAGAAGGTTTTCCAGTTAAAACACTTCTATTTAAAAGAACGCATTTTATTGAGTCTCGATTTCGAAATCATTGATTTGACTTTTATTTAGAGGTTATACTGGATCAATATCACTCTCCACGGTATGTGTAGGCACATAAAAAAATTAGAAGACCACATTTGGATTTTAAAAAATTTACAAAGGGCTGTAACGCTGTACAGCAATTTCGAACTTATTCAAAATTACGGGATTCTGGCAATGAATTCTGGTTGACGATACAAATTAAAAATATAAATGTTTCGACGGAATTTTATTTTACAGGGTTTAAGGGTGGGTCAAATTTCCCATCTTTGGCCTGTTTGTTCAGCATATCGTTATATGCAACCATGTGTTCTTTACATCTGAGGTGTTAGGTATGTTCAGCAACTTTCTAGAAATATTAACGCAAATATTTTTTTGGAACTTATTAACCCTCTTATTCCCCCACATAACGGTAATTTTTGGCTCTATTCTAACAAATCGTAAAAAACACTCCTAAAAAGTGGGAGGGGGGAGTAAAATGTTTTACAAAAATGTTGGCCATCAAATTTTACAACCTATGTCAGGACATACAAATGCCCAAAACTTAATACAAACCCAGTTATTTTTTTAATGTTGTACTGTGTTATTTATACACAAATATTTATTTTTTGTTTGTTGTTTTGTGTAATTTTTTATGTAGTCGTTAATAAAGAGCCGCACGAAATTCTACAGAATATTTATTCGTTTCAATGAGTTCTGGAAGCTGTTACATGGATGCCCAAACCTACAGTTAAGCAAAAAAGAAAGATGTTAGTAAAAACCAGAAGTTGGTTTTATTCCAAAGGAGTAAAAAAGTTGAAGTTTGGTCCGAAATTTTAATAAATTAAAATTTTACAGGATTAATGTTTTTCTATAAATAAGTAAATAATAATAAAAATTTTGATTTTTCTAATGATGGGTACATTCGTTATAAAATCGGGAATATGGTCCATATGGGTACAAGATATCAAAATGGATAAATACTATTTTTATGCTTTTTTTTACTAAATAAGAGACATATACTTTTGAATTTTCCAGCTATATTCGCACTAAAACTCAAATTTAATTTGCGACCTGTAGCATGCGCAAAAGCATAGAAGCCAATTTTTGGGTACTAGGGCACTAGGCCCAAACATGGACCGATTTTAACGAAAACTGAAAAAATTCGTCCTACAGTATACCAATTTTAATTAAAATGTCTTAATATTTGCGACCAAGATTACATGGGCAGACGATTATCGATAAATTGATTCTGTGTCTATCGATACACTAAAAGTCCATTATACCCTGTTATAACCTGTTCACATCGAAGTCCGAAATATTTGGTCAATAACACTTGGGCTTGCTTATCTAAGAAACCAAGAATTAAAGTCGGCCAAACCACAGAAGCATCTAAAAATATCTACACAATTTGTTTGGAAAATTTTGGAATATGAACTGTAACATGGAATGAGCAGAATTGAAATAGTAAATGAACGAAATGGAATAGAATTGAAAAAAATCATACAAATTTTTGAAACAAAAAAAAATTATCCTGTATCTAGAATAATTTAAAAAAATTAAATTGGTTGGTGAGACATTTACACAAACCATATTTGCAATCCACACCGACACAGTATACAATGGAACAGGGAACGAATGGCAATTAAATTTTCTCCATTTTGTTCTCTAAGTTTAGTGATTCAATTCCACTAATTCTCCCTTCCATTCCATTTCGTTCTTCGAGGATAGTTAGCCCCGTTCCCCGTCCCAATACATTTCATTCCCGGTGTGTGATGTTTCCAATATAGAAAAATACTTCATTCCGTTTCGTGACACTTTACTTTTGCGCCTTTGCTTTATCAGGTGCTTAAATCAACAGCTGTTATATGGGAAGGAGGATGCTAATTTTTTATACCAATTATCGTGATTTTTGCTTCTATGCATATATCCCAAAGGAAATTAATTATCGGCACATTCACGTTATTTTTAGTTTATACTTTAAAAAAATTATTTAAAATTATGTATCTGAGGCTGAAATTTTCAATTGCCTTTTCTCTAAAAAAAATGCATAAAATTTGGACAGGCCATAGCCAATCAATAGGGTTGCTGCAACTAAACCATTCGATTGTAAACAAATTCGCATCTGAACACAAATCTGTTTTCTGGGCTAATCTAAAACAAATGAAATTATATTCTATTTTGAATTAAACATATAAAAATTTCTTACTCTCTGGCAAAAAAATTAAATTAAAACTTAACAAACGTACATAACTCTCTTAGCATTTAACACTTTAATTAACATCTTTGTTTCATTATTTAAAAAAAAATCCTTACATTACTAAATATTCTTTCATTTGCTAAGCACCATTAAATTCTCAAAATCTTAATCATTTATTATTATCAAACCAAGAACCTCTCTATTCAATTTTCTTTATCACTCTTTACAATTCAGCCAAAAAATTTTCCCTAAAATCCAGCTCAGGATGTGCTGAATGTGTTGTATTATGACCATAATCTCGAGACTTCATAGAACTTCTGGCCGATGAAGAGAACGAAGATGTTCGGCCGCTGCCACTACGTCTTACCACACGATTTTCAATCACAGACATTTTGGTTAATGGTTGTGTGGGATCTAATTCACCAAATGCACCAGCTATTAAATCGTTACTATTTAAAGAATTAAAACTATCACGTTTCGACATTCGATGATGGTGATGATGATGCGACGATGTCGATCCAACAGGATTATGATGTGAAGAAGTTTTACGGCTTAAACGGCGTGAGTACTGATACTGGACAGCATTGCTAACGGTCGAAGCTGTAGATGGTAGTATAGCGGTGGTGTCACCGGGAGTAAAACTATCAAAGAAATCCGAGGGTACTTCCTCGTCAACACTACAAATTTGTGTTGATTTAGAAGAACGCAAATTTTCTTCATCATATGGTAGAATATGCGATGAATTGTCTTCATTAATGCCCGAAGTTAAACTATAAGCATCTGCAGTTCTTAGAGGATCCGTAGATGTGGGCACTTTTGCCGACAATGATGTTATGGAAGTATTATTGGAGACTTCATATGAATATGGTTCCATTTTCATTTTTGGTGACTTTTGACATAATTTCCCAATATCCGGTAAACGTCTTCGTTCGCCATCATGACGTTTCATTGATTCGTTGTGTTTATCCCGTTGTATAAGCTCTTGCATATCAATACTTGAACGTTCGCGTTCCAACAAATCCATTATTTCCATTTCACGGGCCAAAGTGCTGGACGAATCCATGCGTGAAAATGAACTACTGCAATCATCGAATGATATATCACGGCCACGAAGACCGCCGCTTGAATAAATACTCAAACCATTTGATTTCTTATCATAATATGGTGGTAGACCGGTGCTGCTACCATTACTGGATGCCTGTACAATCATACCACTGAGAATTGATGAATCCTCACCGTCACCAAAATTACTTACATCGCCATCATCTAAGATACTACTGTTGCCATTGCAATATGTAGATGATGTTAAGTTTGAGCATGAATGATTATCTAAGGATTCTAAAGTTAATTTACGTTGACCTCCTCCTACTCCCACTCTTCCTGTTGCTGGTGCTGCTGACACTGTTGTTGTTGCTTCTGCTAGCGTCATACGTCTTTGCGTTGATGATTTAGTTTTACCATCTGATATAATATTAATTCTAACATCACTTTGGTGTTGACTTGGCATTAAGCTTTTACCACCACCACCACCAGCAGCAGTATCTTTCGAGCGCTTATTATATTTCTTCGAATCATGTACATTTCCATTCGCCACAGCAGCATCGTTACGTTTTACAGTTTTACCCTCCTTACTGCTGGCATGCCTTAACGGTGGCACCCTCTGACCATCTTTGCACATTGAATTATTTTGATATTTTCCTTGTTTATTACTGCTTTCATGTCTCGATGTCATTGTGTCGCCTGCTACACCTCCTCCAACGCCAACATTACTGCCACTCATATAACCATCAGCATTTAATATAATAGATGTCGCTTGTGTTGTATTAGTATTTTCATCTTTTTCTATGGAATCCTCTCTGGAACTGGGTGTATTAACATCACTGCCCCCTCGGCCACCAGCACAACCAGTTTTATTGGGTAGACGTTTCGAGGATAAACGAAAGTAACCACAAAGACGTTTTTGTTCCTCTCTGTTTAATAAAAACAAATACAGGTTGTTGGGTTGAAGTAGCATCCAAAGAAGTGTGGCAATGAGAAAGAAATAAGAGAAATAAAGTTAGTTTTATTATAAATGAAAATATATTTAAAGAAGTATAACAAGAAATATTAGCGGGTATTTAGAAAATCGTACCAAAACTTTGATTATAAAATAAAATAAGCTTTCATCATAAAGTAAAGGAAACTTTCAATTCTAGATGCATACTGAAGAACCTTCTTCAATTTCCCTCCGATGTGATAATACCATAAATATTTATGAAATGTTATAATGATCATATCGAAGTCTTCACACAGTGAAAACAGATTCATTGTGATAACCGATTTTCTTGCCAACCAAATAGTTTGGTTGCTGCCACCGAAATATTTGTTTGTGTCGATCGAAATTCGATTAATGCAACAGAATCTCAGTTGAAACCAAATATTTCAATTTTATCAGGAAAACATTTGGTTAGAACAACTAAATAATTCAGTTTCTGCAACCAAAATATTCAGTTGACAATTAATTCCGTTGTCACAATGAATCAGTTTTCTCTGTGTATGTATTATGTAGGTTAAGAAGAACTTCATGGAAACTATGATAAGGTACATTGAATGAAAATCTATAAACCTTTTCATAGATATTCTGATATTTTATTTTGTGTGTATTGCTTGTAAATTATTTTTTTAAAAGACTTAAGCCCCAACTATAATTGGCTTAAGTGACTTAAGCTGGGTATCGGTATAAAATGAAAATTAAATATGTTTTAAAACTTAAAATTTGTATGTCTAAAATTTTGTTTCATACCTCCACAAAGCTTAAGTCACTTTAGCCAATTGTAGTTGCATCTTTTATTTACAATTTTGTAATAAAATATATAAATAAGAGACCATGGGGTAATGTGGAAAATTCGATATACTTAAATGTACTACAATAATGCACTCTGTGGAGTGGATACCCAAAAGAAGCTAAAAAAATATTCTTAGGATATTTTCCCACTTCACCACATATTACCCTACTTTTCTATTTGTTTTGCATTAAAATGTAATTTTTAAATATATTTTTATTGAAAGTACACTTGTAAAAATAAATTGCAGGAAAAAAAATATTTTCTTAAACGCAGAGAAAAAACATGGCTGCAATATGATCACAGCTACTATATTGTGCTTGCTGCAATCGAGTATAATTGTCACAACCAAGTTATTGATTTTATAACCTTCAACATGGTCGCTACCATCATCTATTTTATAACATGATTGGCTGTAACCATACTGTGGTAACAAAAATTCCGACTATGAAAAAATATGATAATTATGCAACAATAAAATGCTGGCAACAATCAATAAATAATTATACATCAAATAAAACATGACTTTGACATTTACAGTCATAATATTGTCCTGTTTTCGTAAAAACCAAAATTTTATCAGTTTAGTCAGTTTTTACCACAAATAGTCTTAAAAAAAACAATCATATATTGTGTACTAAAACTGAAAAAATATCAGTTGGGTAGAAAATACCTTTCATATGGCATTAAAAAATTTCATCAATTGACTCATTTAGATCCAATTAATTTTTTAAGCTTAAGAGGATTTTTTTTTTGAACATAAAATATTATCAATATTAATTAATTCATAAAATATTATCAACAATTAATAATCAATTCATTGTCAAAAAGATTCTTTATAAAGATTTTTTATTTTTTAATTCTTTTCAATAAAAACAATTAGAATTTTTTTTAACGCTTTGGGAACCAGGCAAGAAAAAAGTATAAATTTTTGACTTTATATTAAAATATCTCGAAAACTAATTAAGTCTCTGTGAAAAATAATTTTGTTAAGAATCTAACAAAAATAATGTTATACAAATTGACCAACTAGTTTTAAAAATATTTGCATTTTTCTGATGAAACATAAAAGCTGACAATTGTGTGTCTGGGTCTCAAAGGGTAAAAAAAAATATTTTTTTTAAGTTCATTTCTTTTAAAAAGTTCTCAAAATATTAGTAAAATATATTTTATAAGAAAAGGTCAGTAGAACCCAAGATATTTTTGCCCGAAAAGGTTTTTTATATAAAATAATATATGTTTAAAAATTTTCCTGATGAAAACATTTTAATATTCTATGGACTTTTCCTTAAACTAAAATTTCAGATTCTAAGCCTTTTCTTTGAAAGACAAACTCATGGATACTAAAAATTACTTAGATTCTAAAGATTTTTTCTAGTAGAAATATTCTTAGATTCTAAAGACTTTTTCCTAAAGAAAAATTTCTAAAAAAAATTTTTAAAATATCGTTAGAATCTAAGATTTTTTTTTTATTAAAAAATCAAAAAAATTAAAAAAACGTATTTTTCTACAGAATCAAAGTTTTATTTAAAGAAAAGTCCTCAGAATCTTTGATTTTTTTCCTTAACAATTTTTCTTCAAAAAGTTCCTAATATCAAATTTTTTGTTTAGGAAAAATATTTCTAAAGGAAATATTCTTAATTTTAAACAGCTTTTTCATAGTTTCTAAGAACTTTTCCCTTAAGAAATTTTCTTAGATTAGGGATCATATAATGATAATCCAGGAATAATAATATAGTTATGACGGATTTTGTGTAAACTATGATTACATACTATCATATTAAATTCAATATCATAATATGTTTATTTAGGACCATGGTAATCTTTCAATCATAATATAACTGTAGCGACCATATTATGGTAACAATATGGTTATTTTATTGTCATAATATGACAACCATATTATAGTAAGACTATGGTTGGCACAACCATAAAGCCAAAAATATATGATGCTCTTCGAATATGATTGACCCAACCATGTTTTTTCTTTGCGTGTATTGAAAGGGTCTGAGAACAATTAAATCTATGGCTAGTAATTTATATAACCTGCCACAGACCGTTCCCCCTTGTTATGAAAATATTTTTTTATCACACTTTAGCGAATTCTTTATTTAATAGAACACGACAGACAGTACAATGGTCACCCCAACAAAGCAGCGACACTTTCATATTGTTGGTATTCATTCTTAATTAATATTCTATGGACTAATTGTTGCTGTAGCATTTCAAATCACGAGTCGCTATTCATTAGACTGAATTACAACAATATGAATTAAAATATTTCCATCGTTACTATGGTGTTATGTCCTTTCCTTTCTTTACACTAATTTAATCATAAAATTTTTGAACACTAATTGAAAACAAATATAGTATATAATTTATGATTTTTTCTTATACGTATTTAATCATACAGTTGGGTGTTTTTGCTTTTACTGACAACCATAAGTTGTATAATTTTTAAATATTAAATTAAATTTGTAGTTAATGGACTTAACTTTCATATTATTATGGATAAAAATAACTTTTCTAAGAAAAATATTTTATGCTGCTTGAGTGTGTGTCTGTGTGTAAAAATGGATTAAAATTTGTAATCCTTATTTATGGTTAATTTTAATTGAGAATTCTTTGAAAGTACAATACATAAATAAAATCTATTTTAAGATGTTTATGTATAGTTGATCTTTAATTGATAGTGAATGAATTAATTTAGCTCGATTTGATGTCATAAATATATATGTATACTAGCTGACCCGGCAAACGTTGTTCTGCCTAGGAATAGGATTACATTATTATCTAGGTAGCTCGCACAAAGTTTGAATATTCTCACAATAATAGTACCCCAGATATGCAATAATAAATTTGTACTTCGTATGGGAGGTGCCACGCCCATTGCTTGGATCCCCCATATTTTTTGGAAGATTATGAATATTATTATCAAAGAAGCTCACACAAAGTTTGAAGACTCCCACTTTAATAGTACCCCAGATATGCAATAATGAATGTTTTCTTCGTATGGGAGGTGCCACGCCCATTGCTTGGATGGCACTCATTTTTTTGGGAGATTATGAGTATTATTATAAAAAAAGCTCACACAAAGTTTGAAGACTCCCACTGTAACAGTACTCCAGATATACAAAAATACATTTTTACTTCGTATGGGAGGTGCCACGCCCATTGTACCCATATAGGTCAATTGTGAATCTAAACCATTCAGGGATCAAATAAAACAGACACAACAAATTTCATCGAAATCGGCCCAGCCGTTAAGGAGGAGTGCAGTCACTAACACACGTACAGGAGAATTATATATATAAAGATATAAATTGTTGAAATGTAAAGAAACTTGATAAATTTTATTAGTAAATCATAGAGAATAAAACTAAAAAATTCAATAGCAACCAAGCCCAGCAAAAATATATTGAAATGATTCTTAAGCAATCAATTTTTTATTGATTTAAAAGTATTATTTAGTTCTGATTTTCCTCTTCTAAAGGAGTTATTTTTCACAACTTCCAAAAATGTTATTTTTAATTAAAATCAGTTTTTTTCGAATAAATTAATTTAATAAATAATGCTCTGAATGTCATTTGTATTTTAATTTAATGAAATTCAATCAGCAGTCAACCTTAAACCTTATATGGGAAAAAACAACAAATGTGTCAGTTATATTCCCCGGAATAAACCAGCGGGATATTGAGGCTAATATCCAAATACTAAATTCCCCGTTTAAATTTTAAATTACAAATTCAAAATTTATTTAGGAACATCAAAAGATCCCATTTTTTATTAAACCATAAGAAGGGCTTTAGTTGTAATGAAAAAGGATCATAAAAGAAAACTTCTACCTTATGACACCCCTATGTAAAAACTATTGGTTCCAATACAAATTTTCACAACAGCGGTATCAAAATCACTGCTTCTTTTTCTCTTCTTTTGCTACTTTTTTTTCTGAGAAGTAACAAAAGAAGAGAAAACGAAGCAGTGATTTTGATACCGCTGTTGTAAAAATTTGGATCGGAACCAACATAGGGGTGTCATAGGTTGAAAGTTTTCCCTTATAATCCTTTTTCATTATAACTAAAGCCCTTTTTATGGTTTAGTGAAAATGGGGATCTTTTGATGTTCTCAAATATATCTAGAATTTGTAATTAAGATTTAAATAGGACATCAGTAATCGGGCCTTAGCCTCATTTTCACAAACATTTGGCCACACAGTAATTGTGTATTTTTTTTATTAAATTACTCTATTCGAAATTCTTGCAATCTTTATTACAATAATTTTTTTACTTTTTGTAGCAATAATAACTACGATTGTAAGAATTTAAAATCTGCTAAATTGCAAGTTAAAGATGGAAACAAATCACTTAAAGTTATAAATGTCAAATATATTTAGAAATATCTATGATAAATGTTTAACTTTGGTTGTTTTTAAAATAAGTTACGCGTAATTGATTCGAAAAGTTTCATTAAAAAATCACATTTTTGGAAGTTGTGAAAAAGAACTGCCTTACAAGAGGAAAATCTGAACTAAACGATACTTTGGAATCAATGAAAAATTAATAACTTGCATTTATTTTTTTCTGCGTTTTTTTTTTTTTTTTGCTGGGACTGGATAGAATATATGTATTTCAGGTTTTCGCTACAAAAACATTTTCAGTACCCAAACCCCTTTTGGGTTAATGATTAATGATTGTCTAGTTATATAGAGTGCTAATAAAAAAATTAGAAACCCCGAAACAATACACCATAATACTAATATTAAAGAAATTTAACAATTTAAAAAGCATAGTAAATTTTTTTGCCATGAAAAAAATTCTTTCAAACTTTAATTATAAAATTTTTTGTCAGTAGTATAACAAATCGATTATACCCTACTTTAGGGTATTTGATTATTTCTAAACGACTTCGTTAGCATATAACAACGGTTAAAACACTTTGTTATAACGATGGTTGGCAGCACTAAAAAACAATAATTAGACTGTAATTATGTCAGAATGACACAGAAAAATGCCGAAACACCCCAATCTAGCCGTAGATTAGAGTGGTATACTTCGTTTTAAATAATCAGAATTAAATAAAGAGATATTGCATTTTTAAGTTTGTATTGTCTTGCAAGCTATTTTGATACACTCAGAAAAAAAGTTATTAGACAAATTTGTAAACGCTTTTCAATCCCACTTTAATATTTTGTATTGATTTTTAGTAAAAAAAACATTATTTAATAAATTTAATTGCTATTTACACTCTACAAATTACAGAACTTTTACAGAACATTTAAAAAAATTTTTTGGTATCTTCAGAAATCATTTTACAAAGTGATTTGCTAAAATTAGCAAAAAAAAATTTACTAATTTTAAAATAGTGGATGTTGAAGGAAATTTCATTTCTAATAATTGAAATAATTAAATATGTTGAAAAAGGGTTCGGAAGTGAAGATATTTTTCACAACCGACTCATTTCCAAAGATTGGACATCCCATTAAAATAGCACTAAAAACTTTTTTAGTTCTTAAAATCAACGCTTAAAACAATTCAAATTTGACCTTAAAATCCAAAAAATTTACTAATAATAAAATTTTTTTTAAATAAAAATTCGTTTATATTTTAACTATTTTTTCAGTTTTTCATTTTTTTTTAATTTTATCTTAAATATTTGAAAAAAATAAATAAATAAAAAATTCTCGACAAAACTAGATACATTTTTATATTTGAATTCGTAAGCCAATTTCAAAAGAAAAGAAATTAGCAGCTTTAAAATGTAACAAGTGTATCTAAAAATAATTGCGTTAATTAGTGCATTTTAATAATTTTTTTTACAGGAATTTACTAAAATATAGTAGCGCTTACTATTTTTTTATACTAATTTGATTGTACTAATATTAATAATATTTAGCAATTTTTTTGCTGATTTTAGCAAACCTATTTTAAATTCCACTTTACAGAAAGGTTAATAAAATTTTGGAGCGGCTGCTAATTTTTTCCAGTAATTTAATTGTAATACACGTCAGCAGACATGTGTTGCTAAGATTAACAAAAAAAATACCACTCGGCTCAAATTAGGAAAATTTCACGTAATAACAGCAAAATTTTCAGTTGCCATTAAAGCCATTTTTGGTGAGTGTACTATGTATGGAAAAAGAGTTCAAAACCTCTTTTGAAATAACATTATTTATTGTTTATTTGTTGATTCTTAACTCTAACAATGATAGCCGTTTATTTTCAGGTGGATACAATTTAATTATTTTCAGTTTGTGTCACTATGTAATCTAAACTAAAATGGATACCACAGCGTATACGTAATTTTTTAATTCAATATTATGTATACGCAATGTTTCACATATTTAATATAATTAGAAAGATGGGTAAAATTCTTTATTATAATATTAATAAACAGTAAAAAGTAGTAAAAAAGTAGTAAATAATATTAAAAAAAAAAAATAGTAAATAAATAAAACCGAAAACAATATTAATTGCAAAAGGGTTTTCCAAGTCTTTTCATTAAAATATAATCAAAACATCACCTCAGTCCATACAAACTTAAAATTCAAATATCTCTTTAAAACGATCTAACTTTTCAAAACGTGGTATACCACTCGATTCCAGGCCCAAAATTAAGTTTATGTGTCTCTGGGTCTTCGTGTGTCATTTCGAAAGGTGAAATTTTACTTAAGACGCTGGTTTTGAACACTTCCCTAACATTGACAAAAAGTGCTTTGTCAGTAATTGATTTACAAAATGTACAACTTTAAAAATACAAAAGCACTGGCAAATGCCTAGTTTAGAACGCTGTCCTAACGTTAGAAAAAAGTGATTCGCCAGTACTTGATTAATAAAATTTACAAGCGTGTATGAAATAAAAAATATACAAAGCACTGGCAAAGCACTTGTTTACAACACTTTCCCAATGCAAACAAAAATTAGTTGATTATGAAATGAAAAATATATAAAGATGTATGCTTTTGAAACCTTTTGAAAACAGAATTTCACAGTACTTGTCTTTAAAATATAATAAGAATTTGGCATTTATTGGGGTTCAAAACATTGGAATAATGTAAAATAAATTAATACCAGAATTGAGTGTATTTCGAGAATTTTAAAAAGGAAAAGAAAAGTTATTTCCTCGTGCTGTAAATACAAAATATTATTTGACAGTACTTAAAAAAAAAACATTTATTACTTTATTATATATTTGCTAAGTTTAGTTTGTTTCACATAAATTTGAATTTTTAATTAGTAAAAACAAATATCATGAAATAGAAAAATTAAAAATAAAATAATAATGTACTGTTTTTGTTAAGTTTTGATATTTTCATTTTCTTCTAGCTTTTAGAGTACTGTTATCGATACCACTAGCTTTGATTTCAACGAAATTTTGCATAATTTTGCATAAGTTTCTTCGGGTCATATCCTTAAAATGAAAATGCACATAATATCAGTGTAGGTTACAGCCTGTTACCCTTAAATTCTGAAACTTATTCCCTTAAGTAAACCTCTAAAAGTAATTTTATTTTGAGGAAATTTTCAAACACACTGTAATTCTATGTATGAACAAATATAAAGAATTTATTAAAACTTTATCTTTCTATTTATTAAATAGCATTTAATTTTTGTTAGCATACTTTTGGGATGAACAAAAATTGCATAGTTTTAGGATTATTTCAGTTTAAAATTTGAAATAATTTAATAAATTCAAATGTTGCTTTTTTTTAATTTATTAAACTTTATTAAGAAATTCCCACAAAACAAATTTAATTCAAAAAACTCCTTTCAATAAATTTAATTCAAATTTATAACAAACAAAAAAATTGAAATTTACTGACATAAATACTTTTTGTACCTTCTTTCAATAATTATATTACAAAAAAAAAAAAAAAAAAACTTTCATGTATTTTTTCAACTATTTAAATATTTAAGAAATTCTATTAAGAAAAATATTTTTTTTTTTCATCTTAAAGAAATATTAATTTTAAAAAACTCACTTGGGTAATATTTGTGAAGCATATATACAGGGAAATATGACAGTTGGCAAAAAGGCGATCCACACAAACATCAAGTAGGTAAAGTCAAAATGTTTTTGATTCTCATAAGTTTCCTCTATGGAGAGTCGGGCAAAACGTAAAATCATTAAGGGACACACACAAACAACCTGAGCAGCAGCCATGCTACCAAAATTACGTTGTTTATATTTCTCACGAGTTACATTCCATTCGGCAGTATACAAATCATATGATCTGGTAGCAGTGCCCGTTGAATGTGGTTCCAAATATGAACTATGACCATTGATGCCACTACCAACACTTCTTCCTCCACCACCACCACCACCTGCACCTAAAGTGGCTGTTGTAGCACCACTATAAGAACGTTCTACTGAAGAGGCCGATGAGTTGCTGAAAGTACATTAGAATTAAATATTGTGATGAGTTAACAATTTTCTCTCCTGTCTTATGTTGCATGAATAAACTTTTAGGTTTTATAAATATATTGTAATTTATGTATAAATAAGTTGTCTGAACAAAAAGAAGTTTGCGTGTCTTTTTTTCTTCCTTCTTTGTATGTTAATATTCTGTCGTTGCTTTGGCACTTGAATTAAGTTGTCAATAGCCGTAGAGCCAAACTACAAATACAAAAATCTTCTCGGTTCTTAAGTGTGCTTATTATTATCATTAAGTTAAGTTCAGGAAACAGATGTTTTTATTGGGAAGAAAACATAAACTAATTGTTTACTTTTAGTTTGACTCTAATTTGAATAGTTAATGAGATATTTTTGATAAGAGTCTGCCAGACTTAAGGCCCAACTACAATTGACTTAAGTGACGAGCATTATTTTGGTATAAAATAAAATTCTAGAAATATAAATTTTTAATTTAAAAACATTTGGAATTTTTATTTCATACCAATACCTAGCTTAAATTATTTAAGCTAATTGCAGTTTAGGCTTTAAAGCATTTCTAGATACTCTATAATATATAAATAACATATAAAAAAGGCTAGAAATATTTTTAATTTATTTATTTTGTAAAAAATAAAATCTTAAGCATAATTTAAGCTAATTGAAGCTTAAATTCCATTTCGTCTGAGTGTGGAAAAATTAATTAATTAAAAAAACAATATAACTGAAAATTCTCAGATTTGATTAAAACCATTATTTTGTTTGAAGGCATACTTTTAGGAAATATTTTTAAATACAATTATTTGCATATTATTAGGATGAAAATAAATTACAACTAATGTTTACTTAATATTTTTCTATTT
The DNA here is from genome assembly GCA_949748255.1 of Eustalomyia histrio. NCBI lineage: Eukaryota > Metazoa > Arthropoda > Insecta > Diptera > Anthomyiidae > Eustalomyia > Eustalomyia histrio. Next base: position 6,187,361 of record OX456525.1, read on the forward strand.
CAAATATAATAATATTTTTAAGTCACCAGTTTGTTGTCAAGGGAATTAAGTTTACAATACACCGCTACCTATACCAAACGGCCGACGCAAAAGGCAACAATTTTTAAAATCTACTTAGCCGAATAAGGACAATTCCTAGACAAACATAAAAGTAAGAAACAAATAAAGCCGTTTAAAATGGCAGCAATTTAAATTATTTTAGTATCTTACTTTTCATCTTTATAATTTTTAACAATAGAACGCAATAAAGAGACTTATAAAAAAGATCATATACTTTATGCCCCCTACCCCCACCCCCTTTTCACTTAACTATGTGTATTGTTGATGAGATTGTACGTACCAGAATGTCCTGTTGTTGTCATTATTCATTATTTTTTTAACTTTTTCCTTTATAGCCAAACAACTTACCGTTGATGCAGCCTTATTTCAACACGATGTGAATACAACATAACGTCCAATGGTGTTTCAGGTGACCGTAATTCCTGTGAACTACGTATATATAAATATGCCAATAAAACTGTAGGAGCACAATACCTATTAATAGAATAAAAAGGAAATCATAAAAAATCATGTAATTATAATCATGATTTTTATTGTAGTTGTATTAAAATCAAACAATTTTATTGTAAACATGAAAATATGCCAATGAATTCATCAAAATGTAGCATATTGTGTATTTATTTCTTTCACTGTATTTGTCAGAATCATCATAGTCATTTTGTCTTTCCTTTTGTAACAGTTACAAAATTTACATCATGATTTTACAGCGCCCTAAGGACGACCAAATCTCTTCCGATTACTTTTTCGATTTTTTATAAAAAATTAATTAATAAACTCATTGGAAAAAAAATATTATTGTTTTTATTGAAATGAATTAAAACATATAAAATCTTTATATAGAATCATTTTGACAATCAATTGATTAGTGTAAATTATAATGTTATATATACACGCAGAGAAAAAACATTATTGCAATATGATCACTGCTACTATATTGTGCTTGCTGCAATCGGGTATGGTTGTCACAACCAAGTTATTGGTTTTCTTACCTTCAACATGGTCGCTACCATCATTATTTAATAAATATTTATTTTATGATTGGCACCTTCTATTTTATAACATCATTGGCTGTAACCATACTGTGGTAAAAAAGATCCAGACTATGACAAAAATATGATAATTATGCAACAATAAAATGCGGGCAACAATCAATAAAAAATTTAACTGATACAATTTTTTTATGAAAACAAGACAATATTATGACTGTAAATGTCAATCATAATTTTTCATATAATTATTAATTGATTGTTGTCAGCATTTGATAATTCTATAATTATCGTATTTTTTCATAGTTACCACAGTATGATTACAGCCAATCACGTCATAAGATAGAAAGTGGAAATCATGAAATAATAAAATATTTACTATAATAATGAGGGTAGCAACCCTCATATTCAAATGCCACAAGCATAATATAGTAGCAATGATCATGTTGCAATCTTGTTTTTGCTCTGCCTGTATCTTAAATTCACCTCCCAGATGATACTTCAACGATAATAAATTTCCTAAAACAATACGAAAATGAATGCTGTCGCAATATATTTTTTCTTCCAGACAATATGATAGGGGAAATCTTCTTTTTACTGTCATGTTTGCTGGGATGTCTTGTAGAAAAATTTATATAAAAGCATGAATTTAAAGTCGACAATAAAAATTGGGCATTGGTATTTTTAAGTATAAAATGTTAAAATAGCGTGTAAAAGACTTCAGTTATTTTTCTTAACTTATTAAAAAAACTCTTTTTTTGTTTAAATAAAAATAACGTTGTGAGGTGTAACAGTATAGAGAGTTGCCATGTTTAAATTTAATACTTTTACTTGTTTATACTTAACGTTTGCGGAATGAAATATGAACTAAACCCTTCCCTTTTTTTAGAGGCACCTTATGCATTGCATATGCATTTGTATTAATTTTCGCCAGTTAGCTTTTATTTTGATTTATAAAGCAGTCACCACTTTTATATTTGTAACTCTTTTTAAACACACCTTTATTCAAACTTGACAGAAAATATTATTTAATATCAATCCATGATCCTTCTATGTAAATAGCTCACACCTTCCATGGTGTAAATGTTGGAATTATATTTCTTTGCTGAGCGCCCTGGTATGCTAGTTGGTAGCGTGGTTGCCTATCAATGAGGGGTCGTGGGTTCGATTCCCACCAGAGGCTCTGGACTGTTTCGCTACAACGAGCCGATGGCCTTTGTTGCTAGTGCTCGGTTAGGATATTGGGATAAAATTTGTAATTATATGATTAATATAAATAAATAAATAAATAAATAAATAAATAAATAAATAAATAACTTAATAAATAATATTTCTTTGCCTACGCATGATAGGATTTTTCCGTATACAGAGGAAACAGATTCATTGTGACAACCGAATTCCTTGCCAACCGAATAGTTTGGTTTGAGCTATCGACATATGTATATGTTTGTGGCGACCGAGATTCGGTTAACATAATATAATTTCGGTTGAAAACGTATATTTTATTTGGATCAGGAATACAATTGGTTGCGACAACCGAATAATTCTGTTTCTGCAACTAACCTACTCAGTGTGTAAGAAATTCGATTGTCACAATGAATCTGTTTTCCCTGTGTACGTCCCTAAATATTTTCCAGAATTTGGCTTCATATCACAACATATTTTTTGCTGGGACAGCATTTTTTTTGAAACGATTTTCAACTCCTGAAACCCTTATCGTATTGTAAATAAAAGTTTTTCTGAATTGCAGTGTAGTAAAAATTAGGAAATAGCTTATATTTCTTTTTGGTTAGGCTATTACCGCAAAATTTACAAATTAATTTTCGATGACAAGGTGGTTACTAATCCATTAAACTGAAATTTAGTCAAATAACTGCAGGAACACCCTTCACTCTTCACATTTCTCATTTTTTATTTTGGTATTGTAAATTGTATTCTTTTTATAATGATGGCTGAAAATTAGTTCATTTTTCATGCCGCATACGTTATTATGAAACTATTTAAAATACCTACATCATTACAAATAGACCACGGACATATTCATGCATATCATCCATTAAATTAACAACACACAGACCCATTCCACTTAGGCGTGGTAGAAAGTCCTGAAAAAAAAAACAGAAAAGGAAATGAAATATGTTTAAATAAATATTTAAATATTTTCTAAAATTATTTTCAACATTAAATTGCTACAGCTTATCAATAACAAAAAGTAGTCCCCCTAGAATTCGTTATTTACAAAAGAAATTATTCAGTTGTAGGAAATGTTTATACATACATATTGTAAAAAATACATATTACCTTATACTCTGAATACATATAAATGGGTGTGTAATAATTTGTATGTGTACAACATAAAATCATAAAGAGTTTTAGTGGGAAAGTCATTTATACATTTTAAGGCTGCTACCTTACGTAAACCGCGGTAACCAAAATGTAATGATACTTAGCAAAAAACCTGCCTGTTCCCAAAAAAAGGGGTTTAGAAGAATATAATTGCATTTCTCTTATTATCAAAAGTTTAAAAAAATTGGCCTGGTGGGATTTATACTCAGAACCCTAAGATTATCGCACTGTGTCTCTACCCACTGCATCACATACACTGACATTTAGTTGTTGTATAATTATAAATATAAATATGTTTCTGTATGAATAAAAAGCAATAATATAATACATTTTAAAATTTTGCTATAATAAATAAAATTTCGTTTGCTAATCCTAAAATTTTGTTGTAATTTCTGAAATTGTGGAAATTAATGCACTTACCAAAAAAAGCCTGTAATGGGAACTGAAAATATTGCTGTTATTACGGAAAATTTTACTAATTTTAGCCTAACGGTATTTTTGCTAATCTTAGCATTGGCTGATTTTTAGAACTAAAGAAACTTTTTAGTGATATTTTAAATGGATGTGTTATTTTCAGACATGAGTCGGTATACTTACTTCCGATCCCTTTCTTAATCTATGTATCATTTTATGGCAATTTAACTTTGTATAAGTTTTAAATATTTATTTTAAGTTTTAATTTATAGAAATAACATTTCCTTCAATATCCACTTTTTTAATGTTAGTAATTTTTTTTGCTAATTTTAGCAAAATGGTTTTAAAAAATTTGTAAAATGATTTCTGAAATTAGCAACAAAAATTTTTAAATATTCTCTAAAAACTCTGTAATTTGTAAAATGTAAATAGCAAAAAGATTTGCTAAAAAATATTTTTTTTTACTAAAAATCAGTACAAAAATTGCAAAGTGGGATTAAAAACCCACTAAATTCTTTTTTGAGTGTAGTAGATTGCACTAATTTTGATAAAAAAAAAATTTGGCGTTATATTAAAAATAATTGGATAAACTAATATTTAAGATGAAGTAATAGTTTTTATTAAAACACAATTAATTTTCAATTTTAACTGCCAAAATTTTATTAAAATTTATGAAGAAGATAATATTTTTTCAATATGGTCAAGTAAAGCCACTATTTTGGATGATGATGTGGCAGTATTTTTGTTCCCTTCATAAATTTTCTGTTCATAAAAAAATTTTACTTTTCTTATAATGGATTCAATGGATTTACACCCAAAAAAAAAAGTTAGTTGAAAATTTTTTTAACGGTTTTCAATCCCACTTTACTTAATTTTTAGTAAAAAAATTATTATTTACCAAATCTTTTTGCTATTTACAAATTAAAGAATTTTTACCGACTATTTACAAATTTTCGTTGCCAATTTCAGAAATCATTTAACAAATTTTTGAAAGACGATTTGTTAAAATAAGCAAAAAAAATTTACTAATTTCTGAAAATAGGAAATCCACTTAAAATAGCACAAAAAGGTTTTTTGGGTTCTATAAATCAGCCCTTAAAATAATTAAAATTTAACCGTAAAAGTAAAAAGATTGACTTAAATGTTTTTCAAGAAGAAATTATAACAAAATGATAAATTCGTTTATGTTTTTACATGTCTTAAACCTTTGATTTGTTTTTTTAATTTTGTCTAAAATATTTTTTGAACAAAATATATATAACACAAAAATTTTGATCTCGATAAAAAAAGATAAATATGAAATTTTTTACTAATGTTAATAGTATTTAGTAAACTTTTTGCTGATTTTAGTAAACAGATTTTAAATTCCACTTTACAAAAAGTTTTCTAAAATTAAGTGGCGGCATCTAATTTTTCTACTAATTTCATTGCATTACACGTCAGCAGACATGCTAGGATTTGCATATTTCCCGTAATAACAGCAAAATTTTCAGTTGCCATGACAGACTTTTTTTGGTGAGTGTAGGTTTCTTCAATCTTCTTGATTTATTTATTTTTTTTGCTTAAGATTAGCTTAAGATATTTAAAAAAAAATTACACTGTCCAACAAATTAAAACTTTTTGAATGGAACAGAATAGCGACCCCATAATTCTGAAAGGGTATGTTGAGTAGATCATTTTTGTAGAACAAACTTATGGTCCAGCACGTCTGAGTTTTTTTTTGCTAATCTTAGCAACACATGCAAGCTTTCATTTTTTGGTCGAAGGGAGCATTATACTATATGAAAAAAATGCTGTAGGTTAATGCTGTAAGTTAATGTCTGAGTTGTATTGTGGAATTGTATGAGGATTATTTTTGTGGAAGATCTTAACCCTCTAACTGGTCTCTTTATGGGTCAATTTGACCATATTTTCGAGAAAATCAAAAAATATCCTTTAAAAAAGGACATTTAAGGATTAAAATATGCTACGAAAATGTTTACCGGAAAATTTCAGTGGGGGTCACCAAAGACACCAATGTTGTAAATAAAGCTCTTTACGCTTAATTAGTAAAATTATACACCAACATATACAAAACAGGTAAAAACGGCGTCAAGTTCGGCCGGGCCAAACACTGAGTTCTCGCGTCTAGTCAGCTGTGACTTACAACTCGGGTGTGATATTTATTAAAATTAATAATACAAAATAAAAGAAAAAATTCAAAGAAGGTAAAATACGGTTTTAAGAAATAATTTATTTCATTTAATGTAAATTACCTTTTCTAGGAATGCTCGTTGGACGCGATATAAGAAAATTATTACAAGATGAAGAATTTTATGGTCATCTGTCGGATATGCAAAAGACAGCATTTGACTTTATGCAGCTGGTTATATCAGAATTCCTTGGAAACTCAAAATCACAAAATTATGCAGAAAATTTTGAAAGCATGCTAATCGGTTTTAACAATATTGGCGTTAAGATGTCACTAAAGCTGCATTTTCTGCACTCTCATCTCAATTTTTTTAAAGAAAACCTTGGAGCGGTTTCAGATGAACACGGTGAAAGTTTTCATCAGGATATAAAGGTATTGGAAGAAAGATTCTAAGGGAAATCCCAAAGTGTAATGCTTGCTGAATACGTATGGGGCTTGTACAGAAACCTTGACCCATCGGAACATTCACGTCAAACTAAATACAGGAAAGCATATGAAGTTTAATCTTTAATCCATTGTCATACTACTGCTATTTCCCAATTCCCTTTTACTCGAAAATTTGAAGCAAAAGAATAAATATGTACATACTATAATAAACCACTATTAAAACAAAATTATAATTTTTTTATAGAAGTTGGCGTGTAATTTTGCCAATTAATCGTAAAGAGCTTTATTTACAACAATGGTGTCTTTGGTGACCCCCACTGAAATTTTTCGGCAAACATTTTCGTAGAATATTTTAATCCTCAAATGTCCTTTTTTAAAGGATATTTTTTAATTTTCTCGAAAAAAGGGTCAAATTGACCCATAGAGAGACCAGTTAGAGGGTTAAGATCTTCCACAAAAATAATCCTCATACAATTCCACAATACAACTCTGACCATAAGAATTCTCTCAGACATTAACTTACAGCATTTTTTTTATATATTATAATGCTCCCTTCGACCGAAAAATGAAAACTTTGACCCACTGTAAAAAAAGACCTAGACGTGCTGGACCATAAGTTTGTTCTACAAAAATGATCTACTCAACATACCCTTTCAGAATTATAGGGTCGCTATTCTGTTCCAAAAATGCTGTTGGACAGTGTTATTTTATCTATTCATTTATCCCAATATCTCGTCGGGTGACTTCTTCAGGGTAAATTGTTAAAAAATATTATTGGGATACATAAATAATTATAACAACGGTAAATGCCTAGATTTCTTTGAAGTAAATTTATTTAAAAATATTTTTTTTTTTTTTCATTAAATAAAGAACAAAATAAAATGTTTGTGCTAATAAAAATGGGTTCTTGCATTTTAAAACTTTTGCCATTTTATGATAAAATGTTCTGCTTACTTTCATTTTACGCAACTCTATGAAAAAAGTACGGGTAGATTACTTTTATAGTATTTTGTCTTTTGATATTATATTTCATTTTAATGAATAACAAAGTTTATTTTATAACAAAACAATACCTAGTATTTAGACGTATTACAAATAAGCTCTCTCTCTCTCTCTCTCTATTACAACAACACAATGTTAAAAAGTAATTAAAAACCTCTTGATGTATACCTACAAACTTTACCTTGTATTACTTACACCCACTAAAACATTATAATATTTCATCAAAAGGATTAAATTAAAAATAACCAGAATATTTTAAAATATTTAATTTTAAAAGTTTAAATTCTCTCAAAGCTTATAAGAAAATAAATTTTCCATATAAACTTCACCTTAATTTGTGTACATACACTTAACGGTAGGAATTCTAATATATATCGACCGTTCCATGAGAGAATGTTCAATAAATTCGATTTTTAAAATCATATCATTTCAGGAAAAAAAGTTTCATCATTTCAATAAAATTGTTTCATAAATCGTTTGTAAGCAATTTTTCATTATATTTATATTATATTTTATAAAAATCTATGACATATGTCTTCTAAAATTTAATTTCATAAAAAAATTTGTAAAAAAAATTAATTAAACATTCAAGTGTTGTAATTATAAATTAATTTATAAAAACATTGGCAATAAAAAACGATTTCATATAATTTTAGCGAAATAAAAATAACTAAAAGACTTTTTGGAATATCTCTTTAATCTCAGATTTGGGCCGATCTCTCGTGGTATGTTCTATATAGCTACAATTGTGTGCGTTTAAAAAAAAAATAAACTAATTTCCTATAATGACATATTGACTGACAGTTTTGAAATGTTTTTAACGTGTAAACGAGTAAACTACAAATACAGACACATTGTTCAAGTTACAATTAAACAAAAAAATCTCTTGACATTATGTCTGGCATAAAAAATTGATTTTCTTTCTATTCAATATCTTTGTTATGAATATTGATATTTTTCTAATACAGCTTTATTGAAAATAAAATTATATACACTAAGAAAAAAAAGTTAGTAGAAAAATTTTTAAACAATTTTCAATGCCGCTTTACATTTTTGTACTGACGTTTAGTAAAAAAATTATTATTTAGCAAATCTTATTGCTATTTACGTTTTACAGAAAATTTACAAATTTTTGTTGCTTACTTCAGAAATCATTTTAAAATTTTTTGAAAACCGATTTGCTAATATTTGTAAAATTACTAATTTTAAAAAAGTAGATATTGAAGGAAATGTTATTTCTAATAATTAAAAATTAAACATACACTCAGAAAAAAAAGTTAGTAGAAACATTTTTAAACGGTTTTCAATCCCACTTTACTATTTTTGTACTGTTTTTTAGTGAAAAAAAAATTATTATTTAGCAAATGCCTTTGCCATTTACATTTTTCAAATTACAAAACCGATTTGCTAAAATTAGCAAAAAAAAATTACTAATTTTAAATATAAAGAATATTTAGTAAATTTTTTGCTGATTATAGCAAACGGATTTTAAATTCCACTTTACAAAAGGTTTACAAAAATTTAGTAGCGGGTACTAATTTTTTGTACTAATTTCATCGTACTACACGTCAGCAGACATGTGTTGCTAAGATTGGTAAAAAAAAAATACCGCTGAGCTCAAATTAGCAAAATATCCCATATTAACTGCAAAATTTTCAGTTGCCATTATAGACTTTTTTGGTGAGTGTAGAACTGTATTGAAATTGAAAATTGATTTTTGTTTATTATTATCCTTCAATAGATGACATCATATTTGTGTAAGTTAATGTTAAAACTTTTATAAACCCTTTATTAATATTTTAATTATTAATTTAATAAAATTTCAACATTTGTTCTCTGTTGTATTGACATACAATAAGCCACACATATGCACAACCCTGTCGTATGAGTAATATTTTAATATTACTCATACGTACCTTGTACCTTTATAATAGCGAATACTTTTAGAAATAATCACTAGCAGATGTTAGCTGTTAATGATCCTAAAATGATAATTTGTATTTCTTCGATGAATAAGCTTTTGTTTTTGTTAATTGTTAATTTGTATTCAAAGAAAAACAAATCAGTTTATTATGTGTTTTAATGTTATTGCGGTTATTTAAATTAATACCATCTGTTATAATTCACATCAAATAAACTTTCAATGGAGTATTTAAGTATTTGTTCCATTGAAATGAATACCAACAAGTTTAATTTATACAAGTTATATTTTTTCCACAATAAGTGTAATTAATTTAACAGTTAAGATTTCCACTTTTGAAGATGATTTATTTAAGACTTTTTCCACACAAGAGGTTTATATGAAAGTATATAAAAATAAACAGTGTCAGGTAACCCATTACACGTTACGCAGTATAACACACACAGAAAACAAAATCACAAAATTTTAAGTACACAGAAAAAGTATCACAAAATTTAAAGCAATTAAAAATATTTGTTAAAATTTAAACTCGATTTCTAACAATTTTTTGTTTGAAATATTTGTAAATTGTCACTTTTCATATAAAAATTCTTTGAAAATAAAAATTTAAGTAACAAAAAAATAACAAAAAGTTTTTTGTATTTACAAATTCCTTTGTTGGTGCCTTTTTAAAAAATATTTTTTTTGTATTTACAAAAATGTTCTATGGACGATGTTCAATATTACAAACAGAATTTTGTAATTTTATTCTGTGTACACAGAAAAAAATATCACCAAATTTTAAGTAATTAAAAATATTTGTTAAAATTTAAACTCGATTTCTAACAATTTTTTGTTTGAAATATTTGTAAATTGTTACTTTTCATATAAAAATTCTTTGAAAATAAAAATTGAAGTTACAAAAAAATAACAAAAAGTTTTTTTGTATTTACAAATTCCATTGTTGGTGCCTTTTTAAAAAATATTTTTTTTGTATTTACAAAAATGTTCTATGAACAATGTTCAATATTACAAACAGAATTTTGTAATTTTATTCTGTGTATGTAATTAAAAATATATGCTAAATAGAAATTTGATTTCTAACAATTTTTTGTTTGAAATGTTTGTAAATTGTTATTTTTCATATAAAAATTCTTTAAAAATAAAAAGGGAAGTTACAAAAAAAAATAACGAAAATTTTTTTGTATTTGCAAATTTTTTATTTCTATTTTTTTAAATTTCTTTTTAATTCATATAACTGAGGAAACTGCGTAAAATTTTTTATATGACGTTAAGGTATAGACGGTGAGCTTTAAAAATCATATTAATTTATTTCGACTAGATGAAGGATGTAGGATGTTCGTGTAAATAAAATAATGACTTTCCTCTTTTTACTTATTTGCAAATCCTATAAAATCCCTGAACATGATCCCAAAACATCCACAAAAAAAAGGTGTTCAAAAATTTCATATTGTCCGGCGTTCCCTGCGAGGCATTTTTGCATTGAACTTGAAAATTATCCCATACAATATCCAGGTGGTCTACCTGTTATTACTAAATGGCTATGGAGTCCATAAGATTTTGAAAATCAACTTCACTAAGTTGTTGATTCTGTTTCTTAATTTTTTCAATTATTTCTTTTCCGGTAAATTTAAATGTCATATCTGTAACTACTACTGTCATTTCATCTGCATTCGGAACTTTTACATCATACGTCTCACTCATTTCGTTTTCAATAGCATCTTTAATTTTCTGTCTTTCCTCATTGTTTTCAGCTTGAATAACAATTGTTCCATATTTTCTATTTTCTACACTTTTTATTTTCAAATTAACTGGATCTACCTTATTATTTAAATCTTCTTTTGTTTTTTCAATTTTTTGTTTCTCTTTTGGTTTAATTATTAATGGTACTTGTTTTTTTTAACTCCGGCATCACTGTTTTTTTTTAACCGTTTCTGCAAATGAAAGTTTGTTGTTTTTGTCACTTGTTTCTTTTATTACTTTTTTAATTTCGTTGCACATTGTTGTAGTGTTTTGTTCTATGGTGTTACAAATATTTTTTTTTTTTATTTTTAAAGTCGTTTACGATGCCGCAAAGATTTTTAATTTTATTAACGTTTTTTCATATGTTTTTTGTGCCAAATCTACTTTTTTAAGTCTTTCTTCGTATCTTTTTTCAATTGCTTCCAATAATTGTTTAATTTCAATTTCATTTTTTTGAGTGACACTTCAAATTCAGTTTTATATTCAGCTAAGTTTATTTTGTTTTTGTTAACTCCATCTTGTATTTCTTTTAATACCATGTCTACATTGTGAATATACAGAATGCAATCATCACACATAAATCTCACTAAGGAATTGGTTTCCAAAATTTTCGCAGAGTATTGGTCAAGTCCTGAACATTTATTTGTGCAATGATACACCTTGCCACATACTCCTTCACATCTTATACCTGTTTCTCCACGGATTGAATTTCTACATTTATGGCATTCAGCCATTGTAGAGTCATAAAATTTTTTATTTATTTCTTTTTAAAATTACTTTTGTGCAAAAAAAAAATAATAATGTTTTATATAAATCTTTTATTTGCACACACTTATAATTGTTTTATTTATGGTTTTATATAGTCTTTTTTCTATTTTTTAACCGATAAAGATTTTATTTTTAAAGAATTTACAGAGCTTTTTCTGATTACGTTTTGTCGTTTTTAGGTCGACTTGGTTAAAGCACGGTTAAAAGCGGTCATTTGTGGGACATATTATTTTCCTAAATAATTCGTATAAAATCTATGAGTGCGAGTAAACATAATCAGTTAAAAAATAAATGATTTTTTATTTTAAACAATAGTTATAGTGAAAGGTAATCAGATGATTATTTTTGCCCCACACTATTAATCAGTTTATAAAAAGGGATTCCAATTTCTAATGCCCATTCAAATTCAAGCAATAGCTACCTACCAGGGCTTAGATACCTACCGTGGATACGAACAAAAAGCAGTAGGTACACTCAGAAAAAGAACTAAGTAGAAAAATTTGTAAACGGTTTCCAATCCCACTTTACTATTATTGTATCGATTTTTAGTAAAAAAAATTTATTTAGCAAGTCTTTTTGCTATTTACATTTTACAAATTTCTGAATTTTTTCAGTATATTTACAAATTTCATTGCTAATTTCAGAAATAATTTACCAATTTTTGAAAGCCCATTTGCTAAAGTTAGCAAAATAATTTACTAATTTTAAAAAAAGTGGATATTGAAGGAATTGTAATTTCTAATTAAAACTTACACCTACAAACTTAATTTGCCTTAAAGTGTTACATAGATTAAAAAAAAGGCTGGGAAATGAATAATCCGACTCATGTCTAAAAATAGGACATCCACTTAAAATAGCACTAAAAAGTTTTTTTGGTCCTAACATCAGACCAAAAAACAATTAAAATTTGCCTTAAAAGTAAAAAAATATTGACTAAAATATTTTTCAAAAAGAAATTTAAACAAAATAATAAATTCGTTTATGTTTTTACAATTTTTAAGCCTTTGATTTTTATTTTTTAATTTTGTCTAAAATATTTTTTGAAGAAAATAAATATAACACAAAAATTTTGATCTCGATAAAAAACAGATAAATATGAAATTTTGTACTAATGGAATTTTATGAATTGTTGATCTGTTATTTTGTAAGTGAATAGTATAGCAGGATTTAAGATCATATCATATTATTTTTATTAATTATTTTATTGTAAAGAAACATGAAAATTTTTATTAGTTAGTTATACAGAATAAAAATTGAGAAATTCCACAGAGCCAGCAGGATAGAATACTTAGTATTTTCGGTTGGCGCTACCCAACCTTCTCAATATCCATGCTCTTCTTCTCCCTTTGCGGCCATTGCTTGTTGATGATTGTCTATTTTATATTGAGTGTAAGGAAACAAATTAACAAACTTGTAAACAACAACACAATTAGACTAACATCAACGAAATTTAACAATTTATATTTATCCCCTGTATTTTACAGTAAACAGATTTTAAATTTCACTTTACAAAAGATTACTAAAATTTAGAAGCGGCAGCTACTACACATGTGTTGCTAAGATTAGCAAAAAATACCGCTGGGATCAAATTAGTAAAATTTCACGTAATAACGGCAGGTATCTATTGCTTGAAATTACAGTCATAAGAGTAAAAGAAATACGAATTGAATAATAATTTTTTAAATTATTTTTATTGTTATTATATCAAAATTTAAATCAAACAATTTTTTTTTTTAATAATGCTTTAATAATGAAAGTCATTTATCATAAAAAAATATTTATGTATTTTTTCCAACAATTTTTCATACAATATTTACTTTTATTGGATTTTTAAGAACGGGCAATACTTCAAAAATATTTAATAAATCTCATATTAAAGGAAGATAAATGAAGGTTATCCATAGACTTACAATAACTAAAATAGATATAAATGAGGCGGCTATTAGGTTTTTTGTAAGAATTAGTATTTAACCCTTTCATAGATCTTGAGAAAATTTTTGTATCATACCGCTGAATTGTTTTTACAACGATTTCATTCACGATAAGCAAATATTGTGAAAAATCCCTAATCAAGCAAATTTTTATTGTTTTACTTATTTACTATTAATTTTATTTATAAGAAAGGCTTGTTTTTTTTGAGCATTAGTTTCCTGGATTCCTACTATATCGCCTTAATTAAGTGATTAATCGAAATATTAATATTTTTCCCCTTGTTTTTTTAATATGAAATATTATTAAGAGCAATAAAGGGTTAAAAGGTCTTGTACTAACAATTCATCAATGTCAAGAGAATAACATGCACATCATACTCTTAGATAGACAAATAAACAGTTTACACAAACTGTTTTTTTTTATTTTTTGGAAAAGCCCATTAACATTATGAAGAGACTTAAGTGAACTTGTAGTTGGAATTCCAAGAATATTAGTATATAGACACAAAACACTATAAAATTAAGACTGTAAAATTTTAAAATACATAAAACCACAATATAGTTTTAAAAGAACAACATTTTTTTAACCCATTTTATACCACTTATCGTTCCCCTTGATTTTGAACTATCACATGCCTTTTATTGCATAATTTATAGTACACTTCTATTTTTAATTATTGGATCTTGAAAGCAGGTCTTTTAAAACGGCAGTGTAAAATGGGTTAAAAATCATAAATTTTTTCTAATGTTTTTTTTTGTTAACAAAAAGAAAACTACTTTTGTTTGCAACTTCCTTAGAATTTAACATGAAACCATTTTATTACAATTTTATTTACTAACTTTGTTTTTAGTAGGCTGAAGTCGAAAGATAAAACTTGTGTTTAATATTTCATGTTATACAAACTTAAATAAGGAAATTTTTTAAAGAGCTTTTAAATAACTGTCGGACTTAAATATTTTTTTTTTTTATTATTTTTTTTAATAGCATTTTATTGCAATTCTTGAACATGGGGTATTTTCCCATATTTGATATCTTAGTAAATTAAGTTTAAAGCAAATTTGAATTTTCAAAAAAAAAAAAGAAAAAAAATCCAACACAAATGCCATAATTTTCTATTGTGGTTTTCTTTTTATTTATATTTTTGCAGAATTTAAATTTTTAGTTTGTATTTCAACATTTTAAACACGTTTTTGTGTATATAATTTTGTGTGTGTGTGTACATAGTATCTTTAGCTTCCTTTTAATATATATTTTTTTTATGTATCCCTTATGTAAACAGTTAATGACTGAGACTTTACAGTAAACCAGATACAGTGTGATAATTTTTACAATCTTTTTGTGATAATTTTATGTTTTAATGCTCCATTTACTGTTAAAGTTTATATTCTGAAAAACGTTTAGTGACATTTTATTATTTTGTTAATAATTGTTGGTTTTTTAGACCCTGTGAGAGATGACTAAATAAATTCGAAACCAAATCCAAATTGACAGAAGGATTTGAAATTTATTTCAAAAATATTTAAAACTATTTTCAAAATTTATTAAAAATTTTAAAATCTGAATTTTATTAAGATTGTATTTAGCCAGTTCGCACTCACTCTTAAGATCATATTAAACCTGTTTTTCTTTGGTTTTATTGTTCGTTTAAGGATTTATAAAAGTTTAGTTTAACTTCTTTTGAATTTAAAATGTATATGTATTCTCATATATTTTATAATACGTATGAGTTATTTTTTTCAAAATGAAATATTACTCATACGCACTGTGAATTTTAAATGCAAATTAGGATTTCATAGGTGAATAAATGCTATTTTTTACTGGGACTGAAACCGTGAAAAAAATGGGTTCAGGTTCGGGTGAATCGAAATAAAATTTCAGGTTCGGTTCGGGTTCAATATTTAAAAAGTAAAAATGTTTTATCAAAAGTAAATTTTGTGTATTTCTCATAGAAATTTTCATTTAATTTTATAATAAATATATTTTTTTAAATTTTTTCTTTGTGGCGACAAAATGAATTTCAAGGCTGAAAAAGCTCTCTCATTTGAAGAATTTGATTTAGGAAATCGTGTCTTGTTTTATAGAACTTGTTCGAGCATATCTTCACCATCTTCTGAAGAACAAAATATTGATTCTCTCATAAAATTATTTTCTTCTCTTTCCATTTGGAAATTTTTTAAAATTTTAATTGTTTTTAAAATATGTTTTTTTTAGCATTTTCAACATCTTCGGGACTTAGTATTAACTTAAATCTGCTATAGATATACTGCTGCAATCAAAAGTGGATTATTAATAAAGTGGTTTTCTCTTTCTATAATATTAAAATATAATTCTTGTGAAAAATTTTTGTTTTGTCATCTTTTTCTACCTCTAATTTAAAACTAATCGGCTGAAGTCATCTGTTCTTGTTGTAGTTTCAGCGTTAATTTTGTTACAGGTTCAAAAACTTCTACGTATTCTTCACAAATATTTCAAATATTATCATTCATATACTCACAATATTATTTCGTTAAAAATAATCTAAAATACATATCAATCGTAAATACAATCAAAAAGAGGACTACTGATTTTTCATTATATTAAGCCAATTTTGTTGTTTATTTTCAAACATTGTTTAATAATCGCCAAAAGTAGTAAAAGCAATAGAAAGTCATTTTACATAACCATCAATTTTTAACTAACAAAAAGTAGTATGTTATTTTTCAAAATACAACACATACAGATGTATATATTTTTATTTTCTGTGTTTATCTATATTTGGAAAATTTCTTGTAATTTTTATTAAAATAATTTTGTATATAAATAAATTTATATTCTTAGAAACAGAAAACATTTTATGTTACATTTAACAAACTCAAGTTTGTTTTTTGAATGACTGAATCAAATAGTTAAAAAATATATTTCTATGAATTTCAATTGATTTTTCATTTAAAAACAAGCTCTACGTATTCCTTTTTAAATAAACTACAGTCGGTAATGGAAAATATATTGTGAGTGTAGCATCCAGTAATTCCGAATAAAAATTTCTGTATTCCAATAAAACTTGAACCATTTCATAACTGGAATTCCATCTAGTTTGACAGTCCAGTACGGGTTTTTCAAGTTAAGTTTTTTAGTTAAAGAAGAAACGTTTGGTGTTCGCAATTTTTTTTGCAAATAGCTCTGAATTGATCAAGTATTTTCGAAATGTAATATTTCGTATGATTTTTCTATCAAACATTTCTCACGCCATGAACAGCAAGAATATTTTTTTATATTTTTGAACCCACACTTGGTTAAATTTTTGGGTTCAGCGGGTTCGGTTTTAAAGTTTTTATAAACAGCAAACCTGAACCCGTTTGGGTTCGGTTTCAGTCCCTGTTAATAAGTTTCCCATAAAACCCCTCAAAGGAATAATTTTAAAGTAAATTTACTTGTTCTAAGGACTTTCTCAGTTTTTTATTAACCAAGGCTTTGAGCGAGGTGGCTTAATTTATTCTAGGGCTTAAAATGTTCTTTAAAATTATTTGAAAATTCTTTTAGTTTTCTGCGATATTCTTGATTTGTGTATTATTTTAAATCGAGCTTAAGATTTTTAATTTATAAAAAATTAATTATAAATATTTGTTTATCCCAATATTTCGTCACCACATTGGGTGACTTCTTCAAGGGAAATTATTTTTTTTTAAATATTTTTAAAATTTATAGAAATTTGTAAACCTGGATTCAGTTTAGTTTAAGTTTAGCCAGTTCGTACCCACTCTAAATGTTTTGCTACTTTAAAATAAGAGGAAAACTTTAAAGAAAAGTATAAAAAGTCCACTAAAATAAATTTTTAAGGATAAGTTCGACCCATTCTTCTAAGAGTATCCATTTAAAGACCAGAAGCAACAATTCTTGCTAAGAGAAGGCCTGCGACAACAAAAGAATTATAGGCGTTAAGGTTCTATCTGGTCCCAGTTGCCTCTTAGGAGTCCTCAAATTTGGTCATACCATTGCTTTTCCTCTACACTCAGAATATTATGTAGTTAACTGTTTGTAGTTTAATAAAAAAGTTTTCCGTTTCATTTAAAAATAAAGGAAGATACATTTATTTTTCAAAGAAATATCTATATTAACTTTTTTATACATTTATTTGAAATAATTTACTATCATTTACAAATTTATTTCAGTTTCATTTATTTTTTTCATTTGTTTGAAATTTAATAAAAATTTACCCACAAAACGGAAACTTGTGGTTTATTTGTGTCCGTAACAGTTATTACAAATTTAAATTTTGTTTGCTGTCTGTTTCAAAAAAAATATTCAAAAAATTTCAATTTGTTTTTTTATTTAAATTGGATGTATATATACAAAATTTTTCAATACAAATTACAAGAACTTTATTAACACACATACATACACAAATACATTCACACAAAAAGTGTTTATAGCTTCATATGCATACATACATTTTGTATTGTACGAGTATATTAAAAAAAACAAAAAATACAAAAACGGAAATAATTTCAAATAAATGAAAAAAACATTTATTTTTTAAGGATTGGTAGGTAAAATTTTGACATTTATTTTAACTGATTATATCATTTGTTTCTTACGGATGTGTCAGTTGATTAATCAACATTTAAAAATAAATTACAAATGGCATTTATTTTATTTATTTTTTTAAATGAAATATCATTTCTTTTAAATGATATTTTCAGTTATTTTAACTTACAAACTTTTTTAAGTGTATCATTACTTCAAAATATTTTATTTAAGTTAATATTATGAAATATTTTTCATATTAATACTTGAAAGATTATGTATAAGTATTTTATTAGTTACTTAATTATTATTCTTTTTAAGTAAGTAAGAAAGTATTTCAAAGTTGAAATATAAATGTTATTACATTTTTGAAATATTTTAAAATTTTTGAATTCGTTAACAATTTGGAAATATTTTGCACAGTTGAATTGCTGTTTTACATATTTTTTCCTAATTTTTTTTATAAGTGTAGTTAGTATCTCCATAGATATGTAGTAAATAGAAATTGGTTTTCTTTTGTTAAATATTTCAAATATTTAAAAAAATTTTAAAATATTTAAAAAAAAAATGTAGTTAAGTATTTTACTTAACTACATATTTCGAACAATTCTAAATATTTATTTATATTACCACTTAAAAATATTAATACATTTTTTACTTACTTCAATTTATTTGAAGTAAATAAAAAAATTATTAATACATCAAAACTGAAGTATAAATATTTTATTACGTATTTTAATAAATGCAACAGGTCTACTCTAGACTATACCCTATATAAATTTTTTTAGTCAAATTATAAACTTGAATATTTTTCAGGTTAGAAATTTAAAAAAAAACATCGCAGAAATTTAAAAAAAAACATCGCAGAAAACAAATTTTGTCTTCTAATTTAAATCAAAATATATTTAGAAAAAAATTTTAAAGAAAATATTTATGTCTTTTATATGATTTTAACTCAAACCCGTAAGACTATCAGGCTGCGTCCCTACCCACTGCCCCACAGGCACTTACGTAGAAAAATGCATTGATATCGATTGAAATTTTTTTTCATTACAATTTTTAAGGTCCTGATAAGATTTAACCATTTGATTTCAATTAGAAAAACATAATCATCGCCGATAGATAAGATTTTCCAATAATTTTATAATATCGCTGAAATATAAATAAATATGTTAATGAAATGAATAGTGAAATATGAATAATATAGAGGTTACAATGCTGGTAGCTGCCAAATAAAATTTATACAGACTGCAAAAGTGAAGTTTGAGCAAATTTCCCTGATTTCTGTACAAATTTGAGCAAATTTTTCTGATTTTTTAACCTTTTTTCAAATCCAATTAGCAAATCTGCTGTTCCATTGCATTGGGTTTGCAAAGGCAATCTATTGGAGTAACAAAGAAATTGCAAAAAAAAAACAGTGAGAAAAGTTGCCGAGAGAACGGTTTATACGACTTGAGCGGCGTCGTCATAATGTGCTTAAATTAAAAATCGCTCTATTCGACTTTGTGCTCAATGCTTCAGTTGCACTCGTTCCTTGTTCCATTCCATTTTGTTTCACTTATCTAGTATTTCAATTTCACTCGTCCTCTGTTCTTTTCAATTTCGTTCCCCGTATCTGGTGTTTCAATTCCTCGTGGCTGTTCCATTGCATTTTGTTCACTTGTATAGTAAAGGGTGTCCCAAGAAGAACGCAATTTTTAAATTTTAAATAAAACACCGATATTTAAAAAAAATCGTGAAACTTTATTATATCGTAAAGTAGACAGAATGAGGTTATGTATGGAACAATATATCGTGCAGATGGCCGCCGCGGCTTTGCTGGCATGCACGCGATCTTTTAATGAAATTTTCAATGACCGTTTTGCATGAATGCTGCGGTATTTCATTAATGCAGCGTCCAATTTCCTCTTTTAAGGCTTGAGTCGTCGTCGGCTTATTCGCGTAAACCATCGACTTCAAAAAACCCCAAAGAAAAAAATCTAATGGTGTTAAATCGCACGATCTAGGCGGCCAATTCTGATCTCCAAAACGCGAAATAACACGACCGGGAAATGACTGATGCAGCAATTGAATTGTTTCTCTGGCTGTATGACATGTGGCGCCGTCTTGTTGGAACCACATGCCCTCCACATTCATTTCTTCAATTCTAGGCAAGAAAAAACTGGTTATCATTTCACGATACCGAACACCATTGACTGTTTGCGCTTGACCTGACTCATTTTCATAAAAAAAGGTCCAATGATTCCTCCAGCCCAAAAACCACACCACACAGTGACACGTTGAGGATGCATTTGCTTCTCGTGAATCACTCGAGGATTTTCCTCACCCCAAATGCGACAATTCTGCCTATTGACGAAGCCATCAAGATGAAAATGGGCCTCGTCACTGAAGATGATTTTATCGGCAAAATCAGCATTTTCATGTTGTCTCTCCAATACCCAATTAACGAACTCCCTTCGCTGTCCATGGTCAGCTGGCTTCAATTCCTGAGTCAATTGAACTTTGTATGCATGAAGATGCAAATCTTTCGTCAAAATTCGCTGCAAAGTGGATTTGGAGACACCAATTTGCTGAGCTCGGTGTCGAATTAAGGTGGATGGAGTTTGAGCGACATCATCACGTACAACTGCGACATTTTCGGTCGATGGCGAGTTGTTGTCTTTACATCACTAACAGAGCCAGTTTCGGCAAATTTATCCATTAATCTCTTTACTTCCACCAGTTCCTCCTTTCATCCTTTTCGTCCGCTTTCTCTAGTGCATCAATTCAACTTGATTCATGTTCTATTTAATTTCAGTCACCTTCTCTAGTAATTCAAGTCCACTCTTTCCTCTTTCCATTTGCTAAATTTAATGTTTTGATTCCATTCGTTCTTTAATATTCAGATTTGTAGCAAAAGTGGTTTGGGTTATATATTAAGGACTACCTTTTGAATCACTAATTTACCACATGCCTGACAAAAATTCATAAAAGTTCCTTATAAGTGACTAGCCATACTCCATGCAGCGAAATTTTTA
This sequence comes from Eustalomyia histrio, assembly GCA_949748255.1. Taxonomy (NCBI): domain Eukaryota; kingdom Metazoa; phylum Arthropoda; class Insecta; order Diptera; family Anthomyiidae; genus Eustalomyia; species Eustalomyia histrio. Next base: position 6,208,631 of record OX456525.1, read on the forward strand.
AATTTTAGACTTCTCAGGCAGGCTCTTAAGACTCCTAAGACTTAAAGATTTAAAACATAAAAATTGATCATGAAGGAGCATATATTGTACGCCCCGTCAAAGATCTTTGAAATATTTTGTTATTCAAATTTTTCCAATTTCAAATATATAAATTCTTAAAAAAAAAATTGTTGCCCTTCTATTTTTTTCCTTGTTCCATTTACATGAAAAACATTAAAAGAAAATATACGGGCCCATACACTTTGTATCCTTTATTTACGTCAATATTGCTAGGGAGAGTAAATCTAACATTTATTTCATTTTGATACCGTTAAACCATCTTTAGTTAAGGTATTATTGTCAGTATAACATTTTTGCAATTTTTTTTTATTTATAAACATAAAAAAACATATTTGTTATAAATATCAGCAGGAAAAGTAAGTTGAAAATTTTGGAATATCGCATAAAATTTATGTTCGGAAATTCAAATGAGCCCTTTTGCATGCATACATTTTTGTTGAAGCCGGCTTATAAAATATTTGAAATACCAGTCCTAAAACAACATTGATGAAATATTCTGCATAAACAAACAAATAAAAGTATTTAGTAGGAAAATTTTAACTATTACCAAAATTCTTTTTATATTCTTTGTGGTTGTTTCCGTTAAACGTAATATTAATAATGTTATCTTCACAAAAAAGGTTACTTGTTGGATATTTTGTATACAAAAACAAAAAAAAAAAAAGAAACATTTAACTTCCGGTTTACAGATAATGTAATTTGTTTTTCTTTTTGCTTACTGTATACATTCTTTATGTAAATTTTTTGTAAATATATAATATACATATTTGTGCTATTTTAATTTTTTGTATCTTAATTTTTTATTTTCCATGTGATACGTTTGTTTTAATTTTTAAAAAAGTTTCACACAATTACCCCGTTACTACATAAATTTCTGTAGATGTTTAGAAATTACAAAGTTTTTATCCCTTCGAATCCCTCAACTGTTTATTGTACGGCAATTAAAATAATGTTTTTTTTACATTTATCTCTTATAATACTTTAAAGATTTCTTTGTTTTTTATTTTCTTAAAGTTTTGTACTTAAAAAGTACAACTTTGCTAAAGTAAATTTAAATGTAGATATTTTAAAAGAATTTGCTTAAAGTATTTATAAAAGTTTATTTTTATACAAAAATCTTAAAAAATACCAATTTTTTTATACACAAATAAGTAAAAAGAATTCACTTTATTTGTTGTATATTTTATTTAATTTTAAGCAAAGTCAAAAATTTCTTCTTTGTATTTAAATAAATTAACATTTAATTCACTGCACAATATTTACTAATAAATCTTTATTAATGGGATATGTTATATGTACTAGGGGAAACCTTATCCACTTCTAGATTATATACACACATATGTATGTACTGTCATTTTATTATTATTTTATAGTAGAGTCCACATGGCGTATGATTGTTAATTAATTTTTAATCGAAAAATAAATAACTTATACGCACTGTGTATTCTGATAATTAATAAAATTATGTTTGTTAATAAACTTAATCATGTGAAGGGTTTCGTCTGTTTTTTTCTAAGATTTATTGTAATCAACAAACAAATTTGCTTGAATTCCAATTAATTGTTCATATCAATATCTACACACAAAATATATTAACAGTAACTGACTGTAATTTGTTGCAAAAGTTATTTATATATATTTCTTTCAATGATTAAATAAAAAAAAAAGAATATAGTTTTCAACTTTTTATTTAAAAAAAAAAATTACATAAACAGTCACCCCAAAAGGTGAGTGCTCACTACAATTTCCATTTTTTAAGTGATTTTTACTACTAGAAAATTAATTTTTTTTTAAATGAAACTACTATTTTTTAATCGTCTTACTACAATTTAAAAATTATGGTATAAAATGTCCCAGAAGATTCCTGGATTTTTTAACACAAAGTAGGGCAATAAATATCACCCTATTGGAAAGTGCTGCCATTTTTGCAAATGGCGTCGTATGTAGGTTTGGTTGTGTCTTTAATAAAGTAGACACGTGCAAAATTTATAACAAATAACAATCACTTGCTATACTAGTAAGCCATACGACTTTTGAACTCAACGTCAAAGTGTATGATTTTTCCATCAAAATTGATCATGAGCGAAAAGGCTTATTTTCATCTCAGCGGCCACAGAAAAATTCTGCGTTTTGGGGGATAGAAAATATGTGACTACACTCTCAAAGTGATTGCAACTTATTTTTCGAAAGAGCCGACCGTAACACTGTTACGGTGAAGGACGACCGCTATAGTGCCATGCTGACTGAATTTTTCTAACCGAAAGTTCATGATCTGCATTTGAGGGACATGTGGTTCAAACAGCACGGAACCACTTGTTATATTGCACCCAACAGAAAGTATATTTTAAAGGATGCCTTTTCACCTTCAGTTATTTGGCTTGACCAGCCAGATCTAACGATTTATTTTTTATAACTTTTTTATATATTTTTTCAACATTTACCGATTTTTCTCAGTATCTTTTTTTTTCATTTGTTAAAAATTTAATAAAAATTTACCCACAAAACGGAAATTTGTGGTTTATTTGTTTCCGTTACAATTATTACAAATTTAAATTTGGTTTGCTGTCAGTTTCAAAAAAAAAAAAATATTCAAAAAATTCCAATTTTTTTTTATTTAAATTGTTTGTTTATATACAAAACTATTGTAATTAAAATTCCAAGAGCTTCATGACACACATTTGGTCATTTACACAAAATGTTTCTATACACTGTGTACATATTTTGTAGATTAAAAAACTAACAAAAATTCAAAAATTGGTATAATTTCAAATAAATGAATAATCATTTATTTTAACGGTATTGGTAGATAAAATTTAAACATTTATTTTTACCTGAATAATCATTTGTTTTTACTGATGTGTCAGTTGTTCAAACAACATTAGAAAATAAATAACAAAAACTATTTGATTTAAATGAAAGGAAGTAGAGCGATTTAATTTCCTTTGACTGGTACTATCTGTTATTTAAACTTAAAACTATTTTAAGTGTAGGATTCTCCTTTGGGTATATTGGAGGAAATAAGGAAGATCATTCGAGCAAAAATAAACAAAGTGACACAACAAATGCTGCGCAAAGCTATGCAAAATGTATTAAAAAGCGCCCAAATTTCCATCAACTCCAACGAAGTCGGCCATTTGTTGGCCAAAATTTCCCATAATTAATTGAAACAAAATTTATAAGTGCAACTAAATTTAGTCAATTAAAAACCAAATGAGTCTTCGCTTTAGACAGAAGTTGTAGCAAAAGGAAATCAGATGATAGTTTTGTCCCCACCCTATATATTTGGTTGACAGTTTAACAAAATAAATTAAAAGTTAATTTTTTGTGGAATAAATGTAATAGCTTTTATTATTTATGGATATTATAAGTTAATTTATTAATATTTAATAAACGAGAGTAGACCGGTTTTAAAGGCATTTCTTATTTATTTTTAATAATATTTTCAGTTAATTTAAACTACAATTTCTCTAAGTTAAAATAACAGAAAATTTCATTTACAAAAAATTTAAAAACCGGTCTACTTAATTTGATTTAAATTAAATGCCATTTGTTATTTATTTTTAAATGTTTATTAAACAACTGACACATCCGTAAGAAACAAATGATATAATCAGTTAAAATAAATGTCAAAATTTTACCTACCAATTCCTTAAAAATTTTCTAATTTATTTGAAATTGTTTCCCTTTTTGTATTTTTTGGTTTTTTACAATATGTATGTATGCATAGCTATAGACACTTTTTGTGTGAATGTGTTTATATATGTATGTGTGTTTATGAAGTTCTTGTAATTTGAATTGAAAATTGTTTTATATATACAACCAATTTAAATAAAAAAACAAATTTAAATTTTTTGATTTTTTTTTTTTTGAAACAGACAGAATACAAAACTTAAATTTGTAATAACTGTTACGGACACAAATAAACCACAATTGAATTTCAAAGAAATGAAAAAAATTGATGAAACTGAAAAAAAAATGGTAAATTACAGTAAATTATTTTGAACAAATGTATAAGTAAGTTGAAATAGATATTTCTTTGAAAAATAAATGTATGTTCCTTTATTTTTAAATGGAACCAAAAATTTTTTTATTAAACTACTAAGAGTAAACTATATTATATTCTGAGTAAAAAAATGCAAAAATCATATGGTTAGTACGAAAGGAGTTTGACAACTGTGTAACTTTTAGAACCTTACTTCTAGGTAATAAAAAATTAACACTGCTTCTGTCAACTACCATCTGTTAGTACCCAACTGTTAAATTTTGCGAAAACCACGTTTTTAGAAACGGTTAACTGAATTCGGTTGTTGTCGTACTAGCTCAAGTGATGCTGAATGTTCAGGTGACCCAACAAAGTCCATCACGCCAGAAATGGTCGATAAATTTTATGGAACGAGGCTGTAGGAATCTCAACTGAGCATCCATATAATATTTGTATACATAAAGCTATCCACGGGATAGGTACCACAGTTACCACACTCGATCATAAATTAAGCCGCTAACTACTACACCATACTGCATACTCTCAAAACGTTTGGCCCTGCGACTATTACCTATTTCCAAATCTGAAGAAATGGCTCTCCAAATAAAGAAACAAATACCTATTTTGAGTACCTTGAGAAAACCTATTATTTGGAAAGAATAAAATAATTGAAAAAACAATGGACTAAATATATAGAGCTTATAGGAAACATTGTTGAGAAATAAAACATTTTTTATTAAAAAAGTCGCTTTACCTTTGTACAACTGAATGGTTGTAGTAAAGAAAATATACTTTTAAATTCGGTTGATACTTTTATTTTTTTTTCGTGTATACGTTAAATAGTGAAAATAACAATGCTGCTTGGAATAAAACTATGAACGTTACATGTATATGTTTAAGATAAATGCACAAATTATAATACGTATTTAATTTATAGAATAATACAAATCGCCTTTGTATTCTGCACAGATATTCTCCAAACGAAAAGCAATACTTATTTCAAATTACATTATCATCGATACGATAATAAAATATATAAATAAGTTTTCAAGAAATTCTATAGAAATTATGTACTTACAAACATACATATGTGGGAGTATGTTGTTATTTACAATTTATTTGGACCCAAAAACAATAAAATGTAATCATATCCAAATAATCACATTAATTCAGTAGTTGCTTCATTTAAATCGCAAATCTCTTAAGAGATACTCAAGTAATATGTGTATTTTTTCTTTCAAGCAAAATGAAAATTATCATTTTTATATACAGGTCATATACAAAAACAAAATTCATAGTTTTGTATGTAGAGAATAATAAGATATGGAACATCATGTGTCATGCTTTAGATGGTAACATAATAATTTAAATATCAATTTAAAAAATTTAATAAACTAAAAGTTAATCAAAATTAAAGAACTAATAAATTATAATAGATTATTGTCAATCATGCTTATATTTTACGATACACTAAAAATTTGGGTCAGGCTTTCATATCTAGCAAAAATAGTCAGGATATATTTATGAATACGAGCGTTACCGATGACTATGTCAAAACCCTTTGCAAATGACACTGTCCGTCAAGAAATTTTAAACTCAATGCGAAATGAAAATAAACCACCAGTTATACAAAACCCCTAAAGCGTTCTTCATAAAATTTAGGTATCATTTTGTAGGGAAAATCTCAAGTTGTCCTCACAGTTCAATTTAGAACTTCTCAACCGCTGAAACCACTTCGATCATATTTAACATCAAACTGAGAGAAAACTTAACAAACAATATGACTAGTAACACATCATTCATCTGCGCTCTATTATCATCATAATATTAGACAGAATTACTAAAACAAAACCCTTTGAGAGTTTTTTGTGTACTTTCATATCGCTTTGAAACTAATGGCGAAGATCCAAAAATTTCTGTACAGTGTTATAAAATTACGCTGTTTATGCGTGTATATTAATGTTTACATTTCATCACAAACAACTAATAGAGTATAAATATTGGCAAAAAGGCAGGCAGCAAGTTTTAATAAATTACTCAGTCAGAAAAATACAAACGGAAAAGCGCTGGCAAAGCATAAAGTAATAAGTTACTCATTATTGATTACGTAATATATGATTTATAAATGAAAAGTAATAATTGAAATATTTTCGAAAATCTATTTTTATATGCATTACTTTGAGTTTTTTTGCAAGCAAAAAAGTAATGTATGTTTGTTTTGATAACACTAGCGAAAAAATGAAGCGCAACAATTTTTTTAAGTTTAAAGCAATCAAATACTATATGCGTCGATAGCTCAGTGGATAGAGTTCTTGGCTGGCAACCAGATTTCCCTGGTTCGATTCCCATCTTGACCACATTATTTTTAATTATTACAAATATTTTATTTAAAATATTTGTAATAATTTTTTTTTAATAAAAATTTCTCTTTTTTAAAAATCTATTTTTAGACACATTACTTTTTCCATATTCGTAACCATATAAGTAACCCCTTACATTATCACATCTAAAGTAATGGGTGTATACATTACTTTGAGGCTCATCGCCTGAAATATTCATCAATAAAGTAAAGTGTAAAGTAATCCATCGGCCCCTATGGCTATACATTACTCTACCCATTATTTGGTAACGTGTGGTTTTGCTGGGATAGTGCACTCAGGGAAAATAGCTTAATAGTATTTATGAAACATTTTCAAAAATATTATAGATTTCCGTAAAATGCAACACTTTACAAATATGATGAAGCTGTTTCATAAAAATGTAAATTAATAACTTTTTTCTTCTTATTTCAGAAATCTTTTTTTAAATTTGATGAAGAATTTTCAAAATACGTTATTAACTAAAATTTGTGAAATAATTCTTCATATTTATGAAAAAGTCTCATCAATATTAAAAAAGAAATATCATCAATATAGATAAATTATTTTAATTTTTTTGAAATTATGTAAATAAAGAAATAAAATAAAAATACAAACTAAATAAGAATTACAATGCAAACTTAATGAGAATTTCATAAAAATATATTTACCTGTTTCTTCATATATTAGAAAAGTTTTTTAAATATAATGAAGAATTTAGATCGAATAATCATAAAATCAACAATAAATAAAAACTACTTTGATGAAGAATTAAAAAAAAAAAAAAAATATTATTAAATAAGATTTGTAAAATAATTCTTCATATTTATGAAAAAACCTCTTCAATATTTAAAAAAAAATATCATCAATATGATAAAGCAATTTGATTTGATTTTAATTTTTTTTTGAAATTGTTTATATAAAAATACAAACTTTATGAGAATTACAAACATCAGTGCTTTGCGGCCAAAATATATAATTTGTAAGCAGTTTTTTTTATTATATTTTCTATGGAATTTTTTTATGAAATAATGAAGATTTATAAAAGATTTCTCATAAATTTTTATGAAACACATCATCATATTTATTAAACTTTATTAATATAATGCAGAGTTAACAAACAATTAAAAGATAGTTTCATCAATATGATAAAACTTTTTTCCGTGAGTGTAAAAAATGAGCTTTATAATTTAACTATGCTTAAATATTAGCTATATATACCTTGATAAAATGAATTTCACTTGGACACAGCCCAGTTTTATTATTGAAGCGAGTTAGTGCTTACACTCAGAAAAAAAAGTTAATAGAAAATTTTGTAAACGGTTTTCAATCCAAATTTACTATTTTTGTACTGATTTTTAGTAAAAACAATATTATTTAACAAATCTTTTTGCTATTTACATTTTACGAATAACAGATTATTTACAAATTTCTATTGCTAATTTCAGAAATCTTTTTACAAATTTTTGAAAGCCGATAAATTAAAATTAGCAAAAGAAAATCAACTAATTTTATATAAGTGGATATTGAAGGTTATATTCTTTGTAATTAAAACTTTCACCACCAAACTTAAATTGCCTAAACTATTACATATATTAAAACAAGGGATCGAAAGTGAAGATACCGACTCATTTCTAAAAATAGGACATCCACCTAAAATAGCACTAAAAAGTTTCTATCGTTTTAAAAATCAGCCTTTAAAACAATTAAAATTTGACCTCAAATTAAAAAGATTGACTAAAACTTTTCTCAAAAAGAAATTATAACAAAATGATAAATTCGTTTATGTTTTTACAATTTTTAAGTTTTTGATTTTTTTTTAATTCTGTCTAAAATATTTTTTGAAAAAAATAAATAAAATAAAATAATGCTGATGCTGATGCTCGATAAAAAAAGATAAATTTGCAATTTTGTACTAACATTAATAATATTAAGTAAATTTTTTTGCTGATTTTAAAATCTAATAGCGGCAGCTAATTTTTCTACAAATTTCATTATACTACAGGTCAGCAGACATGTGTTGCTAAGATAAGCAAAAAATAATCTTTCTGGGAACACACACATTCAATGTCTAAAGACGAAGGCAGCCCAAGCAGTTGGTTTCTTATACAAATTTAAAAACAAATTTGATAGAAATACAAAATTTTTAATTTATACTTCGTTAATCCAAAGCCATTTTAATTACTTGGCTCTTTTGTATGGATATAAAAATAGTTCTTAATTAAAGTCTTTACAACGTTTACAAAACAGAGCATTAAAAGTTGTATCCAGCGTTCCCATAACACATTCAACAATATCAATTTATAAGGATATATTTAAAACAGTGTTACCAATTTATGGCATTTTCAAAATGAAACTATTAATATATGTTTTTAAGTGCTTGCACAATATTGGACATCACACTTTATTTATTTCGAGAAATCAGCATTCTTTTAATACAAGGAATAATGGCAGCTTAGCAGTTGCTAGGTGTAGACTTGAAACGACCAAACAAAGAATAGAGTACATGGGTAGTCGTGAATTTAATAATTTGCCTGAACATTAAAAAACCTTAAACAGAATTTCAACTTTTAAAACAAACTTAAAAAATTATTTATTGCAACAATTAGAACAACTTATGATGTACAAATTGAGTTATAATTTTTCGTTTCATTGGATATTTATTTTACTATTATTTATTTATTTATTTTTTTTTTAATTTTATTTAATTATATAAACTAATTGTAAGAAGAAATTTTGCCAACTTGCTTCAACAATGCCTATTTGGCACTGAAGCACTTAATTGTAATGAATTTTTTTGATAAATAAATTTTTTAAATATAAACAGCAAAATCCTCAGTTGCCATTACATACTTTTTTTGGTGAGTGTAGCTAAAAACATATGACAAAGAATTGATAATAAACGATTTATGAAAAAGTTTCATTAATATGAGCAAACTTTTCTCCCCTGTATAAATTTTAGGGCCACCCTAATACAAGTAGATATTTATATGGAGATTTATTAGCTTATTGATAATGCTTCCATGATTCGCTATTACTCACATATATATATTATTGTTTATATTTGTTATTGGCTACACTATACGATTTGTTGGAGATTAATAATACCCTTAAATTCCTTAGAGCTTTGTTTTTGTTTAGACTGTTGCGTAAAAAAATGAAAGATTTAACTGTTGCTCATATTTATAGAGGGTATGAGCTTATGTATTGGCTGTTGTTGTTTTTTAGCCCAGGGAATGCTGGAAGGGCTAGACAAATTCCGTTACGTGTCACATGCATAGTGTTAAAATATGTCAGACAGTCAGTCCGTCATTTTTTCGTTTTTGTTAAAAAATCAAAAATCATGTTAAGGAATAAATTATTTTTTTTTTCTCCAAGGGATATTGAATGAAAATATATGTGATATTCTATACCAACTTTCCCGCTATAAAAATAAATCGTTTTAATATCACACTTTATGTATTTATTGTTCTACATGATGAGAATATAAAATGAAACAAATTTTTAAATTTTTCTTATTAGTGGGCGGAGAAATGTGTGGTTATATATACTAAACAATTTAGCGGTTAGTTTTAAAAATATGCTAGAAATTTGACTAGATTAATGAAATTTTTATGGGCAATTTAGGTAGACAATATGCAACGGTTATTATCTCTAAAACTACGATGAAACTTTCTGACCCGCTAGAAAGATTAGATATATTTAAGAAATAAATAAACTAAAAACAAAGCGACATTTCAGATAAATTTAGTTATCTATATAAGTTCAAAACTACATAGTTCCCAACTCAAAAATAAAGAGAATTGCATATAAAAAATAAAATCATTAAATTCGGTTTCACCGAATTTTTTATACCTTCAGTATTTTGGTTACAGAAAAAATACGAAAAAATATGAAAAGTTTTGTTGAGCAGAAGCTAATATGAATTTGTGTATATTGTACTTAAATACACAAATTTGTATGTTAGTTTTTATTTATAACTTTTTTACCGCTAGCCGATTTTGCTCATTTCCAATACCAAAATTAAAAATGATTTTTTTAAACCTATATTTTGCAACACGCAAACGGAATGAGAAACTTATATTTATGCCCTCTGATATTTGTGGATGGTATCAAAACTCTATGAGAGATTTAACTGTCAAATATAAAGCATTTTATAATAAAAAATGCAGTACCTATGAAAAAATCGCAATCGCGATATATAACAACATATATGATCATACATAGGCTTGTATATAATCATATTAGGTCATACATGCCCACTAATGGTCATAAATGTATGCATATACACTATTGGACAATTTAAAGTGCAATTGAGTACGGTGTAAAAGAAATGTTAAAAAAAAAATTCTAAGAGAATTTATAAAAAAGACGTATACTATCCCGTTATTCCTAGACCTGTTTTGTTTACTTTGTAATGAATAAAAAATGTGTTTAGTCTTATCTTGCTGCAATGGAAACAAAAATCAAATAGTGAGGCTATTTTGAAGTTGGTCAAAAAATAAAGTGCAATTTTGTTTCATGTGCAGTTATTTTTTTTTATTGTCCATATATTGAATTAAAAATTAATGGGAAACTCTTTTAAAATGTGAATACGTTCATAATATCCTAATTTTTTGTTTCTATTATTATTTTAAAGTACAAAATAATAGCCCAAAAAACCCAACAGCTTCATATAACATAAAATGACCGTAAAAATGGTCTTACATACAAGAATCTGGCCCAAAAATATGAAATTTCTTCGTCAGGAGCAAGAAAAATAGTTTAAATGTACGAAGTTTTAAGAAACTGTGTGGAAGAAAACGCAATACTACGCAGCGCGACGACTATCATATCGCAATTTTGATTAAAAAAAACATTTTCTTCATCCAGAGTGGTAAAAGATGAATTAAAATTAAGCGTTTCATCCCGAACCATACGCAGAAGGCTAAATGAAGTCGGTTTAAAAAACACCTTTGCAACGAAAAAACCACTGTTACGTCCTGCAAATATAAAAAAGCGATTAAACTTTGCCAAAAAATATGTAAACATGCCAAAAACATTTTGGGATAAAGTTATCTGGTCAGACGAGTCGAAATTTGAGTGGAAAAATGAAAAACGTCGAAAGCGTGTGTGGTGTGAGCCTTCTCAGAGGCTAAAGTCTAAAAACTTAACACATACTGTTAAGCATGGAGGGGGAAGCCTAATGGTATGGGGGTGTTTTTCCTCAGCTCCAAAATGACTGGAGAGCATTACGTTAACATTTTGCAAGAAAATCTTAATAATAGTGCTGAGAAAATGTGCTTGGGGGACTTTATCTTTCACCAGGATAATGACCCCAAGCACACGAGTAAGGTGGCAAACAATTATTTCAGGGATAATAACATCAAAAAACTAGATTGGCCGGCACAGAGCCCTGATTTAAACCCTATTGAGCACCTATGGACCATTCTCGATGATAAAATTCCAATGGAATCACGTACCAACATTCCAACATTTTGGGAAAAAATGCAATCCGAATGGAAGGTGATTCCACAAAATATTATTAAAAATCTGGCTTCGAGTATGCCCAACAGACTAGGAGAGGTCATTATCAATAAGGGAGGAGCAACAAAGTATTAATATTTTATTATGTTTATGCTTTATATTAAAATATTTTAAATTTGCACTTTATTTTGTCCAACAAAATCTTTTACTATGTTTAGTTTTGTTGAATTTATGAAAAAATTTGAAGTTTAATATTTATGTTTTTTTCTTTTTTGTATCATATAGTTGATTAAATAAATAAATTCAGTTAAATTTTAAACAATTGAATTCATTATAATTATTTTTTCTTCAACAATAGGAAACATATGTAGAGTTTTACTTTATTTTGTCCAATAGTGTATGTCCATACATTAACTTATTATCAGAAATTTGAGGGTATATGACCGTATATGGTTATATATTATCATATATGGTGATATATTATTGATATGTGCCCATTTATGACCATATACCCTACGATTTCGGATCCGAAAATACATATGAGAGCATGTATGCTGATATATATATTTAAATTTTTACATGTATGTCCATTAAGGTTGTCCAAAATAAAAAAAATGAATTCACGAGCTCTACAACCTTACAAACACGCCATTATGGAAAAAATATGGTCCGCAAAGAAATTAAAAAAAACTGTTAATTAGAGGTAACACATCGCCATTGAAATTTCAAAATTATACTTGTTCTATTATTTTAAATAAATTAAAAATGGAGAAAAATTTAATATCATTATTAGGATCGCGATACATCAAATCTAATTTATTTTTTAGTGTACATTGCGAATATAAAATCGAAATTAAGTTCGAAGTTGCGAATTTCGCGAAAATTTGTTACAAAGTATGTAAGATTTCCATCAAGAAATATTCTTTTATTTTATTTTTTATTTTTATTATATATCCACGGAATGTCTTTTTAAGTAAGACCGGGTTTTTGTTAACAACTCAATTTCAATATGTCAAATAATAGCGAAAATCTAAAAAAAGTCAAATTTGCCATTCAGTTGTAAGGATAACTTTTATGTTATCCTTTCAAAAATTAAAAAACAATATCATGTCTGGTGTATGCCCCTGGTAAGTAGATTGCAAAAATACATGCAGTTGGAGATTTCGATGAGAACGGTTTTAGATAGTTAGAGAAATAAAATAAAAAAAATTGAAATTTGTTAAATTTTTGAAAATCAAAGATAATTTATTTTCAAAATTTAATTTCAATTTTCGTTATCTTAATAAAAATTAAAATCCGATTTGAGAAATTTGTTCACATAATGAGTAAGCATCTTTAATTTTTAGTTACATCTTTTCAGAAAATTTTTAATATTTTGACTAAAATATGAATTTTATGTGCATAAATTTAAAAAAGTCGCGAGCTAATTAAATGTTACTGAATTTTTTTAAAATTTTCAATCTCATATTTTTTTTTTATTAATTCAAAATAATTTCATTTTACAATTGATTTTTTGTCTCAGCGCCTTGAAGGCTTTAAAGAGACTGTATGGCAACATTATGTTACATATTTAGAAGAGAAAAAAAAATAAATTAAAGAAATTAAAAGAAACAAAATAATAAATTAAATAAATTAAAGAAATTAAAAAAAAATTTAAAAAAAACCACCTATATATATACATAATATACATACATATATATTTCCTTATTTTTATAAAATTTTTAGGTATGACTATATTATTTGTAAATGATTTTATTGTTTACATAAGAAGTGTTTCTTTATTCTGCAGTAAGTAAGTCTTTATGTGATTTTTAAATGCTGATAGAACCTGAATATTTCGTAATTCATTAGGCAAACGATTAAATTCATGCGGCCAGAAAATGTAACTCGCTGCTTTGTCAATTCCAAACGACATCTTGAGGAGATTAAGTTTTCAGATTGTCTCGTATTTCTCTGTGTTTGCGATATATTTTGAAAAAATTGTATAGACTGATGAGCATTTTCTCTTATTGTTTTAAAAATATATATTAGCAACTTATGTTTGTATAGACCTCGAACCGGCAGAATATTTTTAGCAAAAATTTTGAACAGATCCACTGTACTAGAACGTATTGGCAGATTAAACACCAGCTTTAAAGCTTTGTTCTGGGCTGATTGAAGAGATTTTAACGAATTATTTTTCTTACAGCCATATATAATTGGAAGATATGTTAAATGTGAATGTATAAGTGACTGATAAATTAGCATTTTAACATCACAACTGAGTTTGTTCTTAAATTTATAAAGAACACCAACTGCCGAAGAAATTTTCCACTTTAAAAGGTTAACATGGGCATCCCACAAAAGGTTGTGGTTCAGCGTTATACCTAAATATTTAACTTTATCTGATTCAGTTATTGGAGATCCATCGATATGAACAACCATTTTATCTTCATTACGTGAACGATATGGTTTAAATATAACGAACTTAGTTTTATCTGAATTTAGAACCAGTTTATTCAGTCTTGAGAATTCGGACAGTATAGCAGAGTCGTACTCAATTTGCGTCTCTAAAACCTTTTTGTGTTTGTATCGATGAAACAGACAAACGTCATCCGCATACATGTATAACTTTCCATTAAACTCAATATTTTTTACATCGTTTATGAAAATTTTAAACAGTAGTGGCCCGAGGACGCTGCCCTGGGGTACCCCACAGTTAACTGGTAACAAAGTGCTTTTACATTCACCAACTTGTACGAATTGCATTCTATTTGACAGGTATTGTTGAAATATTTCTAATGTTTTGCCTGCCAATCCAATAACTTCCAGTTTCTTTAATAAAATATTATGATTCACTAAATCAAAAGCCTTGGAGTAGTCGTAAAATACTATTCTTTTTATGAATTTAAAATTCATGAAGACTGTATTGAATAATTTTGTTAAATGATAGCGTATAGTTTAAAGAATAATTAAATTTAAAATGAACCTCACTTTTTGTATAAATTATTCTAACAACAAATTACTGATTCTTAAAAACTAACTTTTTGTGCTACCTCTTAATATAAATGAATTTTGCTGAATCTTGACACAAGGAGTTTTGAGACATTAAGGAATATGGAGATTAATAAATAATACAATAATAAATAATATAGTTGGTTTTTATATGCGAGATTCGTATTTACCAAAGGTAAAATTTATTTAACTAATTTTTATTGAAATTTATTAAAATAGTTTCAAAAATTGTGCAAAATCCTTCATAAAATTTTTCTTTTAAACTATTTACGATATATTTAAGAAAAAATTCAAATTTTCAAGCTTAAAGTTTGTCAAAATTGTTGCCAAAATATCGGTACTTTCCAATAAGTTAATATAAATCAAGCATGCGTCTGGAAATAATAAAAATAAAGGCTAAATTGGTCAAAATATTCTTCGTCTACTTTAAAAAAAAAAAAATTAAATTTTTAAAAATTGTATTTGTATCATATAGGACAATAAAAAAAATTTGAATTTGATATACTTTTTTTTTTAGAAAACTGTTGGCAGGGAAAACCTCATATTTACATTAAGTTTATTAAGTATGAAATTTTTAAATTTCCTACTTAAGTAAAAATTTAGTTAAAATTCCTACTAAATGTTGTCTATATTACTGGTCCTAAGGTTGTGAAAAGAAAATAAAAAGAATTGAGAAAAATAAATAAATGTCAATAATAATTTCTTTTTATTTGCTTACCAAGAACCTTTCATATGTATTTCAATTATTTCAATTTCAAAAAGAGGGTTGCAAAACCAAAACTTACCCTATTTGTCATGGGGTTTGTGCACTTTTTATTTTGTGAAAGGTATAAAAGAAAAAACTTTAAATGAACATTTGAATAACATTATTTGCAATTAAGATTAAACTGCTCAAATGTAGCCTTCGTTGTTCCAAGCAAAGTAAGGAAATGTTGTTTCAAAGTACATAAGCTTTTGTAAAAATATTTCAAGTGTTTAGAAAATATATTTTTAAATTTATATTATAGTTATTTTTGGAACTTTTGCTATATTTACACGAAATGAGAGTTTATAATCTGTTTTTTCAATTGAAGGTAACTGTTAAGAATTTACTGACTTCAATGCTGCACTCACAATATTATTTTGTTAAAAACAACTTCAAATACATATTAAATTACCCATCTAAAAATCGAAATATATATGAGCATACATGATCATATATTGGCCTGTATATGATCATACATGGGCAGACATGGTCATATACGTCCATACATTGTTCAATATATGACCATACATGATCTCATATATGATCATATATCTTCGGATCCGAAATTCGAGGGTATATGGACGTATATGATCATATACGAGCATACATGAATAATATATGAGCATGTATGATAATATATGCACATGCATCACCATATACCCTCAAATTTCGGATCTGAAGATATATGGTCATATATGAGATCATGTATGGACGTATATGACCATGTATGTCTATGTATGATCATATAGAAGCCCATGTATGATCATGTATGTTCATATATATTTTGATTTTTACATGGGTAATCAAAAATACAATCAAAAAGAGGACTACTGATTTGTCATTATATTCTGTCCATTTTGTTGTTTATTTTCAATCATTGTTTAATCATCAGCAAAAATAGTAAAAACAATCGAAAGTCGTTTAAAATAACCATCAATTTTTAACTGACAAAACGTAGAAAAAACAATTTTTGTAGTTTTTTTTTTAATTGATTTTTTTTTATTTGTTTGTAATTCTACAAACACAACACACACATATGTACATATATAATTTCTTGTAATTTTTATTGAAATAATTTTGTATATTAATAAAAGTTTTGGAAAAAAAAAACAAAAAAAGAATTTTATGAGTTTAAATTTTTACAAACAGAAAACATAAAATTTTACATTTGACAGAAATTATAAACTCCTACTGAATGTCTGTAAATTTTTATAGTTTGTTTTTTGAATGACTGATTCAAATAGTTAAAAAATATTGTTCTATGAATTTCAATTGATTCTTCATTTAAAAATAAACTCTACGTTTTACTTTTTAAATAAACTACAGTCGGTAATAGAAATTATATTGTGAGTGTGGTATTTTTAAAAAACTTAATAATATACAAAATAGCAATTTTAAAATTGAATTTTATTCTGTTTTTGAACTCTTTATTATTTAAGGTGATTACAATTTTTCATTTAAAATTTTTTTTAATTCAGAGGAATATGAGTTAAGCTGTACATATAATTATTGTGATCAACAATTTTCGTTGGTCATTTCTACATGATTGTACTCTATTCTTAAATTATTAATTTTTTTTTTCATCTCAATGTATATGACAGCATATTTTCTTTATATTTATGCTAAGCCAAACTTTACAAGTTTTTTTTTTTTTAACAAAAAACAAAAAACCCTTACGATGCCTTAAAGAATATTAAGTATTATGTGTGTATGTACTTTAATTTGGTAGGAATATATTAAGTAGGATGAATTCAATACCTTGTTAAAATATCAATAAAAACAATAACAATGTCATCATCACCATCCTCGAATGTCCTTGTCATAAAATAACGTTGTGTTTTGTAATTGGAGTACGGGGTTGTCAGCATTATTATGCCTGTCAGTTGTAACGGATATTAGCAACTGGCTTTGCCTATGATAATTATGTATTTTGACAGCAAAATAAGAGGCAGCGACAACAATGTTTATTTAATGCAGGAAATAACAATATCTACATTAGAGTGGCAGCTATTTTGTATAAACAAAATCATTTTACTTTCTATTTTCAATTTTTTTGTGTGCACTAATAATAATGCAAGCATGAAAATACGAAGTGTAGGTCAAAATAACTAAAACTTTAGTAAAATAAACGAAAAATTTATTTTTAAAAAAATCTGTATTACTTCCATGGATTTTAACAGAAAGGTAAACAACATTTATTTGGAGCTAAACTATGTCCTTACATTATTTAAGAAAAATGCTACAAATTTCTACGGTTGTAGATAAAAAAGGATAAGTGCACTCAGATTATTATGTAGATTACTGTTTGTAGTTTAATAAAAAAAGTTTTCAGATCAGTAAAATAAAGAAACATACATTTATTTTTCAAATAAATATTTATTTTAACTTTTTTTTTGCACATTTGTTCTAAATGATTTTCTGTTATTTCAATCTTTCTCAGTTTCATTTATTTATTATATAAAATTTACCCAAAAAACGGAAGTTTGTGGTTTATTTGTTTCCGTTAAAGTTATTACAAATTAAGTTTTTTTTTTTGCTGTCTGATTAAAAAAAAAATATTAAAAAAAAAATCCAATTTTGTTTATATACAAAATTATTTTAATTCAAATTAAAAGAACTTAATAAATACACATATGTTCATTCACACAAAAAATGTGTGAAAACTGTGTGATTGTAGATTTTGTAGATCAAAAATTAAACGCAAAATATACACAAAGGGATCGGATCCCATTTTAAATAAATGAATAATCAGTTATTTTAAATTTTTTTTTAACTGATTAATGATTTGTTTTTACTGATATGTCACTTGTTTAAACAACATTACAAAATAAATAACAAAAACCATTTGATTTAAAAGAAAAGTAAGTAGGCCGGTTTTTAAATGAATTATAATTTTTTTAAATGGTATTTTCTGTTATTTCCCTATAGGAAATGTCGATGGTGAAACTGTACTGATTCACTATTGACTTTGTCACCAGTACTACTGAGTAATTATGCCCCAGCCAACGCTTTCTGCTGTAGACATTTAACAAGTGCGTGTCATTGCGAATCTACACAACTATTGACTAGGTGTTGGCATTGGAACCAGAGATTCACTAGTACATTTTAGTAATTCCAGTATACACTTTTGGAACTTTTACTAGATTTCCACAATAGGAAGGAAATAAGATTAAACAGGTGCATTTATTTTGTTAAATTAAATATTTTATTAATAAAAATTTTTTTTAAGTTTCATTAAAGTAAAAAAAAAAAATCGTGCAAATTTAATTTTGGAGTAGATAAATCTTCAAAAGACTGCACAAAATCATCCACAGGCTTCGTAAAATCTTCATCAGGCTCCACAAAATCTCTAGAGTTTCAACTTTCACTAAAAATTGTTTCCTCTGCTGTTATTGTTAATTGATTGTGTTTTTTCACAAGTTTTTCGTAATTTCTTTTGCTCATAATATATTTTGTTCAAATTTGTATATTTAACTTTTACATTAATTTTTCTATATATTTTTATTAAAAACTTTAATTTTGCATGCAGCTATGCACATCTATTTTCAACAAAATAAAACAATAA
Organism: Eustalomyia histrio; assembly: GCA_949748255.1. Taxonomy (NCBI): domain Eukaryota; kingdom Metazoa; phylum Arthropoda; class Insecta; order Diptera; family Anthomyiidae; genus Eustalomyia; species Eustalomyia histrio. Next base: position 6,227,800 of record OX456525.1, read on the forward strand.
AAAAATCAAGAACAAGCACAGCTTTGCAGCTGCAAAAAAGGAATGTAAAAAGTATAGACGCTTTGTGGACATGTCACCAAAATAGTCGACAAAAGTGGTGACTTGTAGACACTTGACCCCAGGCTTTCTACTGCGTTTAACTCACAAAAAATCAAGATCAAACATACAAAACAAAAATTATAAATATGTACATAACTTATGTTAGAAAGAGTATGCGAATTTTAATAAATTGTATAAAAAGTAATCATTACTGGGTTTTATGGCTTTGTTTAAACTTGAAGTGAGAGCTGGAAAACAAGTGTTATTTTTATATTGTTTAAATTTGAATAAAACTGTAATTCAAGATTTAAATTAAAATATATATTCTCATTGTTATGTTCGATTATAATTTCCAGTGTCTTTCTTGCTGGAATATGCGTGTTAAAATAAAGTGTAATTGCATTTGAATTTAGCTTTAATTCCAGCAAAAATGTTTATTGGGAAAGTATTAACATGTTTATAAAATTGTGAAGGTATGTTTGGTATGTAGTAGCTTTTATTAGCCATATAAGGCCTTAAATATTCTGCTATGTAATATGAGCAAATAAAAAAAATAAACCTACACACAAAAAGATATTAATACAAACATAATAATAAACGAAATCATAAAAAAGCAACGAAGAATAATGTCAAAAAATATTCTTATTAAAAAAAACTGAAGAAACAAAAACGAATAAATTTATAAAAACAGTAAATTTGTCTTTGAAAGCCAATATAACTTTATTTATATTAAAATAACGTTATTTATAAAACCATAATCGTTATTTTGCTAAAACACATGGAAAGCAGTGATTATCTAAAATAAAAACTGCTTTATATTATAAGTTTCAGAAAGACTATATAATGTTGCTAAATATATTACATATACATTAATATTCACACTCAGAAAAATTAATTAGAAAAAAAAATTAAACAGTGTTCAATTCCGGTTTACTATTTTTTTAATGATTTTTAGTAAATTTTTTGAAAATAACAGAACTTTTAATGAATATTTACAAATTTTTGTTGCTAATTTTAGAATTCATTTTCCAAATTTTTTAAAACTGATTTGCTAAAATTAGCAAAGAAAAATGTACTAATTTTAAAAAAGGAAATTTTGAAGGAAATGCTATTTCTAATAATTAAAACTTATACTTACAAACTTAAATTGCATTAAAATCGTACATAGGTTGAATAAAAGCGATCGAAAGTGAAGATACTTTTCACAACCGACTCATGTCCAAAAATAGGACATCATCCACTTAAAATAGCCCTAAAAAGTTTTTTTTAGTTCTAAATATCAGACCTTAAAACATTTAAAATTTGACCCTAAAATTCAAAAAAATAGTGTAAAAAGTTTGTTTTTACTTTTTTTATACCCTCCAGTTTGTCATTCTGTTTGTAACATTGTCGAAATATAGGTATAAGACCTTAAAAAGTATATATATTCGTGATCCTTATGCAATTTTAAGTGGATTTAGCGATGTCCGTCTGTCTGTTAAATAGCTATTTTGGCGCGAAGACGCAATTAGAGGTACTAATTTTTACGCAGATTATTGGACATCGTCCCAAGCAATTTGCTATTGAAAATTAGCAAAATCGGTCCAGCGATTATGAGTGTATGTGAAGGTACCTCTAATTTTTCCATACAAATTGGTGTATTTTAGTACAATTTCGTAGTTGCAACTGGTACATAATATATTTTCTCATATTTTTCACCAGTCTCTTAGAAGTGAATAATATTTTGTATTCACCACAAAAATTTTTTTCATCACAAAAAATTTTTTCACCTCAAAAATATTTTTCACCTCAAAATTTTATTTCCATCACAGAATTTGTCATCACATCAAAAAAAAGGTTTATCACCTCAAAAAAATTTTTTCACCTCCATAATTTTACTTCAATTTTTTTTTACATTATTTGTATCAAAACAGTAGAGAACATTTTTTTTTACAATATTAGTGGAGCACATTCAAAGATTCGGCACAGCCGAATTTAAGCCTTTTTTTTCTTGTTGAGCCTTTGATTTTTTTTTTTTTTTAATTTTGTCAAAATATTTTTGGCAACAGTAAATAAAATAAAAAATGTAGTTGCACGGTAAAAAAAAAATTATTTTTTTCGTTAGGCAATTTCAAAAGAAATTAGCAACTTTAAAGTGTAACCAAAATAATTGAGTTAATTTGTGCATCTTTAATAATTTTTTTTTTTACTTTTTCCATATTTTAAAATATATTTTGTTTAGTTCCCTACACGCAAAGAAAAAACATGGTTGGGAGAATCATATTCGAAGAGCATCATATATTTTGGGTTTATGATTGTGCCAACTATAGTCGTACTATATTATGGTTATCATATTATGATAATAAAATATCCATAATTTTACCATAATACTGACCCTACAGTTATATTATGATCCAAAAATTACCATATTATAATTCTAAATAAACATATTATGATGTTGAATTTATTGTAATATGATTTCATGTAATCATAATATGCTCAAAATGTTATTACATTATGGTCCCCATAACTATATTATAATTTCTGGATTATCATAATATGATCCATATAAAATCTTTATATAGAATCTTTTTGACAATGAATTGATTATTGTATATAATATTACATGTATGAGGAATTTTCGAAAAAAACCCTCAAAAAAAATCTTCTAAAGTTAAAAAAAAGTAAACTGGATCTTAATAGGTCAATTGATGAAATGTTTTAATGCCACATGAAAGGTATTTTCTACCCATCTGATATTTGTCCAGTTTTAGAAAACAATATATGATTGACATTTTGGTTTTTATGAAAACAAGACAATACTCGTACAATGACTGTAAATGTCAAAGTCATGTTTTATTTGATGTATAATTATTCTTTGATTGTTGCCAGCATTTAATGGTTGCATAATTATCATATTTTTTTCATAGTCAGAATATTTGTTACCACAGTATGGTTACAGCCAATCATGTTATAAAATAGAAGGTGGCAATCATAAAATAGTGAAATATTTACTATAATAATGATGGTAGCGACCATGTTGATGGTAAGGCAACCAATAATATGGTTGTGACAACCAAACCCGATTGCAGCAAGCACAATATAGTAGCAGTGATCATGTTGCAACTATGTTTTTTCTCTGCGTGTATTAAGGCTTATTTATTTAATTAAACTTTGCACAGAATTCTATCAATGTTCAATAGTGGTTATTAACTTTCCTGCTATTTCCATTTCACTAATATTTAGTAAAATTTGTAGCTGATTTTAGCAGATATATTTAAAAATTTAATATTTAGTATATGTATACTAATTTGATTGTACTAATATTAATAATATTTAGTTATTTTTTTTTGTGCTAATTTAAGCAAACCGATTTAAAATTCCACTTTAAAAAAAGTTAACAAAAACTTAGTAGCCGCTACTTATTTTTCCTACTAAATTCATTGTACTACACGTCAGCAGACATGTTTTGCTAAGATTAGCAAAAAAAAAATACCGCTGGGCTCAAATTATCAAATTTTTCCTTGATAATAGCAAAATTTTCAGTTGCCATTACAGACATATTTTGGTGAGTTTATGCATTAATTGTTTGGTTTATTTTATTTACCCAAATTATAAATAGGATAAATTTAATAAGGTAATTAAGTTTTTCTCTTTTGAAAACTCTAAATAAAGTAATATTACATCGTTATTTTTAAATAAAAATACAAACATTCACAAACTACTAGTTACCTACAAAAACAGTGTAACCCACTTACATATGTTATTTTGTTCACGTCACATATACACAAAAAAAAAACATAATATAATCCTTTTGCTTTTCATATTTGTATTTTTATACATAAATAGTGTATTTTTCTTTATATTCATATTTTTTTTGTAACATGCAACTTACCCCAATTTCAACATAAATTGTATAAATGGGATATGGCAGTGCAATTACCATACCCGTCAACCATGTGGCACAGCAACATACAAAGGCCGGAAAGCGACCACACTCAGGATTTCCCAACCAACGCATACGATCCCATGCTATTAATATATGAGTAATCATGGCAACATGTAGCGGTATATCCTAGAAAAGTAAAATAAACAAACAAAGTTCATATGTTATATAACATACATACATACATATAATAAAACAAACATAGACACATACACGTACACATACACATACATAGTTATAGAGTTAAGTTAAATGTTGAATTATAAATATTTTATACTTGTGTCTATGTCAGAGTTGTAAAATATTAATATTTTAAAAACTTTACATTTAAGCATAGTAAGTTGTTTCGATTTCAAGTGAAATAATTGTACTATTCTATATAAAAAAAAATATTCTTAACGATGATGACCCAGTAAAAAAAGTGTCCTTGGTTATCATTTCTTTACTAGCTTTTTCGAAGTTATTCTGATAAACTTCCAAAAGAATTCATGTTTCCATATTAACCCAATGCTTATCTTAAGAATATCTCGTTCCCTTGCTTCTGAAATATTGCCTATTTCCTATATCTTACACTCAGAAAAAAAAATTAGTAGAAAAATTTGTAAACGGTTTTCAATCCTACTTTACTATTTTTGTGCTGATTTTTAGTAAAAAAATATTATTTAGCAAATCTTTTTGCTATTTACATTTTGCAAATTACAGAGTTTTTACAGAATATTTAAAAATTTTTGTTGCTAATTTCAGAAATCATTTTACTAATTTTTGAAAACCGATTTGCTAAAATTAGCAAAAAAAAAAAATTACTAATTTTAAAAACTTAAATTGCCTTAAAATGTTACATAGATTAAAAAAGGGATCGGAAGTGAATATACCGACTCATGTCTGAAAATAGAACATCGACTTAAAATAACTCTAAAAACTTTTTTTTAAATTCTAAAAATCAGCCCTAAAAGCAATTAAAATTTGACCTTAAAAGTAAAAAAAAAAATAACTAAAATATTTTTCAAAACAGAAATTACCAAATAAAAACAAAATGATTTATTCGTTTATGTTTTAACAATTTTTAAGCCTTTGATTTTGTTTCTTATTTTGTATAAAATATTTTTTGAAAAACATAAATAAAATAAAAAAAAATTTATGCTCGATAAAAAAAATAAATTTAAAATTTTATACTAATATTTTGTAATTTTTTTTGCTGATTTTAGCAAACAGATTTTAAGTTTCACCTTACAAAAGGTATACAAAAATTAAGTAGCGGTACTAATTTTTCTACTAATTTCATTGTACTACACGTCAGCAAACATGTGTTGCTAAGATTAGCAAAAAAAAACCGCTGGGCTCAAATTAGCAAAATTTTCCGTAATAACAGCAAAATTTTCAGTTGCCATTACAGACTTTTTTTGGTGAGTGTACTATCTTCAAAATATAAATGTTCACACAGATTCATGGATATAAATGAGAAAACAGTTTTAAAGAACTTTTATTACCTAGCAAGAAAAATGGTAGTCATTCTGTGATTATAACTTCTTTCATTGCTTCCTAAACTTCACATAATATTCTTTTATGATTTTTTGGTGTTATTATCAGGAACTTCCAAAAGAATCCATATGTTCAAATTTCCAATGTAGTGATTTGGATATAAAGCCGATGCATATCTTAAAAAATCCCTCTTCATTGCTTCTAAAGCATAAGTGATAGTATATTGTATATTTTCAGAATGTAAAGCATTTATTTAAAATATTGTTTTCTGATCATTCAAAATCAAACATTTCAATGAGAAAATAGTTCTGATGAACTTTTGTAATTTTTTTATTAAATCATTTTTTGTATTTTGTTTTACAATTTAATGCAGGTTAGAATTTTTCATTCCAACCTTTAATTGATTTCTTTAACCTTTAGTTGAAATTAGCTTAGCCAGTCATTTGCATTTTTTCATTCGTAAATAGTAGTGACGACACTTTCTGTGCATTTTTGCATTGTGTATTTTATTTAACACTACACCATTTCCAGTTTAAATTCAGAATTTACCAAAATAATTTTTAAATTGTGTAAAAATTTATTTAAATTTTTGAAAAATGTTTCAAAGTTGCCCGAAAGTGCATTTTTAATAATGCAGAATTTTTCAATTATTCTAATAAAGAGTATTTCTATATCAGAGCATAAAGTTCGCTGCTTTAAACTTATTTTTCTGCATTCTCATATATGAACATTTTCCACTCCTGCATCAGAATGTCTATTCATTGTTTCCTTAAAGTAAAGTATGACTAACGGTAGTAGCTATATGTATTTGAATACTTCCATCCTATGATACGCCAATGTAAAATTCATCGAAGAAACCATCAAAAAAAGTGATGCCTTTGCCATAGTAGTAATGATTTTATTTCATCTTTGGTAGCTTAATTTTTACTGGGTGTTTTTTTAAGTGGGTTTTAAATATTTTATTTAATACACATTTATGTATCTAAAATTTTTTTGGAACAAGTACGAGGGAAAAATTTTAAAATCCGCCAAATAAGGTTGCACCTACTTTTTCCAACTATTCGACTCTGCCAGTTAACCGGATAGAGTATTATTCGAAAAATAAGGAAAAATGATTAATACGATTAACTATTTTATTTTTGAATTTAACCTTTTTCTTTTCCTATTAATAACTAATTTATTCTTTGAGGCTAAGGTTCCTTTTTTACAAAAATATTATGTTATTTATTTTTCAATATTTCACTACTTCATTGTGTAGCATCTTCAGGAAATAATAAGTATGACATATTATAAATAAAATTAAAGTTTTGAAAAAAATTTAACAAAGAATAAATTAGTAATTAATGTATTTTTGTTTTAAGAATAACAACACGATGAACTGCTTTTTTTGAAATATCAAGTTAAGACTACATAATTGGATTTTTAAAAGTTTATTTAGGATATTTGAACCATCCTGAGACTTTTTAAGGAATCAAGCCTTAGAATCTTGGTGGTCTCAGGACTCTCTAAAAACAAAATATTGTCCGACTTATTCAGTGGAAGTAAATCCTAAAGCCTAAAACTCAAAAAAACCAGCACCGAAGTACGACATTTTGTCGATAAAGCTGGTATTTTATTTTCTAATTTATTTGTCACTGTCAAGAAATTAGAAAATTTTTAAATAAAGTCGACCAACGAAAATTTTCCAAGATATGAACACTAATGTTCCTTTGCCTAATAAATTGTTCAAATAATATAATTCTTAAATATTTAAAAATAATATATTTTTGTTAAATCAACTTAAATCAAACACGTAAAAAAATTTCATGTTATTTACTTGTGATTTTTAACTGCAATTTTCTATTATTATTTATTTAATTTGTATTTTATTCCATTTTAATTTATAAAAATTAAAATTTCCAATTAACATAATTCTATTTCTGTTTTAGGTCATTAAACACTATTTTTCTTTATCGGGATATTCTCCAAATAAATACTTCATAGAGTTTTATTACCCAAAACATTGATCTATTACTTTCAACAAGGAGATGACGCGTTTCGGGGATTTTCTAGGTCCCCATCTTCAGATCTCTTTAGAAAGTAAAAAGATAACTTTAAGGTCTCAAAGCAAACACTATAATTGTATAATTCTCATTTAGTAGAAATTATACAACCAATATTGTGTTTGCTTTGAGACCTTAAAGTTATCTTTTTACATAATATTTCTTATTGAGCTAAAGATCCTTTATTTATAAAAAAATTTAATTATAAATATTTATTTATCCCAATATTTCGTCACCACATTGGGTGACTTCTTCAGGGGAAATTGTCTTTTCTTATAATTAATAAATTAAAATTATAAACTGAAAACGAAAATATAAACTGAAAACGACGAAATATTGGGATAAATAAATATTTATAATTAAATTTTTTATAAATAAAGGATCTTTAGCTCAATAAGGAATATTATATGAATAGAGAAGATCGAAGAAAACTAAAATAATTGTTATCTTTTTACTTTCTAAAGAGATCCGAAGATGGGGACCTAGAAAATCCCCGAAACGCGTCATCTCATTGTTGAAAGTAATAGATCAATGTTTTGGCTAATAAAACTCTATGAAGTATTTATTTGGAGAATATCCCGATAAAGAAAAATAGTGTTTTAATGACCTAAAACAGAAATAGAATTATGTTAATAATTTATTTAAGCAACGTCATAGTGCTTGTTAGGAAAATACCTAGCCACGTGTTTGATGACTAAGAAGCAAAATAAGCGTTTTATAAAGTTGTTTTTTTTAAAGTCTGCATATTCAAAAAAAATTTCAAAATTGTTCTCATATGCTTAGATGGAAATATTTTCACAATTTCATTTTAAAAGTTAAGCAACAGATAAATTTTTATTTCCAGAGAACGCTAGTAAAACAAGTTTTTGTACTTCATAATCTCTTTTTCTGTCAGTTTCAACACCGGTGGTTTTTGTTTGAAATAACTTCAAAAGTAATCGGTTATATTGCTCTTAGAACCACTTTATATAAACGGCTTCGGGTTCCATGGAATTGGTTCCAGTGAAATATGCTGTAGAATGTGGATGTGGTTGTAGCCGATGGTAAAAAATTGTATTGGCAAAAGTAGGAATAGGAAAAAATCCTACGAAACTAAAATGTCAATATATGACATCGATTTAAAATAATTGCAACCTTGTGATAAAAGACATAAAAATATAATTTATATTATAAATAGGGTACTAAATGGAATTGAAACCGATTAATTTTTCACTTTATTCATTAATCACTAAACGTGACTCTTATTTTTCTCTCCTTTATCACATTTTTGAATTTCATAAAGATTTGAAAGAACCCATTTCAAAAATATGAGATAGAATCCTTGTGAGTACAGTGAAAATATCCCATGTATGATATTGCTTTTGTTGATAAAATAAGCATAACTAAAGTAGAACATATCCAGCAGCTGCATATACATACATATATTTGTGCATATACTCACATTTATTTTGAGTACCTGGAATTTTTTTTTTTGCATATTTGAGCGTAAAATAAAATTATTAAAGTTTATCTTTTAATAAATCAAAAATTGTTTGTCGCCAAAATTCCTACTTCAGAAATATCATGTTTTAAGTAATTTCAAAAATTGAACCATATTTGTACTTAACACTCCGCAATTTATTAAAATTAAAGATGAATTTTAAGGTATGAAAACTTCAGCAAAAAATGTTACCAAAATTACTAAAAATTAGTTCAAAAACCTGTAAAACCTGATATTAACCGATTTTTATGCTAAATATTAATATACGGGGTGATTCAGTCACGACCTGCCGAATTTCATCATCGTATCCCTTAGTTTATTTCATCAAAATATATCCATTACGACCATCCTCGAAAATGCAAGTGTGGGAAATGGCAGCGGGATTGGTGGTCGGAGGGTAGTAGGGTAATATTGCTAGCTTCTGAACCAGTGGTCAGATTTTTTTTGTTTTTGGGCTTGTTGGAAAGGGCTTTGGGAGAACTTTCAGAATCAATAAAGAAAAAATTAAAAAAAGTGAATTCGCCGACATACAGAGCTTTTGAAAAAAAAAATTGGATAATAGACATGAGAACGTGCACATAACCTCAATTTGCTCAGCCAGATGGCAGGTGACTTATGTTCAGCGGGTCGTGACTGAATCACCCTGTAGAATATTATATTTTTAGATTTTTTTGATGCGAATAAACATCAACTATTCCGATGTTAACAGTCTACAAATTTTTTGGCAAATATTTCTGCTAATTTTAGCAAGATGAACTGTTATTTTCATTCAACTAAGGTTAACTTTACTCTAACAAAAATTTTGTAAATACACCCAAAGAAAAGATTGGTTGAAATTCAATCAAAACCATTACCATTTATTTGTAGGGATTTAATTTTATTTAGAATAACCTAAAATTCATTAATAAAGAGAGCGCCCCGGTAGGCTAGTTGGTAGCGTGCTAGCTTATCAGTGCGGGGGTCGTGGGTTCGATTCCCACCAGACTTGTGGTCTGTTTTCGCTACAACGAGCTGAAGGCCTTCGTTGCTAGTGCTCGGTTAGGGTATTAAAATATAATTTGTAATTATATGTTTAATAAAATAAATAAATAAATAAATAAATAAATAAATGAATAAAATCAAAAATGTTGTATTGGAAATTAAAAAAAGGGAAAAGAAACTAAAAATCAATCCTATTATTCAATTATTGGTATTTCCAATCATCTTTAAAAATAAAATTCGTTTAGTATTTGTGTGCGTTGGAAGCAATCATTTATTTAGTGAATATATTACAAATTTGGTACAATCTATCAAATTTATTAAAAAATTGTCGGTATTTAAAAGTGATAACTACAAGTACGGTTATTATGATCAAATATATCATTTAATTAGGGTTTCAGTAGAAGCAACCGAATTGTGGATTGTAATGATGATTGACCTCACTAATGATTCACAGAATAAAATTACAAAATTCTGTTTGTAATATTGAACATCGTCCATAGAACATTTTTGTAAATACAAAAAAAATATTTTTTAAAAAGGCAACAACAATGGAATTTGTAAATACAAAAAAAATTTTTGTTACTTAAATTTTTATTTTCAAAGAATTTTTATATGAAAAGTGACAATTTACAAATATTTCAAACAAAAAATTGTTAGAAATCGAGTTTAAATTTTAACAAATATTTTTAATTACTTTAAATTTTGTGATACTTTTTTCTGTGATTGGTATTGATAAACAAATTTGATACAACGTATATTTGTTTTCCTAACAAATTGTTTAAATTCAAAATTTATCATCGAAATTTATAAATGTTTGTGTTGTACACTCACCAAAAAAAATCTGTAATGGCAACTGAAAATTTTGCTATTGTTACGGAAAATTTTGCTAATTTCAGCCCAGCGGTATTTTTTGCTAATTTTAGCAACGCATGTCTGCTGACGTGTAGTACAATGAAATTAGTAGAAAAAATTAGTTGCCGCTACTAAATTATAGTAAACTTTTTGTAAAATGGAATTTAAAATTGGTTTGCTAAAATCAGCAAAAATATTAACTTAATATTATTAATATTAGTACAATGAAATTAGTGTAAAAAGGTAAAAAGTTAGTAAGCGCTACTAAATTTTAGTAAATTGCTGTAAACCCAATGAATTGTAAAATATAGCAAAATTTTAATTTATAAAAAAATATTATTAAAATGCACAAATTAACTTAATTATTTTTTGATACACTTGTTACACTTTAATGCTGCTAATTTCTTGCTTTTTTTATTTTCTTTCAAAAAATATTTTAGACAAAATTAAAATTCATTTAAAAACATTATATCAAAGACATTTTGCTTTACTGTGCTAATTTTTGTTTTGAAAAATATTTATAGTAAATTTTTTTAATTCTAAGGTCAAATTTTAAATAAAATTCATTTAAAAACATTATATCAAAAACATTTTGCTTCACTGTGCTAATTTTTGTTTTGAAAAATATTTATAGTAAATTTTTTGGTTTTTAAGGTCAAATTTTAATTAACTTAGGCGCTGAGTTTTAGAACTAAAAACATTTTTAGTGCTATTTTAAGTAGTTGTCCTATTTTTGAACCTTTATTTTCAACCTATGTATAAGATTTAATTATTAGAAATAAAATTTCCTTCAGTATCCACTTTTTTTTAATTATTAAGTTATTTTTTTAATTTAGCAAATCGGTTTTTAAAAATTTGTAAAATGATTTTCGAAGTTAGCAGCAACAATTTGTAGATATTCTGTAAAAATTATGTAATTTGTAAAATGTAAATAGCAAAAGAGTTTACTAAATAATATTTCTTTTTACTAAAAATCAGTGCAAAAATAGTAAAGTGGGATTGAAAATCGTTTAAAAATTTTTCTACAAATTTTTCTAAGTGTAGTGGGTAGAAAGGTAGCTCAATACTCCAAATTTCCGAGTTCAAATCCCGGAAAAGGCAAACATTCAAAAAGTATTTATTTTTAATTCAAATAAAATAGTCAAATGTTTAAATGGCAAATATATTAAAGAAAATTAAAATAAGTTGTGGTGCAATAAGCAATAGCATAAACTATGAATTTGAATATCCAGGTTCGGTATCGGAAAAATCTAAAAATAAAATTTTCCTTAAAATAAAATTTTGTGAAACCTATAATATTTCTGTGGAATATAAATATAAAATTGTACAACAGAAAATTGGCTTTCACAACTAAAAATATAATTTAATATGAAGACAGTTGTCGTAACCGCCAGAATTCGATTGGCAACAAATTCTGTGGTCACAACTGATGCTGGGTGTATTTTTTCCTGCATTTTGTCAACTAATACTTAGCACAATTTTTTTTGCTGTTTTTAGCAGGTAAAATTGTCAGAGTAAATTAGCTAAAATTTACCTAAAATTTTGTAGAAATAACTGTTTAATGTTTCTGTTCTTATGTTAATAATATTTTGCAGATTTTTCTGCAGGGCTCTTTTAACAATTTTTTTTTTTGCCATAAGAACATATTTTTTCTATAAATTTAACTATTTATAGTGCATCGTACAATTTCCTGCTTTTTGATTGGTTTTCAATTTAAAATCAAATTCAATCACATATACAATAATTAATTTATTTTTAATTTAATTATATTAATTTATAAAATAGCTTGAAAATGAAAGATATTTATATGGGTTGTAAAAATTTTATTGCTCTTTTTTGTGAAAATCTCGAAATTTAATTATAAATATTTAAAACACCCAGCAAAATTTTGGTAATGGGTGCGATATTCTCATGCGCTACCTTGTAAAGATAGCTCCTTACCTTTTTCATTATTTGCATGAAGTAATAAGTTACTTTTTAATGATTAAAAGTAAAGTAATAGTTGAAATATTTGTCAAAATCTATTTTTAGATCCACTACTTTGTGTTTTTTTTTGTAAGCAAAAGGATAATGTATGCATGTTTTGATAACACTAACGAAAAAATGAAGCGCAACAATTCATTTGGGCTTAAAGCAATCAAAAGTTATAGGTGTCGATAGCTCAGTGGGTAGAGTTCTCAGCTCGCAACCAGAGCTTACAGGTTCGATTCCCATTATTACCACATTATTTTAAATGTTTAATAATAATTTTAAAATAATTGTAATAATTTTTTTAAGGTCTATTTTTAAACACATTACTTTTTCCATTCTCGTAATCATATAAGTAACCCCTTACATAATCACCTCAAAAGTAATGGGTATATACATTACTTTGAGGCTAATCGCCTGTAAAATTAGGTGTAAAGTATTTCATGAGCCCCTATGGCTACACATTACTTTACACATTATTTAGTAATGTGTGGTTTTGCTGGGCAATCAAAATAACAAACACATGTATATTTTTACAGTTCAAAGTAAAAACCAACAATTTATTTAATTAATTGAATTTTATTTTTACTAATACTTAGAAAAATCAGCATTCACTTAACACAGATTTCAAGTAGGGTTAAAATTATTTGTTCAAGAAATTTTTTAGTAGGCAATTTTATACATTTAATTAAACAGTTTTGTAATGTTTGACTTTTTAAATACGACCATATTTGCTCATTTTAACACATTTAAATTTTCCACCTCAAAATTTAAAATTAAATGTCACCTTAATACCAATGTTGCAAAAACAAAAAATACAATCAAACATTAATTAAAATGCCAGACATAATACGCCATCTAGGTATTTATAGCAAATTTGCATGTGTTACAAATATTTCAATTAAAATGGAAAAATTACAAATACTCTCATTTACACTTCAACTCTACCTGAGTATAATTTAAAAATACCATTTCGACTCAATACTAATATGTAAAAGTTACAACTGTCATTAAGGTACAAGAGTTTAAATTTAAAATTTAAACAACTTTTTGCTGATACAGCAATAAAAAACATAAATGAGTGCTTCAAATATTTTTGTTAAATTTTTATGATATTAAAGTATCAATAATATCATAAGAATCCTATCCATCAAAAAAAAAAAAAAACAAATAAACTATCAGCAAGATTATTTTTGCATTTTTATGAACGTTTATTTGAAAATAAAATTCTTTATAAATTTACTCAAGTATAAATTGACACTTTGTTTGGTATTCAATATAAACAATGCAATTGATAAGTAAAGCAAAATAAAAAATAAAAATCTATGTTGCATTTTATGTCAAGTTGTAACTGAATGAATGAATTAATGAATGAATGAATGTTGTTTATGTGTGTGAGTCTGAGCGTATGTTTTTATACATTAAATCCTCAAAAAAAGAAATGTTGTTAAAACACTTTTTTACTGCACTAAAAAACCACAAAGTATTAGAAAATATTGTCTTTACTGTTATAAGGAATAATGGTATGGCGTTATGTATTTTGATGAGCCATGAATAAAACATATTCTATCTTTTACATTCAGGCTGTGACCCAGTAAAAGACATTTTTCAAAATATATCCTTAAGAAGAAAAAAATATAAAAAAAGCAAATAAACTTAAAAGAAGAAAACCAAAGAAATAAAAAATTGTTTAAGTTAAACCATTGAGAAAAAAAAAGAATTGTAAATGTAGAAAATAAATTATAAATAATTGATAGTATAAGTGTTAAAAGTTACTATAAATAACAAAAAAATATAATAAAAAAATTACTAAAAGCAATGTTTATTAAAATATCTAGGAATTTATACAAAAAAATTAAGAATTTTCTGAAAAATATTGTATTATAAATTTGAAGAAATCTATTCAAACCTTGATAGATTTCTACGTATGAGTTATATGAAATTACGAAAAAATATTAATCATACGCACCCGAGTACTATTGAAAACAAAAAGCTAGCAGCCAAATTAGATTGGCAGCTTCAAAGGATGCACTCACAATTACATGTTTGTAATTTAATAAAAATTTTATATATTTTCAGTTTAATAACATATGTGAAAATACACTCAGACAAAAAAGTTAGTAGAAAATTTCAATCCCACTTTACTATTTTTGTACTGATTTTTAGTAAATAAATTATTACTTAGCAAATCTTTTTGCTATATACATTTTGCAAATTATAGAATTTTTACAGAACATTTCAAAATTTTTGTTGTTAATTTCAGAAATCATTTTACAAATTTTTGAAAACCGATTTGCTAAAATTAGCAAAAAAAAATTTTAATTGTAAAAAGTGAAAATTGAATTAAATTTTATTTCTAATAATTAACACTTATATTTATAAACTTAAATTTCCTTGAAATATTACATAGGTTAAAAATAGGGATCGAAAGTGAAGATACCGACTCACGTCTAAAAATAGGACATCCACTTAAAAAAGCATTAAAAAGTTTTTTTAGTTCTACAAAATCAGCCCGAAAAACAATTAAAATTTGACCTTAAAAGTAAAAAAAATAATAAAAAAAAAATTTTTCAAACCAGAAATTACCAAATTAAAACAAAATGATAAATTTGTTTATGTCTTTACAATTTTTAAGCCTTTGATTTTTTTTAATTTGTCTAAAATAAAAAAAAATATGCTCGATAAAAAAAATAAATTTGAAATTCTTTACTAATTTAAATAATATTTAGTAAATTTTTTTGCTGATTTTAGCAAACAGATTTTAAATTCCACTTTACAAAAAGTTTACTTAAATTTAGAATTTCATTGTACTACACGTCAGCAGGTATGTGTTGCTAAGATTAGCAAAAAATACCGCTGGCCTCAAATTAGCAAAATTCCCCGCAATAACAGCAAAATTTTTATTTACCATTACAAACTTTTTTTGGTGAGTGTACAAATAATATGAAGTTACATTACAAAGTCTTGCAAGATCATATACATTCATATATTACCATATATGTTCGTATATGAAATTTAAGCGTTTATGGCAGGATATATACGATCATATACGATTGCACATGAGAACACTTAAAAAAAATATGTAAGCGCATATGACCACATACTGCCATATATCATCAATTTTGTATACAAAAATCTAAGGTAATATACGAGATCATGTATGGTCATATATTGAACTATGTATATGATCATATATGGGATGCATGATCAATGATCATGTATTTCGATTTTTAAATTATTGAAAACTAAAATCCTCTAAAAGAAGCTAAATAAAATAGTTTTAACAAAAAAAATTTAATAATCCAAGTAAAAATTTCCATATACTATCACGCATGAAGTCTCATATATTTTCGGATATATGTTCATATGCTAATATTTTTTAAATACGTTTATACATTAAACAAAAAGTTTCTTTTGAAATAAATGTAATGTTTTTATTAAAACAGTAAATGATATTTTTTATTCTAATGCATTTCAATAAGACTTTTTAAAAACAAAATCATTGTCAAATTCTCCGTGGAAAAAAGATCAGATCTAAACAGAACTCATTAGATCTACTTGTAACAGATCAAATAAGACCATATATAATCAGATCTAATTTGCTCTAGACACATAATATAATATATATTTTGGTATCTTTGGAAACGGCTCAAATGGCTAAGATTTGGTATCAGATATGAACAGATCTGCTCATATCTGGCCACCAAATTTACAAAATTTCCAGATATAAACATATATGTTATTTAAGGTATTTGTCAGATCTTATCATATATCATCAGATTTGTCATCGGATATAATTATATTCAATCATATCAAATCTGAAATCTTTCAAAAAAGAAAAAACAATAATCGATTTTTATTCACATGTATAATTTCATATATGATTATATACATACCATATATCTTTACATATGTATGCTCATACATGGAACCACATATGATCTCACATGAAATCATGTATGTTCATATAATATCATATACCAACATTTTTACATGGGGAACATAAAGGAATTAATCACAGTTAAAGTTTTTTTTTTGTTAAAAACACTACTCAACAAGGTGTTGGTACAGACTTTTACTTAAATCTTTTACAGTATTTTTAATTTATAAACACCAATCAGAATCCAAAAATATGACCATTGCCCAAGAGAAATTAATTTGTAGGTAAATATTGGTGAGAAGTTGTTCAAAATCTGTTATAATTTTAACGGATTTGAATTCTAAATAAAACTTTCTTTCATTTCATTACAATGGGGTAGAAAAATGTAAAAAGGTGTACTAAAGATGTGGAAGGATGTCCAAAAATTCGGATATAATAAAACAATATTTACCCCAGTTACGAGTGCTTTAGTGAATAAGTAAAGGGACCCACCTTGCAATTTTACTGAACACATTTTGAAATATTTGAAAATAAAGTTTTTGTGTATTTTTTTTAATTTTATTTATACGTAAACCATTAAATTACCACAAAACCCAAACCTTTGATCCTGGCATTTTTTATTGTTGAAATTGCGTAAATCTGCATTTAGTACATACAGTTGGCTAATAAAATAGTTTAAATATATCAGAAAAGTTCATACTTTGGCCGCTGTACATTTTTGTTTTCAACAACTCAAATGTTGTTGTGTAAGTAATATTTTATATTGGAAAATATAATAATACGCCAATATTTGGCCTATGCAAAAATATGCACATCTGGCTCAAAATATGCAAATCAGGCTCAAAATATGGACTTATTTTTAAAATATTTCTAGATGTACTATTCACTAAAGTGAATCAACGAGCAATAAATGAATTTAATAAAAAAATAATAAAAACTTATGCTGAAAGTATTTTCATAATAAATATTTTCTTTAAGTTAATATGAGATTTCAGTCGCACATATTTTAACCACCACTGTATCTCATTTTCCAAAGTCTGATCATGAAGGGGTTAAGGATATTGTTGTGCGTTGAAACTACCGAAAAAACTAAAATAATGTTACCCTTAAAATACCCTTATGGAAATAATTAAAAAATCTTTACCCGCAAAATACCGTTACCGAACTTAAATATCGTTACCCTTAAACTAACCCAGCAAAAAAAATTGTAGTCATTCTGTGACTATAACTTCTTTCATTGCTTCCTAAACTTCAGTTGACATTCTTTTATGATTTTTTTGTGTTATTCTAAAGCACTTCCAAAAGAATTCATGTGTTCATATTCCAATTGCAATGATCTGGATCTTCATTACTTCTAAAACATAAGTTATGGTATATCGTATATTTTTCGAATCTATAGCATTTATTCAAATTGAAAAATAGTTCTGATGAAATTTTTTAATTTTTTTATTAAAGCATTTTTTATATTTTAGTTTAAAATTTCATGAGGGTTAGAATTTATGCAATTTTGCAAATTTTTATAAAAGTTTTGAAATATCAAGAAAAACAGATTTTTTTTTGAACTTTAATTGAAACTAGCTGGCCTGTCATTTGCATTTTTCGCATATTTATGGCATCGCAATCTGTGCATTTTCGCATTATGTATTTTATTTAACACTACAACATTTCCAGTTTTAATTCAGAATTTATCAAAATAATTTTAAAATTGTGTAAAAATTATTTCAAATTGCCCAAAAATGTTTTAAAATTGTGCAAAAATTATTTAAAATTGTTCGAAAATATTTTAAAATTGTCTAAAAATGTTTCAAAATTGTACAACCAGTTTTAAAATTATCCAAAAATATTTTAAAATTTATCTAGAAATTCATTTAAATTTTTGAAAAATGTTTCAAAAATGCTTTTTCACTAATGCCGAATTATTTACTTGTTTTAATAAAGAGTATTTGTATATCAATGCATAAATTTCGCTTCTTTAAACTTATTGTTTTGCATTCTTTTGAATTAAATATTTATTAAAGCTTAAATATTACAAAGTATATAAACATTTTTCACTCATGCATCAGAATATCTTATCATTGTATTATCATTGCTTCCTTAGAGTATGAGTAATGCTAGTAGCTACATTTGAATACTTCCATTCTATGATGGAAGTATTCAGAAAAGAAGTAATGCCTTTGCCATAGTTGTGATGCTTTTATTGCTTCTTTGGTAGCTTTATTTTTGCTGGGTAACATTACCGTAATAATATAAAATAGCGTTACTCTTACCGATAACCACATCGTTTCGTTTACCATCCAAGAAGAAAACGGAAAATATAAGAAATTTAATATAAACTGCCTTTTAGCGCACCCTAGCGGATCAAAATAAATATCAAATTTTAATACCCCGCACCCAAATATACCAGATACACCTCTTATTACAAAACAAAAGCAACACTTCCCTGCGGAAAAAGGATACATCCCAGGACACGTCACGTGACCGGTTCGTTGTGATAGGGACCGGTCACAGGACCGGTTTGTTTATATGAAAAGGACCAGTCAGTTTAACATGGGCTTGTCCTAAGAGGAGGTCAACTTCACTCTGTGACATGTCACGAACTGGTCTAAAATAACATGTCACACAACTAAACTCAAAGAACATATCACAGAAGCAAAGCAAAAAAACATGTCATGACTTTTAAACCAGTCAGGTGGTAGGTACTTTAGAACCGGTCCTCTCTCCTCCCCTCTCTCGTGATATATATTTTCGAAACCGGTCCAGTTTTCACCTATCACGGGTCAGGTCCCAAATTCCAGCTGATCTCTTTTTTTCCCGCAGGATTATTATTGAAAAAATAAGCCCAGCTAAAAAAGTCGTATATTGGAAAAAATTATTTTTGAAAATTGGGAGGGTAAAAATTGACTTTCGAGGTGTGGTTTGTTCCGCATTTGTTCTTCCAATTTTATGCAGAATCCGAATATGCTAGGAGATTTTGTCAAAAAAAAAAATACTCCGCCCTAATGAACGTTGTTTTGTCCCAATGCCTTAGCAAATATGGAACTCAATTCTCGAGACCCTTCCTATGTCTTTAAAATGCCCTTTAACATATCCCGACATGAAAGTTAGTTTTATTTAAAATTTAATAACAATAATAGATTTTTAACTACTTCTTCCCAATTTATTACCAATAATTTATTTTCTCCTGAGTCAGGAATCAAACTTCAGAATCGTGCTTTGAAAACAAAAATGCTTTAAAAGAAGTCTGTAAAAAAAATCGATTTCCGTTGACCAGTAAAATAGTAAATCTGCAAAATTTTAAAGAACCCTAGTAATAATAATTTTAAAATTAAAAAAATATATATATATTATGTTTATCTTCCCCCTTATAACTTCACATATATATGTAATTAACTCACCTGTAACATGGGCAAAAAGAAACATAAAAATTGCCCAAATATCCAATTCTGTATCAGCATCACCATCAGCGATATGGGCAAAACGACAGCACATTGTATAAAATGGCAAAACGCCAAATTAACAAAAAATGCATGTGTTACATCTTTAAACAGCCGATGATGCATAATGTAGGCCATTATTGCGATATTCAATACAATGCCCACCATTGCCAGTATGGCGTATTGTATGAGAAACAACCAGTAGACATTTTTAATGCTGGCAATTAAAACGGGACCATTATAACGATCTATGGCATTGGTGTCATTGATATGACCATCCAAGAATTGAGCAATAATTAACAAATATTTATCAGGTCCATCTCTATCGGCCATATTCGTTTTATGATTGTCATCATCACCGCTAGTACTGGCAGCCATATGAACTTCCATAGTTTCATTGTTCTTATCATTTATGGATGATGATGACGATGGTAGTGATGCTGGTAGAGAGCCTAAAGGTAATTGTTGAGGTAATGCAGATGTCATTATAAAGAAGGAAAACTTGAAAAGAAAAAGATAAAATACAACTGATATTAAAAGAATATAAAAACAAAATCTACAAAAACAAATTGTGTTTATTGTAAAATAAATATTCCATACTTTCGGAAAATATTTTAAGATTAATAGTATTCTAAGGGTAAAGTCGTTATTTGAAATTATCTTTAAATTATAAATCCTCTAAAATTTCATCGCAAATCCATTAAAACTCCATTTTCAAAGAAACCCACCATCATGGAATTACTAATTGCAAACCACGTAGATTTCTTTATTTTGTGGCATGCTACAACATATTGCTGTAGTAGTAACATTTTTACAACATTTAAACCACAAAAACTTTGTTATGTTCATTTAATTACTTAGCATTTACGGGAATTTTTTGTTTAATTGCACTTTGACACTTTAATGGAGTGTTTTTATTTAATTATTTTAAAATCATCATTAAAAATATATATATAATTACAGCTTAAAGAACAATGGATATTAACACTAGTTTACATAATAATTACACATTTTGATTTTATTTCCACCAACTTAACTTAACAATTTTGGGGTTTGGGCAGAACGTCATAAGAGATTTTTCCCCTTTATACTATGTCTAAAAAATTTTTAAAAATCCTATTGTATGTCTGCACTGCAGTAGAAACCAACAAGTCAAATTTTAATTTCCTAACTCTAGAGGATTAGACTAGAAAATTACTGGGCCCCAAAGAATATATATTTTTAATTTCTACCCAAAAGATAATTCCACAAAGTACCTCATCAATAAATTAGCCCAAACTCCAGGCTTCAATTTAAATTAAAATCAAATTTCTAGCAGAATTGGTTTGGAAAGGACGTAAAAAGCTGAAACTTTCCCTTTTTGCCTCATCCCCAAAAAAAATCTAAAAATCCCATATGGGTGAATATTTACACCAAAATTTCAAGTTTATAGCGGTATGGGCTAGCTGAATTGGGGGAAAATTTTCCATTTTAACCGTTATTATTGCAAATTCCAAAATGTATGTATTTCGTAAATAAGCCCTATCCCAACAAACACATAATTTAATTTTCAGATTTAGAGCCAAAAAGGATGTGACCAGGTCGTTAAGGGGGAGAGTATTCCTTTTTTTGCACCCTAATTTTTATCACTTTCCTGGAGAAAATTCTAAAAAGAAATTCATCACTTAACTAAGCCATACACCGGGAAACGATCTTTTGAGTTTCGGACTCCTAGTGTATGTGATTTGTTCAGCCCTCTAAGAGGAAC
The DNA here is from genome assembly GCA_949748255.1 of Eustalomyia histrio. Classification (NCBI taxonomy): domain Eukaryota; kingdom Metazoa; phylum Arthropoda; class Insecta; order Diptera; family Anthomyiidae; genus Eustalomyia; species Eustalomyia histrio. Next base: position 6,249,627 of record OX456525.1, read on the forward strand.
TTTCCCATTTTGATCCTACATTTTTAGCACCACGCTCCTGACTATAATTACAAAAAGTACTTTATCAGCGAATTAGCCCATATCCAAAGAACACATGGTATCAAAATTAGATTTCCAGCCAAGGGGCTTGGGCAGGCACTTAATGGGGAGACGTTTCCTCTTTTTTAACCGCTATGTACACTACGTTTATGGGGAAACATAAATTTTAGGTTTCTAGCCATAGCAATTTGAGCAGACCGATAGTTAAAAGATTTTTCCCTTTTGAACCAAAATTTTTTCCAGGAACGTATGATATTTTTACCTGCTTCTTATTGGAAGTTCCAAAAAGAATTTTTTTAATAAATTAGATTCTACTCCAAGACAAATTTATTTTAAATTTCAAACTTTTAGCCAAAGGGGCTCAGGCAGGCCTTTAAGAGGGAGACTTTTCCTCTTTTAAACCCTAATTGTCAGTACTTTCCCGACGAAAATTCCCAAAATTACTACATCAGTTAATTAGTCTGTATTTTTAATCCTTCATTTTCACCAAGATCCTCGACAAAATTACAAAATGTGTTTTCACAGTGAATTCACCTATACTTCAAGGAACGCATACTTTAAATTTTAAAACTCTCTCCAAAATAGTTTTGGCGGTCCGTCAAGGAGGAGACTTTTTGCCTCTTGAGGCCCCAATCTAACCATTTGCTGACATGTGCTTCAAGAAATAACTTATCAGTAAATAAATCTATATTTTACTAGGGAACACATATTTAACATTTTAGAGGGAGATTTTTTACCCAACGGCAGAGGATTTAAAAAAAAAAAAAAACCTTTCTCAGTGTACATCAACGCAAGAGGAGGAACATACTGGTTGGGCTGGGCCATAAAGAAGTTAAACTATTTCAACAAACAGCTCAGCCATCTAGAAAACAAATCTAGAAAATTGTGAATTTTTTAACCGCTTGTAAGCATACGAATAAAAACTTATATCGGTAACTACTTATTTTATTATTATTTTGTAATGCAGCGGATAGAAAGGTGTGAAAATTTTGTTAGTTTTTTCTTGCAACGAAAATATATCAGTACTGAATTATATGCGATAGACCCTAAAGATACTCTTTATTATTCAGATATTAGTAATGAGAATGCAATACTAAGATTCTGCTGAGTATTGAGTATTCATGTGAACAAATGAAAATTAAAATTAATAAAATTTAAAAGTTAAACCAAGAACACTTTTTTTAATGTAATTTCAAATTTGAGAAAGCCTAAGTACATAATTAAAAATAGATTCTTCCCGTGTACATTTATGTTGTGGACTAGTGTAATTTATAAATATGTAACGGTTGTTATGGTAATAAAACTTTTTAATGTTTTTGTGCTTATCGAGAAGAATTCCTCAAACGAAATTCCTTCTCAAAGCAAATACGAATAATGTAAGACAGTGAAACCCCCACAATAACGGGCATCGAAACCTACAACTGAAGCAATCAAGTTTCTGCAAAAAGTTCGTGAGACTGGCTTGCTAGTGGGTCACACTCACGTTCCCCGACATCGTAGGGTACGTACCGATGGAAATATGGCTGCTGCGGCCGAAAGTTTGCAACTCAGTCCAAGAACATTGACTTGCCATTGACATCAATAACTCGGCATAACACGCTGCAGCATGATAAGAAATTTGCGCAAAGATCTCGAATTATTCGCATACAAGGTCCAATTGACTCAGCAATTTACGCAAACGAACATCCACTGCGTTACGGCTTTTTATTTTGGGCCATACAGAAGCTCCAATTGGATATAGAATTTGTGCGCATTTTCGTTTCGGCGGCTATGCCAACAAACAAAATTGCCGCATGTTGAGATCAATAAAAAAAAGTTTGGTGTGTACTTTGTCATTGGTGTGTCATCATTGGGTTATTTTTTAGAAAATGCTGCTGGAAACGCCATTTTAGTCATCGGCGAGCGCTATAGAGCCATAATTATTTTTAGAGGCTGAAATGGAAGATATGAACTTGAATAATCTTTGGTTTGATGTCACACAGCTCTTCAACTAATTGATCCTTTGCGCACTAAGTTTGGTAATCGTGTTATCAGCCGTCTTGGTGATGTCAATTGGCCGTTTCGAAGATAAGATTTTACCCCTTTAGACTTTTTCTTTTGGGGTGCCGTTAAAGATCTATGCTATGTGATTATTCCCCTCTTAAGCCCGAGACATTCGCGAGATAAAACCAGAAACCGTCAAAAACGTCTTGGAAGAGCTTATTCATTCTATCTAATTTCCAATGTTTTAAAACATTTTTATGTTTTTTAACATTTTTAAAAAATGCACAGTCCTTAATAGTGCAATATGAACCCTACGCCCAGCATTAATAAAATATTATGAATTTTTGAAGGAGATTTTTTGTTTTTTAATGTTTCAAAAAAACGTGACTGTATTTATATAAAATTTTAAAATTTGCAGCACAAAAATGTTCCAAAGAATTTGACAGAAATTTTCCACCCATTAAAGAACATGGACAAGGGAAACAAACTTTTTACCAACAATCATATATTTTCAAAGCATTTTATTCTATAGTAAATATACTTACCCAGCAAAATAAATTATAATTCATTCTTTAAGAACCTTTTTTATTTGACGTTCAAAATATCAGTATATGCCCATTTTCCGCTTCCAAAAGAGTTATTTCTAACAATTACCAAAAATGTGGTGTAAATGTTATTTTGAACAACTTCCAAGAGGTAATAAAGGAATTGTTCCCACATTCATGTGATCTTCATTGCTGAATGGAGCTTGAGATGGTTAGCCGTTGGCTTTGCAAGCAAAAGATTTCAAGATAAAGCACGAGCTGGGGGGAAATAAAAAAAATTGATTAAATTTGTTATTTTGTATCTCATTTCTTAAAATACTTGAAGTGAACTTGAAATAAAAATAAATTTTGCAAAAAAAAAAAAGCTGAAGGAGCCCAAAAAACGATTTTGTTGGTCACCTTCTTAATGGACTTTAGACATGAGGTAGAACAATTTTTTTTCTAAATATAAAGGGGCCTTCAATTAATAATGAGCGGTCGCCACTAGCCAATATTCTACTATCCAATGTCTTACAGCTAAATTCTATTGTGAATGATCGCTTTGCAAGTTTGTTCCACTTGGTTAAATTCTAAATATTGCCTCGAACGTGTCCAATTTCGTACCAAATAAAGTGTTTTTGCGGGGAGTTTTTCTTCATTCTTCAATTGTGTTTGGTTAGAACTACCGATATATTTTTTTGTGGCAACCAAAATTTGGTTCATAAAATAGAATTACGGTTGAAAGTATATTTATTTCAATTGGATCAGGAATATATTTGGTTGCGACATCCGAATAATTCGGTTGCTGCAACCAAACTATTCAGTTGGCAAGAAATTCGGTTAACACAATGAATCTGATTTTTTTGTGTATAGATCGGGAAATATCAATAAATGACAATCTTTGTTCTCCCTTACTTTTTTGTTGGGAGTTGGAAATATTTAAAAAACTACAAACAAAATTTGTTGAGTGTAACAAACTATTTATGTACAAAACTCTTTTGGAAGCACAAACAAATATGTGTTAATATGAACATTCACCAGCATGGCATATATAAATTGAAATTAGAAAATATGAAATAAAAAAGTATGTATGTATGATGTTGATGAGTAACATTAAATTTAAACTAAAAAAAAAAAAATAGAATAAATATCAACAACAAAATAAATGCCATAGAGAAGAAAACGCAACCCAGCTGAACTAAAAACCACCCACCAGCCAAGCCAAGTAAAAGTCATCATCAAAGTATATGTAATGCAATTTGTGCATAAAATGTATAAAACTGAAACTAACTGTTAATAAACGGAAAAGATGAACAAACAGGAAATAAATGAGAATATATAAAAGTGTGCATGCGTGTGTGTGTGTGAATAAAATGTGTCAGTCTATTGTTCCTAATGGTGATAGTAATTACATATACATACAGAGAAACAGACAGACAGGCATTTTTGATGATGTTGAAAATAACTTTGATGATACCATGCATTTTATATTTTTACTGTCTAAATATATTTCCACATAGTATAACATAAACAATATGTGTGTGGGTATGTATGTACAGGTTGGTTGAAAAGTTCCTGCGCTCACCAAGAGATGGCACTGCTAGATCCAAACTTTTTTTTTCTCAAGTTGGTAAAACTGTCCTGAGAACACATGCAAAGTTCCAAGTCATTCTGTCAATTCTTTCTTTGTTTACAAGCCATTTGAAGTTGACGTGTCATTGATTTTTTTAATATGGAAAAAATTTAATATCGTGCAGTCATTAGATTCTTTGTTTTGAAGGGTTTAAAAGCAAAGGAAATTTATGAACAATTGTTAGAAGTGTATAAGGAGTCCTCACCTTCAAAACGCTGGTGAATTTAAACGTGGTCGTAACAGCCTTAAAGACGATCCACGCGAAGGACGACCAAAAACTGCAACCACAGCAGAAATCAGTGAGTAGGTACATAATATGGTTAGTGAAGATCCAAGTTTGACTAAGCGTAAAATTGCTAATGCCATAGGCATCTCAGACGAACGAGTACTCCATATTTTACATGAAGAATTACGTACCCAGCAAAAATAAATAGAAGTGATTCTTAAGGAATCAATTTTTCATTGATTTCAAAGTATCATTTAGTTCTGATTTTCCCATTCTAAAGCAGTTATTTTTCACATCTTCCAAAATTGGGATTTTTAATGAAATTTTGCTCTTTTCAAATCTATGACGGGTAATTTATTTTAAAAATAATAAAAGTTAAACGTTAACAATCTATATTTTCATATATATGGTATTCATAACTATGGTTAAGTACTAAACTTTGGTTATTTTGAAACAGTTTATCAGGTTTAAGTGATTTGTATCAATTTTTAACTTTGAATTTCAAATAAAGTTATTAAAAAATTGAGCTCGATTACTGAATGTGAATTATTGAAAGCTTTGTAAACTCCTAAAATGCACTTTTTGCACTTTGCACCTCTATTTGTCTATAAATATATTTAGTTAAACCCCGATGGTCATAAGTTCTCAACCATTATGTATCAACCAGTTTTACTTAAGAAAGAGATGCCAAATGACTTTAATAAGATGGAAAATTTTTTAGTATGCTTAACTAAATTTTTCAGTTTTTTTGTTTGTTACGAATTGTCAACTTATGACCATTGATATAGAAAATTGTATATGGATCCTACAAAATTGTTTCTATAAGAAATAAAATTTAAATAAAAAATTCAAAATTTATTTGGGAACATCAAAAGATCTCATTTTTCACTAAACCATTAAGAGGGCTTTATATGCAATGAAAAAGGATCATAAAAGAAAACTTCCACCCTATGACATCCCTATGTAAAAATCATTGGTTCCGATACAAATTTTCACAACACCGGAATCAAAATCACTGCTTCTTTTTTCTTCTTTTGCTACTTTTTTTTGCTGGGTATAAAAAAACTGTTTGGAAAGTTAGTGCCGCACACATTAACAATTCAACAAAAACTGGATCGAAAACAATTTTCTCAGCGTAATTTGGGGTGTTTTAAGCCGAATAAAACCGACTTCTTGCGTCGTTTTATAACTATGGATGAGACTTGGATCTACCACCATGATCCTAAATTGAAACAAGAACGTTTACAGTGGACTGAAGCTAGTTGTTCAGCTCCAAAGCAGGTGAAGTCACAACGATCAGCAAAGAAGGTTATGGCATTAGTTTTTTGGGATGCAAAAGGAATTTTGTTGATTGATTATCATCAAAAATGTCAAACAATCAACTCTGAATATTATTGCAGCCTTTTGGATCAGCTGGAAGAAAAAATTCGTGAGAAAAGACCTGGTTTAAAGAAGAAAAAAATCATTTTTCATCAAGACAATGCACCTGCTCACAAAAGTGTTTTGACGATGGCTAAATTCAAAGAATTAAAGTACGAATTGCTTGAACATCCACCGTATTCACCAGATTTGGCTCCCAGTGACTACTATCTCTTCAGAAATCTCAAACAATTCCTTCGTGGAAAGCATTTTTTGAAGAGGCCATAGCAGCCGTAGACGGTTATTTTGCAGAGCTTCCGGAAAACCATTTTAAGGATGGGATAATATTATTGGAAGATCATTGGAACAAGTGAATTGAGCTTCTAGGAGATTATATTGAATAAAAAAATATATTTCGTAACAAAAACAGTATTCTTTCATTTCGAGCGCAGGAACTTTTCAACCAACCTGTATGTAATATTTTTAACTTTTTTCTTAAAATGTTGTAATGATAAACTAAAAATTTGAAAGTATACAGATATTTATGATACACATGTAATTCAGAAAGGATAAACGACATACAAATTGTTTATGGAATAGAACTTAAGTATATACATAAAAATGAAAATAATTGACATTTATTACCTATCACACAATTGTGTACTATTATTCATTATTTGACATACACTCATCAAAAAAAGTCTGTAATGGCATCTGAAAACTTTGCTGTTATTACGGGAAATTTTGCTAATTTGAGCCAAGCGGTATTTCTTGCTAATCGTAGCAACACATGTCTGCTGACGTGTTGTACAATGAAATTAGTAGAAAAAATTAGTAGCTGCTACCAAATTTTAGTAAACTTCTTGTAAAGTGGAATTTAAAATCAGTTTGCTAAAATCAGCAAAAAAAAATTAACTTAATATAATTATTTTTTGTAAACTGCTGTAAGCTGCAATTTATAAGGGATCTACTAAAAGCGGCAAAAAATTTTACTTGAATATTAGTGAAATGGTAATAGGAAATTTAATAACCGCTACTAGTCATTGGTAAAATTATGTTCAAAGTTTATTTAAATAAATTAGCTTTACTTCACAAAAATGTCTAATAAATATTAGTCAACTAAACTCAACGATTTGTAAAATATAGAAAAGTTTAAATTTATAAAAAAGATATTAAAAATGCAAAATTGAATTCAATAAAAATAATTTTTATATAAACTAGTTACTATTTGAAGTTTCTAATTTCTTTTGAAATTGCTTTACGAAAAAAATAACAAATTTATTTTTTTTATCAAACAACAACATTTTTTATTTTACAAATGAATTTATCATTTGTTTTAATTTGCTAATTTCTGTTTTGAAAAATATTTTTAGTCAATGTTTTGAAAATTAAGGTAAATTTCTAATTTCTTTAAGGGATGAATTTTAGAACTAAAGAAACTTTTTATGCTTTTATAAGTGGATGTCTCATTTTTAGAAAAGAGCCGGTATCTTCACTTCCTATTCCTTTTTTAACTTATGTTACATTTTTAGTTTAAAATAATGAATTGTTGATCTGTTATTTCGTGAGTAAATAGTATAGTAGGATTCTAGATCATATAATCATATTCGTTTTATAAATTATTTTATTGTAAAGAAACATAAAAATTTTTATTAGTAAATTATAGAGAATAAAAATTGAGAAAATCCAAAGAGCCAGCATTGAGAAATTCACAGATTCAATCTCCACTTTTTTAATTGTTTTTTTTTTGCTAATTTTAGCATATCGGTTTTTAAAAATTTTTAAAATGATTTCTGAAATTAGCAACAAAAATTTGTAAATATTCTGTAAAAATTTTGTAATTTGCAAAATATAAATAGCAAAAATATTTACTCAATAAAAATTTTTCTACTAAAAATCGGTGCAAAACTAGTGAAGTGGGATTGAAAACCGTTTACAAGTTTTTCAACAAAATTTTTTTCTGTAAGTATATATGGGACTAATAAATAGATGATATTAATTGTAATGAAATTATTTTGATTGGCCCTTTTTTAAGTAATATAAATGATATCAAGGATTCGATTTCATTTATCAAAGCTTTGTTGATTTCGGAAAATCAAAAAATGCCATTTTAAAACCAAAAAATACTACAAGTTTCGTAAAATTAGTTAATTCTTGACTAAAGTGAATTACGTAATATATACAAAAATTTCATATATCCTACGAAAAAAATTCTCAAATATAGCGTGGCCATTTACCAGTGCACTAATTTGTTTTGAAAATTTGTACAACAAAATAGTTAACTTTCCGAGGTAAAAATTATTTTGGCCATAGGGTCACTTCATGTCAAGCCGCACAGCATTCGGATTTGCCATCTCCGATTTTAATGAAATTCGCCACAAATATTGTATATGGGTAGTGTTTATTAAATTATTAACCTTTCGACCCTAAACTCTTTCGGTTTTCGAAATATGATGTCATGAAAATTGGCAAAAACGTCAAAATATCGAAAAAGTGTCAATACAAAGTCGCCCATTCCTTAGGAGCCGTCTGGTAATTTTTAATTTTGCTTTGGCGATTTTTTTAGTTCAACAATTTTTTTTATTTTGGCGATTTTTCCAAATTTTGTATTTTTTTTTTTTTAATAAAGCGATTTTTTTTTCATTTCTAAAGATTTTTTTTTTAGTTTTTGTGATTTTTTTCAATTTTGGCGATTATTATTTTTACTTTTTTTTTTACAGTTTTTTTATATAAGAGATTTACCATTTTTTTTTTTGCTTTTAATTTTGTTGAGCTGTTTACATTTCTGTGATTTTCCCAATATTGAAATTTTTTGTTTCAGTGGTAAGCAATTATTTTGAGTAACGACTAATAGTTTTACTAAGAGTAAATACTTAGTTATTGGGAGAAACAACTTCAAAGTGGGGGAAAATACCAATCTGGGATACAGAAATTAATTACAGGTTGGTTGAAAAGTTCCTGCTCTCGAAATGAAAGAATACTGTTTTTGTTACGAAATATATTTTTTTATTCAATATAATCTCCTAGAAGCTCAATACACTTGTTCCAATGATCTTCCAATAATTTTATCCCATCATCATAATGGTTTTCCTAAAGCTCTGCAAAATAACCGTCTACGGCTGCTATGGCCTCTTCATTCGACCAAAAATGCTTTCCACGAAGGAATTGTTTGAGATTTCTGAAGAGATAGTAGTCACTGGGAGCCAAATCTGGTGAATACGGTGGATGTTCAAGCATTTCGTACTTTAATTCTTTGAATTTAGCCATCGTCAAAACACTTTTGTGAGCAGGTGCATTGTCTTGATGAAAAATGATTTTTTTCTTCTTTAAACCAGGTCTTTTCTCACGAATTTTTCTTCCAGCTGATCCAAAAGGCTGCAATAATATTCAGAGTTGATTGTTTTACATTTCTGAAGATAATCAATCAACAAAATTCCTTTTGCATCCCAAAAAACTGATGCCATAACCTTCTTTTCAGATCGTTGTGACTTCACCTGCTTTGGAGCTGAAAAACCATCTTCAGTCCACTGTAAACGTTCTTGTTTCAATTTAGGATCATGGTGGTAGATCCAATTCTCATCAATAGTTATAAAAAGTCGATTTTATTCGGCTTAAAACGCTCCAAATTACGCTGAGAAATTTGTTTTTGGTCCAGTTTTTGTTGAATTGTTAATGTGTGCGGCACTAACTTTCCAAACAGTCTTTTCTTACGTAATTATTCATGTAAAATATGGAGTACTCGTTCGTCTGAGATGCCCATGGCATTAGCAATTTCACGCTTAGTCAAACTTGGATCTTCACTTACCATATTATGTACCTGCTCAATGATTTCTGCTGTGGTTGCAGTTTTTGTCGTCCTTCGCGTGGATCGTCTTTAAGGCTGGAACGACCACGTTTAAATTCACCAGCCCAAAATTCAACGGTGCGTTTTGAAGGTGAGGACTCCTTATACACTTCTAACAATCGCTCATAAATTTCCTTTGCTTTTAAACCCTTCAAAACAAAGAATCTAATGACTGCACGATATTCAATTTTTTCCATATTAAAAAAAATCAATGACACGTCAACTTCGAATGGCTTGTAAACAAAAAAAGAATTGACAGAATGACTTGTTACTTTGCATGTGCTCTCAGGACAGTTATACCAACTCGAGAAAAAAAATTTTGGAGCTAGCAGTGCCATCTCTTGATGAGCGCAGGAACTTTTCAACCAACCTGTACATATAAACTATTGGAGCGAACTTAATGAAATTTGTGAGTAATGATGGATAATCGTAGGGAAAATCTGTATTTCAATAAATAAATCGATTGATTGATTAAAATGATAGAATAATTCCAATATAATTGATATATCAAATTTCAGGCTTCTAGCTAAATGAGTTTGTACAGCCCACCAAGAAGGAGATTCCCCTTTTTTGCCTCTCACCACACGGATGTCCAAAAATTCCGTCTTACCAAAGGGCTTTAGGCAGGCTGTCAAGGGAGAGATTCTCCTCTACGTAGGAATTTTCAAAATTATGTGTGAGAGGATGTCTATGGCGGAGCAGGAAACCATGTTCTAAACTTTAACTTCCTAGCTCTAGCAGATTTGCAAGGCCGCCCCTTGCTCCTCTCCGTAGGATTTTCCAAAAATTCAATCGCCAGAGAAATCTCTACACCAAAATTCAACTTCATAGCTCCAAAAGTATGAGCAGACTGTTAGGGGGAAAGTTCTCGCCCTTTCAACCCCCATTTATACCATTTATACATTTATTAGTGATTAATAGGCTTTTTAAACAGACCTACATCTTACATCTTTCATCAATTTGCAAAGATGTTAACATCTTCTTATAAGAATTATACAGGCCAAAAATTCTAAATCTTTCTACATCTGCAAAAGATGATCCTTTCTCATTTAGTTCCATCTTACATCTTTCGTTATTTTAAGTGTCATTACTAAAAAAAAATTCAAAAAAATAGATTTAATTTGTGCCATCACTAGCAAACTTACATTGCAGAAAAGAAACAAAAAAAAATTTATTCGAAAAAGGAAAATGAGCGGCACATGTAAGAATTTCATATTTATGTCTACCAAAAATTCTTCTTCATCATCATCTTCCAAAATGGCCTTTAATATTTCAATGTACTGTATTAAAATTCGGGTTTGTTCTTGCAAAGTAACAACTACTCCAATGATTAATGCTTTCTCTAAATCCACTTTTTATTTTTTATTAAAATTATGCGTCTTTTTCTTTTATTTTTTTTGACAGCTGAATAAATAACAGATGAAAGATTTTGCCAATGTAAATTCATGTTTCACGTTTTCAACATCTTCCATGCGTTTCTCAAAGATGTTGTTCAGTGTAAAAATCATTTAAGCCCATACTCCACCGAAGACATATTTTAAAATTGAGGTTTCGAGCTAAATGATTTTGTAGGTAGCTTACTAGCTCCAGCTATTTGGGACATATTTAATGAGGCAGTAAGTCAGTGTGTGAGTGAATAAGTGAGTGAGTCAGTCAGTCACTCAGTAACGTTATTCCTTTTAGCATCTTATCATAATAATTTACCGCCTTTCAGGTTAAATTCTTTTGTATAAAACTTTATCAAAGATTTCCTATGGGTAACTTAGATAACAATTACATCTTTGAAATCATTGTTTATGCACACATACCTTTACTTCTGTAACTTCTATTATAAATATCATATTAAATTCATGTATTTTCATATAGTTATTAAAAGACCTATTGACTCTATCATGCTCTATTTGTGTCACAAAAATTTCTCAAACATTTTCTAGACAAAAACTACCAGCTTGAACATTAAATTTGGCTACAGTGCCAAAAGAAAAAACTGTATGTTTGCAAACATTCACATAAATGGCACGTACATACACACACACACACTCACATTCACTTATTCCCTTACACGTGCCAGATATACAAACCTCATCGTTTTTCATAAATGATGATGAGATGATTTCCTTTTTGTTGTTGATATTGTTACTTGTGTGTTACAATGTAGGGTATATAATATGTTACTTTTGCTGCTATTTCTTCTACATCTTATCTCTGTTATACATTTAAATATAAGTTCAAACATTCATACATATGAACAAACATAAATATCAGACATTTTTAGGTCGTCAAATTTAGGTAATATTTGCCACAAGCGACTATTTCCGTACAATTTACGATACTTAATTTGTTTGTGTGGTTTTACATTATTTTTGATATCGCATACAAACATACAATGCATGCAGTTTTAGGCAAAATATGTAGAATATTTTCATAAGGACTTGCATTAAGAAGGCACATTTACCTATGAAATATGATTCAAAAATGAATGGGAGTATATGAGGCTTTCCTTAGAAATTGTCCATCTACAGAACAAAATATATTATACGAATGTCAAACTTACATTATTTATTGTCTTAAATAAGATGAATATAAAGTAGACCAACTTTTTTTATATAGTGAGAGGAGTTGGCGTAATTAACAACTTTTAAAATTTTATTTTTTTGAAATTTTGTGGAATTTTGAATTTGCTTTAAATTTCTCTATGCCAATAATGGTTTCTTTTTTTTTTTTGAAAATGTAAATAAAAATTGAATAAGTTAAGAAGTAAATATTTAAATATTTTTAATTTATCTAAAAATCAAGCATTTTTCATATACTCATCTATCTACTTAAAAATGTTCAGCTTCGTTTTGCAAAAAATATTCAGTAAAAATTAATATTTTTGTTCTATGTATTGGTGGATACCTGAACATATGATAAATATGAGTTTGATTATAATTAATTTGCTTTACTTTTGTAAATATGCGGAAGCTAAAAACTGGTTATCAATAAACAGAACAAATGAATTGTTTCAAGTATATTTGAACATATTTGAAATCTTATACTGATTTCCATGAAACCTAGAAACTCTGATCAAATAAATTTCATCCTAATTTTTCATACATTCAAATACACGAACGTTTTGTTTTTTTTTGTATTTGTAGTTCATGTTCATGCTCAAAAATGTGGTTGTTAGTTATTTGTGTCTGCCTGCTTATCTTTGAAAGAATTTTAGTGTTTGAGTTACTATGCACTTGTAAATGTGTGTGTATGTGTTGAGATGTTGGCTCAAATGCCAGTAGATTTGGTCAAAGTTTAATGAACCTTGTGTTGGGAAATACTACATTGTGGTTTGTTGTTTTATTACTTTTTTCTATTTTATATATTTTACTATACAAAGGGCTTTTGGTTTCATGTTATGTGTTGGTTGATGTTGATAAATATCAAAAAAAAAAAACAAAAAACAAAAAACTATTTGCCTTATTTTGTTTTTGTTGCTGTTGGTTTCACTACATAAAACTATGTACATTTTGAACTATGTTTTTGTTGCAACAATGGTTGTGGTTCATTTTTTTTCTGCACTAGTATTTTTTTTTTTGTCCCAACAAATGATTAGCTTTTTCTAGTTACTTGTTTTTCATACTATTTTTAGCATTTTGTTTTGCTCTATTTCCTGTTGCCCATGGGGGATTCTTCTATTTATTATGTTGTTGCACTTTTTGTTTAGATTAAGTAAAGTAAAATGATATTAAAATAAAAATGACTACGAGATATAAAAAATATATATTTTACTATAAATAGCAAAGATTATAGAACTTTTTTTTTAGAATTTTAACACCCTATTATCATTTGCCATCAGTGTATTCTGTAGACTGTTATTTTTTGAAATTGTATACACTATGTGATGAATTTCATGTAAAAATCGAGATGCATTGAACCCGACCCCCTCAGATATCGATGAAATTTTGTTCATAGCTAAATTTGATCAATACAAATAAACTCTCATTTTTAGAAATGACTTTTTTGCGATTTTTTGGGCGTGGCACAGTGGGAAAGTTTTCGAATAAACGCGAAAATTGTCGAATAGAGCTCCATTTAAACTACAATAACTCAGAATCGGCTGAAGATATTTTAACAGGCTTTATGACACGTTTAAAAAAAAATTACACTGAAAAAAATTTATAACAAAAAGAAAATTTTAACTAACGAAAAATCCAAAGAGATCAAGGGTTTTTTTACAGTGTATTATTTTTTTAGAAAGGTTTTTTATATAATTTATTAAGTAGTGTCACTTCTAGTAATTGCCCTTATATTTTATATTTACATTAGATTGATATCTGCAAACTTCGTTTTATTCCTTCGGATATCTTTACTTTTTTTGATACAATCGTGAGATATATCATCCCCAAAACGATCTTTAATTTCTGCGTGACTCATATTGATTGGTAAGAGAGATAAAAGTTTGTGCTGTTCCAAAAGATTTGAGCTGTTCTCTATTTGATATTTGATGTTTTGCAAAATTTCTTTGTAAATGGCTTTGACGTTTTCAAGTTGCGCTGACTAATCAGACAATGGATCAGCTCCAAGTGAATCTGCTACATTTTCTAAAATTTGCAGTGATTTTCTATTTCTGTATGCATTTCGTTTGATATATTTCCTTTTAAGAGGCGACATTTGGTTTGGTAGATGAGGAATAATATGATCATTTATATTTTCAATGAGTTCGTTGCTTTCGATGTTTGTATTACGGCTGGTACAAGTTTGAAGTTCATTCAATTCTTCGCTAATTTCATCGCTGGGCGTTGTTGGTAAATAATTTGAGACTTCATTCTGCTCCACGTTGGATTCATTACGACTGCGCGCTTTTCTCAGTGTATTCCGGCAAGTTTCGCAAATACGGCTACAATGAATGCTGGCGACAGCTGGAAAATATTCAATTATATTTGCAGCCTCGTTTTCACTTATTTTACGAAGCGAAGCGCAACACTTATTAGATATTTTTATGCATCTGTACTTATTTTTTTTAATTCATATTCACTCAAATTTTTAAAATATACGCGTAAAAATTGTAATCGCTTGTACTTTTCGCGTTCGTTGGTGATAAGGAACACCTATAAATACTACGTATTTTTCAATATTTTACTGGCAGGTACTTATGAATGGGTGCATATTTTAAGGGTGGCTATATACCTGATTCACGTTCCAAAACATGAGCACTCATAAATGTGGATTCAATTTCTGTAAAAAAATCATGCAGCCAACGGAAAAAACCCAAATAATTAAAAAACTGCACTTTCCTGTTTTCCTTTTAATTGTCCACGAACATTTATGACCGTTTTTTAGTTTGTTACCGCAATCATAAAAATCAAATAACCTTTTGTTTATTACTTTTTTTTTTAATTCTGAGAATCATAAAAAAGTCATCAATGTTTTTTCCAAAGAATTTTTTAGACAAAAATAATAATAATAATTTTACGACATATTAATTAATTTTCCTGGGACAATGTTTATTTATTTTACCTGTAAATATAAAATATAAGAGCAATTACTAGAAGTGACACTACTTAATAAATTATATAAAAAAAACTAAAACAGAAGCCATTTTTATTTTTTGATATAGTATAGGTGAAGGATAAACCTTTCTAAAAAAATAATACACTGTAAAAAACCCTTGATCTTTTTGGATTTTTCGTTAGTTAAAATTTTATTTTTGTTATAAATTTTTTACAGTGTAATTTTTTTAGACGTGTCATAAAGCCTGTTAAAATAACTTTTTAATGATACCAAGATCATGTAAATCGGTTCAGCCGATTCTGAGTTATTGTAGTTTAAATGGAGCTCTTTTCGACTATTTTCGCGTTTTTTCGAAAACTTTCCCACTGTGACACACCCAAAAAATCGCAAAACAGTCATTTCTAAAAATGAGAGTTTGTTTGTATTGATCAAATTTAGCTATAAACAAAATTTCATCGATATCTGAGGTGGTCGGGTTCAAAATTTCAATTTTATTTCGATTTTTAAATGAAATTCATCATGTGTGAATTGCAAAGCTGGTTATGTGAAAAACATAATAAGTACTTGCATGCGTATGATTAATAACTAAGTAACCAAATCTATATTACTCATACATATGTATAAAAATTATAATCTCTGGGTAGAATTCCTTTACAAAATATATTTGCTTTGCTCTATATAAAGCAAAACTTGGTATTTAATATAAGATAATAATGTGATATTATTCTAATAGCGACTTTGAAAAATAATTTGGTTATTTGCCACAATTTTTTTTTTCATAGTGCAAACATTTTTTACGGTTGTTGAGACCTTTACCAAAATCTAACAACCTTTTATATGAAAATGTATCGAAATATTTTGTTAGTTTTTACGCACTTTGATAAAAGCTTGAATTAAATATTTCACAAGGATTGAAATTTAATAGAAAAAAAATTAAATTATCCCTTATGTGCACTGGGGATCAAAATGGCCCAACATTTTTTAAACGCTAAAATACACTGTTTGATAAACATAAAACTTAAAATAAAATAAAACATATAAACTTAAAAAACTTGATTATGACTTAAAAAAAAACATTTAAATAAGCCTTTATATGAATTTAGAGTCCCTCCAAAGGTTAATTTCTATTTCTTTTTGAAATACAAAATTGACGTTTTTGGAAGTGTTGGGTCATTTTGACCCTAAGTTCATATAAAGGTTAATAGATTTTTTTTCCTCAAAGACTTCGGAAAGCGGTTAAGTCAAGTTTTATTGAAATCCTTAAAAATTAGCAAAATATGTACAAACTTTTTGAACTGGCGAATTTTAGGAGAGAAGAGTACTCAAACTACATATGAGCTTTTTCCATATATTTATATAAATACCCTTTGGCAACTATCCTCGATTTTGGAAGCACAAATTGACAGGGTTGACATTCCAAATGTTAATGTTTCCATTTCTCAGAACGAATTGGGAATCTGGCATACTAATATTTTTTTGCTTCCACAACATATTTGAGTGTTGTTTATTATATTAGATTATACATTACATCGTTTCCTATGTTTTTGTACTCAGAAATGGAAATATTAACATTTGGAATGGCAACCCTGTCAATTTGTTCTTCCAAAATCGAAGATGGTTGCCAAAGGGTATTTCTATAAATATATGGAAAAAACTCATTTGTACAAATAATCATTCACTAAGTGAAAAATGGAATTTCGCATAGTCATTTTCCTTATACAACCATGAGTTATTTGTGGGGTGGGTGATTCACAAGGAGGCTGAAGATGACCTGGTCGCTCGGGTCAAAAGTGTGCACTCCCTCTAGCGCTAATCCTTACAATTTTTTCCATTTAATAAAAAATAACATTAAATTATGATCTCGAACCTGATAAAATTAAAAATATATAATTAAAACAAATAGATCGAATAATATACAAAATTTAGAAACATAAAAGTTGTATAATAAAATTATAAATCTACAACATAATCTATGTCGATAGTTAATGATAAGGCATTATTTTTGAATTTTAACTATTCACTGTATCCTGTGTGAGAGATAAGAGGAGATTTTATGAATTGTTGATCTGTTGTTTTGGTAAATGAATGATATTTAGTTAGATTTTAGATCATCTAATCATATTCTTTATAAATTGTTGAAGTGCAAAGAAACATAAAAATGTGTATTACTAAATTATAGAAATAAAAAATTTATAAAATAAAGATAAAATAAAAATATATCAATAAAAAAAATATACAATAGCGTTAAATAAAAACGTTACTTTAAAAAAATTAAAAAAATGCGAAAAAAAATTTCAGCGAAAAATTGTATTTAACAGAGTTGAATTTAAATCCAAAAATGATCACAAAAGTAGAAAAAATATCGTTTTATGGTACGTTAGTATTAAATTTTAATCGCACATATCGCGAATAAGAGCGCTGACCTTGAAAAACGACTAGCACCTTCGATTTAGCGTACTCAAATTAGCCTTACTAATAGAGTGCCCAGATTGTTAAAAAAGTGTTAAATTCGAGCACAGCGTTATTATATTATCTAATAAAAACAGATTTCAAATCTGTTTTTTATTTGATTTAGCTTTAGCTAAATAGAGAATTTATAAGATCTCAAATTTTAAGCGGTGATTACGACATTAAGAAACCCACAAAAAAATTATTCTTGTTTTGTTCCATAATCAGCTCGTCAATAAACATCGTTTCATTACTATACCACGAGAAATTTAAAAATGTTTCCAAAAACGGGACGGATTCCGTAAAAGTTCGTTAATATCCCACAAATACCGGCATAGAAAAATATCTGTTCAATGAAATTTGATGAGGAATATAAAACTCCATATAAGGATTAAAAATCTTCATATAAAGTATATCGAATGTTATATGTTTTTAACAACAACAACAAATATAGGGTCCGCCAAATAACTTTTTTTTTTGAAAATGCTATAAAAAAAACTACTTAATGTTTTCTTATATTTCTTTTTTTATTTGAAACTACAATCTTTCCGGTTAATAATAGAAAATAATTTCATTCAAATTGCTGCCTCAGCTAACCGTTACAGTCAATGGCGATCGTTATCGGGCCATGTTGAACGAATTTTCGTTCACAAAAATTGAAGGGGAGGATATTGGCAACAATTTGGTTTCAACAGGACGGCGCTACGTGCCACACAGCCGAAGCTACACTCGATGTTTTGCGCCCTGTTTTTGAAGATTTGACACCGTTGGACTATTATTTGTGGGGTGCGTCAAAGATAAGTGTTACGCCAACAAGCTAGAGACAATTGACGCTTTAAAGGACAATATTCGTGAAGCCATTGGTTAAATACAGCTGCACACAATCGATAATGTGCTTAAAAATTGGATCGATCATGTAGGCTACTGCATGGCTAGCCGAGGCAGCCATTTGAATGAAATTTTTTTCCATTTAATTTAATAATAATTTCAAATAAAAAAAGAAATTTGAGAAAATATTCAGTAGTTTTTTTTATAGCATTTTCAAAAAAAAAGTTATTTGGCGGACCCTATATAATACAACTTTTTTATGCAGTTACTGACATAAAAATCCTTTGTAAGTGCTGACTATTATAATGGCTTATAATATTTTTATTGTGTTTCTTGGTGCTCGGTGATTTAAGTGGGAAATTTACTGCTTTTGTGGCTTTAAAAATAAAATAAATTCAACAACAATATAAATCCTAAGTTATTGGTGGAATTTCAAGAAAACAGATTTAAGAACAACAAAGAACTGTATGTATAAAAATATTTGGTTTGCAATTTCTCATAACATAAACACTTCCTTGACATTTATCGTCATAATTTAATGAGTATTAACAATAGGATAACACATATTTGTATAGAAATTTTTATACTTATTATTTATTTGGCAAATAATGTTAGAGGTTACACTTAAAATAATTTGTACTAAGTTAAAATAACAGAAGCTATCATTTAAAAGAAATGATATTTCATTTAAAACCCGACCTACTTATCATTAAAATCAACTAGTTTTTGTTATTTATTTAAAAGGATGTTTAAACAACTAATACACCAGTAAAAAGAAATGATAAATCAGTTAAAAATAAATGTTAAAACTTTACCTTCCAATTCCGTAAAAATAAATAATAATTTAAATTTGTTGCGGTTTTTTGTATTTTTGTTTGTTTTTTAATCTGCAAAATGTAGACACACAGTCTCTAAACATATATTGTGTGAATAGCCTTATCTGTGTGTATTTATAAAGTTCTTGTTATACGAAATAAAATAATTTTGTATAAAAACAACCAATTTAAATAAAAAACAAATTTAAAATTTTTTGATTATTTTTTTTTTTTTTGAAACAAGCTGCAAAAAGAATTAAAATTGGTCATAACTGTCACGGAAACAAATAAACCAAAATCAAAGATATTAATGAAACTAAAAAAACCGATAAATGACAGTAAATCATTTCGAAAATAATGTATAAAAAATAGTTAAATAAATATTTCTTTGAAAAATAAAAGTATATTCCTTTATTTTAAACAGAACTGAAAATATTTTTGTAATCCACAAACAGCGTAATAGTATCACAAGAGAACATTTAAAATTTGAAGTATTTTCTTTAATACCAAGTTAAACAAATTTTATTTCAAATTTACTATGAAATTTAGACAAATTTGTATAAAGTGACGGTGTGAATTTCTGCGTAATGTGATATCCAGTTCTCTCTACATCATAAGAAATAAAAAAAATGGCGGTTACGACAACTGTCTTCATATTAAATTATATTTTTAGTTGTGAAAGCCAATATTCAGTTGTCTAATTTAATCTTTATATTCCACAGAAATGTTATTACGTTCCACAAAATTTTATTTAAAAAAAATATACAGGTTGGTTGAAAAGTTCCTGCGCTCGAAATGAAAGAATACTGTTTTTGTTACGAAATATATTTTTTTATTCAATATAATCTCCTAGAAGCTCAATACACTTGTTCCAATGATCTTCCAATAATTTTATCCCATCCTTATAATGGTTTTCCGGAAGCTCTGCAAAATAACCGTCTACGGCTGGTATGGCCTCTTCATTCGACGAAAAATGCTTTCCACGATGGAATTGTTTGAGATTTCTGAAGAGATACTAGTCACTGAGAGCCAAATCTACTAAATACGGTGGCTTTTCAAGCAATTCGTACTTTAATTCTTTGAATTTAGACATCGTCAAAACACTTTTGTGAGCATGTGCATTGTCTTGATGAAAAATGATTTTTTTCTTCTTTAAGCCAGGTCTTTTCTCACGAATTTTTTCATCCAGTTGATCCAAAATGCTGCAATAATATTTAGAGTTGATTGTTTTAGCTTTCTGAAGATAATCAATCAACAAAATTCCTTTTGCATCCAAAAAAACTGATGCCATAACCTTCTTTTCTGATCGTTGCGACTTCACCTGCTTTGGAGCTGAACAACCAGCTTCAGTCCACTGTAAACGTTCTTGTTTAAATTTAGGATCATGGTGGTAGATCCAAGGCTCATCCATAGTTATAAAACGACGCAAGAAGTCAGTTTTATTCGGCTTAAAAAGCTCCAAATTACGCTGAGAAATTTGTTTTCGATCCAGTTTTTGTTGAATTGTTAATGTGTGCGGCACTAACTTTCCAAACAGTTTTTTCATACGTAATTCTTCATGTAAAATATGGAGTACTCGTTCGTGATTTCTGCTGTGGTTGCAGTTTTTGGTCGTCCTTCGCGTGCATCGTCTTCAAGGCTGGTACGACCACGTTTAAATTCACCAGCCCAAAATTCAACGGTGCGTTTTGAAGGTGAGGACTCCTTCTACACTTCTTATAATTGTTCATAAATTTCCTTTGCTTTTAAACCCTTCAAAACAAAGAATCTAATGACTGCACGATATTTAATTTTTTCCATATTAAAAAAATCAATGACACGTCAACTTCAAATGGCTTGTAAACAAAGAAAGAATTGACAGAATGACTTGCAACTTTGCATGTGTTCTCAGAACAGTTATACCAACTTGAGAAAAAAAAAGTTTGGAGCTAGCAGTGCCTTCTCTTGGTGGGCGCAGAAACTTTTCAACCAACCTGTATATTTTTAAAATTTTCCGGTATCCAACCTGGGCAATCAGATTCATAGTTCACACTATTGCTAACTGCACCACAACTAATTTAAATTTTATTTAATATATTTGCTATTTAAACATTTGAATATTTTATTTTAATTTAAAAAAAAAATATTTTTTAATGTTTGCCTTTTCCGGGATTTGAACTCGGAAATTTTGAGTACTGAGCTACCTCTCTACCTACTGCACTACAAATACTTATGAATTTTTATGGCCTGTTAGGAAAAGAAATGTTAGTATAAAATTTGTTTATCTATACCAATAATTAGTGGTGTATATTATCAATACAATCCACAATTCGGTTGCTTCTACTGAAACCCTAATTAAATGAATATCGACAATTTTTTAATGAATTTGATAGATTGTACCAAATTACTAATATATTCACTAAATAAATGGTTGCTTCCAACGCATATAAATACTAAACGAATTTTGTTTTTAAAGATGATTAGAAATACCAATAATTGAATAATAGGATTGATTTTTGGTTCCTTTTCCCTTTTTTTAATTTCTAATACAACATTTTTGCTTTATTAATGAATTTTAGGTTATTCCAAATAAAATTATATCCTCACAAATAAATGTTAACGGTTTTGATCGAATTGCAATCAATCTTTTCTCTGGGTGTAAGTGGACTTCTCTAATTGAATTTTCTTACAGTCCACAATTCTTAATGAACTTAAAAAAAAAAGATTTGAAAAATATATTTTCTAAACTCGTACAATTAATTACCTACTTAATGTATGCATGTATGCGCCTTCAATTTTCCTCCCCACTAAATACATCAACCGTTCAATGTATCCCATATAAGTATACGGTGATTTATTATGATTGAAATCCCTGTCATATATATGTTTTTATTTACCATCTTCATGGAATTATTTATGTGTGTGTGTTTGTAGTCACTTATGAATAATTTTGGCAAAGAATAACATGAAGTGCCATCTAAAAACACATATAATACAGTGTATACACAATTTGACGAACATAGAATATTTAAAAGAGAAACTTTGAAAATATAATTTAAAAGATAAAACTTCGTTAAATCAAGTATTTGTCATATTTTGTTGTCTCTGAAAAGCATATGCATACACAAGAGTATCCCAAAACAAATAAAATAAATTACTGTCATATTGATGATTTTGCTGGGGCTGTGACTGTGGCTGGGGTATGTTTGTTTATGTAGTCTCAATCATAAAAAAACACATGCTCTACCTCAATTTCTTAAGGTTTTCACAATTTATTTTTTAAGATTTGTGCGCACATGTCTACACCTGTTACAATAAGTTGTTGTGGTGAAATGAATGAACTTAATTAAAATGAATTGATTTTGTAAAATTTAGTTTTAAATAAAACGTAATAAAATTTTTGAAACACCTGCACGTATGAGTAATATTATTTGAAGAAATCTATGATAATTGTAATGAGAATAGGGCTAGGAAGTTCATGTATTTCAAATTGTCTTTTATGTACATAAAATATGCCTTGAAAATCGAAAAATATGCATTAAAAATTTTAAAAATATGCATTTGGTGTAAAGATTCTATTATTTTCTTGTTTTAAAAAGTGATTTAAGCAAAAAAAAAATAAATAATAAATAATAATTGTACGTGGTCAGGGTTTATTGAGTTAGTGCTGATATTTGTAACAAATTTATCGTGGACTCACCTTTTACTATACCGATCGACTTTTTGAAAAGGTTTAGCAATCTCCGTTATCTGTCTGTTCATGAAATCTTGTTCGAAAGCTACATGGTATTTTATTGGAATTTTATACTCTGGACAAAGCTTAGTTAGAATCGGTGAATTTTTAACTCTTACACTCAATAAATAGTCAGCAAAAAAATATTGCTGAGTCAGCAAAAATTTAATCAGGAGGCTGAAAATCAAATTTAGCAGAAGTTGTCCTTACCCTAAGTCTATTGTAAGTAAAAAAAAAAACAACTTGCTAAAACCTATAAAATGTTTTGCTGAAAAAACTCATAAAATTTGTAGAAAAATTATATTTTAGTTAATTTATTTGCTAAAAATTTAAATCTATAAATTGTTTGTGATCTTAAAAATATTTTGTACAAAACTTTGTGCAATACAAAAATATTTAGCCTTCCTTATTGTCGACACGATTTAATTGAAAATCTTAAAATATATAAAAATAATTTAAATTAAATAGAAACAGCATTATCTCAAATTCTTACAAGCTGCATATTTGTTTTTTTTTTTTTTTTTAACTAAATTCCATAATTGAGCATTGATAAATATACAGAAAAAACAAAAACAAAATTTTAAGAAATTGATAATATTTGTAAAACTCAAATTCGATTTTTAACAATTTCTTGTTAGAAATTTTGTTATTTTTCATATAAAAATTACTTTAAAAATAAAAGATGAAGTAACAAAAGAATAACAAAAAGTTTTTTATTTAAAAATTTCATTTAAAAAAAAAATGATTTGTATTTACATAAATATTTTATAAAAGATGATTAATATTACAAATAGAATTTTGTAAGTTATTTCTGTATAAATACACATCGCCTCTTTAACTTTATTAAATTTAAATATTCTAAATATCAATTTTAAATTTAAATTGGCAGATTCAATATGGCGGATCATACTAACAAAAGTTATCGTATTCGTATTAGGTTATGTATCAAAAAGTTTTGGGGCTCACTGAAGGCGAATCTGTTATCAGAATTTTAAACATTTAAAAGGTGCATTCAATATGGCAATTAATATTTTATAAAATAACTGGATATTTTGAAAATACCTACCACTGAATTTTCGGGAATCAGGTTTTAAAAACTTTAACCGACCTTCGCCGACCACTTTTTAAAAAATTATTTTGCATTTTGAATACTTGTTGACTTTCTGTGGAAATTATTGTTAGTGTAAATGAAGTTTGTTAGAAGATCTAATTTCAATGTTACTATTTTTATTGGGTGTAGAATGGAAGGTATTTTAATAATATTTTTCTATGGATGCAGTTTGAATATGAATTAATTTCTTTGGAAAAACAGAAAAGATCCCAAAAAAAATAGTAGTCATTCTGTGACTATAACTTCTTTCATTGCTTCCTAAACTTCAGTCAACATTCTTTTATGATTTTTTTGTGTTATTCTAAAGCACTTCCAAAAGAATTCATGTGTTCATATTTCAAATGTAGTGAATTGGATACAAAGACTATACATATCCTAAAAATCACTCTACGGTATATTTTCTGAATTTAAAGCATTTATTCAAAATATTGTTTTATAATTATTCAATTCAAAAATTTTAATGTGAAAATAGTTTGAAGACCTTTTTAATATTTTTATTAAATCATTTTTATTTTTTGTTTAATGTATTTTTTCAGCTTTAAGTAGTTATGGCGACACTGTCTGCATTTTAGCACTTTGTATTTTATTTAACACTACACTATTTTCAGCTTTAATTCAGAATTTTCCAC
Source organism: Eustalomyia histrio (assembly GCA_949748255.1). Lineage (NCBI taxonomy): Eukaryota > Metazoa > Arthropoda > Insecta > Diptera > Anthomyiidae > Eustalomyia > Eustalomyia histrio. Next base: position 6,274,265 of record OX456525.1, read on the forward strand.
AATAATTTTAAAATGGTATACAAATGTTTTAAGATTATTGAAATTAATTTTAAATTTGTGCTAACATTTTTTCAAATTGTTTAAACAGTTTTTAAAATTGTCCAAAAATCATATAAATTTGTTCAAAAATAATATTTTAAAATTGTCTACAAATATTTCAAAATTGTCCAACCAGTTTTTAAATTATCCATAAATATTTTAAATTTGTCCAAAAAATCAATAAAATTTTTAAAAAAAATATTTCAAAGTTGCCCAAAAAAGCTTTTTTATTAATGCAGAATTATGTATTTGTTATAATAAAGAGTATTTCTATATCAGTGCATAAAGTTCGGTTGTTTAAAGTTATTTTTCTTCATTCCTATGAATTAAATTTTCATCAAATCTTAAAGATTACAAAGTATATGGACATTTTCCACGCATGCATCAGAATATCTAATCATTGCATTGTCTTTACTTTCTTAGAGTAAAGTAAGAGTAATGGAAGTAGCTACATTTGAATACTTCCATCCTATGACTCGCCAATGTTAAATTCATCGGTGAAACCATCAGAGAAGAAGTGATTCCTTTGCTATAGTAGTGATGCTTTTTTGGCAGCTTCATTTTTGCTGGGATATTTTTTGTTACTTATGAATCGAGAAAAACAAGACAATTTAAAATTTATTATTTTTAATTATTTTTTTTTCTATTGTTTTTTTGAGTGATATTTAGTTTTGGCTAAAAGGAAAGTTGAATTTTGTTATCTAAATTTTATAGTTATTGATATTGTGATAAAGAAAACTTGTGAGAAATTTAATTCTCTTTTAAACTGTGTTTATGCGGCAAGCTATCAAAGTTTGCTTATGTCATTCACATATAAACTTGACATAAGCTAGAGTGTAGGGTTTACGCTTAACGTTACTTATGTCAAATTTCTATGGAATTAACAGAAGCCAACGTTGGTAGATTTCAGCAAAAAGTCAGCTTAATATGGCACTAGGGTTGCCATACAAATTTTATTTATTTGAAAGGATTTTTTATGAGAATAAAATTCAATTAATCCCTAATTAACGTTAATACTTATGTTCTAATATATTTTTTTCAACCATTAATATCCTTTTTTAAAGATTAGTACTGTATTGGGTGGACTGGAATAATACCAGGCAGGGCGGGTAAATATTTACATTTATGTAAAGCTACCCCTTTCAATTCTTGACTTCCCTTTGCACTCCCCTTTTAACCATTTTTTTATTATCATTTCTTTATTTAGCTACCTTCAAATATTTTTTGTTTCGATACCGACTTCATTTCTGAAGAGTTTTGAGGACGACCAGCTTTATAAAAGGCACTGCCCGGAGGAAGTAGATCAAGGATCGTTACAACAGCAATCCCAATAATTTTTAATGAATTTATCATGAATCCGCCATATTGAATGCGTCATTTTTAACTTTCAAAATTAAATCCCAGATTCGGTTCGTCGATAGCTACGCTCTTTATTAAATTCATCCTTCCTACAAAGGTTAATTATTTATATAAATAAACTTTTAAATTTTGTCTTTTATTTCTGGTGTTTACCCGGCCACATACTATTGGTTTTTTGAGCAACAATGTTATTTTATTTTTATTTCAAACTAATTAACAAAAATAATTCTTTGCTTTTTATAATCCTAATTTCCAGTAAATTAAATACAATTTTCCTTTTTTTTAACATAAAATTGTTAGAAGCATATTACGTAAATAAACGACTTTAGAAAATCTTATATCAAAGAAACCTTATTGTATTCATTCTTTCATTACTTCAATTAATGTGTTCATTGGATTTATTTAACAACCCCACGCGTGGGTGCTTCCACTTTATATTTTTATCACACATTTTCTTACTTTACAATCAGTACAAGAGTTTTAACCATTACGCATTACTGTTGCTAAAACTTAATTGAACATGTAAGTAAGTGTAAGTTTAGTTTTACAAGAAATGGCTAAAGGAATAAATAGTTTTAAAGTCATTATATACGAAAAATTCGTTAAAAGTTTTCTTTACTCTTTTCACATATTTATATTTAATGTTTACCCATTAAGGAAATGTTATATAAATATCAAGGGTATAATATGATAAGAATATAGCAGCATGTTAATTGTCTGACAAATTTGGTAATTGTAGCAAAAGATAAAGAGAATTTTTTCTTTGCTCAACAAAAATTCTTCATACAATTTCTTACAGTGATAAAAGACAAGTATGTAGTTTTAAAGTGATTCCGTTGTCACTTAAAATAAAAAAAAAAAAAAGTTATCTATAGAAAAATTGTAATGGCAATTTTTGATTTCAACAGGTTAAAATGCATTTAAAACATATTGAGCCTTTAATATCATAAAATGTATGAATCCAATTCTTTTACAGAACCTACACTGCGTATGAGTAATAAATCAATTATGTATATGAATTAATATTACTTATACGCATCCGAGATTAAAACATATAAAAGTATTCAATTCGGCTTCACATAATTTTTTTATATTCTCCCCAGGATTTTCGTAAATTTTGAAATTTATAAAACACGGCAGAAACCAAAAAAAAAAAATGTTGAAACGCGATTTCCAATGGGAAAATTTTTGTGTGGTATAAAAATTTTTATGGTGAAAAAAAAATTTGAGGTGAGTATTAAATATTATTCACCTCTAGACGTCTGGTGAAAAAATATGACAAAATATTTTATTTAATGGAATTTATTTAATGACATTTTACTAACATAAAATACAAAAATTTTTATTTATAACTTTTTTACCTTTTGCTCATTTTCAAAAAAATTTATTTAACCCAGTTGTGTTTTCACGCCGTGATCCCTATTTCAACGGATAGACAGATGGATGGACGCAGATGAACGGACGCACATGGCTAGATCGGCTTTTACATAATGATCATGACTTTTTTTTACGAGGGCGGATCAATAAGTCCGTGACTTTTTGAATGAAACACAGTTTTTATTGCAAAAAAAAAATTATTTTCAACATAATCCCCTTTTAGCTCAATACACTCAGTCCAACGTTTCTCCAATTTTTGTATCCCTTCCAAAAAATAGCATTTTCGACGTCCATTAAATAGGCATTTCTTTGATCAATAATTCCATCGTTAGAGCTAAATCTCTTTCCACCGAGCCATTTCTAAATCCGGAGAATAAGGTGAATTAGGGGGCAATTTATTTATTTATTGAATTCATTAAACTAACCGAGCCCATATATGGTCAGTAAGCTAACACAAATATAAATATCTTAAAAAAAAAAAAAAAAACTAACAGATAAAATTAAGCTTAACAAAATAAGTAAACATTTAAATTTATATAAAGGCTGTTATGTTGTACAAAAAAAATTGTAAAATTAAAATCATATTTAAATAAATAAAACATTATAACAACTCATTAAAACAAAAATATATAAGGCGCAAAAATTAGGAAATCGTCAATTTACAGAAAAAGAAAAAGATTTAAGTTCATCAGGCAAATGGTTCCAAATTCTCGAAACTCTCACTTGAAAAGAGAGTTCAAGACAAGTAAGTCTCATAAGAGGATACACTATCTGTTGGTTTCTTAAAAATGGAGAAAACAAAAATTTACTACGTAAATACTCGGGGCAATTAAATTTCATAATTTTATAGAAATACAACATAATTCGAGTATCAAGAAAGCTTTTTAAATCACACCCTAAAAAATCAACAACATAATTTGAAATAGGCGTTCGAATCCTAACACAATACACAAAACGAACTACTTTATTAAGAAGAAGTTTAAGTTTCCTTAATTCTCCATCTGAAGTTCCAGTAAAAACTTCAGCACAATACAACATGTTCGACATTAGCAAAACATGTGCAATACGTTTCCTAACAGACAAAGGGAGATAAAGATTTAAGGAGTACATCGTCTTAATGTGAAATTTATCTTGGAGGATAACAAGTTTATATGTTGATCAAAGTGGATATTAGAATCAAGCATGACCCCAAGGCATTTTATAGTGTCAACAAAGTTCACAGAAACATCATTAATCATTATTTTCAAATTTACAACAGAAGTAGGTGATTTAAAGAGCACAGCCTTTGTCTTGAAAGAGTTTATGCAAAGATTACTATTAGACATCCAAGAAACAACATCAGTCAGCAACTGATTAATAGACAGTTCAAAAACACCAAGAAAATGGCGATCACCTGAAAAAAATAGCTGAATACCATCAACAAAACCAAAAGCCTCACAAGGAGAACTGTCAATGATGGAAAAAATATCATTTATATATAATATAAACAGTAACGGCCCTAAAACTGATCCCTGAGGGACCCCACTTGTCACAAGCATCCATTCAGAATCAACACTTTTCAGATGAGTAAACTGCCTTCTTCCAGTCAAATAAGAAAAAACTAAATGGCAAGCCATTCGAGAAAATCCAATGAAATTACAAAGTTTATGAATTAAAATGGATGCACTAACACAATCAAAGGCTTTAGACAAATCTAATGATAATAAAACACCTACTTGGCGAGCATCTAACGTTCTTCTAATGGAATCAGTAAGACCTAATAAAAGAGAAGATGTGTTGTAGCCTTTACGAAACCTACACTAAAAAGTATTAATTAAGCTTTTGGTATCTAAATATTCAATCATATGTTTCTTTAAAACATGTTCAAAAATCTTAGACAAAATGGGGACAATAGAAATTGGTCTAAATTCATTGTTGCAATTCACAGAACCCTTTTTGACAATCGGAATTACTTTGGCTACTTTCCAGTCATCAGGAAATACAGAACAAGTTAAAATATTGTTTATAAGACACAATAGTTGCATACTAATAAGTGGATAAATCAACTTAATAAAGATCAAAGGTAAAACGTCTGGACCACAAGCATTAGATTTAATAGAATCCAAAGCAAAAGTCAGGTCATTATAGTCAATATTCCGAAAAGAAAAACCACAGACATCAAAATGTAAATTGTTATAAAAAGGATTGAAATTGTCAATTATTCTATGAAATAGAAAACTTTTATTAAATTCATCAGGATCGAAATCAACTAACGATTCGCTCGCATCAACACCTCCACTCGAACGAATGATGTTCCACATACCCCTGGTATCTAAGTTATCAAATTTGGCAATATAAAAATTCCTCTTGGCATTACGAATAATAGTTTTGCTCCTGTTCCTCAACCTACAATAAATCCTCCAATTCTCGTTGAAAGGCGTCCGAAGATAAGCCCTGTAAGCCAAGTTCCTGAGCGAAAGGTTGTACTTGATTTCGGAAGAATTAAACCAGTTCTCACTAACTCTACGAATCTTACATCTCTTAACAGGGACAAGCGAGTGTAAACTATTAATACAATCCATCAAGGAGCGCAATTGAAAATTTACATTTGGAAGAACCACTTCCTCTAAGATAGACAAATCAAAGTTATTATAATCTTTAAATTTAATAAAACTGTCAACACGAGATAATTCGTAGTCTACTTCACGGATTTTTGTCATGGAAACTAAGCTGTCACACGATTCCGTTGATGGTCGATCGTGAGCAAACGGGGCAGCCATCTTGCGGAAAGCTTTCTCATACCCAAGTGATGGTTCAAAATTGACACCACTGAGCCATGTGAGATGCCTATGCCTTCCACAATCTATCGCACATTCAATCTCCGATCGGCCAACACCATATCGAGAATTTTTTCAATTGTTTTGGGTGTAGAGACTTCAACTGGATGCCCAGAACGTTCGGCACCTTCCGTGCTTGTTAGGCCACAACGAGAGTCAGTAAACCACTTTTTTACCATTGAACTCGATAGTCCAGAGTCTCCATAGTGTTTATCAAGCTTCTACTTGGTTTGATAGACGGTTTTTTTTGCAAAAAATAATGTTTAATGAGCACTCGAAATTCACTTTTTTCCATTAAAAAAAAAAAAAAACCACGAGGTTGTATGTTTTGAACAGCTGTTAAACGCAAAGTAAATGAAGGAACTTGCTCAATATTTGACTGTAGTCTATTAGCAGATGGTACTTGATGAGAGCAGTGTTGCATTTCATATAACTACGAGGGAAGTTCGAAAAGTCACGGACTTTTTTTATCCGCCCTCGTACATACGTAAAGTAGTTAGTACGTTAAAATACCATTTAAAAGAAATGTTATTTCATGTAAAAACCGGTCTACTTAGTTTTTATTTAAATCATGGTTTTTTTATTTATTTTTTAAATGTTGCTTAAACAACTGACACATCAGTAAAAAAAAAACAAATGATTAATCAGTTAAAAATAAATGTTAACACTTTACATTCCAATTCCGCAAAAAAATAACTGTGTATTCATTTATTTGGAATTTTTTCCATTTTCTTTTTTTGTTTATTTTTTAATCTACAAAATGTATTCTCAGTCTATACACACATTTTGTGTGAATGACCATATGTGTGTGTATTTATGAAGTTCTTGTTATTTGAATTGAAAGTATTTTGTACAAAAACAAACAATTAAAAAAAAAACAACAAATTTTAATTTTTTGAAAATTTTTTAACATTATTGTTTGAAACAAACAGCAAATAAAATTTAAATTTGTTATAACTGAAACGGAAATAAATAAACCACAAATTTCTGTTTTGTTGGTAAATTATTATTTAATTTCAAACAAATGCAAAAAAAAAAAAATAAATAAAACTGAATAAACATCGGTAAATGACAGTAAATCATTTTAAACAAATGTATAAAAAAGTTAACATGGATATTTCTTTGAAAAGTAAATGTATGTTCCTTTATTTTTAAATAGAACGGGAAACTTTATTATTAAACTATCATAGAAGCAGTAAACTACATACATAATTATCTAAGTGTATCCTTTATAAATGTTAGACCTATATTTCGATGTGATACAAAGGGAATGACAAACTGATGTATATCCTCTCATAAATATGGAGGGTGTAAAAAGATTAAGCTGGTATTTCCAGATCACGGTTTGTTTCAAATAAACGAAAATACCTTCAAAAAATGTCGTAAGACGACAAGCGCCTTTTACGCCATATAATTGTTTGTTTTCATTAACAATTATTAAAATCCACACAACAAATTATTAAAATCCTCCCAAAAAAATCCACACTAATTCTATGGTTACCAATTTTTCGTTAAGAGCTCCCAATAATTTGTCTGGGAATTTAAATTTTACTTTAATGCATTTTTTTTTTCAATCCAATTTACATATTCTTTCAATTTTCTAGTCTGTCAAAGATGTTAAAAGTTCGTTGTCTACCAAACAAATCAAGTGAAATGAAAATTATTGGACCTTTTCACGGTTGAATAACTTGCGTGTTATCGTTATTACAAAAAGATAAACAATTTCTTTAGAAAAAATTTAAATTTGTAAACAACAAACGTATTCTTATGTTAATACGAAAAAACAACTTATTGCAAAACAAAATTTGTCTACAAACAAGTAAAAAAGTGTGTGTGTGGGTGTGTGTGTGTTGTCTTTTCAATTTACTAAATTGAAAAATACATATACATATGTATGCAAATATTTTGTCAAAGGTAAATAAACTTTTTATCTTTTTTAACTTTTTACCTTTCCTAACGGTTAAAGAAAGTAAGCCAAAAATTTGTTAAATTTAAATTTAATTAAACTTTGTTATTTTGATTGTAATTGAAATTTCTATTACTCAGGTTAAACCTTTTGCAATATTTTATATTATTTAATACTTTAATAATAATATTTTTTACACACCTTAAACTAATTTATTATTCCATTTAAAATGTCCATAAACAAAAATCAATCATATATAATTTGTAGTTATTATTTAAAAATTTGTGGAAATATCATTATCAAAATCATTTTAAATGACAGCAATTGACGTAAAAGTAATTTTAATTCATGGGTCTGTTTGTTTACATTTCTGGTACAAAAAAATAAATAAATTAATAGTAAAAAAAGGAATGGCAAAAAATTATTTTATTTTCAAGTAGAATAAAAGGAAATGATATTAACTGAATTAAAAAGTCAGCAAATTTTACGTCAAAAATATAACAAATGTTAGTAGTGTGCTAACATACACTAGAGCTCGAACGAAATCAACAAAAGAATGAACACCCACACACATTCTGTTATTTCTCCAGGTAAAACCCGATAATATAAATAAATATGTATTTTTAAATATTCTAAAAGGAGGAAAACTCGATCAAACTGACAAACTTCTTTAAGCCTTATTATCCAAAAAAATAAACAATTATTCCAGAGTTACCACATAATGATTTAAAAATCCCATTAATATAAATGTTAATGAAAATGTTCATATATTATGTACATTTTCATTAAAAGAAAGTCGACTTTCAAAAATTTTAAAAATTCTACAAAAAGTTTATTTAGTCAATTTATCGATTTATAGAATCCTATTTCACAATGACTTCCTTAGCCTGCCAAATCATGCTTAAGAAATTTACTTATATTTTTGCACAAAATATAGCTGAAATATCTTACTTTGCATATAATATATAACTATTACCATAACTATTGACGCTTCTACCTCCTCAGCTAATTTATGTTAACCGGCTCAAGGATTTCTTTAGTACACTCACAAAATAAGTCTGTAATGGCACAACCAGAGAAAAGATTGATTGCAATTCGATCAAAACCATTAACATTTATTTGTAAGATTTTTTTTTATTTGGAATAACCTAAAATCCATTATTAAATGGAATTGGGAATTAAAAAAAGGAAAGATGACTTAAAAAGAATACGAGTACTTTTATACAATTATTGATATATAATCTACTTTACGTATAATTACTGAGGCTGCTAAGGCACATATTGGCCCCAAAAATCAAAGGCGTAAGCACTGGATATCTGACGACACCTGGGCATTGGCAGAAGAGAAAAAAGAGCTTAAAGCTGCTTTCAACTCTGCCAAAACGTGAAGCCAAAAAGCAAATCTTCGCGCACAACACACCATTTTAGATCGGCTGGTAAAACGCAGTGCACGCAAAGACAAACGCACATGGGTAAACAACATAGCCATAGAAGCTCAAGCGGCAGCCGACGCAAATCGCAGTGGAGATCTCTACAAACTCGTCAAAAAGCTTACAAATAACTCCAACGTATCTGAAAAACCACTTATAACGTCCAAAGATGAACAGCGTGATCTATGGGCCGAGCATTATTCCTCAATGTTATATCCGAGGCAAAACTATGACGAGTCTACGAGTATATGTAACTGTACCACCCATGGAAATATACAAAATATATCCACTACTACACCAACAGTATCTGATATCATATCTGCCATTGAGACGCTCAAGAACAACAAAAGTCCAGGAAATGATAACATATCTTCGGAACTTCTCAAAATAGATCCTGAAACTAGTGTACTAATATTTTTTCCTTTAATAGAAGATATCTGGATAAATGAAAGCGTACCTGAAGAGCTCAAAGAAGGCATAATAATAAAGTAGGAAAAAAAGGGAGACCTAACTAACCGCAACAACTGGCGAGGTATCACTCTACTCAGTATGGTGAACAAAATATTCACACATATAATAACCAAAAGAATATCTGATGTTATTACACTCAGAAGACAACAAGCTGGATTTTGTCCAAACAAATCATGTATTGATCATGTCAACACACTCAGAATAATAGTGGAACAGTCGCTCGAATGGCGGTCTCCTCTATATCTAATATTTATTGACTTCGAAAAAGCGTTCGATACTCTCAATCACAATGTCATTTGGAAATCCCTGCAATGTAAAGGTGTCCCACAGAAAATAATCCAACTCATTAAAAGCATGTATGTTAGTGCAAGTTGTCGTATTCAGCACGAAGGCAAACTGAGCAGAAAAATTAATGTTTTATTTAACATTGTGTTAGATATTGTCATGAGCCATGCTATGTCGGATAATAGAGGTATTGGTTGGGGACTTCTAGATCGGTTGAATGATCTTGAATATGCTGATGACATTTGCCTTCTCCCTCACCGATACTCTGATATGTATAAACATGCAACTGCAACGTCTTACGGAGCTGGCCAATAACGATGGTCTTAAGATTAATATTGGCAAAACTAAAGTGATGCGAATAAACACAGAGAACTCAAACATCTTTACAATTGATAATGTGCCTCTGGAGGAGATTAATTCGTTTTGCTACCTCGGAGCTGTCATCACAACATCAGGTAGTTCGGGTGCAGATATTGCAAATCGAATAAAAAAGGCGACTCAAGCCTATGGCCAACTTAATAAGATATGGAACTCTTCAACTCTCTCTCGCCGTGTTAAACTAAATATCTTTAATGCCAATGTCCGATCTACATTATTATACGGATGTGAAACGCGGAATGCAGCCCCTCGTGATATGCATGTCCTGCATAATAATAGAATAATACGAGTCTTTTGGCCACATTACATATCAAACACCATACTATGGCATCAAACGAACCAATCCCTCATAACTACTGAAACACAAAGGCGAAAATGGAACTGGAAAACCGGTCACAGATATTGCCAGAACAGCGATCGAGTGGAATCCTCAGGGCAGCTGTAGAAGAGGTCGACCAGCTCATACATGGCGAAGTCAAATTGAAATCGAAGTGTCAAAAATGCAAATTAGCTGGAATGAAGTAAAAAACATCGCTATGATTATGCTCATTATAGGAACGACGGAAACATATACTATATATTTATAATATAATCAACTTTACGACTAAAATTCGTTTAGAAATTGTGTGCAGTAATGTAGTACAATCTATCAAATTTTTTAATAAATTGTCGATATTCGAAAGTGTTAACTACAAATACGGTTATCCTGATCAAAAATATATCACTAAATTAGGGCTTCAGTGGAACTAACCGAATTGTGGATTGTATTGATTATAGAAGCCACTAAAGATTGGTGTTTGTAAACGAATATTCTGCTATATTTATTTTTCTTAAAAATTATTTAAATTCAAAATTAGTCATTAAAATTTTTAAGTGTTTGTGTGCTAGTGGCTAGAGAGGTAGCTTAGTACTCAGAATTTCCGAGCTCAAATCCCGAAAAAGGCAAACATTTAAGAAATATTTTTTTTAATAAAATAAAAAATTCAAATATTTTAATGGCAAATATATCAAATAAAATTTAAATCAGTTGTGGTGCAGTAAGCAAGAGTGTGAACTATGAACCTGAATGCCCAGATTCGATACCGGAAAACTTTAAATATAAATTTTTTTTATATAATATTTTGTGGAATATAAATATTCAATAAGACAACTGAATATTGGCTTTCACAACTAAAAATATAATATAATATGAAGATAGTTGTCGTAACCGCCAGAATTCGATTGGCAGCAAATTCAATGGCCACATCTTATACTATTTTCTGGGTGCAACTGAAAACTTTGCTATTATTACGAGAAATTTTGCTAATTTGAGCCCAGCGGAATTTTCTGTTAATCTTAGCAACAACATGTCTGATGACGTGCAGTTCAATGCAATTAGTAGAAAAAATTATTAGCCGCTACTTAATTTTAGTAACCTTTTTGTAAAGTGGAATTCAAAATCGGTTTGCTTAAGTGAGCAAAAAAAAATTACTAAATATTGTTAATATTAGTACAATCAAATTAGTATACTATATTAGTAAGGGCTGCTTAATATTAGTAAATTTCTATAAACTCAATGAATTGGAAAATATAGCAAAATTTTAATTTATAAAAAAAAATATAAAAATGCACAAATTAACTCAATTATTTTTAAATACATAGTTACACTTTAAAGCTGCTAGTTTCTTTGAAATTGCCTTACAAATTGGAATATACGAATTTATATTTTTTTTTTTATTGAGCAACATTTTTCTATTTTTTTCAAAAACTATTTTAGACAAAATTAAAAAAAAAATCAATTTTTGGTCAAATTTTAATTATTTTAAGGGTTGATCTCTAGAACTAAAAAATTTTTGGTGTTATTTTAAGTGTACTGTAAATAGTATCTTGACTTACGATCCCTTTTTTCAACCTATGTAATATTTTAAGGCAATTTTTTAAAGTTTTAATAATTACAAAAAACATTTACTTAAATATTCACTTTTTTAATATTAGTAAATTTTTTGGTTAATTTGAGCAAATCGGTTTTCAAAATATGTAAAATGATGTCTGAAATTAGCAACAAAAATTTGATAATATTCTGTAAAAAATCTGTAAAATGTAAATAGCAAAAACATTTACTAAATAATAATTTTTTTACAAAATTATAAAATTGGGATGGAAAACCGTTTACAACATTTTTTTCTGAGTGTATTTTGCACAAAATTTAATTGTGCACTTTTTTATGTTTTTTCCTATATCACATTTTTAAAATCTCTTTCTTTATTTGCTTCTCAGCCAGCTTATACTGATAGGAGATCTTTAATGGGTTTAGTTTGTGACATGAGCTTAATTTAAGATGATTAAGGATATTTTTTGGATCCTGACACTGTATTAATTATACCTTTTGCTTACTTGTGGTCAATTTTAGGAGCCGGGCCACGGTAGGGTTAATTTTACCAACAAATATATATTTTGTATAAGCAAGGACATACAAATGTTTAAACTGCTGTGTCAATGTTTAGAACAACAAATTAGAATTGATTTGAATTGTACTCAATGTTGATTGACTTATTGAGGTTAATTGAAATTTATATACAAAAAAAAAAAAAAAACACATCATATAGATAAAGTGTTATTGATAATTTTGACCTCTTAATTACCCCACCCAATGTTTTGTACAATATTAAATAAATTAAATTCTATAAAATACATACAATTTAAATAACGCAGTTGTTTAAACTTAAAATCCCTTAAGAATTTGAAAATATAATTACAATTAAGGTATTTTTATTTTTTATTTATGTTAACCTTGAAACTAGTACATATTAAATACAGTATTTTTGTACTTATTTTATAACAATAAAATACTTAATAGTTGTACAATTTAAATACACATATAAATTTATATATATTCTATAGGGTCCGCCAAATAATTTTTTTTTTTTTTGAAAATGCTATAAAAAAACTACTGAATATTTTCTCAAATTTCTTTTTTTATTTGAAAGTACAATCCTTCCGGTTAATAATGGAAAATAATTTCATTCAAATGGCTATCTCGGCTGGCCGTTACGAATTTTTGTTCACAAGAATTTAAGAGGAGGATTGTGGCAACAATTTGGTTTCAATAGGACGGCGCTACGTGCCACACAGCCGAAGCTACACTCGATGATTTGCGCTCTGTTTTTGAAGATCGCATTATCAGCCGCAGAGCTAATGTCGTTTTGCCACCTCGGAGCTGCGATTTGACACCGTTGGACTATTATTTGTGGGGTGCCGTCAAAGATAAGTGTTACGCCGACAAGCCAGAGACAATTGACGCTTTAAAGGACAATATTCGTGAAGCCATTGGTGAAATGTGCTTAAAAATTGGACCGATCGTGTAGGCTACAGCATGGCCAGCCGAGGCAGCCATTTGAATGAAATTTTTCCATTATTAACCGGAAGGATTGTACTTTCAAATAAAAAAGAAATTTGAGAAAATATTCAGTAGTTTTTTTTTATAGCATTTTCAAAAAAAAAAGTTATTTGGCAGACCCTACATATAAATCATAAAAAAAAAACTTAATCATAGACTTTTGTTTAATGGCACCCGTGAGACCGTTTATATTAAACGGTACTAACTATTATTTGACCGAAGAAATAATACAATAAAATTTAAGTTGCTTTAGGGTCAATGGTGTACAATATTATATTTTTATTTTTATTAAAAAAACAAATAAATAATAAACATTAAATTATAAATAAAAATAAATAAAAATTGCACAATTTAAAGAGAAGTTTTTATACAATTTTTTTGTGCAATAAAATAAACCATGAAAAACAGGACATGTTTAAAATGAGAAAATATACATAAAACGTTATTTTATCCAAAGGAACTATATAAACAATGTGGTTTTGCTGGAAAGAGATGTTCAAGGGTCGTTCTCTAATGCCTTGGAAGTAGTGGTTCTAATTAATCGATCCTGCCGGTTAATCGGTTAGGTCATTATTCGAAAAATGAAGAAAACTGATTAATCGGGAAAATTGGAATTGATTTATTAATCGTTTAATGCAAAATAAATGTATTTTTCTTATCAATAAGAACACAAAGAGATGATCTTTTCTGAAATATCAAGTTAAGTCTATTGCATTGGTTACTAAAGTGTTTGTTAAGGACAATTTAAAGTATTCTGTGGTTTTTTTAAAAAATCATGCCTTATATTCTTGAGTTTTTTCAGAGGAATTCGACTACTCTTTAAAAAGAATATACAAGACATGTTCAGTTGTAGTAAACCCTTAAAAACACAGTGTAGAAGTATTTTAACAAAGTGGGATATTTTGTCACTTAGTTGATTTAAGAACTTAATTATATTGAAGTTCCTACTTCATCAAAATTTGTTGATAAATCAAAATAGAAACAACATTCCATAATATTTTTTAGTTTTTATAAAATTTTTTCATAGAGATTTAGATGAAAATATTTTTTTAGAAAATACAGTTTTCGAATTTAAAGCAATTTTATATTATTATTTTATAACATAAGTAACGTCATAGTGTTTGTTAGGAATATACCTAGTCACGTGTTTCATTGCTAAGGAGAAAAATATATATTTTAATAGGAATTTTGTTAAAGCTCTGCTTAGAGGCTCTAGCTTTTCTATAACTTCGCATTCCGATGAAATCTTTTGTCAGTTCGAAATACTTGTACACGGAGGTTGAAAGCTCTATTTAAGTTTTTTGAACAAGAAAATATAATTTTTTATTACATAAAATTTATTTTTTAAAGGAATTTAAATAAAAATACAAATTGCCTATCTTTTGAAAAGAACTTGATTGTATTTTAGTTAATATTTTTTCTAAAAATTTTCTTGCCAAAGTTAAGAAAATTAGAAAGTGTTAAGCAAAATAACAGAAAAATTCATATTAAAAATTAAGCCGGTTAATTGACTTATTTTAATCGATTGTTCGGGTCGAATTATTATTTGAGTTGTAATTTACTTGTTTCGACATTAACCGAAATAGAAGCGATTAATCGAGGAATAGCTTAATCGATCAACCAAATTGCAAACACTTCTTGGAAGGCATAAATACCTAGGCAAGCACACTCAGAAAAAAGATTAAGCTAAAATGAACTAAACTGTTTTTACAAATTTTTCTAAGAGTAGCAAAAATAATTAAAAATGAAGAAAATATCTTAAACTTGTTTTTTCACTCAAGTTTAAGAAATTTTCTAAATTTCTAATAGTTAATAAACTAAGAAATAGTTTAAAATTTAATTCAAATTATTTTTCTCGGAAAATGGTAAAATCTTTAATCCACTAAATAAATTATATTTATGTGTAAAAAAAAAAGTAGATTTTAATTATTTCATCGTTCACAATTTTTCTATGAGAAATTACAATAAACCAAAATTTAAATATTTTTAAAGGCTTTTTTATTTATTTATTTTATTTATTAATCATATAATTACAAATTATATGTTAATTATATGTTAATACCCTAACCGAGCACTAGCAACAAAGGCCTTCGGCTCGTTGTAGCGAAAACAGACTAGAGCCTCTGGTGGGAATTGAACCCACGACCACCGCACTGATAAGCTAGCACGCTACCAACTAGCCTACCGGGGCGCTCGGCACTCAAGTTGTCACATCGAAATATGCAACTTTACCACATTTAAATATGCAACTTTACCAAAAAAATTTACCTTAATATAATTTTGATATTTCAGTTACATATTTGAACGTAACAAAGCCCATTGTTAAATATAAACTTATAAGTTTGTGACAAAGTTAAAAGCAATTTTTATTATACCCTTCACCACAGGTGGAAGGGTATATATAAGTTTGTCATTCCGTTTGTAATTTCTACAATATTGATCTTAGACCCTATAAAGTATATATATTCTGGGTCCTTATGAAGAGCGAAGTTGATTTAACGATGTCCGTCTGTCCGTCTGTCCGTCTGTCCGTCTGTGTGTTGAAATGGGTTTTCCGAAGAACCCAGACATGATGAGGACTTGATTCTTTTTTATTTCTATTACATGTGATCCATTTCTGTTTGCTATTAAAAATCAGACAGATCGGTTAATAAATGGTTGAGATATTAGCAAAAAACCAGGACTACCTCTAATTTTTCCAGTAAAATCCCTTTGTTTAATATGTATGTAGAATTTTGAGCATAACAACACATCCATGTGTTAAAATTCTTTTCTTTCATCTCCACCTTTTATACACAAACAACACACATACAAAGATTTGTCATTTAAATAAAAACCAAACAAATCTCTAATTAACGAAGACTTTTATATATGTACCTCTATTGACGATGATTTTGTGTGAGCTTCAATAGCTCAGTTGTCTAGACGCTGTGTCACAAATACTTTTTTTTCTCTAAGGCCGCGGGGTTCGAGGTTCAAATCTCGGTCAGGTCAATTCACTTTTTTTTTGTACATTTTTTTTTATTATTTTCTTAAGACTTTTTTTTGCTTATTTTTGTTTTTTTTTCACATTTAATAATTAATTTATATAAAATTTTATATTAATAATTAAAATTCTTTTCTTTCATCTCCACCTTTTATACACAAACAACACACATATAAAGATTTGTCATTTAAATAAAAACTAAACAAATCCCTAATGAACGAAGACTTTTATATATGTACCTCTATTGACGATGATTTTGTGTGAGCTTCAATAGCTCAGTTGTCTAGACGCTATGTCACAAATACTTTTTTTCTATAAGCCCGCGGGGTTCGAGTTTCGAATCTCGGTCAGGTCAATTCACTTTTTTTTTGTACATTTTTTTTATTATTTTCTTAAGACTTTTTTTTTTGCTTATTTTTGGTTTTTTTTTAACATTTAATAATTAATTTATATAAAATTTTATATTAATAATTAAAATTCGTTTCTTTCATCTCCACCTTTTATACACAAACAACACACATATAAAGATTTGTCATTTAAATAAAAACTAAACAAATCTCTAATGAACGAAGACTTTTATATATGTACCTCTATTGACGATGGTTTTGTGTGAGCTTTAATAGTTTAGTTGTCTAGACGCTATGTCACAAATACTTTTTTTCTCTAAGGCCGCGGGTTCGAATCTCGGTCAGGTCAACCCATTTTTTTTATTGTACATTTTTTTTATTATTTTCTTAAGATTTTTTTTTTGCTTATTTTTGTTTTTTTTAACATTTAATAATTAATTTATATAAAATTTTATATTAATAATTAAATAATCCATAAATAGGCTAAAAACATCAACATTTTTATAAAAACCCTCTGATACAAACAAAATACAAACGGTTTTATTTCTATTTTTTGCTCCGATTTAAAAAAATTTATAAAAAGATTTTTAAACCATTTTATTTCTCGCATATTAAGAAAATTTTATACATAATTTACCTTTGAGTGCAACTATTTTAAATCATAACTTATAATAATTTATAAAAAAAATTATAAACTATTTTCCTTCAAATTTTTAAAATTAAGCTAAAGAAATTACAAATATTTCTAATAAAAAAGCGAAATAAAATCCCAAATGCAAATTTGCCAGCTAAATCAAACTATTTTGTAGAAATAAAACACATGCAGTTGTAGTGATTTCTTTTAACGATTTGTTGAAATTCTTTTCTTTCACCTCTTCACCTTTTATACACAAACAACAAACACTATTCTAGAGCTGTATTATGACCTATGGATACTTCTTATATAGCAAAAGATCGAAAATCTTTAGTATAACATATTTGCTGAAAAACTCGGAAATATCGGTTCAGATACAAAAAAGTTATGCCCAAAACATAAATTTTTTTAAAATACCTATTTTCTGGAACCATAAATCTTCCCGAGTCCAAGTTTTATCTCCAAACTAAATGGTTAATTTCCTCTTAAAGGCGTCCGTATATAAATCTGTCCATTTCATATATGTCTATATATAAACTTCAGTTTTTTCCCAACCATGGTTAAGGGTATATAAGATTCGGCATAGCCGAATTTAGCCGCTCTTACTTGTTTTTTTAATAAAATTATACTTAAAATATTTAAAATGTTCTTAATAATAGTTAACGCTTTTACAAATAAGTTTAATTACAAATTTGATTTACAAAGTTTATTATTAATTTTATTATTTTATAGGTTTATATAAACAAAAAATGGTATTTTATATTTTATCTGAATATTAGTAACTTGTAACTTGAGTTATTTTTCATTAAATCTTTAGCTAAATGCTTGTACTTTTAACTTGAAAATGATAAATGGTTAACTAAAATTAAGTACAAATGAACTATCCTTTTAGTGAAATTTCATTTGATTTAAGTATCTAAATACTTAATTTAATGCAACATTTTTTTTTTTAATTTAAAACTGTTTTGACGACTAAATTGACAAAACTAAATTTTTGGAATTTTTTAATTTTTTTAGTTCAATTTTTTTTTACTTTATAGTAAATTATTACTTTGTTAAAAAGCTTAAAGGGTTTCCTTTTAGTAGGTAAAATCATGAACTTGTTTGGAGTAAAAATGGCTTTAGCACTAAAAGCCAATTTAGACGGTGACATTGTTGCATGAAATTATTGCGTTCAATTTTTGCTTGATTTTTTTTTTTTAAGTGCATGTTTAAATTTTTAACTTGCACATAGTTTACTTTTTAATATAAATATTTTCATTTTGGGCCAAAAATTTAAATTCTACTAAAGTCTATTAAATTTTTTTAGATTTTCTAATTTTTAATAAAAAAAATTTATAATTCTTAACAATTTTTTTAAGCTAAATATAAGAGGAAATTTCAAAGAAATTACAAAACATATTAATTTCAGCAACATAATCTATTTATTAAGGAATATAAAAAAATAGATTGATGACTTTTTTCTACAGCTTATAAGATTGACTTTATTGAAAAAATATATTGTGTCGATAATTTAATTGAAATCGAGACATATGCCAAAATATAATACCCTTGCCTTGTAAAAACATTTTTACACTAATTAACAAAAAACCACAATTGTAAAATCTTAAATTTGTGATTTATAAAATGCATTTTTCCAATCAAACAAATGACGAATATCAATAACACTAGAACAATGTATTCAATGTAATGTAGAGTATTCATGACTGTAGCACTTAAGTTCCAATTACAGTACATTAACTACTGCACATTCTCAATTTTCCCAGCACAAATACGTAGCAAGGCAGACATACAAACATACACATTAGATTGACATTTATTTGCTTAACATAGGATTTTTTTATAAGGCAGATAGTTGCTACGCAGAGAGAAAAGTTCTGTCAGTTTTATAACACCTCGTTTTATAACTTGATATATGTATATATATCTTATCCTTATTTTTAGAAAATTTTTGTAAAATAGCGCTATATATCAACATGTACCATTATACAGATTACATAAAGACGATCAACTAATATTATTTTCTTTATCTCATCATATATACTTGCATGCATAATTATATATGAATATATATAATACAAAAAAATCTATCACTTTTTATATAAAATAAAAAGGTAAACATCATGATCCGGCTCCTACACTCAGAAAAAAAAGTTAGTAGAAAAATTTGTAAACGGTTTTCAATCCCACTTTACTATTTTTGTACTGATTTTTAGTAAAAAAATTATTATTTAGCAAATATTTTTGCTATTTACATTTTACAAATTACAGAATATCTATAAATTTTTGTTGCTAATTTCAGAAATCATTTTACAAATTTTTGAAAACCGATTTGCTAAAATTAGCAAAAAAAAAATTAAAAGTTTTAAAAAAGTCGATATTGAAAAAAATTTTATTTCTAATAATTTAAACTTATACATACAAACTTAAATTGCCCTAAAATGTTACATAGGATTAAAAAAGGGATCGGAAGTGAAGATACCGACTCATGTCTAAAAAGAGGACATCCACTTAAAATAGCACTAAAAAGGGGTTTTTAGAATCAGCCCTAAAAACAATTAAATTTAACCCTAAAAGTAAAAAAAAATTGACTAAAATGTTTTTCAAAACAGAAATTACAAAATTAAAACAAAATGAAAAATTCGCCTTTGATTTTTTTTAATTTTGTTTGTTCCGATTTGATACTATTTTAGTGGGCATGATTTGTAGCTCTAGAACCAGCAGCCTCACAATTAAAAATATTTTAAAAATTAACAACAATAACAACTACATATTTGAAAAAATTCTATTCTGGAAAAAATTGTGTCTAACGCCTGAGATATCTCAAAACTATTTATCAGATTTTACAAAAAATTGTAGCAAATTATATTTAATCAATGTATAGCCTTTTTCCATTGATCTACATCTTTGATCTTTCATAAATTTCCAAAGATGTTAACATCTTCCCATAAGAATTATACAGGCCAAAAATTATACATCTTTCTACATCTACAGAAAATTATCCTTTCTCATTTTATTCAATCTTACATCTTTCGTTATTTTAAGTGTCATCACCTAAAAAATGACAAAAATAATCAATTTTCATTGTACCATCACTAACAAACTGACATTGTAGAAAATAAACAAAAAAAAATTATTCAATAAAGGAAAATGAGCGGCACATGTAAGAATTTCAT
Organism: Eustalomyia histrio; assembly: GCA_949748255.1. Lineage (NCBI taxonomy): Eukaryota > Metazoa > Arthropoda > Insecta > Diptera > Anthomyiidae > Eustalomyia > Eustalomyia histrio. Next base: position 6,294,845 of record OX456525.1, read on the forward strand.
TCTTATGTCTACCAAAAATTATTCTTCATCACCATCTTCTTCCAGAATGACCTTTAATATTTCAATGTACTGCATTAAAATTCGGGTTTATTCTTGCATAGCAATAACTACTCCAATGATTAATGCTTTCTATAAATCCTTTTTTTATTTTTAACAAAAAATATGCATCTTTCTTTTTTTGACAGCTGAATAAATAACAGATGAAAGATGTTGCCAATGTAAATACATTTTTCACGTTTTCAACATCCTCCACGCGTTTTACAAAGATGTTGTTCAGTGTAAAAAGCCTATTAGATGCACCCATATTTCGGATCAAATTATAACTGATAAGCAGAAAGGTCAAATTTGCTTTTATCCTCATATTTGATTTATTCTGCTTTTTATGGATTTTTGTTTTAAGCTTTAAATTGCTTCATTTACATTTTCTTGCATCAAAGTGTTCGTTTATAATAAAAAAAATAAATTTCTGCAAATAAATTTGAATTGTGTGACGGAGCAATTGTAAAGCCAGATATAGTATGCAGTGAAATAAGCCCCAAGAAAAATAAAATAACGTGTAAACTACAAAAAATTTAATAAGTCCCAATAAATAAACGAAATATGTCCGAGTGAAATAAATCCCAAGAAAAATAAAATAACTCCCCAATAATAGGCGAAAAATATAATATTTTTTACTAAGTTTTTGAAACAAAGATTTTTTTTAAATCAATATTTTTTCATTGCTTCAAGATTTCTACAATAACTAAATATTGGCTTTTAAATTTAAAATTGTTGCGATAAGAAATTAATATATAAAAGTGTGTTATTTCATAACACCCAAAAAAGGAAATAATTGCCAAAAAAAAGATAAAAAATAAAGCTCTCACTATTTAGCAGTTATATTATTATGAAATAACCCCCAATTTGTAAGAAAATTTTTGGAAGGTTTTTTATTTTAATTCTTTGGACTTATTTTATTGGGAGTTAATTTACAGCGCCTTCGAGAGGAAAAAATGTATACCGTTCCGAATATAAGCAATTTTGAATTTTAGGTTGGAAAAAATCGGATATTAAGATCTGATGAAGTAATTATAAAAAATTAGAGTTTTCAAATTCTTAAGAAATACTTCAGCTTTAAAGAAATTTGAAAGTTTGAAATCTTTGGAAAAAATGATTTTTGGAAAAACTGCTCGATCGAAAATTTTAATTTTTATCACAAAAATTTTTCATAGATATTACAAAACAAAATCAGCAAAAATATATATGTCGCTTGCACCTTTGGGATAATATTCGTTTCGACAAGGCGTGGTTTATGTAAATGTCAGAGCATAAACTTTGATGGCTGTTAATTTATTTAAATTTTGAAGTGCCACCACCATATTTTGTAGAATTAAAAATTAATTTGTAGATTTTGGCTGTGAATATTTAACTTGAAAAAAATGCCAACCTAATAATCATATACAATTACTAAATAAAAACAACACATGTCATTTCAAATATTGAAAATTGTGCTTTGTTGTAGCATTTATTCGTAGATGGAAAATAATTGAAAATATTCGAAATGGGTCGAGGTTATAACCATTATAATATTTCTTTAAAAAAAAATTATAACTTACATTTATTCATTCATACAATAAAATGTAGTCACACATACATACGCATATAACTTTTATAAATACACTACTAATAATTCAAACAAAATCAGAAAAATCGCGTTATGCATTTATTTTTATACGATAGACCAACACTCAGGGCATACCCCTACTATTGCCTTGCATTGTGTTGGAATTAGGAGAATATGGTACGGGAATAAGGAATGAGGGAGAAGTGTTTGTGGACATTTGAATTTCTCACTATGGTTGATAACAGGCAAAAGCTATGTGGGGGTTTATTTCACATACGACTTGTACCACTGATAAACCCAATATTGGCATCTCCATATTTACTGATGACATTGACGACCCCCCAGATTTATGTGTGTCAATATACAACATTTCACGCAGAGAAAAAACATGGTTGGCACAATCATATTCGAAGATCATCATATATTTTTGGGTTTATGATTGTGCCAACCATAGTCGTACTATAATATGGTTATCATATTATGATAATATAATAACCATAATTTTACCATAATATGGTTCCTACCGTTATATTTTGATTTAAAAATTACCATATTATGATTCTAAATAAACATATTATGATGTTTCTAAATATCTAGTATTTTGTGTAAGAAACCTTTTCGTACAAAAACAATTTTGGGTTCTAAAGACTTTTTCTTACAAAAAATTATTAATTAATATTATTAGAACGTTTTACAAAAAATGAATTAATAAATATATTTTTTTAAAAAATATTTCTCATCGTTTTTATTAAAACGAATTAAAAAATATTTATAATAAAATATTTATATGGAATCTTTTTGACAATGAATTGATTAGTGTAAATAATATTATATGTATAAGAAAACCCTTAAAAAAATCTTCTAAAGTTAAAAAAAAAAAATTATCTGGATCTTAATGGGTCAATTGATGAAATGTTTTAATGCCACATGAAAGATATTTTCTACCCACATTCGTCTAGTTTTAGTAAACAATATATGATTATTTTTTAATACATTTTGTGGTAAAAATAAACTTACTGAACTGATCAAATTGTGGTTTTTATGAAAACAAGACAATATTATGACCGTTAATATCAAAATCATGTTATATTTTATGCATAATTATTTATTGATTGTTGCCAGCATTTTATGGTTGAATAATTATCATATTTTTTTTCATAATCAGAATTTTTGTTACCACAGTATGGTTACAGCCAATAATGTTACAAAATAGAAGGTGTCAATCATAAAATAGTAAAATATTTACTATAATAATGATGGTAGCGACCATGTTGATGGTTAAAAATCCAATAACATGGTTGTCACAACCATACCTGATTGCAGCAAGCTTAATATAGTAGCAGTGATCATGTTGCAACCAGGTTTTTTCTCTGCGTGTGGATCTCACATGCATTGATATTGACTCACCGACCAGTTTTGAAAAAATTGTGTTAGGAATCGATTTTACTCGTATATAATGTAAAAATCCTATTTGTAATTTCTAAGGCCATTTTTACACTAAAAAAAAACTAAACTAGAATTTCGAAAAATTAACTTATTTAGAGGAAATATTGAAATAAAAATGGCGCCAAAGACACTTTTAACCAATATTTAATAAAATTTTCCTTGAAATTAAGAAACAAATTTTATTAAAATTTGGCCCAAATTATAGAAAAATTTTACTACTGAGAAATAAATTTTTATTAGAAAACAGTCAAATTTCCTCCTAATTAGTTCATATATTATCTTAAACTTTACTTTTAGTTAGGAAATGTTTCCTTGGTTTTAAGATAAATTTTATTTTATTCAAGTTCATTAATTAAATTTTTTTACTAAAAACTAGGACTTAAATAAGAAAATATTTTCTAACATCAAGTTAAGTAGCACTTCTTTTAAGTGAAAATTATCCTTAAATTTGATAAAAAAATTTATGTCTTCTTAGTTTTGAGTTTATTAAATAATTTTTTTTTACTAAAAGCTAAGACAACTCTTTTAAAAGAAGAAGATATTTTCAAGTTAAGTAGAACTTTTTTTAAGTGAAAATTATCCTTATCCTGCTTCTATGGTAAAGGTACTTTACACTCATTGAGTAAATATTTTCCCACTTTCGGAGGACTTCCACTTTGTGAGGACAATGCTCTTAACAAGCTTTTTGCTTTACAGTTTTGACTTAAAACTAAATTGAATTATACGAAATTCTTGTATTTAAAATATAAATTAAATTTCATTAGCAAAAAGGTAAACAAATTAAAAAAATGTACTGCAGGATATCCTGAAACGTAATAAATTGTGACAAAGTCAGATCCTTTTCGTAGTTAATTAACGGTTTTGCTTGAGAGAATTACAAGAAGGGACACCCTAAGTGACACACGACACCTATGGCTAAGGAACACTGGGGGTCCTTTGTTTTCTTAAATTAACTAACTTAAGGAAATTGTTGCAAAAATACAAAATATCATAGTTACATTTCTTGTTAATATTGGAAAATGGAAAAATGTCATAAGTTTATTTTATGGGATTTTTAGCTTAAACTTTATTTGACATATATATACAAATTTAAACTTTTTTATTATTAAGTGAAAAAAATAGTTCGATAAATATAAAGTTTAATAAACTCTACGTCAATTATAGGAAAGCCATTATGCCGTAATGTATAAAATGTGCTTGCGATATTTGGTATTGTAGTCAGTAAATTTTTCACCTTTTGCTAACAAAATTTTAAAAAATATTTTAAGCTACTTTAAGTTCAATATTTAAGACTTTTTAGATTAGCGATGGGCACGATCACTTACCAAAAATTACAATTATAGATACTTTAATTTGTTTCAATTAATAATATTTTTTCTTTAAAATCAGGAAAACAAACAAGTTTGTTTTGAGTTTATTTTTATTATTTTTTTTTTGGAAAAAGTATTGAAAATAAGTTAAACGTCTTCCAACAAAAAAAATCCTATACTTAAGGTTATTATTTCTCAAACATTAGAAAACTTTTACTTGAAAAAAGAATATTTTATTAAAATTTTTAAAATTTATTTGAACTAAGTTGCATAAAAATTTTGCTTAGACATAGTTCATCAAAAATCAAATAAATTTTTATTATTACATAGGAAAAAATGTATTACTTTTTGTTTTTATTCGCCTGAACTAATTTTTAGAAAACAATTCTTAAAAATTAGAAAGTGGTAGACTTAAAAACTCAATTAAGATATGGTTTTCTAAAAATGAACATTGAGTTCAAGTACTTTCTCATTTTAAGCTAGACACATGTTTTGAACTAAATGGGAGTAAATTATGATATAATTTTTTTTTTTGAACTAAACTCAATTTTATTAAATTTTAGTATTTTTTTAAAACCGAAATGTTTTCCTTAAAAATTGATAAATTTTTATTTAATATACTTGTGTTTTCCTAAAATCAAGAAATATTACTTAAGAAAATTATGAACAATTTCTGAGTATATAAACTATTTCATTTTTATCCAAACATAGGAATTTTTATCCATATTAAGAAAATTTTTCTAATAAAATTGAGGAAAATTTTTAAACTATTTTGAAGTAAATTTTGGATTAATTTTTAGTTCTATCTTTTTTTTTAAGTAAAGATATTTTGTAGCATATCTGAGATAATCAGTATTGTCTTTGATACATACAAAAATTAAAAAATGCAAATCTTCTTTACCGTTTTTCTCAATCACAACTATTCGGCGCATATATCAAATCAATAATAAGCTGACGATGTGTGCATCTAAGACAGTGAAATTTGCCCAAGTCAGTTAGTACAGGTTGGTTGAAAAGTTCCTGCGCTCGCGTTGGTATAACTGTCTTGAGAACACATGCAAACTTGCAAGTCATTCTGTCAATTCTTTCTTTGTTTACAAGCCATTTGAAGTTAACGTGTCATTGATTTTTTTTAATACGGAAAAAATTGAATATCGTGCAGTCATTAGATTCTTTGTTTTGAAGGGTTTAAAAGCAAAGGAAATTTATGAACAATTGTTAGAAGTGTATAAGGAGTCCTCACTTTCAAAACGCACCGTTGAATTTTGGGCTGGTGAATTTAAACGTGGTCGTACCAGCCTTGAAGACGATCCACGCGAAGGACGACCAAAAACTGCAACCACAGCAGAAATCATTGAGCAGGTACATAATATGTTTAGTGAAGATCCAAGTTTGACTAAGCGTGAAATTGCTAATGCCATAGGCATCTCAGACGGACGAGTACTCCATATTTTACATGAAGAATTACGTATGAAAAAATTGTTTGGAAAGTTAGTGCCGCACGCACACATTAACAATTCAACAAAAACTGGATCGAAAACAAATTTCTCAGCGTAATTTGGAGCGTTTTAAGCAAAATAAACCCGACTATGGGTGAGACTTGGATCTATCACCATGATCCCAAATTGAAACAAGAACGTTTACAGTGGACTGAAGCTGGTTGTTCAGCTCCAAAGCAGGTGAAGTCACAACGATCAGCAAAGAAGGTCATGGCATCAGTTTTTTGGGATGCAAAAGGAATTTTGTTGATTGATTATCTTCAGAAAGGTAAAACAATCAACTCTGAATATTATTGCAGCCTTTTGGATCAATTCGTGAGAAAAGACCTGGTTTAAAGAAGAAAAAAATCATTTTTCATCAAGACAATGCACCTGCTCACAAAAGTGTTTTGACGATGGCTAAATTCAAAGAATTAAAGTACGAATTGCTTCAACATCCACCGTATTCACCGGATTTGGCTCCTAGTGACTACTATCTCTTCAGAAATCTCAAACAATTCCTTCGTGGAAAGCATTTTTTGTCGAATGAAGAGGCCATAGCAGCCGTAGACGGTTATTTTGCAGAGCTTCCGGAAAACCATTATAAGGATGGGATAAAATTATTGGAAGATCATTGGAACAAGTGTATTGAGCTTCTAGGAAATTATATTGAATAAAAAAATATATTTCGTAACAAAAACAGTATTCTTTCATTTCGAGCGCAGGAACTTTTCAACCAACCTGTATTTAATTTCTTTTTCACATTTTTAACATCGAAACAATTATCTCTTATTAAAATGTTTCAAATACGTTCAAAGTTTCGTTTCGTTTAAACACAGAATAAATATAAAATTGCAGAATCCGGGCAATTGTATTTTTGAGAACTTATTTAAATACAACAAAAGTTATAGGGAAATGCTGAACATGGAATTCCTTGGCCTTATTTGAATGATCAGAAGTGTATCTTCATACAAAATATACAATAATGACCAGTTCATGGAATATCTTAATCCATATATTTAAAATGTTTATTTTTCTTAAACCTTTAACTTAATTGAAACAGAAACTTTTATTTTATAATGTTGATAAATGTTGCCTAAATATGTAAAATATAAAAGTTAATAAGATTTATGATTTTAAAACCCTAGAACTTTGCCAAAAATATGTGTAATATTGGCAAGAATCTATGGATATATTTTTTCTTCAAAAAAACTATTTTCTAATTTTTTGGCTTCACTTCATTGCTTTTCTTTAAAAAAAAAATACTTTTGTAATTTAAATTTGTATTAAATCCTAAAATTTGTCAAACCGTTTTCATTTAATTATAACTGTCTTAAATGTATATTCACTGTCTGAACCTCCTGCACTTTCAAAGTTTTAAGTAAATATATTACACGGAAACCCCCCTCTCTTAATGTATAAAGTTTTACAAGGAGTGTTATTTTTCTTTTTAAATATTTCAATATGTTAATTTCCTTTTCCATAGTTTGAAATTGGCTGACAGTTTGTTCCCCCCTCAGCTTTCTTTAAAACGCCTTTTTATTGATTTATGTGTGTTAACTTTATTTTATGGCCATTTTGCCGTTAGCCTTTTATATCTTTTCCTTTCCTTTTTAACTTAACTATATTTTTATGTGTAAAAGTATGAAAAACTTTAAAAATCAATAAAATTCAATAAGTGTTGAAGTGTAATGTATGTAAGTGGCTTTTATGTACTACCAACATTCCAGCATAGACAGGTCATTGACTCATTTTTCTTTTTTTTTTTTTTGCAATAAAAAAATATATAAAAAACTGTGAGCATAAAAAATAGTGCAGCAAGTAGTAAAAAGTTTACTTAAAGCTAAACTTTAAGAAAAATTTTATAAAGTGCTGGAAATAGTTGAACTATAAGATATGTATTTAGATGAAAACAATATGAAAAATAGTTTAAAGTTACTAAACAAATTTAATTAAAAACTTTATAAAAACATGATTTTAAACTTCACCTTGTGGTAAAGAATCTATAAATAACAAAAAACAAAAGCTGTCATTACTGTAATTTAAGAACTATGTAAATTTAAGTGACAGTAGATGTGTGAAAAAGAAATTCGTATGATTGTTATTCAGTAATATACAGGTAACAATAAAATGTTTAATGTCGAAGGAAGAGTTTGTTTTAAGGCTGCTTTTTTATACGCTCTCTTTTCAAAGAGATCTTCTGTATGTAAATTTATTCAATGTCAAAAAAACCGTAACACTCTACAAGTACCGTTTAATACATTTGCAAAAAAAAATCATACAAAACTTGTTTTTTTCTTCGCTGTTATTTTTCAAGTAAACATCAAGTGCCACTTAGGTGTTGCTTGTACTATAAATAGGCTTACTTACACTCATCGAATTATGTAGGTAAAACCAACTGATAATTAGAATTAAAATAACTGCATTTGCTGTTGAATTTTCATTTAAATCAACTGTAATATGTAGTTAATTTTTAACTATTGAAACTTAACATATGAATGTAGTCAAATCTATTGTAAAAATCTGTCAATTTTGTATTTAAAAAAATACTAAAATTTCAGTTAAAAACAACTACAAAAATAGTTAAAAATATAACTGCAAATATAGTTAAAAATAACTACAAATATAGTTAAAAACAACTAAAATTCAATTAAAATTTCATACATATTGCTTTCGATTTTAAATTCTTATATATTTTGAATTTAGAATATTCTTTATAAACAAACAATTTTTTCAAAAAAATTGCAGCAGGTCGCGACTATCTTCTCTAGTTGTGACAATCGACAGCTATTTTTGATAATCGATAGGTAAGTACTTGTAGGAGTGGCCCGTGAGGCCACTCGGTATTCAATGACTAGCTGTTTGATTGAATTATCACAATAGACTGGAATGGTGATAAGTGACATACAATTGGCGGTTTAGTTTTACGATTGGCAAATCTTGGGGTTGTCAGCAAGTGTGGAGCAATTTGCAGATGTCGGCTAGAGATGTTAGTTGGCTGACAGCCAAGTTCGGTAAATTGTTCGGAGTTATCTGGGAGAGCAGTCAACCAAAATTCCTAAAGAGCAGTCAATCAAAGTTGCTGGGGAGCAGTCAAGCGAAGTTGCCTACATTTGTCAAGAAGTCATCAAGAGAATATTTTTGTTATGATTTGAAATTTTTTTTATGATAAGGAATTATCTCAGCTTTTCAAATTAAATGAGAATTTTCTGCATACATATTATTGTGTGTGCTAATGCAGTAGGCACACACAACAACCGATACTAACCGATTATACATTATAAAAGGATGATTTTTAAATACGATAGAACTTTCGAATGGGTTAACTTCCAAACGACCTGTCATACAGCGCTCACATTGTTAACATTCTGATCAATATACTCTGGCAAATTGTTTGTTAATAAATAAAATTGCGATAGGTAAAAAATTTACCGGTTCCGAAAATAAGTATCAAGAGACCAGTTTAAAATTCATAATATGTTCGTTTGCGTTGGTTCTGTGATATGATCTTTGTGGTTAGTTGTGTGAAATGTGCTTCTAGACCAGTCCTGTGACATGTTACAGAGGGAAATTCACCACCTCCTAGGATAAGCCCATGTTAAAGTGACCGCTCCTTTTCATATAAAAAAAACCCGTCCGGTCACTGGTTCCTATCACAATAACCAATCACGTGACATGTACTGGGATAGGTCCTTTTCTCGCAGGGTGGTGCTATGTGCCATACGGTGACCGCAACCATCTACTTATTGAAATCAAAATTTGACGATAAGTTGATTTCGAGAATTGGATCTGTCAATTGTCCTCCAATCTTCGATTATTTTATATTTTATGCTGATAAAACAGCAAGAATTGACGACTTGGAGGCCAATATTGTTAGTGTTCTTCGTGACATACTGTCAACAATGCTCGAAAAAGTGTCCCAAAATTTAACGTTCAGAATGGGCTTTTTCAAGATCAGCCACGTTGGTCTTGATGTTTCGAATAAACAATTTTTGGATTTAAGTTTAATTCTTTGTGTTATTTTTATACAATTTAAAGTTCTATCGGGCGTAAAAAAATACAGTGTACAAGGTGGGGCCAATATTGGAAAGTGCTTCCATTCTTGCAAATGGCTTCGTACGTCAGTTTGATTTTGACATTCTTCATGTAGATAAGTGCGAAATTTATAGTGAACAACCATAAATCACTATACGCTTCAAAACGTATAAACGATGAAGTAGATGATTTTCCATGAAAATTGATCATGAGCAACGAGTCTCATTTTTATCTCAGTGGCCATCTCAATAAGCGAAATTCTTGTTTCTGGGTTACGGAAAATCAACGCCTTCCCAGCGCGTTTCGGTGACATGGCTTGGCCAACCAGATCTCCCGATTTTACTGTTCAGGACTTTTTCTCCTGAGGATACATTTAGTCGCACCTTGATGGAGTTAAAGAACAACATTCGAGCCAAAATTTACAACGCAGCACCACTTAATTTTTCTCACAGTTATACAAAATGACGATGGTTTTCACAATTAATTAAAACCAAATGACTTTTCATATGAAATAAAAGTTATAACGAAAGAATATCAGATGATTTTAATTTTAAGTTCATCAGACCACGTCATTTGGTGTATTTACACCATATAGTGGTGTAGTTATCACATTTACAGAAAAATAATCTGGGAAATCGAGATCGCAAAAGAATAATATTATACAAAATTAACATAAAGCAATAATTTTTTTATGATTGAGTTAAGATGAAATTTTCTTACTATTTTTGTGTTTTTTTCATTCTCCTTTTATTACCCTTTGCATTAGCTATTATTAAAGACATGTGTTTCAATTGTTTTTACAAATATTTAAACAATTCTTTTAACCGGTACGGTTAAGTTACATTTAAAAGTAAAGTTTTTATTTTATAGTTTATCTTTTTTAATACTTATATGTATGAAAATGTATTTTTAGTCTAGTTCGAGAACATAGGAAAAAAAAAAATTTTTTTCAAAATGAAAAAATTTTCTTATTTTTACACACAAGCTGAATGGAATGCGTTTTCTGCTCCGATATGGTAATAAAAAAGGAAAATATAAAAAACACAAAAGTAGTAAGTAAATTTCATCCAAACTCAATAATAAAAAATTAAATGTATATTAGCATAAATAGCCTTTTCCTTTGATTTGTGAGTTAAATAGAGATATTTAAAATTGGCACTTTTAAGGGCACGAAGAAAGTTGATGAAGGTCGTGGCGGACCAGAAAATGAATTCCATTCAGCTTGTGTCTAATAACTTTTTCTGTGTATTTTCCATGATTTCTTAATAAAAATAAGAACATTTTTTTCGTTTTAAAAAAACAAAAAAATTTCTATATCTCGAATTAGACTAAAAATACATTTTCATATAAAAAACTGAAATACTCATGGAATTGCTCATACAATTTTCATTACATTTTTCTGAATTTAAAATTTTTTACAAAGCAAACACATTTAAGTTCAGTGCAAAAATTATTATTTAATATTCTATGCAACCTCTTATCTTGGTATGTAAGATTTCCAATCGATAGTTTATAAAATATATCAACATTTTTAGTTTTTAATTTTATTCTTCAAGTTATCAAAACTCTCTGCTAAAATATTATTGTAAAATATAAAATTAAAATATTTTAAAACACACACATATGTTTTGTGTTTGTTTTTCCTGGTTTTAATATTTATTTTTTTTTATTGTAATTTTGCACACAATTCAGTTAAACATAATAAGTCAATGTTTACGAACTTAATGGCTTTAAAGATAATTTAAATAATATTTATGGTTATACATAATGTCATTTGGTTGAAAATATATATAACTATCTTTTTGTTTTTTTTTTTTTGTTAAAGAAAACAAACATTAAAATAAGCTTTTAATACAATTTCAAAGAAAAAGAAATAAGCTTTTAATACGTATGAGCAATATGCAATAAATAACGCCACAGTAAGTATACGCAGTGGTAGAATGAATAAAGTTTTTGGAATTTTCGTCATAACAAAATTAAAAACATATACAAACATCTAACTGCAAATACAAAATACATATTTTAACATAAATGGTAGAACATAATTAACGGTTTAAACGATTTAAGTGTTGGTACATTTGGTATATTTTAAAATAATTTATAAACCACCCACAAAATCTCCAACAGAGTATGTGTTTTTAAAACAACATGTATGTGTCAAATCAATGTCTAAAATATGGTATTCAATAAAACAATACTCCAAAAAAAATTGAATTTATTTAATACCATCTAAATGAAATTCGACTGATATTTATATATCAATTTTGTTGATTCTGACATACACACACACACACACACACACATATATACATAAATACCAAACAGCAGCGACAAATACCAGGAAAATATTGTTAGACAGCAATCAATTGGAAAATACAAAATAATAGAGCAAGATTTTTTTTTTTTCTAAACATTACAACGCACAACAAAATACATATAATAATAGAATTACAAATGTATTTTACATATGATTCAAATTTAATGCAAAAAAAAATACATTTCAAATTTATATAAACAATTTTTAGGAAAAAACAAAACAATAATCAGTGAACCAACATAATACTGACATAATATTTAAGGCCAGATTTAAATAAAGTGAGTTACATATTAAGAACGAAGTTTCTACACAGAGAAAACAAAGTTATTGTGACAACTGAATTTTGGTAGCAGCAATCAAATTACTTAATTGTCCCAACCAAATATTTTCCTGATACAATTAATATATTTGGTTTCTGTTGTACTAACCGAATTTCTATAACCACAAACAAATATATCTGTGGTTCCAACCAATCCATTCGGTTGGAAAAAATTCAGTTTCCAAATGAATTGAAAAGTGTATTTTGATTGATACAATTTAATACATTCGGTTCGAACAAACATAGTCAAATGTAATTTCTGTATATTTTTGGTTATTGCAACCTAAATTCAGTTGTATTAACCAAACTTTTTTGTGAAAACCAACCGATTTTAGTATTGATCCAGCGATAAAAAAGCTATAAGTGAAAATGTGGAAGGTACCTCTAAATTTTCCATACAAATTGGTGTGTTTTAGTACAATTTCATAGTACCAACTGGCAAGTAAATAATATTTAATATTCGCTTGAAATATTTTCGACTGCAAACATTTCTTTCACCACTAAAATTTTTTACACCAAAAATTTTTTTTCACTTTCACAATATTACTTCTAAAATTTTTTACATTATTTGTATCAAAAACAGTAGAGAACATCTTTTTTACGAGTACTTTTATTTTATCATAAAATTAAATATTTATTTATTTTTTAGGATATTGGTGGAGGGTGTTCAAAGATTCCGCACAGTCGTATTTAAGCCTTTTTTTACTTGCTTTTTTTTTTTTGTTGCCAATAATGTAACATATGAAATAAGACTCAAAATCATGACAAAAGTTCTTCTTAGCTAAATTGAGTTCTCAAATAGCCACAACGAAGTTCTATGGGGATTTTCTTTAAACCCTATACCTGCCATTATCAAGGGTCATTTTTTGTTAGTCTTTTTATCAAAAAATGGAAGAAGTGGACCATTAGAATGAAACTAACCCAAAAATGGGAAATAAATGTTTAAACATTCAGCCTTCGGAAAATTTTTAAGCTTTACAAATTTTTCTCAGAAGTATACTAGATTCAAATGACACTACGCACCGCGACCAGCATAATGTTTTGTACTGCCTAGAGCTCCTCTTAAAGTTCAGGCTTCCGATAAATCTAAGAAGCCTGCCAGGTGAAACCTGAGTCTCCTATGACATTCTCGGAGATCATGCTCCGACGTCTTCGATTCTAGACACAGGTGTGTCCGATTGACCCTTTTTTCACCGTTATTACCTGAGTGTCCAGTAAAGTATCCCATCAAGGTCCCTAAGTCCATCCTACCAAGGGTCAGTAATCGCCCTTATCCTCCACTGGGCAGAAAAATACTTCTCTTGGCCTGGCGTTGGCCTCTGCACAATATGATTGTAGGGCTTCATTCCCTACATTCCCAAATAATTTAAAATGTATGTACCAGAGAACTGCAAAATCAACTTTTTTCTTGATTTAATCATACACAAAAATTCTTGTTCACTTTTAATAATTCAACAAAATTCACTGTAGAATAAAATCAGCATCATGTTACTGAACACTGTTAAGTGATTACATTTGCATAAAACATAAACGACAGTTGATTCACACTGATTCCAATTACGCGTTCAGTAACATGATGCTGATTTTATTCTACAGTGAATTTTGTTGAATTATTAAAAGTGAACAAGAATTTTTGTGTATGATTAAATCAAGAAAAAGTTGATTTTGCAGTTCTCTGGTATGTATCTTGAATTTTAAGTTTTTCATTATTGAAGTTTTTCTTTGTAGTTTAAAATTTTATTCATTCCACTTTTGTATTTCAAATAAAGAAGCATAAACATTATTTAAAAATATAAAATTAAATTTTAATAGGATTCTTAGGGATCCTATAATGATCTTCTCCCAAATATAGCCCTTGGGCACCCTACAGAAAGGTTTAGGACCGATGAAGGGTCGGCGGGCCCAACAGTTGGAGAGACAGTCCTTCTTTTCTTTGCCCTCATGCCCTTTATGACCAGGAATCCATCCCATGATAAAAGAGTTGTTCCTACACCCAGAAAACAGATTTGTGCTGACAACCGAATTTGTTGCCAATCGAATGGATCACTTGCAGCAACCGAATTTTTCACTTATGACTACTGAATTGCTATTGAGGCAACCGAAATACTGTTGTCACATACCTCAATTGGTTGTCTGTTTGGTGTACCAAGTCGATTGAGAGTCTCCATGCACTCCATTACCAGTCTAGATGACACCTCATAGGCCATAAGAGCCCTGAGTGCCACTTGACTGTCAGATAAAATGTAAATGCGAGATCTAAGTGTATGCCTCCACAGGCATTCCGACGCACAAACATATATGGCGAAGATTTCGAGATATTTTCCCATAAGAAGTGCACTCTGGAACAAGGCCCCAATAACGCCGCCATCCGTGAAGCCAGTTCAGACTCCCAAGACCGGTTTGTCCACATGCCTCTAGCAAATAACACAGTGTCAAAGTTGCCGAAGAGAACCGTGGAAATCGGGTCGTCCATATAGATCTCCGCGATCCTCATGGTCGCCACATTCTCAGAAGTACATTTGCTTTGGTTTTTACAGGATTCAATTTGTGATTTTTTTACATCAACTGAAAAAATTTCGTCCTTGGCAAACCCTAGTCATGTATACTGCGAAGCACATTCGGGCAACATTTAAAATTACCGTTTAATAGGCTTTTTGACAAACCATGCAAATGACCAATTGAAGTTGCAAATACAGGGTTAAAATGTTCTATAAAATAATTCTTCATTAAATTTTATTGTAGATAACTTAACACTGAATTTAGTTTAGATAACCATAAAAAAATTAAATTTTAAACGGTTATTTATACAGCGCCAAACCTTTTAGAAGTTTTTTTAAAACCTATGAAGAGCTTTCGCGATAAAACAGAAAAATTCCCAAAAAGATAATTTAAGATAACAACCATTCTCACAATTTAAAAACTAACGTCACATTCCTACATGTTCCCCAAAGTTGTTGTAAACTGAAACAACATTATGTATTATTTATTTTAAAAGTTTATTCCGACCTATAGATTTTTTTCATTAATTTTTTAAGAATATGTCGGTCAAGTGGGTACCGCCACTCTGAATAATAATTTGTGCCCTTTGTAGCTCATTTCCTTTTATTCGGGCGATAAGTTCTAACTCTCTTATCAAATATTGCCTTTGAGAGCTTTCAGAGTCTATGGCTTGTTCACATAGATTCGTGCACGTTATACAGTGACTTTGAGTACACGTAATAGCTTTTTGTAAATTATACAGTGTTCCAGAAGAGCAAATTTTGTTTACGTATCCGTTCAGATGAGAATAAGCCTCGTCTCTTATGATAAATTTGGGCCGAAAATTGTCCATTGCAAAATAGTCAAGATTATTCACAAAAATCAAAACAAAACTAACAGTTGCCATCATTCGTAAAAGTTATAAAATCTTTCGATTAAAAAATAGATCTAAAAGTTTAAAAAAAGTATTTTAAAACCAATTCTAAAAAAAAAACATTAATTCCTTTGACAAAATTCACAAACGGAAAAGTTAATGACGTGTAGAGCAAATGCATGATTTTTCTTGATATTCTAAAACTGAAATAAATATTTAACCGATGCATCAATTTGTGACATATTTGCATCGAAGATCTTTGACCTCTAATTTCTTTTCTCAATCATATGTTCTAATTTCACTAAAAAAAAAAACTTTTCAGCTTAGAAAGATTTACAGTTTACTACAAATCTATGCAGATGAAGAATGAGTATGAGATGAGTTAATGTGGAGTGGAAAAACGACGATATATTTATATTTATTAACACGTGAATACCATTTTTGATTTGTAAAGAAAATAACATTTCTCTTCATGTATTTGAAAATAACAAGAAAAATATTTTCATTTATTATTTAATATTAAAAAACACCGAAACTTGTTAGAATTTTCTTTTTACTTTTTTTATAATTTAGGTACAAACACGCATACGTTTACTTGTCAAATGCATTACTTGTGTACTTCACTCAATGACTTACTAATGTTTCATCATTTTTATTTCTTTCATTCTGTTTGCAACCCATAAAAAAAGTGTGAAGAAACCTTTAAAATTTACATACATATTGATGCTTATTAGAGCGCAAGTTCATAGTAGCGTCTAATGAATAAAAGATATTGTAATATTTTTCATCAGACGATAAAAAATATTGTATATCAATGGCTTAGTGCAGAATGGCCCTAACTCAATTTTTTTTTTATATTTTTAGAGGATAAAGAAAAAAAACTTGTTAAAATGTGACAAATTTTGAATGAAAAATATCTTTGGATGAAGTTTTATATATTATTCATGTCAGTATTAATTAGCAATGTCATTTTAAGAAATTTTATATCCATTTTTTTTTAGATTTTATAAAGTTTCAAAAGCTTAAAAATTTTTAAAATTTTTAAAACATAAAAGAATTTATCATTTTGTTTTAATTTGGTAATTTCTGTTTTGAAAAATATTTTAGTCAATAGTTTTTTTACTTTAAAGGTAAAATTTTAATTATTTTAAGGGCTGATTTTTAAAACTAAAAAAACTTTTAATGCTATTTTAAGTGGATGTCCTATTTTTAGACATGAAATGGTATATTCGCTTCCGATTTCCCTTTTTTTTAATCTCTGTAACATTTTAAGGCAATTTAAGTTTGTAGGTGTAAGTTTTAATTAGAAATAACATTTCCTTCAACATCCACTTTTTTAAAATTATTAAATTTTTTTGCTAATTTAAGCAAATCGGTTTTAAAAAATTTGTAAAATGATTTCTGAAATTATTAACGAAAATTGGTAAATATCCTTCAAAAATTCTGTAATTTGTAATATGTAAATAGCAAAAATATTTGCTTCATATAAATTTTTTTTTACTAAAAATCGGTAAAGAAATAGTAAAGTGGGATTGAAAACCGTTTACAAATTTTTCTACCAACTTTTGTTCTGAGTGTAGTGGATATATTTGCAACCAAAGGCGAAAAGTTAATTGGCTAAAGTTCTTTAATGGATCCAGATTTTTTTCCAAATTTATTTTTTTCTAAGTTCTAATATCCTCTAATAATCAAAAATTAAAAAAAAAATAATTTTTAAAGAAATTTGTTAATTTTTTTTTTATGTAATTTTTTTAAACTTTTTAAAATATTCCATCATAGAAATTTATAGCAAGCCGGGAATAATAATTATTTGTGTTTGCAGCCAAACTTTTAAAATATCTTATGCTTTTTACTACGCGGTTATATGAAATACCGATCTGAATATATCCGTTCTTGAAAATGTGTCCTCATATGATGATGCTGTGATAATAAGGATTAAATAAAAAATACAACCATATCTTAAGCGGAGTTTACATTATCTGATTTTACCTAAAGAAAATCGAATTAAAAATTCTATGAAATGATGCACTTGGCAAAAAAAAAATCTCTTTGGTATACCGCTGTGCGTTTAAACCGTCAGATGGAAATCTTAGATGAAAAACAGCTGTTTTTGATTGTTGCTCAATTGTTGTTTACCGACAATTTACTTTACAATTATTTTGTTTGTGTTTATCTTTGTTCAATCTGACTGTCAAAATTTGTAATCGGATTTTCTGTACGTATCAGATAAAATGAGTATACACCATAGGATTTTTGCTATCTGACTCGTTTTTTTGACAGATCCTATGACTTGTGGTATAATGTAAACCCCCCCTCTAATAACATGAATATAAAAACTTTCTTTTTCTGTTCCAAAATACAGTCAATTTCTTACAACTTTTGTATCTTTGATATATTAACTCTCCCTATTCATTGGCTAAAATAGGATAAGAGATTTTAGTTTGCTTTTTTTTTTTTTTTTGTTAACTTAAGACAATTTAAATGTTAATTTGTAAATTCCTAAGTTAATAAATGCGTGTAGCATCTATTGGTTTACAAATTAAGGTCAGTTTACTGAATGTTTAGTTAAAATTTAATAAACAGTGGAATTTAAATTTTATGTACATGAAGCATTAACAAATTTGTCAGTTAAAATCCCAGTTAGTTGATAACAAACCAAAGCTTAATGCCTAACCATAGTTACGGATATCAAATTTATATGGAAATATCTATGGTCAACTTTTTACCCTGGTTATTTGTTAAATAAATGAACCGCCCTAAGCCCCATCAATATAATGTTCAGTTAGCTACCAACTGGGAATTTATTTAATTTGAAATTTAACTGTGAATTTAGATGTTGGGTAAATTTTAACAAAAAAATAAATATTTTGTTGTTTAACAAAAAATAATACAAACAATAATTTAAATGAAAACAAAAAAAGAAAAATAGCATTATACCAGCAGCATCAGCTTAAAAACTGTATTAGGAAACATATATAAAGAAAACTTTCTTAATGCCAGTAAATCCTCAAAGTAAATTCCAGTGATTTTGTATAAAATATCTTAATAAAGAGAATAATGCATAACAATCAGCGGCGTGCCCAGGACTATATTTCGGGGGAGCCCAAAATATATTTTCTAAATTTTTTTTTAAAAGCTGGCAATTTCTAAACCTAAATTTTTTGACCTTTTTGAAACATTCAAAACAAAATTCACAGCTTTTAAATTCATAAAACAAATTTTATTTAAAACTTTAATATTAAATAAATTTTGTTTATTTTTGTGTTGTAAAGCTGCGCTCCGCTTTTAGATAATTTTGATAAAAATCTATTATGCTACAAAATTCTTTTGAATAAACGTTAAAGAGTCGGCTTGGTGCAATATATTATAAATTCTTTTCCACATTATCGTAACCGGGAAACCTATTTGTCAGGCGAAAATTTTTACCAAAAATCGCGCTTTTTTTATTAATATTGTTCATATTATTTTTTGTATATTAATAGTTGTAGAAGTTAGCGCCGCAGGCAAAAATTTTCTTTTTCATAAATCAAGAACAAATAAAATTCCTAAGAGATTTCAAAATAGCCAAGCTCTAAAACGCAATGTCATAAAAAATCATTCACTCTAAAATTTTATAAAATCGTCGGATGCTACAAAAACCGAATATCGGAAATTGATTACTCTTTAATTTATATAAAATGGTTTTTATTCTAATTCTTTAAGTAACTTTTTATATCATCATTGGAGTAATTTTTCATAAAATTTTAAGTGTTAATTTTCAGTATGAAGTTATGCCACAAAAAATGGGGCTTAATTACATTTTAAGATTGGGGTAATTTTTCACAACGCCACCATGAACTACATCGAATTTTTAAAAATAAAAACATCACAGATATCATGGGAACGTGGAATAGCCACGTGCAAATTTTTACTCAAATTCAAAAAATCATTTGAAAAACGTTTGACTTTTGGAATGACTCCAAATGTAATTTATAAAGCATCAATTGAAAAACAAAAACACTAAATTAAATAAAAAAATATTTGTTGAATTTCAATAATTTTTTAAATTGCGTTTGGTATTTTTTAATTTTAATTGATCTATATACCCTTCACCGTTTGTAATTTCTACAATATTGATCTTAGACCCTATAAAGTATATAAATTCTGGGTCCTTATGAAGAGCGAAGTTGATTTAACGATGTCCGTCTGTCCGTCTGTGTGTTGAAATGGGGTTTCCGAAGAACCCAGACATGATAAGGACTTGATTGTTTTTTATTTCTGTTACATGTGATCCATTTCTGTTTGCTATTAAAAATCAGATAGATCGGTTAATAAATGGCTGGGATATTACAAAAAAACCAGAACTACCTCTAATTTTTCCCGTAAAATCCCTTTGTTTAATATCTATGTAGAATTTTACGCATAACAAACACATCCATGTGTTAAAATTCTTTTCTTTCATCTCCACGATTTATACACAAAGAACACACTTACAAAGATTTGTCATTTAAATAAAAACTAAACAAATATCTAATGAACGAAGACTTTTATATATGTACCTCTATTGACGATGATTTTGTGTGAGCTTCAATAGCTCAGTTGTCTAGACGCTATGTCACAAATACTTTTTTTTCTCTAAGGCCGCGGGTTCGAATCCCGGTCAATTCACTTTTTTTTTGTACATTTTTTTTTATTATTTTTTTAAGACTTTTTTTTTGTTTATTTTTGGTTTTTTTACAACATTTAATAATAAATTTATATAAAATTTTATATTAATAATTAAATAATCCATAAATAGGCTAAAAACATCAAAATTACCCTTCACCACAGGTAGAAGGGTCGCGGGTTCGAAACCCGGTCAATTCACTTTTTTTTTGTACATTTTTTTTTTATTTTCTTAAGATTTTTTTTTTTTTTTTTTTGTTTATTATTTGTTTTTTATAACATTTAATAATTAATTTAAATAAAATTTTATATTAATAATTAAATAATCCAAAAATAGGCTAAAAACATCAAAATTTTTATAAAAACCCTCTGATACAAACAAAATACAAACGGGTTTATTTCTATTTTTGCTCCGATTTAAAAGATATTATAAAAAAAATTTTAAACCATTTTATTTCTCATATATTAAGAAAATTTTATACATAATTTCCCTTTGAGTGCAACTATTTTAGGTCATAACTTATAATAATTTATAAAAAAAAAAAATTATAAACTATTTTCTTTTAAATTTTTAAAATTAAGCTAAAGAAATTAATAATATTTTTAATAAAAAAGCGAAATAAAATCCCAAATGCAAATTTGCCAGCTAAATCAAACGTTTTTGTAGAAATAAAACACATGCAGTTCTAGTGATTTCTTTTAACGATTTGTTTAAATTCTTTTCTTTCACCTCTTCACCTTTTATACACAAACAACAAACACTATTCGAGAGCTGTAATATGACCTATGGATACGTCTTCTATAGCAAAAGATCGAAATTCTTTAGTATAACATATTTGCTAAAAAAAACTCGGAAATATCGGTTAAGTTACAAAAAAGTTATGCCCAAAACATAAATTTTTTTTAAATACCTATTTTCTGGAACCATAAATCTTTCCGAGTCCAAGTTTTATCACCAAACTAAATGGTTAATTTCCTCTTAAAGGCGTCCGTATATAAATCTGTCCATTCCATATATGTCCATATATAAACTTCAGTTTTTTCCCAACCATGGTGAAGGGTATATAAGATTCGGCATAGCCGAATTTAGCCACTCTTACTTGTTTTAATTATATTTGTCATTTTTCAGCATTTTTTTCTATTTTTTTTATAAAAAAAAAGCTTTATTTTTATATATAACTACATCTATAACTACTTGTTTTTATATATGGACTTCAACGGAACACGAAATATAACAATTATATTGTATGTCGTGCTCTAAATTTACTAACAAACACATAATTTATTTGTTAGATTTTGTTGTTTTTAATATTTTATCAAATTACATATAGAAAAATTTCCAATATTTTTATGACAAATATTTTTGTTTACATTTAAAAAAGTAAAGCCAAGAATTTCCAAAACTTGGCAGCATTTTTTTTAATTCTGACTTTTTAACTACTACAACTATTTTGAATGTCTATATAAGTTAAGTTGCTTATTAAATACATATATTTTAATATAAAAATAAACTCTCAGGTTTTTAATTAAAGAAAGTAATACAATTGGAAACACAAATCTTTTTGTTGTAAAAGAAAAATATAAAAATTAAATAATTCCACTTGGGAAATTAAATTCTAAACTAAATACAAATTGACAAATGATTTTAAATTTTTTTTTGACAAAATTTTTGAACAATTTTTAAAATTTCATAGAAATTTAGATACCACAATTTAGTTTAGATTTAGTTTTTAGCCAGCTAACAACCACATAAAATACAACATTTAAAAACAATAAACTACATAATTTTTTTCTAACGATTTTCTTATTTTGTTGTTTTGCTGATTTTAAAACCCAAATACTGAATAATAGCAGATAAGAATAGTCGTAAATCAACCTTTAATTACTCCCTTTTTTAGAAAATGTTCGAAAAAAGATAAAAATCGTTTAAATATATAAACAAGGTAATTGTTTGGTTTTTAAAAACTTAAGTGTATTTTTGGTTGTTTTTAACCAAATAATATTACGAATGTAAAAATAATTAATAATAGAGGAAGGAAGGAAGTATAGAGAGTTCATCGAATGAAGCGGCCAAATAAAATTTCTTACATATTACAAGGTTTGGTAGCTGGGAGAAAATTGAGCAAATTTCTGAACAAATTTCAGCAAAATCTGGTAAAACCCAATTGGGCTTGCAAAAAAATTAATTGCAAACAAAAAAAAAAATACAAGCTATTTTGTATATATGTTTACTAAATATATAAAAAAAAAAATTATATTTTGGAAATAATTTCGGGGATCCCGGCGCCCTGCCTCCCCCCCTGTGCACGCCACTAATAACAATAAAATGAAATTTGTATAAATTTTGTTTTATTTATTATATTTATTTTGTCCTTTTTCTGCTAAATTCAGTTAAAATTAAAGAATAATTTTAGTAACAAAATTCTTTTACTAAAGGTGGTTTAATTTTAAGGGCCGATGTTGATTTTGAATAAAACACAAATTATTTAGGAAATTATTGTCATTTCTTTTTATTATGACAATATGGTATGGAACAAAATATCAGCCAAATGACCACCGCTACCTCAGCGGCACACTTTCATCTGATGGTCCAAATTTTCGATGACGCTGAGGCGTAATTGAGGTTCTATACCGTTAATGTGCCGAATTATCTCATTCTTTAGCTCTTGAAATGTTGCTGACTTATCGATGTACACCTTTTCTTTCAAATAACCCCAAAGAAAGAAGTCCAACGGTGTCAAATCACATGATCTTGGCGGCCAATTGACATCGCCACCACGTGAGATAACGCGGCCATTGAATTTGTCGCTCAAAAGAACCATTGTTTCGTTAGCTGTGCTGCAAGCGGCACCGTCCTGTTGAAACCACATATAGTGCACATCCATATCTTCCAATTCGGGCCATAAAAAGTTCGTTATCATCTCACGATAGCGAACACCATTCACAGTAACTGCCACGGCCCGATGATGCCAGCCCATAAACCGCACCAAACAGTCACTCTTTGTGGGGCATTGGATTATTATTCGCCCAAATGCGGCAATTCTGCTTATTGACGAATCCACTGAGGTGAAAATGCGCCTCATCACTGAAGATGATTTTCTTGCCACCATTCTGACCATTGACGACGTTTGGAATGGTCAAGAGTCTTTAGTTCTTGAGTCAATTGTACATTGTAAGTGTGTAAATGCAATCTTTATGCATAATTTTTCATCAACGACGAGCGTGAGAGGTGCAATTGTTGGGCACGACGACGAGTTGAGGTGGACGGCTCTTCAGCCACACTATCGCGAAGAGCAGCAATATTTTCTGCATTACGAACTGTACGAGCATACACTGGTGTCTTCACATCTCCTACACTCACCAAAAAAAGTCTGTAACGGTAACTGAAAATTTTGCTGTTATTACTGGAAATTCTGCTAATTTGAGCCCAGCGGTATTTTTTGCTAATCTTAGCAACACATGTCTGCTGACGTGTAGTACAATGAAATTAGTAGAAAAATTAGTAGCCGCTACTAAATTTTAGTAGACTTTTTGTAAAGTGGAATTTAAAATCTGTTTGCTAAAATCAGCAAAAAAAATTACTAAATATTATTAATATTAGTAAAAAACTTTAAATTTGTTTTTCTTATCGAGCATCAAAAATTTTGATTATAGTTTTTAAAAAACGAATTAATCATTTTGTTTTAATTTGGTAATTTCTGTTTTGAAAAATATTTTGGTCAATTTTTTTTTTACTTTTTATTTTTTTTTTTTTTAATTGTTTTTAGGGCGGAT
Source organism: Eustalomyia histrio (assembly GCA_949748255.1). Lineage (NCBI taxonomy): Eukaryota > Metazoa > Arthropoda > Insecta > Diptera > Anthomyiidae > Eustalomyia > Eustalomyia histrio. The sequence goes on from OX456525.1 coordinate 6,319,123, forward strand.
TTTTAGAACTAAAAAACCTTTTTAGTGCTATTTTAAGTGGATGTCCTCTTTTTAGACATGAGTCGGTATCTTCACTTCCGATACCTTTTTAAATATATGTAACATTTTAAGGAAATTTAAGTTTGTATGTGTAAGTTTTAATTGGAAATAACATTTCCTTCAATATCCACTTTTTCAAAATTAGTATAATTTTTTGCTAGTTTTAGCAAATCGGTTTTCAAAAATTTGTAAAATGATTTCTGAAATTAGCAACAAAAATTTGTAAATATTCTGTAAAAATTCTGTAATTTGTAAAATGTAAATAAGCAAAAAGATTTGCTAAATAATAATTTTTTACTAAAAATCAGTACAAAAATAGTAGAGTGGGATTGAAAACCGTTAACAAATTTTTCTACTAACTTTTTTTTTTTGAGTGTACAGACCCAGTTTGCTTAAATTTTTGCACGATTTTTCCGATTGTACGCACATTTGTACGATTAAATTGACGAAGTACACGATATGCATTTTGATTTGAACGCCCCTTTTCATAGTAAGCCTGAATAACTTTAACGCGTTGCTCGATTGTGTATCTTTCCATAGTTCAAATTGAGTTAGTCTGAAATTGAAAAATGTCAAATGAAATTCAGAAAAATTCTTGACGTTTAGGTATGGTTCACATTCACATTTTTAGCGTGATATTTTCAAAATTAGTAAAAATTGCAAAAAAAAAAAAAAAATATAAATTATATTCTCTCATTTGCGAGAAATTATATTCGAGAACTATATTCTCTCGTGGCGGAAAATTCTATATCAGCAAGAAATAATTTAATGATTTATTAAATTAAATAAGCAGCTGTTTAACAAATGTTCTTCTAGTTGAGTTAAATAATTTTTTGAAAACAAAAATAACTGTCATTCTAATGTAAACAGCTTTTATCAAAATTGCTTAAGATACTTTTGGGATATTAAGTAATGATTTATTTTCCATATATAATATAATTTTGTTAAAGCGAAAAATTATTATATATCTAATGTCTGCTAACTTATTTCCAAATAGCCACAGCTTAAGTGCTTAACAATTTTTATGAAAGTCAAATTTGTATGAAATTACAATAATAACGTTTAAAATTTAGATCTGATTACTTTTTAATATATATGTTATTATCCACTCTTAAATATTTTGTGTAAATTATTTTCTTACTTTTGGGATTTAAAATTAAATTTATATGCAAAACATTGGATTACTGAATGTGTCGTTAAAATTATACCCAACATTTAAATGGAAAAAAAACAACACTAAAGGTTAGTTGAAGTTCCAATAAGTAGTTAAAGGGATATTGTGAAAATGAGGTTAAATCAGTTAAAAAGTATTTAACATACATATTCATTGTTGCCAAGCACACATACATTGTGGTATGAATTTAACTGATAATGAAATTAAATTTGCACAAAAACAAGCAACATATAAAAACTAATTTATGGTCTAGCTGTTTGATAAACAACAATAAAATAATAACAAAACAAAAAAGATTTAAAACGTGTCTAGTGAAGGTCATTAGGGAATATATATATAAGGGTAGGGGGGGCTATAAATTAATAAGGGAACCTTTTTTGTAGGTGGAATCAAATCAACACTTGAGTGTTAATATTAAAAAAGGTTTTTATGATTTAACACAGATAAATTTAGAAATAAAAATCACTTAAAGTTGGTCAAAAGTCTTCTTTCAACAGCTATGCGAACTGGAAATTTTATATAAATGTGTTGAAAAGAAAGTAAACTATGTATTCAGTATTTGCCACACACACACACACACACACATTTCAAATTTTATTACTTTTTGTGTAAAAAAAAATCACACGAGTTTGTTTAAAAAAAATAATTCAATGAAAAACAACAATTCAAAATAATTTTTTATTTAAATTTATGGGCTTATCTTTCAGGGCATTTGTGTACACTCTAAAAAATGCTTGTAAATTTACTACTATAAAATGGGTACAGTTTTATGCAATATTACGAAAATTCAGTAAATATAAACCCCAAATGCGTAAAAAATTTTTGCGCATACTTTCAAATACAATAATTCACACACACGCAGTATTTTTAGACACTATGTGTTTACAATTAAGCACATTATGCCTAAAATTAGTATTATTTTGTTAAATAAAAATTTTACGTTTGTAAATATACTAACTTATAGTAGTAACAAAAACTACGACATTTTGAAATTGAAAAAAAGAAAAATCGAGAAAAATTTTCCAACCTAAAAAATAAATTTATTACTTTTTTAAATTGATCAATTATTTGGAATTTCTAAACAATAAATTTTTTGTTTTTATTCTTGCTGTGAGTTAACAAACAATACAATTATTGTTTTTATTTTTATTGTGAATTACTAAATAATAAATATATTGTTTAATATTACAAAACAAAAATTTTTGTACTTTTCAATTTTCAATATCATGATAGAAAATGTGCGCATTTTTGTGGAATTTTCCGCAATTTATGTGTACATTTGCAGAAAAATCGTTTTCTTTACGCACAAATTTGGTGAATTTACTCTTAAATTTTAAAATTTCATTGAATTTTTACGCACTTTTAATTTAATTTTAACTATTTTGTGTTCAACAACTTACGCATAATGTGTGTACTTTTTCTCTTTTATGCACACAGAGTAAATTTACCCAACTTATAGTAGGAGTACAGTTTTCTACTATAAGTTGGGTAAATTTCAACAGAAATTAATAAGAGTATAGAATAATAGAATTGACTTACTTTTTAATTTTCCGATTTAAAGTTAAGGGCCCATAGTGGCAGTCAATTTTGAATTTTTAGACCAATAGTTATTGGTTGCGGTTGACTATGATTTTTTTTACAATAGCATGTCTTTTTTAATAAAAATATAAAATTTGAAAAAAAAATATTTTTGATAATATTTAATTTAAAGATAAACATTACACTCTAAAAAATTATTGTAAATTCACTACAATAAATTATGTAAATGTTTGCGTAATATCACGCAAAATGCCTAAAATTAGACAACATATTTGTAAAACTTATGCGTACACATTTTTGTTTACAAAAATGCACACAAAGTGTATTAATAAGCATATTTTATTTATAAATGCGCATTTTGTGTTTACAATTACTATTTGGTGCTCAAAAACAAATATTTTTTATGAAGTGTGTAAATGTACCAGCATTTAGTAGTAATTGTAAAACTGTCAGAAATGTAAATATTGTATTTGTGAAAAAAATAATATATAAAAAATTATAAGAAAAATTTAATTTATTAAAAAAATAACGTTACATCATCAAATTCAAATGTAATCATGTCAGTGTTATCATGGTATGTTATATTAGCTGATTCTTGAAGATAATTTTTGACTTTTAACAATTTAAATATTCCTTATTTTTGCAGCCTGTAAAAATTGTAATTATCATGAATATTTGTGGATTTGGTTTTGTTGGGATGTGCAAAAGCAACATCAACACTAGAGGTAATTTTATTTATTTTTAAAGGATTTTGGTTTGACAGGTTTCTTTCTTTCTTCCACCTGGGTTGTATAATTTGATGCTGGTGAATCGAGAATTTGCATCGGTAGCGGATAGGTGCCCAACTATAATCGATTAAGTATTACCACCAGCTTCATACTTATTTTGAATTCATTAAAGAAAGTTCTAGATTTTTAGGTTTTTTTTCCATATAAAGATTTTGTAGGCTTTCTTTACAGGTTAGTTTTAAATCTGACACTTTTGATTATATTCTGTAATTTCATTTATTTCATTTTCCTTAAATTCCTTTAATAATAACATTTTTTTATTCAAATCATTTTCAACAGGTTCATAAAAATATTGATTGCTTTTATTATATTATATCACCCATTAATAAAACACATACTAAAAATAATTTGAGCTTTTTAATTTTTAATATAGTGGTGGTAAATAAACCCATTTTTGGGGATTTTCACGCATTTAAAATAGATTTTTACACATGTTGTGTGTACATTTACACATAAAACGTGCTTATTTACGCACATAATTGGTAAATTTACTCTCTAATTTCAAAATTTCATTTAATTTTTTCGCACTTTCAATGTAATTTCACTCATTTTGTGTTCACCAATTTACGCATAATCTGTGTATTTTTTATTTACGCACACAGTGTAAATTTACCCAATTTATAGTAGGAGTACAGTTTCCTACTATAACTTGGGTAAATTTAAACAGAAATTAATTAGAGTGTAGTCATTTTTAAAAACCGTTCAAATATTTCCTTTACAACAATGTTCCTACAGTATAAACACTCATTTATAAATTAAATATTGGTATACACTATGCGGTGTTAAGACTAAAAATTTAATCTAATAAAAAATAGGTTAATTTGAGTGCAACCGTTAACAATTAATCAACATTTTACTACACTAAGTCCCATTTCACACAGAGCAACATTTGTCGCGCAACTCTTGAGTTTGTGGGAGAGAGGGGAAAGAAGAGTGGGGGTTGGTACGGAGTTGCTTGTTCTCGTCTACACGTTTTGTTTTTTCATTCTACGTTCTGTTTTTTAATTCTTCGTTTTTTTCATTCATTTTAAACCAAATGTAGACGAAAGTTGCTGAAAAAAGTTTCTCTGTGTGAAATTAAAGGCAACTTTAAAAGAGAATTGACAAGAATCGCCGCGACAAAAACTGCTATGTGTAAAATGGGACTATACGTATACGCAATATTGCAGCATTATTAATATCGCTCATACGTCTGCATTTTATATTAAATATATTAAAAATAATCTCTAACACTAAAAACATTACTAAAGTTAAATAGAAAATATGAAAAAATGCCAAAAGATTAAAATCACTAATTTTAAGCAAAAATCGCCAGTTGAAAAATAGCTAAATTATAAAAAAATACTTTTAAATTTAAAAACAAACGACCAGAAAATCGATAAAGAAAAATAACCAAAAGATTAAAAGATTTAAACAAAAATAACCAAAAATGATAAAATAGTTTAAATTGAAAAAAAAAATCGCTTAAACTAAAAAAATACCAAAAAAATAATTAAAATTAGAAAAAAAATTTCGAAATCGAGGAAAATAATGCCAAGATAAAAGTATTTTTTGAATTAAAAAAAAGACAAATTAAAAAATCACTAGAAGTAAAAAAATTCCAAAATTAAAAAAATGCTAAAACTATACAAAAATTAAAAATTTTAAAAATTCGCTCAAATAAAAAAAAACCCCAAAATTGAAAAAAGAGCCAAAATTACAAAAAAAAAATCGCTAGTGGTTAAAATATATTTCTAATTTTTGCAGTTTTTCATATCTATCGAATTTTAATTCTAGTGATTTTTTTAATTTTAGATTTTTTTTTTTAAGTTTTTTTTTAAACCAGCGATTTTATAACATTTCAACGATTTTTATATTTTTTAACGATTTTTCAATTCTAACGTTTTTTATATAATTGGACGATTGCACTGCCACACGTGTAATTTAGCATATTTTTTTTAGATAAGAAACATTTGTTTCCATTTTGGGACCTTTTTAAAGATTCTTGTTCTAAGTTTTGTAAAGGGTGTCCCAAGAAGAACGCAATTTTTAAATTTTAAATAAAACACAGAAATTAAAAAAAAAATCGTGAAACTTTATTATATCGTAAAGTAGACAGAATGAGGTTATGTATGGAACAATATATCGTGCAGATGGCCGCCGCGGCTTTGCTGGCATGCACGCGATCTTTTAATGAAATTTTCAATGACCGTTTTGCATGAATGCTGCGGTATTTCATTAATGCAGCGTCCAATTTCCTCTTTTAAGGCTTGAGTCGTCGTCGGCTTATTCGCGTAAACCATCGACTTCAAAAAACCCCAAAGAAAAAAATCTAATGGTGTTAAATCGCACGATTTTGGCGGCCAATTCTGATCTCCAAAACGCGAAATAACACGACCGAGAAATGACTGATGCAGCAATTGAATTTTTTCTCTGGCTGTATGACATGTGGCGCCGTCTTGTTGGAACCACATGCCCTCCACATTCATTTCTTCAATTCTAGGCAAGAAAAAACTGGTTATCATTTCACGATACCGAACACCATTGACTGTTTGCGCTTGACCTGCCTCATTTTCATAAAAAAGGTCCAATGATTCCTCCAGCCCAAAAACCACACCACACAGTGACACGTTGAGGATGCATTTGCTTCTCGTGAATCACTCGAGGATTTTCCTCACCCCAAATGCGACAATTCTGCCTATTGACGAAGCCATCAAGATGAAAATGGGCCTCGTCACTGAAGATGATTTTATCGGCAAAATCAGCATTTACATGTTGTCTCTCCAATACCCAATTAACGAACTCCCTTCGCTGTCCATGGTCAGCTGGCTTCAGTTCCTGAGTCAATTGAACTTTGTATGCATGAAGATGCAAATCTTTCGTCAAAATTCGCTGCAAAGTGGATTTGGAGACACCAATTTGCTGAGCTCGGTGTCTAATTGAGGTGGATGGAGTTTGAGCGACATCATCACGTACAGCTGCGACATTTTCGGTCGATCGACCTGGTCGATGGCGCGTTGTTGTCTTTACATCACTAACAGATCCAGTTTCGGCAAATTTATCCATTAATCTCTTTACAGTTGACTCTTTTGGAGCATTATTGTGACCCCAAATTGATCGCAATTTGCGAACTGTAGCCGCAAAACTTTCACCATTTTGGTAAAACAATTTCACAATGAGAATGCGTTGTTCATTCGTGTAGCGCTCCATTTTGACTAACCTCGTACCTTCTACTAGCAAACAATAACAATTGTTCAAATGTCAAACAATGACACTTCGAATGTTGCCAGATTTAAAAATTGTGTTCTTCTTGGGACACCCTTTATAAGTCTTAATCACTCTACATTTTTAATTTGATTCTTAATTTTAAAAATTTGCTTCAAAGTAACTGTAAAAACAATAAATTTTACTTTGCCAACTGTATAGTTTTCCAGTTGTTTTGGTATTACTTTATCACTCATAAAGAAAAACAAGTGTTATAACAGTCATTTTTACTATTTGGTTTAATTGTTTTGTAAGTAAAAATTGGTAAACAAATTATTAGTTTTAGCTTGTTTTATAGATTATTTTGTTTACAGTTAAAAACAAACGAAACAAAAACTCTAATTTAATAAATTGTTAGTGCTTTTGTTTTCAAGACCAATATTATTCTTTGTTTAATACAATTTAAACGATCTTTACTTACATAATATTCTTTGTTTCAATAAATATGGCCTTATTAGAAAGTAATGCCACTTTTACAAATACCATCGTATGTCAGTTTCTTTTTGGCATTCCTGAAGTAGCCACGTGCGAAATTTATAGTGAATTACATTGATAGTTGGATCGCAATTTTGGAACTCAACGACGAAGTGCATGACTTCATTTACATTAATCATTAACGGCGTTGCCTATTTTTATCTCAGCGGCAGACGGAAAATCCACACGATGGCGGCCATTTGTGGGACATAATTTTCCACAATTAAATCAAACAAAATTTATAAGTTCGAGTAAACATAATCAGTTTAAAACCAAATGAATTTTCACTTTAAACAAAATTTATAGTTAAAGAAAATCAGATGATGATTTTTGCCCCACCGTATATAGGCGACCTAAAGCGCGCTCACAAAAATACATAGAAGGACGGTCATCGTTGTATTGGTGAATCTAGGTGTAATATTTTTGGTAATTAGAAATGTCAGCAAAAACTCATTATATCCTTAACACGTAGGTGTGTAAGTTATAAAACAAAAACACAACTGAATACTTCCTCTGAACAATTAAAATAAGGTGTGCTTTAAAATAATTCATAAATAAATTCTAAAGTTATAATTAATCATGTTTAACAGTACATACATACAAGAAATAAATTAATGAATAACATCAAAAGTGAGTTAGTTACGTGTTAGTCATACACTTAACTAACATGTTTATTATCAAACTTACAAGTAATAATAAGAAGATATTTACTCAGTTTTTATATTATATGTACGTGTTAATGAACAGTTTGTAAAATAAACTGCTTTAAAAAAAGTTTTATATTTTAAAAACTTTTTCAAGTTTAATTTAATTAAATTTATTAGGCCGACATATATATATAAAACAAATATTAACATTCAGTGCACAAAATGATTGTTTATCCTGACGTGTATACTCAATAATGTGTTGCTATTAATATCACTTTTAGGTATTTTGTTGTTTGCTAATTTTGTTTAAAAGGGAAAGTATCCCCCAACTAAAGATATTAAGAGAACAAAAACAAGTTGGAAAAAATATTTTCCATTTCAAAAATTCTATTATTTCTTATCATAATTTAGAATTTTTCAGTTTTTATTAGTCTTTATAAAATGATTTTTAATAAATTATTCAAATAATAATTAATAATTTGGTTTTCAATCTTAACTTATCAGGTCACAAGTAATTTTTTATATGCTTTATATCCATACTTGTCTTGAAAATTTATTACAATATTGTTTTGCATAAATTATGGAATCTGTCCTATAACAATAACCATAGCATACTTTTAGGGGATATAGAACACAATACATACCAAACTAATAACATATTTCTGTGTTGTGTTTATATAAAATATTTTACAAGTCAAAAACATAATACATACATAAGCTGCAACAATTTGTTATGACATATTTGAATTTTGAAAATAAAAGTTAATCATATGTAAAGCTCATATATGGGAAAAATAAGTTTAGGCTGCTTAGGAATAACATAAACACGAAATAGAAAAGATATTTGACTTTATGATACATTAATCTATTTGCATATTATAAACTAATTAAAAGTTTGACTTTAAACAGAAAAAGGAAGAGGAAATAATTACAAATAAATATGGAAATAATTACAAATAAATATGAAAATTTACAGCCTTTAATTAAAAAAAGGTTTAATAAAGTAGTTATATTATAATTTTCCATAGCAGAGGTACTTTAAAATATAATACACTCAAACAAAAAAAAAAAGACATGAACTAAAATGTAATCAAAAATTTCCTTCAAAATAGTTTATAAATTGTCCTCAATTTAAGTAAAATTAAAACTTAGAAAAAATTTCTAAGTTTGAGGAAAATTGAAATGGTTTATATACTCAGAAATAGTTCATATTTTTCCTTAGTAATATTTCTTGATTTTAGGAAAAAAAAACAAGTCAATGAAATAAAAATTTATTAATTTTAAGAAAAAACATCTTAGTTTTAAGAAAATTGCATACACAAATGTAATAAAATTAAGTTTAGTTCAAAAAAAAATTTAGGACATAATTTACCACAATTTAGTTCAAAAAATATATCCAACTTAAATCGAGAAAGTACTTGAACTTAATGTGTGTTCATTTTTTGTTCGCGAGTGGTAAAATTAACTAAATTTAAGAAAACCATTTCCAAATTCAGTTTTTAAGTCTACCACTTTCTAATTTTTAAGAATTGTTTTCTTAAAATTAGTTCAGACAATTAAAAACAAAAAGCAATAAATTTTTTTCCTATGTAATAATAAAAATTTACTTGATTTTAGAAACTGATCAACTATTTCTAAGGAAAATTTTCATGCAACTTAGTTCAAATAAATTTTAAAAAATTTAATAATATATTCTTTTTTTCTAGTAAAAGTTTTCTAATTTTTAAAAAACAATAAAATTTGGTATAGGATTTTTTTTTTGTCGGAAAACGGTGAAATTATTTTCAGTATACTACTCCAAAAGAAAAATAAATCAAATACAAACTAATTAGTTTTCCTAATTTCCAAGACAAAATATTATTAAAGGAAACAAATTAAAGGAAACAAATTAAAGTAAACATTTAAAGAAATGATCGTACATGATTGTTATTCAAAAAAGGCTCACATGGTCATCTCTAATCTTAACAGTCTTTAACATTGAACTTAAAGTAGCTTAAAATATTTTTTTTTAAATTTTGCTAGCAAAAGGTTAAAAATTTCGAATTTGCGCTTTTATGTAATAATTTGGTTTGCTGACTACAATACAAATCGCAGGCACATTTCATACATTACGGCATAATGGCTTTCCTATAATTGACGTAGCGCTTATTAAACTTTATATTTATCGAATTTTTATTTTCACTTAATAAAAAAAAAAGTTTAAATTTGTATGTGTCAAATAAAGTTTAAGCTAAAAATCCCATAAAATAAACTTATGACATTTTTCCATTTTCAAATAATAACAAGAAATGTAACTGTGATATTTTGTATTTTTGCAACAATTTTCTTAAATTAGTTAATTTAAGAAGACAAAGGACCCCCAGTGTTCCTTAGCTATTGATACCGTGTGTCACTTAGGGCGTCCCTTTTTGAGGTTCTCTCAAGCAGAACCGTTAATTAACTACGAAAAGGATCTGACTTTGTCACAATTTATTACGTTTCAGGATATCCGGCAGTACATTTTTTAATTAGTTTACCTTTTGCTAATGAAATTTAATTTATATTTTAATACATGAATTTCGTATAATTCAATTTAGTTTTAAGACAAAATTGAAAGCAAAAATGTTGTTAAGAGCAGTATCCTCACAAAGCGGAAGTCCTCCGAAATTGAGAAATTACTTACTCAATGAGTGTAAAGTACCTTTACCAAAAAAGCAGGATAAGGATAATTTTCACTTAAAAGAAGTGCTTTTTAACTTGATGTTAGAAAATATTTTCTTATTTTTAGGGAGTTAAGTCCTAGTTTTTAGTAAAAAAAATTATCTAAAGAACTTAAATAAAATTAAATTTTTCTTAAAACCAAGGAAATATTACCTAACTAACAGTACAATTTTAGATGATGTATAAACTAATTAGGAGGAAATTTTACTGTTTTCTAATAAAAATTTACTTCTCAGTAGTAAAATTTTTCTATAATTTAGAAATTTTGACCAAATTTTAAGCAAAATTTGTTTCTTAATTTCAAGGAAAATTTTATTAAATATTGGTAAAAAAAAGTGTCTTTGGCGCCGTTTTTATTTCAATTTTTCTAAATTCTAGTTTTTGAGTGTACTTTTTAAAACGGTTAAGTTATTTTACAATTGATTAAGGTTAAACATTAATTCTAGAACTTTAATATTCCCTACGCACACAAAAAATTATTTAAAAATCCAGCAGAAACATCTACAAAAGTTAAAAACTTTTTTTCTGTTTATTTTTAGATAAGTATACGAGCTTAAAAGATAAATAGCTACAAATATCCTAATACCTTTACCAAAGTCTATTACTGTTGCCTATTTTTGGCACAATTAAATTGCAATTATTTAAATTAGCTATAAAAAGGTATTGGCCTTCCTTTTGTTTTAAAAGTTATTGCCTTTTTGTAAAGGTGTTTGACTGTCTGTCTGTCTATATATTATTCAAACTTTTTGCTGACTAATAGGTTTTTAATCTTCTCTGTTGTAGTCCAAAAAAAAAAAAAAAAAAAAAAAAGAAAAACAAATACAAGTTAAAAGCATTATTTAAACAAGTTGCTGACACTTAAATATAAATCTGTAAAATAAAAATAATATATATATATGGCTTATTGTCCAAGTCATAAATATTCCAAGCTAAATCTTTTTTTAAACTAGTAGCATATAAATTATATGCAGGATCTAAGGATAATATAGTTGAACACCCATTTTATTCCCATTATTTCTTTTTTCTCTTATAAAAGACACATTTGATATATGAAAAATATTTATAATTTGAAATGTTTGCAAAAATATAAAATGTTTTTTTTTACAAAGCATATTTTTGAGCTCATAAATCCAATACTTTTGTAACATATTTTTAGGCGTTATGTCACTATGTCACACAAAAGTAATTTGTAATTTTTTTTCTTTGTTTCTTCTAAAAATGTTTGCAAATTTTTAAACTTTCAAGTGTTTTGAATTTATTCTTTAAATAAAAACAATTTTTATCATGTCTATGTATGTTTGTTTTGACGAGTCTATATTATTTATAATTTTTTTTTTTTTTTTTTGTCAAAATAAATAGTTATAGAAATTTATTGCCGTTGGTCCAAATTAACACATTAAAATTTTAGTACATAAAAATCTTAACAATTGTTAAAATTGTTTTATGATTATAATCATAAAAATACAACAAAGTAAGTTTGTACAGCATACTTTTAGGCAATTTTTTATTGACAATAAAAAATATGCTACATGCTGCTTTGCTTTAGTATATTTTGATTTATGGGGATTTTATTATACTTTTTTATACACATTATTAAAAATAATAAAAACGTATGGGAAATTTTTTGTAAACTGGAGACCCCCTGCTTTACAAAATTGCGCGAACATCTTCTCTTTCAAAAGTCGAGTATTGATGGTGGGGCCACTATGAAGGCGTAAGTTGAGATAAAGTAAAAACACGTATTGTTTGAGATAGTTGTAATTTTTTTATTTGGTTGTAAAGAAAACATGTTCCGATTAATTATGGAATAAAATGTCCGGCAAATGGCCCCCACGGCTCTTTTCATGAAATTTTCCATGACTTTTTTCACAGAGATGAGGCTGTATCTCACCTATGACGCATTGGCTCTCGGATTTGAGCTCAGGAACTGTTTCTGATTTATTTGCATAATCCCAAAATTTCACAAAACCGCAAAGAAAGAAATCACAAGGCAATTTATTATGCATGAAACCATTCCGATGGAAATGCGCTTCACCCGAGAAGATAATTTGTTTGAACGAATTGCCGGTGCTTTCTCGTAAAGCGCTCAATTTTTAATAACCGAAATAAACATATGAGACAACTGCCAAATTTCAGAGTTTCCACTTGCCCAAAAAATAATTACATTAAATTTAAAAAAGTGCACAGTTACTTTCAGAGGCATATTCAAATATGCTACATTTACAAAAAAAAATCTGTAATAGCAACTGAAAATTATGCTATATCGAACACAGCGGTATTTTTTGCTAATCTTAGCAATACATGTCTGCTGACGTGTAGTAAACGAAATTTGTAGAAAAAATTAGCTGCCGCTACTAAATTTTAGTAAATTTTTGTAAAGTGGAATTTAAAATCTGTTTGCTAAAATCAGCAAAATAAATTTACTAAATATTATTAATATTAGTACAAAATTTCAATTTTTTTATCGAGCATCAAAATTTTTTTATTTTATTTATTTTTATCAGAAAATATTTTATACAAATCCATCTAAAAATCTAAATATATATGAGCATACATGATCGAACATGGGCCTGTATATGATCATACATGGGCATACATGGTCATATACGTCCATACATTGTTTAATATATGACCATGATCTCATATATGATCATATATCTTCGGATCTAAAATTTGAGGGTATATGGACGTATATGATCATATACGAGCATACATGAATAATATATGAGCATTTATGATAATATATGCACATATATCACCATATACCCTCAAATTTCCGATCCGAAGATATATGGTCATATATGAGATCATGTATGGACGTATATGACCATGTATGCCCATGTACGATCATATACAGGCCCATGTATGATCATGTATGCTCATATATATTTCGATTTTTAAATGGGAAATTAAAAAAAATAAAGGCTTAAAAATCTTAAAAATTGTTACAACATAAAAAAAAATTTTTTGTTTTAATTTGGTAAGTTCTGTTTTGGAAAATATTTTAGTCATTTTTTTTTTTACTTTTAAGGTCAAATTTTAATTATTTTTAGGGCTGATTTTTAAAACTAAAAAACCTTTTTAGTGCATTTTCACTTCCGATCCTTTTTATAATCTATGAAACATTTTAAGGCAATTTAAGTATGTATGTAGGTATAGTTTTAAATTAGAAATAACATTTCCTTCAATATCCATTTTTTTAAAATTAGTTAATTTTTTTGCTAATTTTAGCAAATCAGTTTTCAAAAATTTGTAAAATGATTTCTGAAATTAGAAACAAAAATTTGTAAATATTCTGTAAAAATTCTGTAATATGTAAAATGTAAATAGCAAAACAATAATATAAATAATATTTTTTTTTTACTAAAAATTTGTACAAAAATAGTAAAGTGAGGATTAAAAACCGTTTACAAATTTTTCTACTAACTTTTTTTCAGAGTGTAAGGTGTGACGGACTCGGCTTGAAAATAGCCACTCGAGAATTTTTGGGGTCGGTGAACTCGAATCTGGCATCAGATGCTTAAAAATGGGACCGTATATGAACATATATGATAGTATACGGGACCATATATGATCATATAACTTATCATATATGTTCATATATTTATCCATATATGACATATATCATCTGATATATGTTTTGGGAGTATATGATCATATATGTTCACATATGGTCCTGTATGTTTATATATGATCATATATACTCAAACATATACGTCTATATAGCCTTAAATTTCAGATTCGAACATATATGGTCTTGTATGAGGTAATACATGATCATTATAGAAGTAAATACGGACATAGGAATATTATCAGATAAACCCATATATAATCATATAGAAGCATGATCATATATTTTCATATACGATACCATTTTTTCGAAAAGATCTGGGGGTCGCTGTATACGTTTCCGTTATCGGGTATTAAAAAATCAAAGTGGCGAATTCAAAATGGCGGATTATTTTTTTAATTGATTAGATTCATTTTAAATATTTTTTTACGCAAACTTTTGAAGGTCATTGATAAAGAATCTGATATTAATTTATTTTTTTAGAAATTAATTAATTTTTTTTAGAAAGTGCTCGAATTCGCATCAGATATTTTTTTAGAAAAGTACAGAATACGAATCTGTTGCCAGATTTTAATCTGCATCCGAAATGAAACAAACTGAAGATTAAGTGAAAATAATTTAAAAGTGACAACAAAAATTCTCGCCACGAAGTCGTCGAAGTGGGTTTAAATCAGTGGTCGGCAGTAAGAGAAAATATGAATATATTTGTGTTTTACACCGTAAGAAATTATTTTATCTTTCTAGAATGAATGAATAAATGAATAAATTAATTAATCGTTAAGAGAATATCCATATTCATTGAATTAAAATAATTAAAATATTTCATGTTTTTGTTTTCTCTATTATAAAAAAAAATAATTCATAATAATTTTTTGATTCCATACAAAACACTCTGCTTCATTTAATATATTTAAAGATAATAAAAATAATTCTTCCTACTCAACGTAACACATTTTTAATTTAAAATGTAAAGGAAAAACAAAATTAATACCTACAATAAAAAAAATAAATACCTATATTAAAAAAACATATGTTTAGCGGCATATGCTTGCTCTGTTGAAAGTTAGCAAGCTACTGAATGGAATAATTGTATTTTTGTGCTCCTAGTTGTGAGATTTGTTGACATTCTTATTGTGTAAGTGTAAATAGCCGATTGTGTTCGACCCCTGTGTGCTATAAGTGCCGACCACTGGTTTAAATATCCGATGTCTTGTGCGATGTCTTGTCCAAAGAATTTTGCGACTCCTAAATATAAAGTCTTCTTGAATGCGAACTCAAATTTTTTTTCAAAGTTTTAAAATTAATGCAATTTACGACATTCAGTGAGCAAAATTGTTGTTTACTATAGCGTATACTTAATAATTGTTCTTACTATTAATATCACTCATACGCATTAATTTGGTAAATATATTTATTGAATTTAAAGTTACAAAGACAACCTTTTATTATCTAACTTTTTTTAATCAACTTTAACACAATATCTAAATTAATCCAAAATAAAATATTTTTAGCCATGATTCGAGTCAACAGTTTTCTAAAAATAATCGTAAAATAACCTAAAATATATATAAAATCTATAAATAGTGCTACACTTCATTAAGCAAATATCTTATGTTAGATAAAATAATCACCTATTATACAGCCAAAAAAAAATCCTTTTGCAATACCTATTTGCTACTAAGTGAATCTTCTAGAAAAAAAACATTTCTATTACGAACCCTCGACATTCCATTTTAAAAAACTTTTTAAAAACTTTTTACTTAACATTTTACGCAGGTTTTGCACAAACTTAACTATTAATTAACTTGACAATTTGTTGTTGTTTTGTAGTTAATTTTTTTACATTTACTTGTTCTCAATAGTGAGGTTAAAGTTAATTCAGTAGTATGAGGGCCAACATTATAAATTAATTTTAAATACATAAACTTTATTTAGGGTGAGTAAATTTTCCACAAAATAACCAAAATTAAACATTAACATGAAACCGAAAAAATGCCAACAGCAACACCAAATAACAATTATGTTTAAATCTTTCTTAAAGATGAATGTTATGTTTATGCTTTTATCTTTTATATTTCACTTAATTTAATTAAAAATAATTATCTTTGTGTGTACAAAATAAAAATTACCAGATTTTGTTAATTCCCCATTATGCCAAGTTTATTGTATGTATGTTTCAAGAAAATTATAATTGTATGGCTTAAGGCATATAATTTACTTGAAACGCAATGTAACAGTAACATATGTATACGTGTTAAGGTGCCCCTTAATAAACAAATTGCCGAATTTTAATGTTAAAACCTTAAAATTGTATTCCATTTGGTCTCAAATATATGAGTATGATTTAATACATTTACAGAATGTTTTAAGCTAAGTTTGCTTAATTCGGCATTTTAAGAAAAATCAAGTAACAACAACTCGTAAACATTGTAATATTTTTGATATAATGATTAGCATACAAAAATGTTATAAGTCAGAAGAAGTCACCCAATGTGGAGACGAAATATTGGAAAAAAAATAAATAATCATTATTTTTGTAAAAAGATCTCAAACTCAATTTAAAAGAATAATATAATATAATATTGAAGATTAAATAAAAGAAAATAAATATAAAAAGTTTTTTTTTCCTAATTCTTACCAAATGAAATAAAACTGGAAGGTGCTAGCATTTAGGGGACACCCTATCTATTAATAACAATAACACGCAAATTATGAGATTTTCGCAATTACAGAAAATAAAAAAGATGAAGCTTATAGATTTTTTGCCTCCCAAAAAGCATTATAAATCTAAGATTTTGTCTACTACGATTATTTTTGTACACTATCGACTAGAGATGATAAATAAGAATTTCAATTCAGTACCAAATATCTTTAAAAATAGTATTTTTTCTATCTATAGAAGTACCAGAAATTTATGTTTTGTACATTTTCCTGATTTTTCTATTAAAAAAAAATTACCTTAATATCTCCGATATCTACCATGTTATATAAATTAAAAGCTTTAATATGATATTGAAATGTCGCCTTATTATAGGCACCAAAATACTTTTGAGGTTTTAATTGTAGCACAAAAAGTACCAAACAGCATTAACATGAAACTGTTTACAAAAGCGTTGTTATAAATAAAAATTAAAAAGGATAACATTTGTGAGTTGTACCAAATAAGTAAAAGCAGTACTAAGCACTTTTAAGGCTATATAGTACCGAATTATTCACTCCACAGTGTTTTTCTTACAAATTATTTATGTAAAAATTAAGATGTGTTAACATTGTAGAAAAGACAAAAATTTTTTTTGGATATGAAAACCTTTGTATTAGTAAACAAAAATTTTGCTATGAAAAATTTTTGTGGCGAAAAAATTTTCTGAGGTGAATACAAAATATTATTCACCTCTTATCGTCTGGTAAAAAAAAAAATAAAAATTGGCGCCCACAGATATTTTTTTTTTTTGTTACAAATTATTTATGTAAAAAATTTCGATGTGTAAAAATTGAAGAGAAAACAAATTTTTTTTATATGTAAAAAAAAACAATTGTAGTGGTAAAAAAATTTTTGAAGTAAAAAACAATTTTTGTGGTGAAATAAATTTTGTGGTGGAAAAAATGTTTGCGGTGAAAAAATTTTCTGGCGTAAATACAAAATACTAATCACCTCTAAGCGTCTGGTTAAATAAATAAAAATTTTATAAAGGGTGGTCCAACCATAATGCAGGATGTTTTTTTGTCCAACATATTTTGACATTTATTTATTTCAGTGTTTGACAAATTCAATCAATTGAATCTCTTCGTGATTTTTTTGGTCAGCATCATCGACCAAATGTGTCTACAACCCAACATGAGGGTGCCACTTGCCACACAGCCAACGAAACAATGGCTCTTTTGCGCGAAAAATTCAATGGCCGTGTTATCTCACGTAGTGACGATGTCAATTGGTCGCCAAGATCATGTGATTTGACACCGTTGGACTTCTTTTTTTGGGGTTATTTGAAAGAAAAGGTGTACGTCAATAATCCAGCAACAATTCAAGAGCTAAAGGATGAGATAATTTGGCACATTAACGAAATTGAACCTCAATTATTTCACCAAAGCCGTGGCGAGCATTTTGCTGATATTTTGTTGCACACATAATTGTCGAATTGTCATAGATCCTTCTATCATAATAGAAAATATTAAGATAATTCTCTGATAACTTTTTGTTTTATTTACAATTAAAAATTTCTAAATTTCTTACCCAAAAGTGTTTTTGTTACAAGTTAATTATGTAAAAAATGTAGAGATGTAAACATTGTAGAGGCAAAATTTTTTTTTGGATGTGCAAAAACTTGTATTGTTAAAAAAAATTTTTGAGTTAAATGCAATTTTTGTGTTGAAAAAATTTTGTGGTGAAAAAATTTTTGTGGGGAAAAATTTTTCTGGTGAAAAAATTGTCTAATTTTGTTAACCTCTAAGTGTCTTGTAAAAAAATAATACCAAACTTTTTAGGAGGATGTTCACTAGTCTAGGCAAAAAGAGCGATCCAGTTTTCGCGCCGTGATCGCTATTTTAACAGACAGACGGACATGTATAAAGATCTATTTTTTTTGATATACTTAATAGGCTCTTGCACAAATATTTCGATAGGTTACACACTACCAAATATGGTGGAGTGTATAAAAACGCAGAAATCCATAAATTGATGTATATCAAACAAATTTATAAATACACTCAGAATATTATGTAAATTACTCTTTGTAGTTAAATTAAAAGGTTTTCCGTTCCATTAAAAAATAAAGGAACATACATTTATTTTTCAAAGAAATAACTATCTTAACTTTTTTCTACATTTATTCAAAATGATTTACTATCATTTACTGATTTTTTTTCATTTGTTTGAAATTTAATAAGAATTTACCCACAAAACAGAAATTTGTAGTTTCTTTGTGTCCGTTACAATTGTTTCAAATTTAAATTTTGTTTGCTGTCTGCTTCAAAATATTCAAAATATTTAAATAATTCCAATTTGTTTTTTAATATAAATTAGTTGCTTATATACAAAATTATTTCAAATCAAATTACAAGAATTTCCAAACAAACATGCATACAAAAACACATTCACACAAAAATTGTCTATAGCCATGCATACATACATTGAGTAGATTAAAAAAAAAGCAAAAACGGAAACAATTTCAAATAGATTTAATCATTTGTTTCTTATGGATGTATCAGTTGTTTAAACAACATTTAAAAATAAATAACAAAAGCCATTTGATTTAAATGAAAATTAAGAATAGCGGTTTTTAAATGAAATGTCTATTTATTGTAGGTGGCATTTTCTGTTATTTTAACTTACAAACTATTTGTTTTGAGTGTACCTTTTAAATACATAAATATTGATTGAATATTAAAAAATCGTTAACTACCGATAAAATCAACATAATCGATAAATAGCTAAATATAATATATCGATGTAATCGATAAATTTCTATGAAATTATTGTATATCGATACAATTGATTAATATTTTTAAAATTAAAATGATTGAAAAAATGAATAAATATATACAATATCAAAAAATATATTAATATATCGATAAAAAAAATTAAAATGCAAAAATCGATTTATATCGATAAAATCGAAAAATACCGGTATATGTAGATTTGGGTCTCCCAATAAATGACTTTCTTGTGAATTATTTGAACTAATAGCACTGACACGATGTGTATTACGTATTGAACTGAAGACGGAAGAATAACCAACAAAAAAAAATTTTGGGAGGATTTTTAGGGTCCAACTGCAATTAGCTTAAGTGACTTAAGTTTTGTTTTGGTATAAAATAAAATTTAAGAAATACAAAATTTTAATTTTTAAAAATTTTGAGTTTTCGTTTCATGCCGATACCTAGCTTAAGTCACTTAAACTAATTCCAGCTAATTAAGCCTTCCAGCCAGTAAAGATTTTAGAATTTTTTTAAATGTTTTATTTATTTTTTCTTATATTCAGCTTATTAATAAGCATCGTTTCAGTGCTATTACTTCTATCAATGCCCAAGAAAAATATTTATCGGCACACCCTTATTGACTTCATATTTTTAAGGGAACTTCAAATTTGTTTAAAAATATTTTTAAATTTTTAAAAACTATTTCTGCCTTTTATACAAATTAATTCGAGAATTAAAAATTTTCAAAACACGTTTTTTGAGCCCTTTTTACAGGATATTTAGGACTTGCTTATAGGTGCAAAGTTGTGCGAGACGTTGCAAAAACAATGAAATACATTATTTACAATGAATACATTATTTATTTTTATTCTTGGAAAATAAATATTTTTATTAAAACAATATAAATATTCAATTATTCCAAAACATTTACTTTTTTATTTTTTTAGCATTTTATATTTCATAGGAAATGCAATATAAAAATTAACATTTTAATAAATATTAATAAAATAACAAAACCGAAAACATACAAATACAATAATAAATATTTATATGCAGATAAAAAAATAACTGTAACCAAATCCGGGGCATTGTACATATAACAAACAAAATTGAAAGTCAAAAAATGTGGCATACTTTTAGGTTGACAATATTTTTATTTTTTTCACTTTTTGTAAAACGCATAAAAATCATTTGTGTTTTAACAAAAAGAAACTGAATAAATGAAAAACTCTCATCTACCGAAATATGTAATGCACATTCTTAAAACACAAATCATTTACACAATGGATGTGGTATGGAAAACATAACAACCAGTTTTTGTTGTGGTAGTAGAAGAACGCAGAAAAAAAAAAGGTTCAAGGTTGTATAATATTAGTCAGTCTACTTAACGTTTGCAGTACTTCTTTGGAAAAAAATACATATTTACCAGAGCTTCTGTGTGTATTGTTTTTGCATATTTTGCATACAGATTATGACATTTGAAATCTTATGCATACTTTTTTTGCTACAAATATTAAGTAATGTGTTTATGTGTGTGTGTGTGTGTGTAAGATAATGTTGTATGCATTTCATTTAAGGCATAAAAACATTGAAAAACAACAAACTATAATACTTTTTATGCATGCACATACATACTCATATATACACACACATATAAACATATGTTAGGGTCAAGAGTTCTTTGCTAAAGTGTCATGATTTAAGGTCTTCTTTCTATTCTTTGGCGTTCAGCTCTTTTTTGTGTTTTTCGTGTATGTGGAAAAAAACACACACAATAATTTTGAATAAATAATGCATTGTCATATTAATGTATGTTTTTAAAATTACATACAAATTTATTCTATTTGTAGGCAACAAAAAAAAACTTAATTTTTTTTTTATTTTTCTTTTATTCTTTATTTAAAGAAAGTAAATATATAAAATAGACAACATGTCTCTTTGTATTTTCTTTAAAAATTGTGTCTATTCAATTTTGTATTTTCTCTGTTTTACTCCAAAAAAAATCAATATGCTTGACAAAATTTTACTAATTAGCTACAATGTTGTTAAGGAAACACTCTTGTCACGACAACTACAACATGACCACAATTTGTACAAAGTCGCACTGCAATGATACAAATTATAAATTCAAAATAAAAACACTTAAGTTTTCTAATTAGAATAGGAAATAAAGGAAACTTATGGGAAATTGAAATAAACATGAAACAAAACTTTTTATTTAATTTAATATTTATATTTACAGCTGAATTGAATAGTAAACACTGTGTTGTATTTATATTGACCTACGAATATCCCGAATCATTTTAAAACGTTATTTAGTATTTAAACTTTATGTCGTTAATTAAAATTGTTCTTAAGAATAAATTATACTTTATCATTAAAAACAATTTAACGGCGAGATGCCTCAATTTTTTTTTATTGAAATAAAAAAATACATTGTAAAACAAATACTTTTTCTTGACAAAAATTTTTCAAATACAAAAGAATCCTGCACATATAGCAGACCTCTAATTTATGCCAAAATGAAAAAAATAATAAAATAAACAATTTTGTTTACAATTTACAGAAGTTTTCGTTACTTTGACATTAATTTAGAATTCTGATACAGAAATGCTAAGGATTAATACCTGAGCTATAATCGATTACAATTTATATGCAAAAAAGCACCGAAAATTCCTATTGAATTTGGTTAAAACCGGTCCCATATTCAGACCTATCTCCCGTAAAAACGTCCCATCTCAATTTGGGCTTAAATGGTATTTAGACACATAAAAGCATAGATAGGTAGTTGAAATTTAGGTAATGAATTTTAAAAAGGCTATGTGGTCCTTTATAATTTAAAAAAAATCCTGCTGGTAATTTGGACCGCTTGCTGAAATTTTAGGGTAGGGTATTATAAAGTTGGCATGCCCGTCTGTAATACTTTTGCTAGTTTTTAAATTGTATTTCTATAAAAAAAAAATTTTAAAATGCTTAAATAATCAATTAAATAAAAACTGCTGGAAGCGGAGAAATCGCTAAAAAAAATTTGCTAGAATTTAATAAAATCATATAAATTATAAAACAACAAATAAAAAAAATTTTGATAAATTTAAAAAAAGTACCAAAATTTAAAAATTCTTAAGTTGAAAAAAACCGCAAAATTTATAAAATAAAACATTGGGATGGTAAAATACTAAAAAACCAAATAAAATGTAAAGTTTGTTGTTAGAATTTAAAAAAAAACACGTGAATTAAAAAAATCGTAAAAAAACGATGTTAGGATTCTGACTACTACTTCTCTAAACAGCTTTTCTCTACCCATGTAGATATTGAAATATATATGAGCATTAGACCGTACCTCAAAAAAAAGTTCACCGTACACCCTCTAATATAAAGTATTTTAACAAGAAAATTTCGATTTTTTAATTTTTTATGTTGCCGAATGTAGGGCATTTTTATTTTTTGTCATATCTTCTGTATTTACAGTCGGATCTTAAAGGGTTATATATCAATGTTTTTTTCGCAATGATACCAATTTGTTGCATCAAAAATCATTGACCTCAAGCACCCTTTTATACTACTTAAGGGGTAACACCTATGTAAAAAGCCTATATATAAAAACTTCCGAGAAAAGGGACCTAGTGTGTAAAAATGAAGTTTTAAGAAAAACGCATTTAAAGTTTCATAACGCATTATCACTGTGAAAACACCTTCAGTTGGGAGATGCGATTTGGTATGGTTAGTTATGATTGGGTGCCGACTTTGGTGATGTCATGCCTATGTGGTGACGTATTTTTTTTTTTTTTTGCTTTTAGTGTGACAATACCTTTGCTATTGTTGCTGCTCTGTTCATTTTCAGTTATCTGTTCGCTCTCAGCAAAGGGTTGATGTGTTTTGTACGTTTTTATAGGGTAAATACATTTTTATCAGAAATCTAACTCATTTCATCGTATTCTACACCCTTTTAGGTACCAGAATCCACTCTTAGGTCCACGTCCGTTTTTTAACACACTAGGTCCCTTTTCTCGGAAAGGGTCGCATATACATATTCATATATATTTCGATTTTTACATGGGCAGTTCACGAAATTCGTTTAATACAACTGAATTTTGATTACAACACTCAAAATTTTCAGCAGTCTCATTTCAGTTTGTTTGGGCTAACCGAATTTATTGGTTGTCACAACAAAAATACACTTTTAAATTTGGTTGGCTCTTTACACTCAGAACAAAAAGTTAGTAGAAAAATTTATAAACGGTCGTCAATTCCACTTTACTATTTTTGTACTGATTTTAGTAAAATAATTATAATAATTATTATTTAACAAATCTTTTTGCTATTTACATTTTACAAATTACAGAATATTAACAAATTTTTGTAGTTAATTTCATAAATCATTTTACAAATTTTTTAAAAAAGTGGATATTGAAGAAAATGTTATTTCTAATTAAAACTTACACCAACAAACATAAATTGCCTTAAAATGTTACATAGGTCAAAAAAAAAGGATCGGAAGTAAATACAACTCATACTCATGTCTAAAAATAGGACATCCACTTAAAATAGCACTAAAAAGTTTTTTTATTTCTTAAAAACAATTAAAATTTGATATTACAAGCAAAAAAAAAATATTAAAATATTTTTTATAACAGAAATAAGCAAATAATATAACTTCATTCGATCTTATTTTAATATTAATATTCAATTTTTTTAAGCTAAAGATCTTTTTTTATAAAATTTTTTATTTTATTTTCGATATTTCGCTAACAATTTGTTAGCATCTTCAGGAAAACAAAATTTTAATATTTATAAAAAAGTTGACAAACAAAAAAATATTTAACATTTAAATATAAATTAAATTTTTAAAAAATTAAATTAACATTTAATCAAATAGAAGTGGCAATTTTATAAACAACATTTTCCTGCTAAAGCTCGTAAAAAATATTTTCATATTGGTTTAAATTATTATAGTTATTAAAAACATATCTATACATTTAAGTTTCCTAATTTTTTACTAATTAAATATCTATAATTCTGAGCTAAATTTTCTGTGTCAGCTTTAAAGTTCATTCTCTGTGTCAAAGGTGTATTAATGATTTCTAACATTTCTAACATATAACGTTTTTTATAATTATTTTCTGTTCTTAATATTGAAACATTTTCAAAGTTAGGATGGTGATTTAATATAGAACAATAAGATGAAAATGCGGTTTTTTCCGAATTAATATTTCTATGTTTTTGGTCTGATTTATGTCCTGAAATTCTGGTTTTTAATTTATTCTTTGTCGTTCCCATATATACTTTATCATAATTTTCCTGATCATTTCCCTGACAAGGTATCTTGTAAACTAAATTTGACATATCCCACTTATCAATTCTATCTTTAGTCTTACTTAATAATTTCCCTAATGTATTAAAATTACGATGAGCTATTCCATATTTCTCCTTATCAAAGATGTTGAATCTCACCAATCTCTCTGATAATCCAGGGACATATGTTAAAGATTAAAAAATTCGTGGTTCAGTTATATATGCTCCATTTTGTGTTATCCTAATTTCTATATTGACCTACTAATCTATAATATAACTCAGTTGGAAAACCATTATCTCGTAATATATCTCTGATCTTTATAATGTTTCCTCTATGAAATTCTACATCACTTATTGTCAATACTCTCTCTATAAAATTCTTGGCTGTGTTCATGATAATGTTCCTACTGTGTTTAGAGTAATAATTAATTATTCTCCCTACAGTTGGTTTCTGATACCAATCCATTATTAATCTGTTGTCTCTTTTTTTAACTTTGAAAATGTTTCAATATTAAGAACAGAAAATAATTATAAAAAACGTTATATGTTAGAAATCATTAATACACCTTTGACACAGAGAATGAACTTTAAAGTTGGCACAGAAAATTTAGCTCAGAATTATAGATATTTTATTAGTAAAAAATTAGGAAACTTAAATGTATAGATATGTTTTTAATAACTATAATAATTTAATTTCATAATGTTATTTTATTTTATAAACAACATTTATTATGTTCAATTTCATACCCCAAAGTATTAAACCAATATAAACATATTTTTTACGAGCTTTAGCAGGAAAATGTTGTTTATAAAATTACCACTTCTATTTGATTAAATGTTAATTTAATTTTTTAAAAATTTAATTTATATTTAATTCTTAAATATTTTTTATATTTAAATGTTAAATATTTTTTTGTTTGTCAACTTTTTTATAAATATTAAAATTTTGTTTTCCTGAAGATGCTAACAAAGTGTTAGCGAAATATCGAAAATAAAATAAGAAATTTTATAAAAAAAAGATCTTTAGCTTAAAAAAATTGAATATTAACAGAAATAAGCAAATTAAAACAAAATGATAAATTCGTTTATGTTTTTACAATTTTTAAGCCTTTGATATATATTTTTTTTTAATTTTGTCTAAAATATTTTTTGAAAAAAAAATAAATTTGAAATATTAATAATATTTAGTAAATTTTTTTTGCTGATTTTAGCAAAACAAATTTCATTGTACTACACGACAGCAGACATGTGTTGCTAAGATTAGCAAAAACTACCGCTGGGCTGAAATCAGCAAAAAATTTCCCGTAATAACAGCAAAATTTTTAGTAGTCATTACAGACTTTTTTTGGAGAGTGTATTTTTCTATATGTAGGTTTAGCTGTAACGTCTTTAATCCAAAATCTTTACTAGTTTTTATTTGTCTCATGTATTTTCCGAGACACCTAATTTCAATAATTCCTAGTATTCGAGATACATTTTAATTAGGTAGAAATTTGGGATCGATATCTTTTGAATTAAGGATGGATTTTGACCTGTGGTGCAAATATGTTTCCTTTACCTTGTTTAGTTTTCGAGATACGGACTAATAAAATTGCATAGATACAATTTTAGTC
The DNA here is from genome assembly GCA_949748255.1 of Eustalomyia histrio. Lineage (NCBI taxonomy): Eukaryota > Metazoa > Arthropoda > Insecta > Diptera > Anthomyiidae > Eustalomyia > Eustalomyia histrio. The sequence continues at coordinate 6,345,618 of OX456525.1, forward strand.
GCCCATATCTCGATACTTGTAACTCGAATATTTTTACCAGAGGTTAAAATCCAAATGCAATACCAAATACCGTCAACTTAATTGGGTTTTTGAATATTTACTGTCAAGCAATTTTTTTCTAATTTCAGCAAATTTTTAAAATTGATTTTCTTTTTTTAATTTTGTTAGTTTTTTCAATTCCAGTTTTTTTTTATAATTTTGACGATTTTTTACTTTTAGCGATTTTTCGAATTTTTTCATGTACGCGCAAATTTCTATGATGTGGGAAGTGCAGATAGAAATTCAAAGCAATTATGATATTTAAATTCCATCGATGAGAGATTTGGTAGAAAATTGAAATTATGATATGAAAAACACTTTCTACAGGTCTTACCACGATCTATATGAGAACATTTAAAATTTATATTAAATAATAAAATATTTAAACGTGTTTAGATCTGTCATTTATAAGTAAATACTCCTATATAAGACATTTAATAAGCACTATACAAACATATTTTAATGGCAAAAAAAAACTCGCTTCCAAAACATCAAATTTACTTTCTGCCTAAACAAATTGAAATTATTGTATTGAAATATTGTATGTTTTCTAAGAATCAACAGTATTTTTTTATTTTTAAAAACCGTAGAATACTTTCGCCAAACTTGGTGGCTTTTTAGTTTATTATTCTATAGCAAAAAAAAAAAAAAACAAACAAAATTATTAGTATGTTGTATAAAAATATTATAACTTTAGTAAGAAATTTGAGAGCATCGTAAATAAACAACCCACCTGTTTTCTTGTTTTGATAGGATAAGTATACCATTTGCAAAAAAAAGAATGATTTTTTTTATATTCACTAAATGGAAAATTTAAGAGTATATTTTACACCGATAAAAAAATATTTATAATTGAGGCACTAATTGTTCGGCATAAGATTATAAAAAATTTGTCGAAATTATATGAATTTGTAACAATAGAGAATATACAGAAAAAAGATTAAGGGAATGCATTTTCTGGTCAGCTACAACCTTCAATAAAATTCTTTAGCTTATATAGTCTTAATTATAAATATCTCTTTTCAATGAAAAAGCTAAATGAGAACTTGTACACTTTAATTGACTTTACGAACTCTAGCTGTGTTTAGTTGTCTTTTCAGCTATCAGCTGATATTAAAAGACACGTGTTTAATTTTTCTCTATGCCTTTTTGCCACTGCTAAAATTGAAGCAGAAGCATCTTTAATCAGTTCCATTATTTTTGTTGTTATGATAAGCATATTTTAAACTCTTCTGCATCGTACCGTAGTATAATTTATTATTGATCTGTATAATTCCCACATGTGATGCTCTTCTTTTATTTTAAGATCATAAAAACTTTGTAAATTTTCCAAATACTGAGACGTTTGATAAATATTACGAAATATTTTATTTGATGAATATTTACTAAGTTTTTTTTTTATAGTGTTTTCTATAAATAAATACACCCACAATAGATTTACCGTAAAGGTTCAATAGTTATTTAAAAAGTAAATAACTCAAATTCTTTTCAACTGAATAAATAGTAAAATACAAAAAAAAATATACTTTTTTTTGCCAGGAATTCAAAAAAGGAAAAAAATGAAAACATAATCTTTTAGTATTAGTTAAAATATTCAGTCAGATTATAGTTTGGGAAGACCGACCATGAGATACCCTACACCTCAGTATGATTTGAAAATTTTTATAATATTTTTATTCAACTTTCTCTGTATTTGACAGCTTTTTTTAGGGGTCGAATATTTCAGTTATTAAAAAAAAACCAAGAATACTTTGACAACAGAATTTCGCTTAAACTAATACAAATTTTATAGACACAATCAAAAAATTCTGTTGTCAGCACAAATGAGTTTTTTGGGCGTGATTATAGAATGAATCCTTTAACAGGTCCCCTTTTATTTCAAACTGTTTAATATACCATTTAAAAAAAAATTAATACTGACAGCAATAACTTCTAAGTAATCATAATGATAAATATTAAGTTTACATTTATTTATTGAAAATGTATTATCAGCTTTTCTAATGAATATATTTGGTTTTATTAAATTTTTTTTTGTTTTTTATTAACATTTCCGGTTGATTGAATTAATGGAAGTGTGTAGGTAAAGCTGTGAAAATATATTTTATATACGTGCCATTTATTTGTAAGCTTAATAAAAAAAAAATAAGACATGCTTTTTATAAATAAATGCCACCTTTATGTATTATTTTCTTTCCAAAAAAAAAGGTTACTTCTTGTTTACCAAATATTTACTTAATATCAAATATTGCAATATGTTTTTGTTTGCAAACTAAATGAGCTGTAAAATTATTAAGTTTGGAATATTTTTATGTGCTTTTAATGATAGAGAAAAAATAAGTTCTAATCGATATTCCCAAATAATACCCAGCAAAAACAGACATTACCAAGTAATAATGGGACACAAAGCACACAAAGACTTTCACTAGTTACGAGGCTATTTACTCCCTAAATTACTTTTGTTCGCGATGTCCCAAAATTCATGGGTGGTCATTATCCTCTCACTTACAAAAAAAAATTGAGAATAGTGAATTACCAGTACGGTTACTTATAGTGAAGAAATAATTTGTATTTAAATTATAAAAAATATCTACTTTTTGAACTCAAAATTTTAAGTTCATAATTCAAGGCTATTTCTCATAGAAAGGCTTTAAAATATTAAAATTTTAGAAAAATCAATTTTACAGCAGATAATTTTCTATTTTGTTGGAGTTTTTCAAAACAAGTTAATACATATAATAGTAAGAAAACAACTAACAGTAAATCATTATTTTGCGTTTACATATAAGTACTTCTTTCACCCATTATCAGTAGGTCATTATTTTGTTGTTTAAGGTAATAAACAATGTAACGACCTATCATTACATGATAATCTGGACAGTTACGATCTGTCATTACCATGTTTTTGCTGGGTAAAAACAAAAATTTACAAGAACTTAATATACATATTCTTATGATACCTAAAGAAAAAATTGAATACTTAATGGAAATTTTTTTTAAGTATTAAAAGTTAAATAAAGGAAAAAAGTATAAATGGCTTTCATTAAAATGAAACCTTTTATAGAAAAGTATATTTAAGGATACTTTTATTTGCGGTTGATAACTTTAAAGTAGTACATAAGGGTGTATTTAAGGGTGATTGCGATCTAACTTAACTAAATATAATTTCAATTTGGGGTTTATAAGTGTACATAAAATATGAATAAAAAACTTCATGCGTTTTACACTTTGCTGTATTTAGTTACAATAAAATTTAGTTTACAATAAATTAAGCCCTGCCTACATATATTTATATTTTTAATGCCTATTAAGTTGTCTTAAAAACTGCGAGAGCTTAGTTCTTAACAATTGTAATGAATTTGTATCCAGTTTACAATAGTTAGTGCCAGTGGCGTAGCTAAGTCATCAAGGGCCCATGTGCAAAATATCAAATTGGACTCCTAATAAAAAAAAAACACTGACAAGTACAAAAAATATCATTAAGTGGTACATAGTTTGAAAAATTTTATTTAAATCTTTGTACGTGCTTTTACATTTTCAAAATTTTCTATTAGTTTTGATTAGAGTATCCAAAAACCGAAAACCGGTCAACCGGTTTTTTTTTAACCGATCGGTTTCGAATATTTTGTTAATTCGAAGAAAACCGAAAACCGGTCTTTTTTGTTCGGTTTACCGGTTTTTTTAATTATATCACCAACTGGGTTACTTGGTCTCTTTTATTTTTTCCGAACACTTCTAAATAACACAATAAACAATTTTTTATTTTATTTTTTTCAAAGAATGTATTTTTTTAATTTTATTAATTTATATAATAAATTTCTGTTTTTTTTTAATTGTTGTAAATTGTTGTTATTACAGAAATTTAATATATAAATTAATAAAAATAAAAAAAATATATAAATTAATAAAAATTAATAGCAACAATTAACAAATTATATAAGCTTTTTATTTAAATTAAAAAAACAACGAAAAAACCGGTTGACCGTTTTTTTCTGCAAAAACCGAAACCGGTATTTTTAAAATTCAATTTTTCGAAGGAAACCGAAACCGGTTTTTTCAATACTCTAGTTTTGATATATCTAATTTTGATGTCACTGCCAGATTGGAAAATCTAGATAATTTATTTTTAGTTTTTAATTATTTTTAATTTCCTAAATGATCTTTCAGCACTTGCTAAGATCACTAGAATTGTGAGAAATAATAGCATTGCTGTGTAGACTTCCGTCATGTCGCTTAAATTTGTAATAATTTTTTGAAAAACTGTTTTTTCCAACATTTTGGCCTCAGTAGGTTCATCCTTGTTTGTACTTTTTATCGTTATTTCAAACAGTGCCTTTATGTCAAAAAATAAACGAATTTTAATGACAGAGATCGTGGAAATTCTACTTGACCAAGTGGTCATTATACTATCAAGCATGCTGTACAGCATGGCTTTATGACTCCGTGTATTTGATTTTGTATAATTTGAAATTATATTTTGCCAGCACGTCTCACGAAGCCATTTTGGCGCGAGAAAACATATAAATTGAATTGTATTATTTTGAAATTATTTAATAAAATATAAAAAAAATGGCAAATAAACAAACCGATACATTACTGGACATGTTGTATAGCAAGATTGATAGTCTAAGGCCCCTTTAACATTTTATTTGATTAGAAATATATTGAAATCCTTAAAAAAAATTGTATGCAAATAATTTTCTTATTTTAACGTAAAATTTTGAATACATTTAAAAATACAGAAATACATTAAACAAAAAAAAAAAAAATTTACTACTCTCAACAAAGGGCCCCTCCTGTTGGTCATGGGCCCTTGTGCAGTGCACCACCCAGCTACCATGAACTTACGCCACTGGTTAGTGCTAAGCTCTGCATATGATTTCGATAATTTGCCCACCCTTAATAAATTTTCTTATTTTTTTTTGTTTTTTTTTTTTTGCAATAGAAATTTTTTATTTTATATTTTATGGTTACCCCTTAATGCATGATTAATAATATTGCAGTCCATTTTGAATGCAAATATATTTTTTATATATTTTGGTTTGTTAATCAAGGAAATCACATTAAAAATGTTTTAATACAAAATTTTTTTTCATGTTCTTAAGATTTTCATCTGAGAGAGTTTGATTATTTCAACCATATTTCGTACCCAGAACAAAAGATCTGTTTAGAATCTATTATTTAGAATCTTTTATATTATAAAGACAATCAATTAAAAAATAAACTTTGTAAAAATTTCGTTTTAATCAGTTCAGTAAAAAAAGAAATATGTGCAAAAAAAATTGAAAAATAAATCTAAAGTTGCTGAAACCAACACTTTTTAAAATTTGAAAAATCGTAAAAAATAAAAGTTGGCAAAAAATATTCAGTATAATATTTTTAACGTATTCCAGCAAAAAAAAATTAAAAATACCTTAGGAAAATCCAATTGGGTTTAACAAAATATGCAATATTTTCACTAAATTAATATAATATTATGTACTACATGTCGTATGAGTGATATTAATTTAAGATTAATACCTACTACTCATACGACTTGTAGTGCACGCTTTAGTGATAATTTGGCGAAAATTTAAAATTTTTTTTTTAATACAGTTGGCCTTAAATTTTAAATTAATCTATGAATTATCTTAATGTAAATCTTGCTATCTTCTTTGGATAATGAATCTACGCTGAAAAAGAAAATTTTGTTTTGTTCTTACGATTTTTTCATATCCCAGCCTTAAAAATGAACTGAAATTGGACTCAAAAAATATTAATATTAAAAATGTTTTTGGACTTAATGTTGAAAAATTAATGAATGACGAACAATTTTTTTAAAAATCTAAATAATTTTTGAAGTAATTCGTAAATCCGAAAAATTATTAAAAATTTCAATCGTAGAATCTAAATTGATTAAATTATAATTTTTTTATATTTGTTTTGTTTTTTTATTTAATAAATTAATTGGTACACTTAAAACAATTGTTTTTTTATTTAATAAATAATTATTTTTTTTTATTTAATAAATAAATTGGTACACTTAAAATAGTTTGTAAGTTAAAAAAAAGAAATGATATTTTATTTAAAACCGGTCTTTTACGGACGGGTCCAAGATGGACACTGGCTCCGATGCCAGTGTTTTCATTGCTGACACTGACGTGAAAAGGTCATTCAGGCTCCCGTATGAGTGCAGTGTCTTCCAGGCTGAGATTCTAGCGATCTGGAGGGCGACGGAGGTGATACTGGGTCACATCGTAGGGGGGCTGTGGTGAAAATTTACGTCGATAGTCAGGCTGCGCTAAGAGCATTGACAAATTATACGGTGTGATCGAGCCTGGACGCAGGGGCAACCAGGGTTGTACTAAGATTGGATAGGAGTGTTCTCAGGACCCTAATAGGGTTCTTGACGGGGCATTGTTCTGTTAAGGATTTTACGAGAAAATGGAATAACGCTATACCGGACTTCTGCAGATTGTGCGGGGATGCTGAGAAGCTAGAGACGATTAAGCATGTACTGCGCCACTGTCCTAGAATGCAGGCTCTCAGGCAGACATGGCTAGAGGATAAATTTAACGACGAACTGGGGTATATCGCTGGATGTAATCCAGAAAATTTACTAGTGTTTGCCAGAGAAATAGGACGGTTGTTTCTGATGGAGGATGACTGTAGGGGGAGTCTTGTCCTACGTAGTATCTTTATTTCTATTTTCTAACTGTCTTGAACCTGTCAACTATTTTCTGCTTTACTTCTACCTTTCTTTTTCCTCTATACTGAAGGAATTTACAATGGACCGCATTGGTTTCCGGTTGGAGATGCGCCCTTGGAAGCATAACCCTTGTTAACCTAACCTAACCTAAAAACCGGTCTACTTACTTTCCATTTCAATCAAATGGTTTTTGTTATTTATTTTTAAATGTTGTTTAAACAACTGTCACCTCGGTAAACAACAAATAATTAATCAGTTAAAAATAAATGTAAACATTTTACCTACCAATTCCGTAAAAAATAACTGATTTATTTCTTTATTTTATTTTATTTATTAATCATATAATTACAAATTATATGTTAATACCCTAACCGATCACTAGCAAACAAGGCCTTCGGCTCGTTGTAGCGAAAACAGACCAGAGCCTCTGGTGGGAATTGAACCTACGACCCCCGCACTGATAAGCTAGCACGCTACCAACTAGCCTACCGGGCCCTCAATAACTGATTATTCTTTTATTTTTAATTTTTCCGTGTATTTTTTTAATACACAAAATGTATACACACACACACATATGGTGTTAATGACCATATGTGCGTGTGTGTGTTTAAGAAATTCTTGTAATTTCAATTGAAATAGTTATATATACGAGTATAAACAAACAATTTAAATAAAAAACAATTTGGAATTTTCTGAATATTTTTTTAACCGCCAGCAAAGAAAAATTAAATTTGTAATAACTGTAACGGAAAGAAATTTTTATTATATTTCAAAAAAATGGAAAAATATTAAATTGAAAAAATCGGTATATGTTAGTAAACGTATAAAATAGTTAACATAGTAAATATTTCTTTGAAGAATAAGTGTATCTTCCTTTATTTTTTTAATTGAACTTAAATCCTTTTTATTAAACTACAAACAGCAAACTACATAATATTCAGCATGTATTAAATAATTACAATTTAATTATATATTTTTAAATTTTATCAGACTCGAGATTATAATTTAATGTTACTAACGAATAGTAAGCACTAATTTTTTTATTAAACCTGAGCGACTAGATCATCGTCAGCCTCTTTATGAACCACACAACCCACAAACAACTCATGATTTTGAACAGGAAAATGACTTTGCAAAATTCCTTATTCACAGATAGTGAATAATTACCCGTACAAATGAGTTTTTTTCATCTATTCATTTATAGAATTACCCTTAGAAACCATCTTCGATTTTATATGAAAAAAATATATATATAATCACAACACAGCCTTTAATACTTTACCTACCACTAAGTCGTCAGGGAACAGTGAGTTTGTGCTGATGTTTGTAACTACCAAAGATATCGGTCTAAGACCAACACTATAATACACCAATGGACTTTTTAAGTCGATTTAACGATATCCGTCCGTCCGTCCGTCTGTCCATTTAGGTACAAAGATATTAAGATCGCAAGTTAAAAGATATTTAGATTAAATTTTGCGCTTAAGCTTCTTGGGGCGGTTCATATTCAGAGGTACCTTAGATAGAAAGATTCTATTTGGCTCTTAAATGGTATTTATACTTACAAAACCGTAGACATTGTAAATTATGCCCCCAATTTTAAAGGAAATCTGACCGCATTTGGACCTAGTCCCCATGTAAACCAACCTTTCCGGTATTTACTTAAGTAAACTTCAATTTAATTCAGATTTTTCATTATATTTATTGGACCATTAACTTTTTCGCCAATACAATAAGAATTAGGTCAATTCCCGGAATTTTAAATTAATTTAATTTGTAATTTAGTGTAATGTAAGCTTTTTTATTTAATATCCTTTTACATTTTTTTTTTAAATGAAACCTTAATTTCATTTCATATTCTATGATTACAAAACAATATGTGTATTGATAAAGACTTTATAGAGTGCGATAAAAGAAATTTAAATTTTCCATGAAAAATTTCTTCCATAAACCTCCTGCAACTGTAAATAGCGTTTATAAATTAAGGGGAAAAACAAAATAAAAATATTACACATTATTTGCTACAAGCATTATTTATATTCTAGGAAATAACACATTTAAAAGCTCATAAAACCAGGACACTTTGTACCCTCAACATACATACATTCTTATGCCATAGAAAATTTTAGAAAAACAGATTCAAAGCAAAATAAAAAAAGTGTTGATGTTTTACAATAGAACGTAACAAGCTAACGGAAGTTGAGTATACGACTTGGTATGCCGAATAGTGAAAGAAATTAGTTACATTCAGTGAAATTATATTACAAGCACCTTGGTTTATCATGAACTCGATGGAATTACAAATTTAATAAGATTTCTTTTTAACATAAATTTACTGAATATTTCTAGAAAATGTAAGATTTCGAGTCTTGACGAGGTTCCCTCAAGCAAGAATAAAATCGGGAAAAAACAATTTTTATACCCTACACTACGACATGAAAAAGCCATAATAGAGCACTAACTTTCATTAAATATTTATAACTTCCTACATTAAAATCGTTATAAAGGAGAAAGATAGTATTCAATTGCATCTTTGGAAGTCAAAGCAATTTTCGTGTTTGAATTAATATGTTAATATTTTAGATTTAGTTTTTAAGTTTTAGTAATATGTAAATAGAAATATATTTAAATTAAAAATAATACAAACTTTATTTAATGTTGTTTCTGCTAGATTTTAAAATGTTTTTTCCGAGTGTATTATTACAATTTAGGGTCAAAGAGTTTTTTTTTAATAAAAGTTTTATTTGAAGTTAGGTTTTTTATTCTAAGGATTCAGAAGGACCAAAGTTTGGCGTTTTCCGATTTTTTCAATTCATAATATTATATTGTTAGCAAATTGAACTGAATACATATTGTACATCAAAAACATCAACCTTTGGCCACCTGAATCATAACAACAAAACGCTCAAGTGCCAAAGGTTGGCCTTTTCTGAAGTTTTACTATATACAATATTTCTTACTTAGTCATTTAACTTAATGCAGATTACACACACATATTTCAACCTTTAGCCCCACTGAACCATAACACAAAAAAGTTCGGGTGCCAAAGTTTTGCCTTTTCTCATTTCCAAACTACAATATATTTCAAAATTTGCCCCCCCCCCCACCCCCCTCTTTAAATAATATCAAAAATTTCGTGGTAAAAGGTTGGCCTTTTTTGCTATTTTGCAATATCTAATATTATTAAGTTAGCCAATTGAACTTAATACAGATTTTTATCCAATTTTAAACATTGGCCGCCTGAATCTAAACAATGAAAAAGAGCGGGGGCAAAGGTTAGCATTTTCTGATATTTTCCAAGCTACGATATTAAGTTAGTCAGTTGAACTTAATGCAGATGTACGTACAAAATTCAGCATTTGGTCCCCTAAATCTTAAAAAAAAAGAGCGGGCCAAATGTTGGTCTGTTCTGATATTTTGCAATATATAGTATTATTAACTTAGGCAATTGAATTTAATACAGATTTTTACCCAATTTAAAACATTGGCCCCCTGAATCTTAACAAAAAAACATTAGGGGCCAAAGGTTTGCGTTTTGTGGCATTATTACAACAAAATACCATTCAACTAATTACGAATGTAATATTAAATAGTTAATGGTAAAAAAAATTTACAATAAAAAAAAATAACAAAACAGTTTGTAATATTTTGGCCAAATATGAATGTTTTAAGAACAAATTAAAAAAAAAAAATATAATAATTTTTAAAATCCTTCCGAGGTCCTTAAAATATCCTTTAACATTTTCCCGGTTTTTTTTAATTAAAATCATTTAAAATAAAAGAGATTTTTAACAGTGGAGAACTCTAATATTGAACCATAAATATTTTTCTTTTCGTCAGGAGTGTTAAAAAAAAGACCCATATTTCGGAAATGCGATTTGATCAAACTTTTTAAATTCAGATACTTGTTTAGCAGAAAGTTCTTAAAAAAGTTTAAGTAAAAGCCTATGACAAGTATAGTGTTATATATTCGTGATAAATTCCTATTTATTGTAAAAAAATATTTTTAGCGAAATATATAAAAAAATTCGCCTAAAAAAATTAGTTTTTCGCGCAAACAAAATAAAAATTTTTTCAACCGTACTCATTTATATTTGTCAACTAAACTAATTTTTTCGCGAATAAAAAAATTCACAAAAAATGTTTTTTCAAAAATATTTTTTTTAAATTAAAAAAAAAAACTTTGAAACAAAATTTATATCAAAGAAGAATATAAAAAACGTGATCTCCATAAATTGGTTGTTTGCAAAACCAAAAACAAAACTTAAAAACATACACTTAAAAAAGTTTGTAAGTTAAAATAACTGAAAATATCATTTAAAAGAAATGATATTTCATTTAAAAACCGGTCTACTTAATTTTCATTTAAATTAAATGTTATTTGTAATTTATTTTTAAATGTTGATTAATCAACTGACACATCCGTAAGAAACAAATTATATAATCAGTTAAAACAAATGTCAAAATTTTACCCACCAATCCTTAAAAAATTAATGTTTTATTCATTTATTTGAAATTATTTCCGTTTTTGTATTTTTTGTATGTATGTATGCATATGAAGCTATAAACACTTTTTGTGTGAATGTATTTGTATATGTATGTGTGTTTATGAAGTTCTTGTAATTTGTATTGAAAAATTTTGTATATATACAACCAATAAAAAAACAAATTTAAATTTTTTGAATATTTTTTTTGAAACAGACAACAAACAAAATTTAAATTTGTAGTAACTGTTACGGACACAAATAAACTACAAATTTCTGTTTTGTGGGTAAATTTTTATTAAATTTCAAACAAATGAAAAAAATAAATGAAACTGAAAAAATGGTAAATGATGAGTAAATTATTTCGAATAAATGTATAAAAAAGTTAATATAGATATATCTTTGAAAAATAAATGTATCTTCCTTTATTTTTAAATGGAACGGAAAACTTGTTTATTAAACTACAAACAGTTAACTACATAATATTCTGAGTGTATGGAAGAATTCTTAATAAAATCAGAAAAGTAAATGTAGCAATCCATTTCGTTAGCTGTGTGGCAAGTGGCACCGTCCTGTTGAAACCACATATCGTCCAGGGTAATATCCTCAATTCCTGGCCACAATAAGTTCGTTATCATCTCGCGATAGCGAACACCATTCACCGTGGTGAATGACACACTATCGCAAACAACAGCAATGTTTTCCGCAAAACGAACTGGGCGAGCATGCACGGGTGTTTTCAAAGACCCGGTTTGCTGAAATTTGCCCACGATTCTTCTGATTATGGACACGAAATGCATTTTGATTTGAACGCCCATTTTCATAATAAGCCTGAATAACTTTAACGCGATGCTCTACTGTGTATCTTTCCTTGGTTCAAATTGAGTTAGTCTGAAATTGAGAAATGTCAAATGAAATGCAGAAAAAAACTTGACGTTTAGGTGTGGTTCACATTCAACATCGGAACTTTATATTCAACCACCCTTTATTTTCCTAATTCCAACACATGCACTGCATTAGTTGGGGCATCCCCTGAGTATCTAAAGACTTTTGACAAAACAACTTGAAGCAACTTGAGTTTTTTACAAAAATATGTCATGTTGTTTAAAATTCTATAATTTAAACAGAAATTTGATTTGAATCGTGGTTAATCTATTGCACGTCCGACATTTAGTTAAATTTTCCTCAGTGTATTTGTAATCATTTGGCAGATTAGTGTTTAGCATATGTTGTTGTACTTACTTTTATGTTTTTTTTTTAACAACGTCATTTGTTGCTTTAAATGGAGGATATTAACAATGGTTAAAAAAGTAATAGTGAAGAAAAATAACAAGATATAAAAACGAGATCTGGTTAAAAATAAACAGGAAACGAGGAAAAATGATTAAGTCTTTCTTTGTTGTCAACCAAAGGTGAAGAATATAAAAGATGTTGTTCAAAAAGAATTTTAATTTAGAAATGCTAAATATTGCCCCATGCGTACGCACTTACTGTCATAAATTTTTGTAATTTTGTTCATCTATTTATGTGTATTATTTATTAAATGTATTACATAAATTATTGTTATTTTTATCTTATAAAAATACTACTTGTTAATAGTTCGATAAATTTAATGTTAGCACATAAACACATGCTCAACAACTGAATATTTTAGTACAGCAAACCCTTGATGAACACAACAGATACATTTCAAATAGCAATCAAGTAAACGGAAAATTTGTTATAAAAAATATTAATTGTTATGTATTGAAAAAAAAAGTGTCCTTCAATGCAACCATGTTGATCGAGGCAATGACATCCCAGCAAAAACATAGTAATGACACATTACTTTGTAATGAGTACTCCTTACATTCAGCATTATTTTCAAAATAAAATTAAGGTATTACCTTTAATATGTTACTTGTTTTATTATTTGAATTAAATAATAATAAGTTACCTGTACTGACTTACCTTTTGTATTATTTTAATATAAATAATAATGAGTTATTGCTAATTGTATAAATAGCTGTATTTATTAATTTTTTCTTTATTAATTTATGATTTTAAAGATTTTTAATCAAAAAAATTATCATGTAAGTGTGCAGGAAAAGGCTTGCAAATTAGTTTAGAGTAGTGTCGAATTAATTTTTTTTAACTTATTTGTGTTATGACACATCTTAGTATATTTTGGTATTCAGATCACGAATATGACAAAAAATTTAAAACATCTTGGGGGGAAAATCGAGGTTTAACTGTAGTTCCGAAATATCCTTTTTATAAAATTTTTTAAAATTGTAAAGAAATTGAAAATTTTGGAAATCATATTTGGAATCAGAAGAAGAAATCTACTTGAATTTCAATGCGAATGAAACTGAGCGAAAACTTCCTCTTTTTGATCTTTGACGACCCATGGGATACATATGTATGTCCCAAATTGTATCAGTATGCCGTAATAAATAAAGTGAACCAGTTCCAAATATGTAGATGTTTCTAAAAACTAAAGGAATGGGCCATGTCCTACCAAAATATTGATTACCTGTGTTGTCCAATAGGATTTGAGAAAATGTGTTCTAAAAATTATGCAAAAATACACATTTTTTATGAATTTGTGGTGATCCTATTGGCTCTTAAACCATATTGATCCAAATATTTAGTATTGTGTGAGAACAACAACTATCATCTGTTGATACAAGCCACATTTAAGAAATAAAAAATTGGCCAAAGGGTTAATTTATATAATTCCTTTTGGAACAAAAGTGGTTTAGAAATTGGGATTCACAACACTGCGTCGCATTACCTTGTCGCTTACTCAAAGTTAATTAAGAATCGGTTACCAGGAGTTAAAAAATAATGCGTTACTTAATTTCTTACAGAAAAATAAATAATAATTGGTTATTAGTAACCAATTATTAATATACATACGCGTAACCCATTATTCCTTATCCCTTATCTTTTGGGACATCCCATATAAAAAATGTTAGAATTATAATAAAAAGTGTAATACATGAAAACCTTGGAGTTTAGATTACTAGACTCATTATTTGGTAAGGTGTGTTTTTGCTGGGATATTACCGAAATTCAATTTTCAATGGCCTTACAACTTGGTACCATATAGAATTATCAGTTATTGTCTCTTTTTTTTTTTTTTTGCATCCATACATGGTCAAAACAAATACATATAAAATAAATTAAAGATGAAACGTGACACTTCAATATAATATATTTCATATGTGATACTTACATACTCCCTCTCATACATTTCATATTAATCCAAAATCAAATTTCATTTAAGATAAATACAATAACATAAAAATTGAAACAAGAGATGATATAAATTGTTTCATCCAATTTATAGCCAAAATATAGTACTCGAGTCTTTTTCTTTTTTTTTATATTCTTTTGCTCTTCTTTTGCAATAAATATATTTTGTTATTTTATGACGATGAGTGGAGTATTTTGACAAGTCGTATCGTTATAATATTTTAAAAATGTCAATTTAATACATATTTGAAAATTTTTCTTATTGAGTGGTTAGTAGTATTACATTTTATTATTAGTAATTTTTGGCTAAAACTTGTTGTAAAAGTGTATTTAGAAAATCTATGGAAGATGATATTTTGTCAAGTATATAAACAATGAAATTATTTCGTTTATATTTGATTTCCAAGGAGAATTATTATCAAGTGTCTTTAAGTAATTACATTTGGAAATATTATAGATACTTAACCTTCTAATACTCAAGGATGTCTTTAGGCTTTATTAACCTTTATGGTTATATTTTAAGAATTTATAATTAAATAAAACTTTAAGTTACTATATTGTCATGGGCTAATGTGTGTACCAATTAATTGATGTAATCATAAGCATAGCATTAATATAAATAGTAATGAAACTATTTTCAGTATCCATAAAAAATAACTGATTATTCATTTATTTTAAATTAAAAAAAAAAAAAAAATGGATACATTTTTTTGGTATTTTTATTTGTTTTTTAAATCTAAATACATATTTTGTGTGAATGACCATTTGTGTGTGTGTGAAGTTCTCGAAATTATAATTGAAATAATTTTGTTTATAAACAAACAATTTAAATAAAAACAAAATTGAAATTTTTTGAATTGAAGTTTGTATACGAGGGTGGATCAATAAATCCGTGACTTTTCGAACTTCACTCGTAGTTATATGAAATGCAACGCTGCTCCCATCAAGTACCACCTGTTAATAGGCTACTGTTAAATTTTGAGCAAGTTCCGTCATTTACTTTGCTTTAAACAGCTGTTCAAAACATACAACCACGTGGATTTTTTTAAAAATGGAAAAAAAGTGAATTTCGGGTGCTCATTAAACCAAGGAAAAGCTTGATAAATACTATGGAGACTCTGCACCATCAATATCAATAGTAAAAAAGAGGTTTACTGACTTTCGTTGTGGTCGCACAAGTACAAATGACGCTGAATGTTCTGGATGGCCAATTGAGGTCAATACATCGATGTTGTTGGCCGATTGAAGAGTAAAAGTGCGTGATCAGTTGGATTAAAGAAAGCTGTCTGCAAAATGGGTGCCGCGTTTGCTTTCAATTCACCACAAACGTAATCGTGTGACAACTTGAAAGGATTGGCAAAATTCCATGAATTGGGCTACGAATGGTTACCTCATCCGCCATATTTTTCGGATTTAGCCCCCAGTGACTATTTCCTATTTTCAAACCTAAAGAAATGGCTCGGTGGAAAGAGATTTAGCTCCAACGATGAAATTATTGATCAAACAAATGCCCATTTTATGGACCCCGAAAAATCCTATTTTTTGGAAGGGATACACAAATTGGAGAAACGTTGGACTAAGTGTATTGAGCTAAAAGGAGATTATGTTGAAAAATAATTTAAAAAAAAAAAAAACTGTGTTTCATTAAAAAAAGTCACGGACGTATTGATCCAACCTCGTATCTAAAAACTGTAACGGAAATATATAAACCACAAATTTCCTTTTAGTGGGTAAATTTTTATTAAATTTTAAACAAATAAAAAAATTAAACTGAAAAAATCAGTAAATGGCAGTAAATCATTTTGAACAAATGTATTAAAAAGTTAAAAAAATATTTCTATAAAAATGAGTTTTTAATCCGGTTCCAGATCATAGAATTTTTTTTAAGAAAATAGTAAGTAAATTTCATCTAAACACAATAAAAATCAACTGGATGTTAGCATAAGTAGCTTTTTCCTTTAAGTTCTGAGTTAATAAGTGATATTTACAATTAGCACTTCAAGGGCACGAAGAATGTTAATGAAGGTCGTAGCTAACTAGAAAATACATTCCATTTGGATAGTGTCTAAATTATTTTTTCTTTGTATTCTCCATGATTACTTAATAAAATATAATAAGAAAAAATTTTTTCATTTAAAAAAAATATTTTTCAATGATCTCGAACCAGACTAAAAATACATTTTCATATTAAAAAAAAAGATCAACTATAAAACTAAATTTCAATCAATATTTCTCAGAAAAATTAATTAATGTTCCTTTATTTTTAGCTGCTCTAAAAACCAACAGTAAACTTCATAATATTCTGTATGGCATAAATTCGAAATTTATTCCTTAATTAATGCACCATATAATTTGATTTCTTTGAAAAGATGTTGACTTTATCTCAGTGCGTAGAAAATATTTATTATTTTGTGAAAAAGTATTATTTAATGAACAAGTATTTTGTGTACCCACAAAAATTATGATGTGTGCTTAAAAAGCACACATCAATAACTACAAACATCAATAACTACAAAATTCCACACGTTTGAAATTTTTTTTAATGTTTTTAAATTTTTAAAAATTTTTTCTTAAAAAATGTATATATTTCTTACTTCTTTTGAAATTAATTATAAAAAAATATTTTTTTCCAATGAAACCATATGCATTTTTACCTATCTTTTCCATGTAACACCATTTCATTTATGCAATGGTTTATATATAAATAGAACTTCCCAAAAGTATGCAATCTTTTACTTTTTGTAATCACATTTCATATATATAAATATATTGAACATAAAAATCACACCACTATATTTTACAAGAAAACTTTTTGGGGTAATAATAAAAAATTTGATATATATAAAAATATCAAACAAAATATAAAATGAGCAAAAGTACTTATATAAAAAAATAAAATTTATTTGGTTTATAAAATATTGCTTCGCTATAAAAAAAAAAGTATTCCAAAATGACAGTAAATAAATGGATTTACAAAATTATTCATAATATATATTTTTTGTATAAGATGTTAAAAAAAATCATAAAATAGTAACAGCGAATTAAATATTGAAAAAGAAATACATACAATATTTATATAAAAACTATATGGGCTCTTTATAAATTTCACTATATTAAACATACTTTCAGGAGCTTTAAATGCTTAATTATCAGGGCAAGAATTTTCATGTATATATTAATTAAATTTAAGCTCTAAAAATATATAACACCTAAAAGGACATACCTGCTATTTATCTGTTGTAAAATATTTCGATTATTTGAAATTTGTTTTTACATATCTTAAGGCTTAACGTTTTATTAATACATACACAAAGCTCAGAAGCTCATTTATTTTATGTGACGCGACGAAAGGGGTATTATATTGCCTGTCCAAACTAATTTGGACACTTAAATTATAATTCTTGAATTTTACCCCAAATTATAATTTTTATATTAATCATTAAATAACAATTAATATATGCATTTCAAACTGTATGGCAGCACTTAATTTAGTTTTCGCCGCAAAGACTTATTGGAAATTAAAAGCGAGTCAAAATTTATGTGTTGCTGTAACTTTTAATACAATAAGTCTTTGAGTCTCACAAGAACCGCCTAAGCGATCAGTTGATCAACCCAAATTATTAAAATAAAAACTGAATTATACCAGAAGTAAATCCCTAGTTGATTCATTATTTGCAAAGGGAACGCTCAATAAAAGGTAAGCCCGTTGATGCCAAAGGAACGAGAAACCACAACCTAATCACCCCCCTTTTTTTATCTCCCAAAACCCTACAATTATAAAGGGTGTCCCAAGAAGAACGCAATTTTTAAATCTGGCAACATTCGAAGTGTCATTGTTTGACATTTGAACAATTGTTATTGTTTGCTATGAGAAGGTACGAGGTTAGTAAAAATGGAGCGCTACACGAATGAACAACGCATTCTCATTGTCAAATTGTTTTACCAAAATGGTGAAAGTTTTGCGGCTACAGTTCCCAAATTGCGATCAATTTGGGGTCACAATAATGCTCCAAAAGAGTCAACTGTAAAGAGATTAATGGATAAATTTTCCGAAACTTGGTCTGTTAGTGATGTAAAGACAACAACGCGCCATCGACCAGGTCGATCGACCGAAAATGTCGCAGCTGTACGTGATGATGTCGCTCAAACTCCATCCACCTCAATTCGACACCGAGCTCAGCAAATTGGGGTCTCTAAATCCACTTTGCAGCGAATTTTGACGAAAGATTTGCATCTTCATGCATACAAAGTTCAATTGACTCAGGAACTGAAGCCAGCTGACCATGGACAGCGAAGGGAGTTCGTTAATTGGGTATTGGACATGAAAATGCTGATTTTGCCGATAAAATCATCTTCAGTGACGAGGCCCACTTTCATCTTGATGGCTTCGTCAATAGGCAGAATTGTCGCATTTGGGGTGAGGAAAATCCTCGAGTGATTCACGAGAAGCAAATGCATCCTCAACGTGTCACTGTGTGGTGTGGTTTTTGGGCTGGAGGAATCATTGGACCTTTTTTTTATGAAAATGAGGCAGGTCAAGCGCAAACAGTCAATGGTGTTCGGTATCGTGAAATGATAACCAGTTTTTTCTTGCCTAGAATTGAAGAAATGAATGTGGAGGGCATGTGGTTCCAACAAGACGGCGCCACATGTCATACAGCCAGAGAAACAATTCAATTGCTGCATCAGTCATTTCCCGGTCGTGTTATTTCGCGTTTTGGAGATCAGAATTGGCCGCCTAGATCGTGCGATTTAACACCATTCGATTTTTTTCTTTGGGGTTTTTTGAAGTCGATGATTTACGCGAATAAGCCGACGACGACTCAAGCCTTAAAAGAGGAAATTGGACGCTGCATTAATAAAATACCGCAGCATTCATGCAAAACGGTCATTGAAAATTTCATTAAAAGATCGCCAGCAAAGCCACGGCGGCCATCTGCACGATATATTGTTCCATGCATAACCTCATTCTGTCTACTTTACGATATAATAAAGTTTCACGATTTTTTTTTAAATATCTGTGTTATATTTAAAATTTAAAAATTGCATTCTTCTTGGGACACCCTTTAATTGCTCTAACCCGAGTAATTATAATTCACCTTTAATTATAGATTGCCCCACTTGGACTCATTAAGGCATTTATAAGCAAAGGTTTACATACAATTGTACTGCATATCGAAGAACCCGGTAGCCAAGGTAATTGCACAACACAATTGTATTCATTGCCAAAGTAAAATTTTCAGTTAGAACTGCTTTCACTTTTAAATTATGTCAAAAACACAAATTTGACCTCCAGCAAGATAAGATCCCTTACGGAACAAACTATTTTAAATTATAAAAACTAAATACTCCCCAAACTATGCTTTAATTTTATATAAAATTAAACCCCTTAAAATATACTTTATATATAATAAAATTTTAATAACACTTTTATATTATTAGAAATTAAGTAAATTTTTGCTTCCGTTAGTAAAAATAACAAATTTTATTTGCATATAAATCATAAATAATTTTACCATTAATATAATAATATTTATGCCTGTATTCACGAAATTCTCAATAAAGTTAAAAGAGTTTTATTTAACGAATTTCCCATACAAAACTTGTGCAACCGACCTCTTTTATCTATATTAAGCACTTGGGAATTTATTCATTTTAATAAATTAAAAGCTTTGACACAATACCTATTAATTGTCATAATTAGGGCAACAAATATGTAGCCGGCACTTCTTTTTTATTTAAAAAATAAAAATAACAATATTTAGTTAGAATCGAAGTTCTGATCTTTAAAATAAAACAACTTTAAGCTATAAAAGCTTTTTACATCTTTTATCTCAAGATATACTTAGTTTGTTAAGTTAACAAATATTGGTTTACTTTTGCTATTTTTCGATGTATCAAAGATGTTTCCATCCTCCCATTTATTGCTTAATTATATTATGTTTTGTGTAAATAATTCATCATTACAACATGAACATTTTTCAATACAATTTTTAGTTTTACTATTTGTGTACATCCTTAAGGGAATAACAAATGAAAAAAATTTCAATTAAACTAATTTAAAACACCTTTATCTCTTTTACTAAAATATATTTCTGTTTCGGGGAAAAATTACTTTAAAAAGAGATTTAAAAAAGCCAACATCATAACACCATAAATAAATTCTAAACTAAATACAAATTGAAAAATATTTAAAAAAATTTTAAAACCTGAATTAAGATATGATTTTGTTTAGCTCTTCCTTAGTAGCTTATTTTTAAAACTTAAAGGCTTATTTAATGTTTTTTTTTTAAACCCAAAAATATTGTTTCCAGTTTTTTTTTGGTTGCCCTAGTCATAATTCACAATGTACATATAGAGAGATAATGCCTTCAAATATTGAAATGACTATCATTTAAGTAGCTCTGTGGTACATAATATATATGATAGAAAACTCTAACACATACTTGGGAATTACTCATTACCATTGAAATTTGATAAACATTCAATGGTAATGAAATATATTGCATTAGAAATAATTGATTTATTAAAAAAGATTTTAAAACAAAATTGATAAATGAAAAAACAACGTTTTTTTAAGATAGACTTAATAGAATGGATGAAATGTAACATTGTTCTAAATCATTTATAAGCCCAGCAAAATAAAATGGATGTTATTCTTTACGAATCTCTTTTTCAGAACATCTAAAGAAGTTAATAGTGCAAATTTTTTGATTTGTAAGAAGTCATTTTTAATAACTTCCAAAATGTTCATATTAACCCCTACTTATGAAGTCATAAGAATAAAATTTTTTGTAACAATTGCATATAAATTTTTTAATTTTAATATTTTTTATAACAATTTATAATTATAGTAATATCCACTTTGTCCTGGTCGGAATAATAATTCTTGGCGTGTTGAAAATCACATTTTTAACTTTAAAACAAAGCCACTCCCTATATTTATTTTGTAGTCCCTATATTTAACAACTTCCGTAAACTAATGAAAAAGTCCTTTTGATCATCGATTTTTCATAGCACCGAAACAAACTACTTCCTCCCAATGACACGCCAATGTTAAAATCATTAATGATTCACCGAAATTTTCACAACTTCGGGTTCAGTAGATGTAGTGTTTAACTACTTCTTCCTCAGCTCTTATTTTGCTGGGTATGAAATGATATGGAGGAACTACTGAATTGACACTTTTATTAAGGAAAAGAAATGGCACAATACAGGGAACAAGTTGAATTGAAACACTAAGTACAGCGAAACCAGTTAGATCTTTAGTAATTTTTATCGATTTGAACATATTTTTATTGATTTTTTTCTATTTCAGAGACGTCTCTACTTTCTTCTATTTTCGGAAAGATTATCTTTCAATGATAATATTTTTTTTTAATCAGGGCATTAATAATAATATTTCAATATAATGATAATTATTTTTTTTAATTGATAAAATATTAATGGTAACTAAATTTAAACAATAAAATCAGATCGTTATATAATTTTCATGAATTAAAAATATGATAATAATGAAATTAATTGCTATCAATGCAATGATATTGAGAACATCAGTTGATTAGTCTACTCAATTCATTAGTCCCATGTATGCTATAACATTAGTTATTTTGATGATGGGAAATTGATTTCAATTAAACATATGCTTCTTTATAAAACCAGATAATAGAAAATTTCAATCAATATTTTATTGTATTGTTGCTAACAAAAACTATTTGATAAATATTTCAATTGTTATTGTGGGGGATAATGATAAAAGTAATTTAAATTATAATTTTTGTACATTTTTATATAAAATAATTTCGAAATCAAAGAGCACAGAGAAGGCAATCAATTTAAAAATTCAAAATTATAATAGTTTTGTACTGTGCAAGAAATTTTTTAAAATAATTGCACAACACAGTACAACACGAAAAAACTTACGGGGTTCTGACAATGGATTCTGGTAGAGGAGTCAAAAAAAATTATAAAAAGTATGTCGACGTTTTGAAATACCACATCGCAGTTTTATTTTAGGGGGCGTTAAAGTTCCCCCCTTTGGCCTGTTCGTTCAGCAAATCTGTATGTAATTTTTGGCTCTATTCTAACAAATTGTAAAGAACAGCCCTAAAAAGTGGGTGGATGGTAATGAAATGTTCTACAAAAATGTTGGCTATAAAATTTTACTACATATGTCAGAGCACACCAATGCCCAAGACTTAGCACAAACACCAGAGAAATTCAAGATTGAACATCAGATTTCTAGTCAGATGTTTGGGATGACCTACATAGAGGGTTAATATGTTCCACAAAAATATTTGCTTTACAATTTTCTACAAAGTTACTGATTATACCCTACACATCAGATATAAAGAACACATAATTTCATATACGAACAGGCCAAATGGCGGAAACTTTAACCCACCCCAAGTGTTTTCACCTCAAAACAACTTTTTTCACCAGTAAAACTTTTTTTCACCACAAAATAAAATTTTTTTCACCTCAAAATACTGTTTTCCTCTCAAATTTTTTTCCTTTCACAAAATTTGTTTTTACATCCAAAAAGTTTTTCACTTCAAAAATTTTTTTATCTTCATAATTTAACTTCTAAAGTTTTTGTACAGTCAGAAAAAAAAGTTAGTTAAAAAATTTGTAAACCGTTTTCAATCCCCCTTTACAATTTTTGTACTGATTTTTAGTAAAAAAAAATATTAGCAAATCTTTTTGCTATTTACATTTTGCAAATTACAGAATATTTACAAATTTTTGTTGCTAATTTTAGAAATCATTTTAGAAATTTTTGAAAACCAATTTGCTAAAATTAGCAAAAAATTTACTAATTTTAAAAAAGTGGATATTGAAAGAAATGTTATTTCTAATGATTAAAACTTACACCTGCAAACTTAAATTGCCTTAAAATTTTAAATAGATTTAAAAAAAAGGATCGGAAGTGAAGATACAGGATCATGTCTAAAAATGGGACATCCACTTAAAATAGCACTAAAGAGTTCTTTTAGTTCTAAAAATCAGCCCTAAAAAATTAAAATTTGAACTTAAAAATAAAAAAAAAAAAATTGACTAAAAATGATAAATTCCTTTGTTTTTACAATTTTTAAGTCGTTGATTTTTTTTTTTAATTTTATCTAAACTTTTTTTTTGAAAAAAATAAATAAAATGAAAAAATTTTGATGCTTGATAAAAAAAAATAAATTTGGAATTGAGCGCCCCGGTAGGCTAGTTGGTAGCGTGCTAGCTTATCAGTGCGGAGGTCGTGGGTTCGATTCCCACCAGAGGCTTTGGTCTGTTTTCGCTACAACGAGCAGAAGGCCTTCGTTGCTAGTGCTCGGTTAGGGTATTAAAATTTGGAATTTTTTTACTAATATTAATAATATTTAGTACATTTTTTTTTTTTGCTTATTTTAACAAACCGATTTTGAATTCCACTTTACAAAAAGCTTACTAAAATTAAGTAGCGGCAGCTAATTTTTCTACTAATTTTATTGTACTACACGTCAGCAGACATGTGTTTCTAAGATTAGCAAAAAAATACCGCCGAGCTCAAATTAGCAAAATTTCCCGTAATAACAGCACAATTTTCATTTGCCATTACAGACTTTTTTGGTGAATGTAGCAAAAAGAGAGAGAAACTTTTTTAGGACATTGCTGGAGGGTATTAAAAGATTCGACACAGCTGAATCAAAACCTTCATTTACCAAAATCCACTGCCAGAACCCGGTAATTTTGTAAAAAGTTTGAGATTGTTGTACAGTGTAATTTAAGGTTTCATTTTGTAGTAGAAAACAAAAATTTTTAATTTTTTTGATTTAAAGCTGTATTAGAGAAAACAGTTATTTCGATTTTAATTGAAAAATAAATTTTACGGCTACAACTTAGGTGTATTCAAACATAACATAACAGGGCTATGAACTAAAAAGTTTCTGCAAGCTCGTCAACTTTCCAGCCGATGGCGCCCAACAACTTTTCTAAGATTTATCATCTTTCATCACGTTTCCCTAACACCTTTCCAAAGAAAGCAACACACTTATTAATGGACTTTCGAGCGCCCCGGTAGGCTAGTTGGTAGCGTGCTAGCTTATCAGTGCGGGGGTCGTGGGTTCAATTCCTACCAGAGGCTATGGTCTGTTAATGGACAGAATTTCCAGTGTGCAGCTACTCTTAATAAAAATATCACCAAAATTGTTTATGAATCTCTCAAATAAACCACATTATTTGTATTTTAATCTAAGCTACCGTTTTTACTTTTTTCCAATATAAAATTTAACATATTCTATATCTTACATATAGTCATATATCCAAGTAATATAGTCATATATCCTTCAAGTAATAATATCCTTTTACGACCATTAATAAATGGTATTTAAGATTATTGTGTACATAAAAGTATAAAAATATAAATATTTGTTTTCTAATCTTGAAATTAATTATAAAGACAATTGGTATTTTTACAACGGTAATATGCGTATTCTAAAATATATTATTTCCTAATTACAATTAATGTTTGTAAATATTTTTATTTAATTAAAGAAAAAAACTGTAGTAAAACGAACAAACCTACACAATAAAAAACAGCATAAAAACACGCTTTTTTCATTATTTTTCCCATCATTGATTAAAATATTACCTAAACTGTATAACAAAGATACACTCACACAATATAGACATTCAATTTTTTAGGGTCTTCATTGCTGTGCTGTGTGTAGCACATAATACACACACCCATTCAAATATTTGAGTATCCACCTACAAAATGTATGTAAAGTGCAGGGCTCACTCAAAATTTGTGTCCATTTCAGAGTTGTAACCACAATGAGATTTTTGCCTGTACATCTGTTGAAATGACCATTAAAGAGTGAAGACGTAAACGTATATCTCATTTTTTTCTAAATTAATGGACATCCTCCCGAACAGTTTGGTATGAAAAAAGAACAAGATCGGTCTAGCAGGTATCCATACAAATTTGTAAACCCTAGTACATTTTTTACTACTTTTTTTAAAGAAATGGTACAATAGTTTTTTTTAATGCACTTTTTAGAAAATTGTACTATTTTTGAAAAATAGTACTTTTTTTGAAAAATTTACTTTTTTACAAAAATTGTACTTTAAAAAATAGTATTTTTTCGAAAATTGGTACTTTTTTCGAAAAATGGTACTTTTTCGAAAAATGGTGCTTTATTAGAAAAATGATACTATTTTCAAAAAATGGTACTATTTTTGAAAAATGATACCATTTTAGAAATATGGTACTTTTTCGAAAAAATTGTGTTTTTTTCGAAAAATTATACTATTTTCCGCCCGATTTAACAGCTTTAACCTTTGTTCCTTTGGGGTTTTTGAACACACGAGTCTGTGTGAACAACCGGAAAGCTCTCAAAGAGAGTATCCGACAAGGATGGAAGATTTATTGCCCGAAATTCTCATCAGAATATTGAAACCCACCACATGATGATCATAATCCATACCATCTTCAAAAATTAATGAAAAACAACATTATGATTACCAGAAGTACAGCGGTATTTTGGATTGTATTACTAGAAAATATGTATTGCAACAAAAGCTTTTTTAGGCCGGTGGACAGGATACTTGGGACTAGTAAATTGATGATTTCATTAGCAATTCATTGATATCAATTGTAATGAAATTATTTTCATAACCATTTTTTTAAAATACTGATAATAATTTTAATTGTTTGATTGCATTGATTAATGATAATGTTTTTTTAAATTCCCTTGCAATTAATAACACTAGTTTATAGCCAAAATGCGACAAGCATACGGCTATTTTTTTTATGTATCAAGGCCTCCTAAAGCCGAAAATCGCATTAAAAAAAAAATTTCTGGGCTAGTTTTTGAAATTTTTTATTATACCCTTCACCACAGGTGGAAGGGTATATATAAGTTTGTCATTCCGTTTGTAATTTCTACAATATTGATCTTAGACCCTATAAAGTATATATATTCTGGGTTCTTATGAAGAGCGAAGTTGATTTAACGATGTTCGTCTGTCCGTCTGTCTGTCTGTATGTTGAAATTAGTTTTCCGAAGAACCCAGACATGATGAGGACTTGATTGTTTTTTATTTCTGTTACATGTGATCCATTTCTGTTTGCCATTAAAAATCAGACAGATCGGTTAATAAATGGCTGAGATATTAGCAAAAAACCAGGACTACCTCTAATTTTTTCCGTAAAATCCCTTTGTTTAATATGTATGTAGAATTTTACGCATAACAAACACATCCATGTGTTAAAATTCTTTTCTTTCATCTCCACCTTTTATACACAAACAACACACATACAAAGATTTGTCATTTAAATAAAAACTAAACAACTCTCTAATGAACAAAGACTTTTATATATGTACCTCTATTGACGATGATTTTGTATGAGCTTCAATAGCTCAGTTATCTAGACGCTATGTCACAAATAATTTTTTTTCTCTAAGGCCGCGGGTTCGTATCCCGGTCAATTCACTTTTTTTGTACATTTTTTTTTTATTATTTTCTTAAGACTTTTTTTTGTTTATTTTTGGTTTTTTTTTAACATTTAATAATTAATTTATATAAAATTTTATATTAATAATTAAATAATCCATAAATAGGCTAAAAAAATCAAAATTTTTATAAAAACCCTCTGATACAAACAAAATACAAACATTTTTATACCCTTCACCACAGGTGGAAGGGTCGCGGGTTCGAATCCCGGTCAATTCACTTTTTTTTGTACATTTTTTTTTTCTTAAGATTTTTTTTTTTTTGTTTTTTTTAACATTTAATAATTAATTTAAATAAAATTTTATATTAATAATTAAATATATCCTCTGATACAAAAAAAAAAACAAACGGTTTTATTTCTATTTTTTGTTCCGATTTAAAATAATTTATAATAAGATTTTTAAACCATTTTATTTCTCATATATTAAGAAAATTTTATACATAATTTCCCTTTGAGTGCAACTATTTTAAGTCATAACTTATAATAATTTATAAAAAAAAATTATAAACTATTTTCCTTTAAATTTTTAAAATTAAGCTAAAGAAATTAAAAATATTTTTAATAAAAAAGCGAAATAAAATCCCAAATGCAAATTTGCCAGCTAAATCAAACGTTTTTGTAGAAATAAAACACATGCAGTTCTAGTGATTTCTTTTGTTGTTTCGATTTGTTGAAATTCTTTTCTTTCACCTCTTCACCTTTTATACACAAACAACAAACACTATTCTAGAGCTGTAATATGACCTATGGATACGTCTTATATAGCCAAAAGATCGAAAATCTTTAGTATAACATATTTGCTAAAAAACCCGAAAATATCGGTTCAGATACAAAAAAGTTATGCCCAAAACATAAATTTTTTTTAAATACCTATTTTCTTGAACCATAAATCTTCCCGAGTCAAAGTTTTATCACCAAACTAAATGGTTAATTTCCTCTTAAGGCGTCCGTATATAAATCTGTCCATTCCATATATGTCCATGTATAAACTTCAGTTTTTTCCCAACCATGGTGAAGGGTATATAAGATTCGGCATAGCCGAATTTAGCCGCTCTTACTTGTTTTTTTATTTAAATTTATTAGTGAATTTACCATTTTGACTATATCTCAAGTTTGGCTCAAAATTTCTTTATCAGTCAAATTGCAAATGAAAACCCAGTTTAGACACAACATGTTTTGTGAATATGGTTTTTAAATTGGTTAAGTAGTTTATGGGTTAAAATTTTGCGAAAAAAAAACTTTTTTTTTTTGATAAAAAACACAAATTTTGAAAAAAAAAATAAAAAAGATATTTGTCTTACATTCTAAAATATGAAATAATTTTTTTCTTTAATGTTGTACTTCTTCAGAGAAAATAAATCATATTAAAAGAAAATCTATAGATAAATACCAAAGTTATGATCATTTATGTAAAGGTACCCAAATTTTTCTATTTTTTGTTTTATATTACAACTGTTGTACTTCTTAGCAAGTACTGAGAACCCGTTTTTTATTTAATTTGCAAATTATTTAGACAAGAAAGCAAGTACCCTCATAAATATAAATGACAAAAAGAGAAGTCTTAAAATGAGAATGTATTAGTTATGTTACACAAAAAATGAGAATTTGTTGCTCTTCTACTCTTTTGTTTACGTTCGGTTTGTATATGTCTAAAAAGCCGATTGTGTACATCTAATCGTATCGACGACTGCTATTTGTGTCAATGTAAGAGTTCTGGATTTGGAGCCAAAAAAGGTGGTTTTATGTTAATGTAGACTCTGTCAGTTTTCCAGTTCCTCGTTCGGATGTATTGCCCTTTCCTAAATATCCAAAATCAACTAACACCAAACTAAGTTCTGACTTATCATTTGTAAATCAAAACTCATCTGAAGACAATTATAACACAGTAAGCGGCTCTCTCACTTACTCAGGCTCAATTATTATTTGGTTAGAGACTTGGAGCTCACAAAAGAAAAAGCAGAAGCACCTGCATCTCGTTTACAACAATACAACTTTTTAGAGTCAAATATAAAAGTAACATACTACAGAAATCGCGATTCTCCTTGCCCGAGTTATTATTCAATCGAAGATGAGATACATATGTTTCTGCAAGGACATTTCTGGTTTGTTTGAGGAGCTTGGAGCACCTTACAATGCAATTGAATGGCGACTATTTGTTGATAGTAGTAAAAAAAGTTTCAAAGCAGTTCTTTTATATAACGGAAACAAGAAACCATCTATACCCATCGCACATACTGTAAACACTAAAAAATGGTACGAAACAATGGTTACATTGCTAAAATGTTATAACTATGAAGATTACAATTGGAAAGTTTGTTTCGATTTAAAAGAATGCAAGGTGGATACATAAAATATTGTTGTTTTATTTGTCTCTGGGACAGCCAGACTTGTAATTTTCATTTCTTATTAGGAAATATTTGTCCCTACATGAGACTGCAGCTTGGAAGTCTTTTAAATTGGAGGTTTTTGATTTCCTGGGAAACAACAAAAACTTGGAGTACAAGACCATTGTTGAACTTTTTTCTAATTTAACAAATACTGTTTCCTAAATTATCTGTTTTACTTTTTCAACAGGTGTTAATATGTCACTAAAGATTCATTCAAGCTAACATTCGCACTTGAAATTTTTCCCAGAGAATCTCGGTGATGTAAGTGATGAGAGAGAAATGAAATTGAAAAATGTTGACCATTAAATGACAATTTTTTTTGCAGTTTGATTAACCAAATTATCTTGGTCCTAGTTTGAGATATAGTCACAAGAGTAAAATTACTCAAAAATTAAAATTAAAAATTTTTCAAAAACCACTCCAGAAACAAAATTTTTAAATGCGATTTTCGGATTCAGGAGACCCAAAAAAATAACAAAAATAATAGTCGCACAAAATTTCTTAAAATTTGTTAAATAGTGTAATTAATTTTTTAAAAACAAATAATCGACAGATAAGCTTTTTTAAAAATCGTTACAATGTGGATAAATATCTGAAATTATTACCCCGTTTCTGTATCTGATGCAAAAATTATAGCTTCGAGAAATTCATCTTCAACCTACTTTATACAGGGTGACATAATAGATGATAAATTTGATTGAAATTTTTTGTAAAGTTGAATTTAAAATCTCTTTATTAAAATCAGCAAAAAAAGACTAAATATTATTAATATTAATACAAAATTTTAAATTTATTTTTTTTAACGAGCATCAAAATTTTTTATTTTATTTATTTTTTTCAAAAAATATTTTATACAAAATTAAAAAAAAAATCAAAGGCTTTAAAATTGTTAAAATATAAAAATAATAAATTTTGTTTCAATTTAGTAATTTCTGTTTTAAAAAATATTTTAGTAAATTTTTTTTACTTTTAAGGACAAATTTGAATTGTTTTTAGAGCTGATTTCTGAAATTAGCAACAAAAATTTGTAAATATTCTGTAAAAATTCTGTAATTTGTAAAATGTAAATAACAAAAACATTTGCTAAATAATAATTTTTTTTACTAAAAATCAGTACAGAAATAGTAAAGTAGGATTGAAACCCGTTTACAAATTTTTCTACTAACATTTTTTTCTGAGTGAGGTTGCATTTAATATGTTTTTTTCTAAATTTTAATTGATGCGAGAAATGTAGGAACAAGGTGCTGAATACGAAAAATGCATTAACTGGAAATGTACTGAATTCTCAAAATCCTTTAACACACTTAACGATAAATTCAAAATATTAAAAATGTGGCCTAAAAGATTGACAGTACATAAAGGCAGATTTGTGCATTAGAGGGTTAAATATGAATTTGGTGTCAAATTTTAATTTTTTTTTTCTTTGCTAACATGTAACCAGATTTTGTTAGAACCTTCTACAACATTATATATGTAAATACATATGTATATGCGTAAATATCCAATTTTACTATGGATACGTACTTGACCTTTATTAATTAAAAAGATTGTATGTTTTTTGTTAAATATATACATATAAACACCACTTCCTCTTTTAACTTTCTCTAAAATATGTCACAAGGCTGAAACTTATTGGCCATAGATGTTAAATAAAATAAAATATTTTGGTTGAAGCCACACAAAAAAAAAAACAGGTCATTATACAAAATGTTGGTAATTGAGAAAAATAATTAGGGATTGGTGCTCAAGGTTGTTTAAGAGGAAAACTAAATAATATTATTGTTTACTTTTACCTTTTGTTCCATATAATACTTAATTACTAAGACAAATACTAACAATAAGTTGTATAAATACACCTTCAGAATGATACTGCTAATTGTATAGTAATTTTTAATTGAATTTTTATTATTATTTTGGATACATTTTCATTTGTTAAATTCATTAAGGAAACTGTTGTTAAAAGTTAAACCTTTCTACTTTCTATTATAACATTTCTTTTTGTTTTTATTCCACAGGAAAATATTCCAACATGAAACTGTAATGAAAAATTTGCAACAACAAAAACAAAAAATTATGAAATTTTATTCACAGTCTTAAATAATATGGAATATGCAAACAAAATGTGTTATGTAAATTTTTAAAAATGAATATTTATAACTTTTTAAAAAATCATTCTCTAATTTACAAGTTTACCAAATTTTTATATTATACAAACCATCAATTATGATGATATCAGTAGTAAATTATTCTCTTTCTGTTACCCCATCTGTGTTTGTTGTTTTTAATTTTTTTGTAAAAAAAAACAAACTTTATTACAAAGTTTTTTTATCACATTATTTTGTAGCATACTTTTGCTAGGGTTTCAAATTAGATTCTTGGTTCTTTTTGCGAAAGCAAAAAAAGTAGTACATAATATTATTGGGGTAAATGAAACTTTTCAAAAGAAAAAATAAAAAATACTCAGTTTAGTCGTAACTCAAGTATACAAATTTCCGTTGAATTTACAAAATTAAAATTGATGTTTAAAGTTTTGAATTACTAATTTTACCATTATTTAAGGAAATTGCTCTATTTTACACTACATTTAGTTTTATAGCATATTTTTAGGTGCTTTAAATTTTGGTTTTATGCTTATTTACCAAACAATTGTGGGTGTTAGCGATGGCAGAGAATAAGAACGCGACGTATAACGATTGTTGCTGCGAGAGAAAATACGGCCAAAATAACGACGTACGATGGTGCCGCAAAATATGTCATATTGATTTTAGTGGAAGGAGTACTGAAGACATTCTATAGTCTTCAGTGTCTCCTTCGCTTACTACCTTGGGGGAAAAAGGGAACAGTTGGGAATTGAGACCTGTCCCGTGATAGGTGAAAACTGGACCGGTTCCTAAAATACATATCACAAGACAGGTGAAAATAGGACTGCTTTCTAAATTACCTACCGCGTGACCGGTTTAAAAGTCATGACATATTCTTTTATACCAGTCCTGTGACATGTCACAGAGGGCAATTAACCCCCTCCTAGGAAAAGCCCATGCTAAAGTGACCAGTCCCGTGACCGGTCCCTATCACAATGAATCGGCCACGTGATGTCTTTTGGGATATGACCCTTTCCCGCAGAGTACCGACACAATTCTTTTTTATTATTATTTTTTTTTTTTTTTGGTATTTCCATTTTAATTTTATGAAAACATTTAAAAAAAATAATTATTTTAATAAAAATTTAGAAGCTAACATACTAAGTTGATTTATAGTTCGTTGTTCATTCGCTAGTACACTAAGAGCCAAATTACACAGTGGCTTTGTTGCATGCAATTATTGCGTGCAATTCTTGTTTTTCGTGCACGTTTTTCTTATTTCTTTTTCGCACTCATATGTATTTTTCTTTTGTTGCTTCATTTACATTCAGTTTAAGTGCAACAAAAGTCACCGTATAAATAGACATAACTTTGGAAGCAACTTTGAAAGGGGAATTAAGAAAATTGCACGCAATCAATTGCATCGTATAAGAGAACATAAGAGCCATAGAATATCGTACATTAATTTTAACTTATCATTTTTTTTTTTTGCTTACAAAATTTTTAAAATGCGGCAACTCTTTTGAGAGAATTAGAAACAAAAAACCTAGAGAATAAGAAAAAAGTTTTGAAAATAAAAAAGATTACATACATCTCACAACTGCAAAGATCGACACGTTTTAATTGTCAATTTGTATGGAAAAATACGATACATGCTATTCTGTTTTTTCACTTATAAAAGAATTTTGCATTTCTGGTTGCAAATGTACAGGGTGACTCACAAATATTTACCGGATGATGTTTTACCATATCTATAAAATAAATCGATACCAATTATTTTTGAAGATTATATGGGTCCAGTGGGCACTGCCATTGTTGATGATGATGTAGGCTCTTCTTAACGCATTTTCCAATATTCAGAAGAGATCTTCGGCGATAAGTTATCGAACTCTTGTCGGGTGTTCTCTTTGAGAGCTTCCAGAGCAGGTTTTCATCCCTTTTTTAAGTATTATATACCAGTTTCAATAAATATTATTTTTTTCGACCTTTAGTACCAAAAAAATGTTTGACGTATTTTTTTTATTGGGAGTACATGGTCTATTCTGAGAAATGTGGTTATGTAGGAAATTGTAATTTTAAGGACATATTTTAAAAATATTTAGCAAATGCTAAGCGTAGCTGAATTGGCGCTAGATTTTGGATTTTTTTTTTTTTTTTTTTTTGTTATAAATTTTATCTCTTATATTTTTAAATGTAAGTCAATTAGAAATTTTTATGGTAACGGGTAAAATTTTGAACATTTCCCATTTTCACCCAACTTTTCCTAAATAATCTCCGAAATTTCCTATTTCAAAAAAACACCAACAAATCCAACATAAAGAGAAACAAGTTTTTTGCCAAAAATGGCAGAAAGTTAGACCACGAACCACTCTTCGTGGGTGCTTTTTTTTGGGGGGCCTGACAAAAACTGTTCCAAAACTACGTAAAGTAAATGACGGAACGCAATGTAAATGACGGAAGTTGCTCAAAATTTCACAGTAGTCCATTAACAGGTGGTACTTGATGGGAGCAGTGTTGTATTTCGTATAACTACGAGGGAAGTTCGAAAAGTCACGGGCTTATTGATCCGCCTTTGTAACAAAGGTAGTTCAGAGTTTTTACTTGCAAAATGAGTTATTATTTTTATTCCAGGACTCACAGGATACCGTCTGGACACGTTTTACGAATATCCCTCAAAACCAGCTAACGATTTTTTTTTCAATTTAACACATCTAATACACTCAAACTTTGTAGGAAGTTGAACTAATTTAGTTAAAATTGAATACGATTAAGATTTTCGAAATTAAAAATTATTCTCAATATTTAGGGCGTCGTCAAATACGACTTTAATATCACGATTATTAATTTAAAATCCACATTAAACGTAACTATTGTATATTCACTACTATATAACAATATTTGGAGTTAAAAAAAATAATGATAAAAGTTCAAAAGTTATGTTTACCAATTCCAAATTAATATAAAATTTGTTTTGAACTAAATAAATCTACACAATTTTGTTCATACCATACTTGGGAATTTTTCATTGCCATTGAAATTTGATTACCATTAGTTAACACTAATGCAAATAAAACAATTTCATTTCTAATGGTAATGAAATAGCACAAATGCATCAAAAAAAAGTTTGTTATGGCAGCAGAAGATTTTGCTGTTATTACGAAAAATTTTGCTAATTTGAGCATAGCGGTATTTTTTGCTAAACTTAGCAACACATGTCTGCCGCTACTAAATTTTAGTTAACTTTTTGTAAAGTGGAATTTAAAATCTGTTTGCTAAAATCAGTAAAAAAAATACTAAAAATTATTAATATTAGTACAAAATTTCAAATTTTTTTTTTGTCGAGCCTTAAATGATTTTAATTTAATTAATTTTTTTCAAAAAATATTTAAGACAAAATTAAAAAAATATAAAAAATTGTAAAATTGTAAAATTCTAAAAATATATATGAATTTATCATTTTATTTTAATTTGGTATTTTCTGTATTGAAAAATATTTTAGTTTTTTCTTTTTCTTCTTTTAAGGTCAAATTTTAATTGCTTTTAGGGCTGATTTTTAAAACTAAAAAAGTTTTTTAGTGCTCTTTTAAGTAGATGTCTTTTTTTAGACATGAGTCGGTATATTCACTTCTGATCCCTTTTTTGAATCTACACTCACCAAAAAAAGTCTGTAATGGTAACTGAAAATTTTGCTGTTATTACGGGAAATTTTGCTAATTTGAGCCGAGCGGTATTTTTTGCTAATGTTTGCCGCTACTAAATTTTAGTAAACTTTTTGTAAAGTGGAATTTAAAATCTGTTTGCTAAAATCAGCAAAAAAAAATTACTAAATATTATTAATATTAGTACAAAATTTCAAATTTATTTTTTTATCGAGCATTAAATTTTTTTCATTTTATTTTTTTTTCAAAAATTGTTTATACAAAATTAAAAAAAAAAATAAAAGGTTTAAAAATTGTAAAAAGAAACGAATTATCATTTTGTTTTAATTTAGTAATTTCTGTTTTGAAAAATATTAAAGTCAATTTTTTTTTTTTTTTTACTTTTAAGGTTAAATTTTAATTTTTAGGGCTGATTTTTAGAACTAAAAAATATTTTTGGTGCTATTTTAAGTGGTTGTCCTATTTTTAGACATGAGTCGGTATAATCACTTCAGATACATTTTTTTAATCTATGTAACATTTTAAGGCAATTTAGGTTCGTAGGTGTAAGTTTTAATTAGGAATAACATATTCTTCAATATCCAATTTTTTAAAATTAGTACATTTTTTTGCTAATTTTAGCAAATCGGTTTTCAAAAATTTGTAAAATTATTTCTGAAATTAGCAACAAAAATTTGTTATTATTATGTAAAATTTCTGTAATTTTTAAAATGTAAATAGCAAAAAGATTTGCTAAGTAATAATTTTTTTTTACAAAAAATTAGTACAAAAACAGGAAAGTGGGATTGAAAACCGTTTACAAATTTTTCTACTAACTTTTTGTTCTAAATGTAATGGTCATGCAATCATCAATTAGTTAGTCCCATCAATTTATTAGTCCCATGTATGGTTCATACTTACAATGTAATAGCACACAATTATGGTAATTTGTAAAAATAAAAGATTGATAGGATTCCATGAACCAAACAGACACAATAAATTTTCTATGATAATATAATTGCATACTTTTAGGGAATAATTATACACTTTAAAAAAATATATATATATTTAAGGGATATTATGTGTCAAACAATAAATTCTTTATGGCAAATTTAACATTTAACTCTAAAAAAAATTTTACCCTTTTACTAACAATTGCAAATGAGAACTTGAGTTTATATAATTTGTATGTTATTATTACGTTTATTATGATTGGTATAGAATAGAGTTTTGAAGTTAAGAAATTTTTAAATTAGGTAACGATTTCTATTACAATATTACGCTTAAATTTTGTTAATAAATAAAATGTAATTTCCTTATAAATATAATAAATTGTAAAAATTAAAAATTTAAAGGGGTTTATAAGGCAGACACAAAATAAATATTGGATGAGTTTTGTTGCTCACACAAGCTAATAGTAACCCGTACATTGTCGGCGTTAAAAAAAATATATAAAGTGTTTACACTTAACAATGTCAAATTTTGTAGCATACACAAACACGAAAAGCCTAATATACAATTTATATAAAATTATAAAAATATGTTTGCATACTTTTAGGATAAAATTATATTCTCTAAAAAATGTATATAATTGAGGGGTATTATATATCAAACAAAATATTCTTTATGGGAAATTAAACATGTAATTCTTAAAATAAAAAATTGAAAACTTACTTTACTAATGGTTGTCAATAAAGCAATTGAGAAATTGAGTTAATATTCCACTTTAAAAAATGTTGTTGCTAATGATGTTAAATAGTAATCCTTTGAAGACTTTTACAGTTAAGTAAGTTTTAAATTTAATAATGATGTTTGTTAAAATATTATTGTAAAATTTAAGTTAAACAATTATTTTTTTTTATTAGAAATTTTTATTTAAAACCTTAATTTTTATAATTTTAATTTTATAAACTTTATTTTGTTTAAATAACACTTAATATTAAACATTTATTTTAAGTATAATAGATAAATTAATATATTTTAAATTAATTTTTTTTTGTTAGTAGAATTTTTATTATTAATAAATTGAAATTTAGAAAAAATCTAAAATTTATTTTAAAATATTTGCAAGTTTTAAACATTTATTTAACATATCCTTTTTTAATTACATAATTTTTAATTTTTTAATTTAACCCATTTGGCTAAAAATTTATTGTTTATTTTTCAACTATTTCCCGTTATAACGTTTTTCCCGTTAGCTTTTTATTATCATACGTTAAGCCATGAATTATCGCGTACAACTAAAGGTAAATTAAGGCGTGCATTGTATTTTAAAATAAAAATAATCCAAAAAAGCTAAACATAAAGCAGCTGTTTAAATAAAAGCTGTTATTTAGCATTTAATTGGTCACCTTAAAATAAAGCTTATTGAGAGCGCAAATATGCTCTCACTTTGTAAATTGTAAACAAACCAATTTCTATAAAAAAGAAATGAAGCATGCGTTTAGGCTTTCAATATTAAAATAATATCCGGTTTCTAATATTTACAAAACGCAGTACATTTTGATGTTCGTGTGTGTGTGTGTGTTAAATGCTAATTTATGTTGTATAGTTTTAGGAGGCTAAATGGAAAAAAAATTGAAATACAAACACATGTTGCTTCTTATTATTCAGTTTCCTTTTTTTCGGCAATAAAACTTTACTATTTTTATATTAATATAAAACTTTTACCTACATATTAAATGGCAAATTTGGTATATGCAAACCAAAAAAAATTTAATATAATTTAGTTACTTTAAGCAAAACTAAAAATTTCATTACACTTTTATATTACAGAATGATTTTTTATAACTCTAAAATTTAAATTTTTACAATTTACAATAAATAGCAATAAGAATAATTTTAAAATGTTAAAATAGATTAATTCTATAAATATATTGATTTATTAATTTAAATAAACGGATATTAAACATGTTTGGCTCAACTTGACTTTGACGACCACAGGTAACTATGCTTGCCCTAGTATTTATAAAATTGTACAAGTAAAAGATAGATTAAATGTACCTAAAGGTGCGTAGCGTAGCGCCGGAACAACAAAAATGTAATGTGCAAAATGGACTTGACATACCATGTGAAATGAGTGGCAAGAAAGGGGTCTCTGTAACCAATTTTTGAACCAAGGTCGCAGATCACAAAAATTTCAGATGCTAAAAAAGAAGTTAATTTATTTGTTTAGCCCATTAACCATTTTTGAAGAAAATTAGTTAGCAATGAATTCTGAAATCTGTTTCTCGGTATCTCAAACTTCATCAGCCTATCAATTTTGCATACAAAAATTAAAAATCTTTTCTTTTTTTCTCTATAACGACTTTTTTGGCATATGGGTCAAACTAATAATAAACTCTTATCTCACATTTACAGTATCTAAGAAAAATCTATTTTATCCACTGAAATCTGCATACAAAAATTAAAAATGTGAACTTCTCTTTTGGCATATGCATCAAAACAATATATGCATCAAAACAATATAAAGCTCCTATCTCACGATGACACTACTTAAGAGAAATCTACTTTTTCTACATAATCATCTACCTATCAATTTTGGATACAAAAATTAAAAATGTGATCTTCTTTTCGTTTTTCTAGATTTTGGTGTATGGTTCAAACCAATAATAAGCTGACTATATGCCTTTATCTCACGATTAAACTTTTTAAGAAAAATCGCCTTTTTCACAGACTTCTCAAAAACAGATCGCTGAAATCGTATGAAGGGAAACAAAAGGAAGACCTTAACCTAGGAAAAAATAAATTATGGCTGAATATTGGGTGGAATTAGTTAAATTATTTTAGAACGAATTTAAATTTGACATAAAATTACAACGGACCCAAAGGGAGCCAATTGAAATTCAGCTGAATTTGTCCTTAAAACTTATATATTTGCAAAAAAAAAAAATTGTTCACCTTACAACCATATTCATACACTTAAAATAGTTTGTTAAATAAAATTGCAGAAAAAAATTTTAAATTAATGATATTTCATTTTAAATCCGGTCTACTTTTTTTTTTTATTAAAATCAAATGGTTTATGTTTATCATTCTTAAATATTTTTTAAACAACTAAAAAATTAGTAAAATCAAATGATTTTTAAATTTGATAAAAAATAAATGTTTATTCATTTATATCAAATTATTACCGTTTTTTTTTTTTTTTTTATTTTTGTTTGTTTATTTACCTGCAAAATGTAGATACATATTCTCTGTTTTGTGAATGTATGTATGTCTATGTGAGTGCTTAAAAAGTTCGTGTACTTCGAATTGAAATAATTTTGTATATAAACAAACAATTTAAATAAAAGCAATATTGAAATTTTTTAATATATATATATTTTTTTTTAAAACAGACAGCAAACAAAAATTTAAATTTGTAATAACTTAAAACTAGAAATTTTCTTTTTGTGGGTAAATTATTTTTTTAAATTTCAAACACATGAAAAAAATAAATGAAACTCAAAAAAATTGATAAATGATTGTAAATCATTTTAAACAAATGTTTAAAATAAAAAAGTTGAAATAAATGCAAAATCCCTTTGAAGAATAAATGAATGTTCCTTTATTTTTAACTTAACTGAAAACTTTTTTATTTAACTAAAAACTTTTTTATTTAACTAAAAACATCCAACTACAGGGTGTCTGCGGGAAGGTATACTACTTTGTTTGTTTATAATTTTTGATTAAATAAAAGAGAGTGGATTAAATGAAAGAGAGTGATAAAGGTTTTATTAATGTCGGCAATTATGTATGAAATACAATATCAGATAAATGTCCGCCTCTGTTAGCCTCACAAATGCGAGCCCTTTTAAACACATTTTTCATTACATTCTCACACATTTCTCGCGGTATTTAATTAATTTCATCACGAATATTTTGTTTGAGTTGCTCAAGCGTTTCTGGTTTGTTTGCATAAACCTTGCTTTTCAGATATCCCCACAAAAAGAAGTCCGGAGCAGTCAAATCAGGCGACCGAGGAGGCCAATCAACATCACCATTTCTTGAAATAACTTGTTGTGGAAAGACGTCTCGCAGTAATTCCATTAATATCCTGTCTGTATGCGATGTGACACCATCTTGTTGATACCACATCTTAATCAAGCCCAAAGCATGCAGTTGTGGCGTTAAACAGTTTTCAATCATGTGCAAATCCTTGTGCAAAATTGTAGCCAAAGTTGTTCTTTGAAGACCAAGCTCCTGAGCACGGCGTCGAATTGAGGTTGATGGATTGTTTTGAACACTTTCTTAAGCCACAATAATATTTTCAGCCGATCTTGCAGTACGTTGTGGGCCATGCTTGAGTCCATCTCCAACAGACCCTCTTTCTTCGAAATCATTCACTACATACTAAATAGTGCGTTTTGTTGGCACGTTGTTTCTCCCAAAAATTTCACGTAACTTTCTCATCGTCACATTAATCGATGATTGATTTTGATAAAATTTTTAACGATCAAAACACGTTGGTTTATCTAATATTTTTCCATAATAAATTTGCCACGTGTCTACTTCACGACTGCCAAATATGAACTGCTAAGACAAATGTTTACCAAAATGGCGGCAAAACAAAGTAGTATAGTGTACTAGTGTACATAATATTCGGAGTGTACTAGAAATCTGAATGAATAATTAGAGGGGACAACCCTGCAAATGCCTCGGGAACATCTAGTGATATTTTAAATATAAGTGAAAATTTTGAACACACATACATCATATAAATGATACATTTTAATGGTATTTTTTTTTTTGATTTTTTTTACCAAAATTTACATTTGGTACAAGTAGTAAAATTGTATTTCGTACAAATTTGGCCCCGCATTTTATTTTATTTTTCAGATTCAGGGGGCCAAAGCTTAGCTTTTATCATTTTTATCAATTCATAATATTAAATAGTTATCCAATTGAACTAAATGAAGATTTTACAAAAAAAATCAACCTTTGGCCCCACAGACTCATAACGAAGAAGTATGGGGGACAAATGTTGGGAAATTCTGATGTTTTCCAATCTACGATACTATTTAATTAGACATTTACCTAAATGCGGATTGTACATAAAAAAATAAAATCTGGCCCGCCTGAATCGTATCAAAAATTTTTGGGTTCACATATTGGGCTTTGACGATACATATTTTCCGCAGCAAACATATTATGTATTTAGACAAGTAAACTAACTGTTTACTGCACACATTTAGTTTTAAAAATAATAAGGAACACAATAGATGCTGGCCAAAGTTTGACCTTTTCTGATATATTTATTCCAATCTATTTTATAATTTTCATGACTAATTAAAGAAAATGCAAGTTGTACAGAAAAACTTCAACTTTTAGACCCTGAATCTTAAAAACAAAATATACGGGGGCCAAGGGTTTGAGTTTTTTGTTATTTTTCATTCTAATATATAATTTAATTAGCCAATTAAACTAAATGTAGATTTACTCACAAAATTCATACTTTAGTCCCCCTTTGAATCTTAACAATAAAAAAATGCGGACGCCAAAGGTTGGCGTTTTTGTGGCATTATATACAGCAAAATACCATACACCTGGTTTTGAATATAAAATTTAATTTTGTTAGATGAAATTTAAAACGAAAAAAATCAAAATTTTTACCTATTTTTCAAATATTTATGGATTTACTCGATGGCTGTGCAAGGTTGGCCCCTCTTTTTAATCATTAACATGTAATTTTTTTAAAAATATAAACGCTTTAAGGACAAGTGCAAAAACCTTTCTGCGACCCTTAAAATTCCCTTTGACGTTTCCCGCCCTTATTATGCTCAAATGAA
This sequence comes from Eustalomyia histrio, assembly GCA_949748255.1. Taxonomy (NCBI): domain Eukaryota; kingdom Metazoa; phylum Arthropoda; class Insecta; order Diptera; family Anthomyiidae; genus Eustalomyia; species Eustalomyia histrio. Next base: position 6,387,432 of record OX456525.1, read on the forward strand.
AAGTAAAGTTATCTGAAATTGAAATCCGCTAAAATAAAAAACATATTTTGAACTGGATAGAACTCCTAAAAATTATTTTTTCTGGGTAAGGGATGAAAAAAAGAAAACGCGATTTGATAGAACTTATTTTATGCATTTATTTTTGCATTTTTAAGTGTTTAATTTGCCCGAAATTCACTAACCCAATTCGCGTTTATCTTACACAAAGTTACTTCAAAATTATGTATTGCAAGTTTTTAACTATTAAATAGTGTTTATTTTGATTTACATTTTAAATTCTTTTTATTTATAGTTATGTTAGGCAATGTGTCCATCAATCTCCACCATTAGGCCAAACAACTCGTTCTATGAAATCTAGAAAGGCTGCTACTCTGGTATAAAGTCCTGGTGTCGAAGAAGCACAGCCAAAACCAGAAGACACCACACCAACTAAGCGATAATTTTTATAGGATTCTGGAAACAAAAAAAAACATTTTAGAAAATGCTTATGCATTATTTAAAATTTACACTCAAAGTTATTCACTCAAAAAAGTTTGTCAGTTACTATGTGTTAGTTGTCTGTAGAATAGTAAGTAGTTGTTGGTTTTAACCGTAATAACAATTAGTTTTTTCTATGAAAAAATAATTTTTATAGTTATTTTAAAAATAAAAAATCTTTGATTTTTTGGAAATTTTTAATTAGATTATATTTGTTATTTTCATACGAGTATAATTTTTTTTTTTTTTTTTAATATCTTTATTTATTACAACTAAGCTTTATGTTTGCTTATCTAGTAACTTATATTTACACAGTTAAATCACGTTTGGTAAGTAAATAACCCAATGGTTATTCCTAAAGGGCATCTAGACATTATTCATCAATCGCAGATCAGATGGTAATGTTCTTCTTAATCTTCTGTTTGCTATTGGATTACGCAGTATTTCCTGTAGTTCTTCATTGCAGTGTTGTTGTAATCTCACTTCATGTTTAGTTGCTATTTTTTTTAATTTCATCTACTATGGTTGGTATAATTAAAACATAATTAAACATATAATTTAAAAACAAAAATATATGTAAATATTTTTTAATAAAAAAAATAACTGCAAAAATAGTAGTTTCTAACAATTTTATCAGTTGTTTTAAAATGTTTATAGTAAAAAATTTTCAGTTATTTTTTGGAACATTGGTTGCTATTTCTACAACATTTGTTAGTAGATTTTCAACAGTTAAAAATAAATATATTTTTAGTTTTTTTAAAGGTATATACCTGGATCGCCTTTCAAACTGCTTATACCATAGTTTTAACTGTCATTTATAGTAGATTCTACCGACAAGATTTTTTGAGTTTGGGTCTGTTATTTTAAAGAACTAGGTCTAGAATATTTATTCAAATTGAAAACCGTAATCGTATGAAATATCGTAACCGTTTTATTTCAAAACCCTTTACCGTACTCATAACCAAAATAAAGAACAAAATTATACGGGTGTAAAAACCGTAACCGATTAAAATATCGTAATCGAGAAAAAGAAAAACTAGCACCGGTACGGAAGCCGGTACGAGAACCTAAACTGATAATCGTTTCGATTACCATTCTAAGTTTAAATTTAAAAGTTTTCAATAAAAAAATACTAAGTCTGTAACAATGTTTTTAGCAGAATTAAATGTTTATGAAAATTAACTAAAAAACTTGTCAATTTTAGTAAATTTTATTTAAATATTTCCGCTGAATGACAAAGTTCAATTTTGAGTGTTGTTTATTATATATTAAATACTTACCATCTACCACCAAATGCAATGGCCCCCCAGAATCTCCCTGACAGGCATCTTTTATTTGATCTTTATCTTCGGCACAAAATTGTGTACGTATTATACCCTCTGGTATCCTGCGATTTAAACCATATTCGGTAAAACTTTTATTACAACGTTCTAATGGTGAAGTATGCAAGGGAGCCTTCAATAAAACATCAGAAAAACTACGAGCTGTTTAAATAATTTAAATTAAAACTTTTGATAAAATATTTTCTACAATTAAAATAATCAACTTACTAGTTGTATTTATGGTACCCCAGCCAGAAACCCATAATTTTATTTTTGTATCCGGATCTGTTTCATTGGTATACAGACACACTGGATATATAATATCATTCGTTTGAACTTCACGTTCCAATTCTAATATGGCGATATCGTTATAAGTTAAACGTGTCGAATAGTCATCATGTATAAAAGTTTCCTTTAACAAGAAAGGAAAAACTTTTGAAATTCAAACAATTTTTGAACTGAGCTTTCTTATGCGCTAAGATTTCTAAATTACAAGTTCATATTTTAATAGATCTTTTAGGAATAGTAACTTATTCACAGTATAGTTAAGCCGTTTACAACTCACCTTTATTCTTATTTCAACAGCATATTTCATCTGTTCCACATCTGTAAAATTAACCACACCCAAACGTACAATAGATGGCACACTTTCCCTATCCGAAACACAATGAGCGGCCGTTAATACAAAACGTTTATCAATTAATGTACCGCCACAGCGTATATCATATGGAGGACTATCATCACCACCTATCCGACTATAACCAATAGCAGCCATATGGGGAAATTCACCCAACTCGGCCGGTGTACCGCCTAAAATGTGAGGAGATAGGCCTGGGGTTAAGCCTTTTTCGATTCTGCGACAAGCTGAAATTAAAATCAGTAAAACATCTTGTAAAAGAAATCTTATAATGAAGAGAATTTTTTGTAAAAAAAAATCATTATTGAAGAAAAAAAATTCAGAGCAAAAATAATTTGAGTCCAACATGAAATTTTTACCAAAAAAAAAAGTTTGGGGTTAAATGAGGTGATCTCGAACCAGAGTTAAAATACATTTTCATACATATTAATATTAAAAAGATCAACTATAAAATAAAAATTTCACTATTAAATATAACTTGGTAGGGTAAAAAGAATTGTTTTAACATATGTAAAAACAATTTTAACACATGTCTTTAATATTAGCTAATTGCTAATTTGGACATACAGTATTAAAGGAGAATGTAAAAAGCACAAAAATAATAAATAAATTTCTAAAGTCAATAATAAAAAAAATCAACTGTACGTTAGCATAAATAGCTTTTTCCTTTGATTTGTGAGTTAAATAGAGATATACAATTATCCCTTTCAAGGGCACGAAGAATGTCGATAAAGGTCGGCGCGGACCAGAAAATGCATTCCATTCGGCTAGTGTCTAAATAACGTTTTCTGTGTATTCTCCATAAATACTAAATAAAAAATAAGAAATATTTTTTCATTTGAAAAAACCAGAATAAAAATACATTTTCATACGTAAAAAATAATTTTAGGTGAGAAAAAATATTTGTGGTAAAAATATTGTGTTAAAAAATTATATGCTGTGATAAATGTAAAAATCTATATAAAATGCGTCAGACAAAGTTGGCTCAAATATAGCACCTACACATTCATCCAGCCCAAGCCACTGCAGATAGGAACTTGACATCCAATCCAGCGAATACATCCAACAAGACAGGATTTTGGAAATTTTATCAGGGGGGGGGGGGGGGGGGGGGGCAGCGCAATAGGAGGATCTCATCTTTCCACAAAGCATGAAATTTCAAATGCATGTTCCCTACAATTTTAAAATACTTTTTTGGATTTTGGGGTGTTACGGTATAATGGTGAGCACGTTGGATTAATGTTACACAGCAAGTTGAGGGTTCGATCCCCAGTAACATAAATTTAAAAATATAATATTTATGAGTTTTATATACCTCATACATATCGCAACGTCCTCCTTAGGTGTTCCCATATCACATGGAATTAAAAATAACATAACAGGGCTATGAACTTAAAAGCTTCAACAATGTCGCCAATCCTCCATCAGATCGCGGACAACAACTGTTTAAAAGAGGGGTTCAAAATTCTCCTTTCAATTCTTTAATATAGGGTGCGCCCAATAACTTTTTTTTAAATGCTATAAAAAAAACTACTGAATATTTTCTCAAATTTCTTTTTTTATTTGAAAATTTATTTCATTCGGCTGGCCATGCAGTAGCCTACACGATCGGTCCAGTTTTTAAGCACATTATCGATTGTGTGCAGCTGTATTTCACCAATGGCTTCACGAATATTGTCCTTTAAAGCGTCAATTGTCTCTGGCTAGTCGGCGTAACACTTATCTTTGACGGCACCCCACAAATAATAGTCCAACGGTGTCAAATCGCAGCTCCGAGGTGGCCCAACGGCATCAGCTCTGCGGCTGATAATGCGATCTTCAAAAACAGGGCGCAAAACATCGAGTGTAGCTTCGGCTGTGTGGCACGTAGCGCCGCCCTGTTGAAACCAAATTGTTGCCAATATCCTCCTCTTCAATTTTTGTGAACGAAAATTCATTCAACATGGCCCGATAACGATCGCCATTGACTGTAACAGCCGGCCGAGGCAGCAATTTGAATGAAATTATTTTCCATTATTAATCGGATTGTACTTTAAAATAAAAAAAAAATTTGAGAAAATATTCAGTAGTTTTTTTATAGCATTTTCAAAAAAAAAAAGTTATTTGGCGGACCCTATATTTCAAATAAATGAAAAAAACATTTATTTTTTAAGGATTGGTGGGTAAAATTTTGACATTTATTTTAACTGATTATATCAGTTGTTTCTTACGGATGTGTCAGTTGATTAATCAACATTTAAAAATAAATAACAAATGACATTTAATTTAAATGAAAATTAAGTAGACCGGTTTTTAAATGAAATATCATTTCTTTTAAATGATATTTTCAGTTATTTTAACTTACAAACTTTTTTAAGTGTACATCGTAGGGAATAAAAATAACAAAAATTTATTTAGTGAGAGCAGCTATTTAATTTCCACGGATTTCGAGTAAAATGCTTTTTTTTGGCACAAAATTGATATATTGGCTAAAATTCATCAACTTTTATTAATGCTATTTATGATACAAGGACAATATTCTGAATATTTAATCAAAATGGAATCAAGCAAAAGATCAGATGACAGTATCAAAATAATTTATTTTTTTTTTTTGGAAATTTTTAATATTTCTTGAAATTGATTACAAGTGATAGCCAATCAATATTTAAAATTAAAAAATCTCTATTAACCCTTTTATGCACTTGGGTTTAAAAATGACCTTGTACTTTTTAACGTTAAAAACGAAGTTTCATTAAATTTCTGCATAATAAGAGAAACAATTTTTATAGAAAATAGAAAAAAGTTGCAGATTTACTTCTTTATGTACTTGGAGTGGAAATGAACCTCTTTGACATAGATATTCAATAAGACAAGATTTTATATAAGTTTTTACGTGGGGGAGCAAAAAGGGAAGATGACTCCCCCTTAATGTCCTACCCAAAGCCCTTTGATTAGAAATCAGAAATTTAATATATTTGTCTCTGTTTTCATATTTTTGATATTTCATTTATCCTAAAAGAATCTGAGCTTTACACCTAAAATTAAGCTTTAATTAAGACTAAACTTTAGCATAAACTACACGAATAGCTTTTGTTTTCATTACTTTTTTCCAATAAGCTTTCCTCTAAACAAAAACTTTTCAATTAGTATCCCTTAAAAGCTCTTCCTTATAACAATACTAACCTCTAACTGCAGGTCTCTCCTTATTTCTTGGATTAGGGCTAAAATAAAAAAGAGATAAAATTTATATAAAAACAAAAGCTTTTATTGCCATATTACTTTATGGTTTATTAAAATTTGTGAAGTAATGAATTTTATAAGCGAATATGTATAAAGCACGAAATTATTACAACCTTAATGAGTTATTGTCTTCCGAGAAATTCATTTCATCTTCGGGTGGTGGACGAAATTCAAATGGTTTAAATGGATCCAATATGTTAGAAGGTGGCGATTGTACATTAGCGCTTTTAGCAAATGAGGGCTGTTGTGCAGATCTTGAATCTTTTGGAAATTGTGCTATTGGTAATGGTTGCTGTATAAATTGCGGTGGTTGCTGAACAAATTGTTGTGATGGCTGCTGAGCGAACTGAGGTTGATGGACAAATTGAGATGGCTGGCCAAGCTGAGGTTGCTGCCTCAACTGCTGTGAAGGTTGTTCTGGGTGTTGCATCAACTGTTGTGATGGTCGCTGCATAAATTGTTGTAATGGTTGCTGCATGATTTGTTGCGTGAATTGTCCAAATTGTGCTGGTATGTGATGGTGGCCAAACTGTTTTTTCATTGTTGGTATTTGAGGACGATTTCCAAAATGTTGTTGCTGTTGATTCCAAACATTTTGCACATTATCAGCCTGAGCCTTAACAATATGCATGCCCGAATTAACTAAATTCTCATAAACCATTTGTATTGGATTAAATTCTGAGTTGCGTATGGGAGGATTGTGAGACCAGGCCTCTACCGGCTGTTGGGCAAAATTTGTAGATGGCGCTGCTTCAAGATCATTATTATTATTCATATGTGTTTCCCTAACAGGTATTGTTTGAAATGCAGCAATAGTAGGTTGATGAGTATTAACAAATTCCACTTGATTGGAGGAATTAATATGAGGATTTAATCCTACACCTGGTTGTGTGGAAGGAGAATTAAAATTATTTTGATTATTTTGCGTTTGAGAAACTTCAAACACATTTGTTATCAAATTATCTATAGATTTTCCCGAGTTGATATCAGAATTTGTTGGTTGATTAATTGGTAAATTTTGATTGTTATTATCAAATACATTTTTAATTAATTCATCTACATTATTCTTATCATTAGATAATCTATTAGGATTTTGTTCATTTATATTGTTAATTGGTTTATTGGGTACATGAGTTGGTGAGCCGTTACTAATAGACTCATGAAATTGATTAGAATTCTCGTTTGCTACGGGAAATGCAAAACCTCTATTTTGATTAGAATTACGTCCAGCATTATGATTCTGACCATGGACATTATTGTGTCCTCTACCATTACCACCATTATTTTGACCTCTACCATTATTGCCCCTAAAATTATTGTTGCTATTTTCTTGACCCCATCCATTAAAACCATTATTTCCTTTAGCATTATTTTGATGACCATGATTTCCATTATTTCCTCTTTCATTTGGAGATGTTTGTTCAAAATTCCATTGATTGATATTAACAGGACCAGTATTTAAATTATTACCCCTATTATTATTGTTATTACCGTTTGGTCTTACAAAACCACCAGTATTTTGTATATGTGGACGACGATTATTGTTGTTGCTATTTGTATTAAAAAATGCCGAATTATGCTGATTATTTTGTTGAAACTCTGCTTCATTTGTTTGTCGTTTTTGTGATCCTCCCTGATTGTTTAATAGCGCATTAAAATCGAAAAATTCGGAACTTTCATTTAAACGTTTTTCTCCCACAATTAATGGTTTCATGGTAGTTGTGGTAGAAGTTGTAGATGTGGTCGAGGTGGTAGTTAATAAATCTAACCAAAAATCTGGAGTTGGTGTAGTTGTTGTAGTTGTATTTAAATTTTCTAATAAATCCATCCAAAAGTCTCTTTCTGGTGCTTGCGTTGTCGCAGTAGTAGTAGTAGTAGTTGGTCTAAATTAGTATATTTTAAATGTTGTTATTTTGGATAAGGAGAGGAAGGAGCAAAAAATTATAAAGAAGAAAGAAAGAAGAAGCAATAGTTATATAAAGATAGTGACCAATTACCAGTTAGTGTAGAAATGAAATTAGAAAAAAAATGAATGATGGTGAATGGATTTATGACAACACATTAATCTTAAATATACACTGAGAGAAATAGCAATTCATTTGAGTCTAAATCTTCTATCATGTTGACACAACAAAAATAAATATTGGGACCTTGATTTAATATTGAGCCTTTGTTCGAAATTAACATTACTATTGTGCAGAAATGTTTACAAATATATTATTGAATGTATTGTCCATCGCTAGTTATAACTTTTCTTTTTGAAGAGAAGCAACACTCAGGAAATTTTTCTTACCAATTTATGAGTAGCTTTCTTTGGAAATAGGATAGAGGACAGTTGAAAGGTGGTGAAAGATGGAGGGCTTTGAATATGGCAACACTATTATTGCGCGAGATGATAAATCAGATGTTGCCCGCTACCTGTTAAAGAGTTGGCGAAATTGCTGAAGCTTTTAGTTCATAGCCCTGTCACGTTATTTTATTTCGGTGGGGTTAGGTGCTATGAGAACACCGAAGTAGGACGTTGCGGTATGTGAGATAGATAGAAAGCTGTTATAAATTATGTTGCCATCACTGGAGATCTTTATGTGTAACAGTCTTTATGTGTAACAGTCCAAAGCGCTAACCATTACACCACAACGCTGACAACCGGAATACTTAGTATTCGGAAGAAGCAATGTCTGGGTGGGTGTGGTAGGATTTCACATATCGGAGTTTCCAAGACCGATCTTGCAACATGTAGCCGAGCATTTTCATGCTGCCTTTCTTCGTATTCCAGCTATTTTTGCTTCAGTTCGCGGCTTAAACGTATGAGTTGAGTCCGAAGCGCTCCGCCGTGAACATTTCATTCGGTTTGATCAGGTCGTAGTAGATCACGCCTCGCTGGTCCAATCAATTACAGGGTATCCGCCGGGAAGGTATACTACTTTGGTTTGCCACCATTTTGGTAAACATTAGTCTTGACAGTTCATATTTGGCAGTCGTGAAGTAGACACGTGGCAAATTTATAATGGAAAAATATTCAATAAACCAACGTGTTCTAATCGTTAAAACATTATATAGAAATCAATTATCGATTACTGTGACGATGAGAAAGTTACGTGAAATTTTTAAAAGAAACAACGTGCCAACAAAACGCACTATTTTCGTATATTCGTGTAGTGAATGATTTCGAAGAAAGAGGGTCTGTAGGTTATAGGCCCAAGTATGGACTACAATGTACTGCAAGATCGGCTGAAAACATAACTGCTGCTCAAGAAAGTGTTCAAAACAAACCATCAACTTCAATTCGACGCCGTGCTCAGGAGCTTGGTCTTCAGAACAACTTTGGCTACAATTTTGCACAAGGATTTGCAATTGTTTCCATTTAAAAATCAGTTGACACAAGAGCTTTTTCCACAAGACCATTAACGCCGCCGTGCATATGCGAATAGGATGTTACAGCTCACCCATGACAACCCCGATTTTCATTAAAAAATCATAATAAGTGACGAAACACATTTTTATTTGAATGGATATGTGAATAAGCAGAATAGTCGATTCTGGGAAATGGAAAACCCTCAAATTATTCATCAGTCACCTTTGCATCCATTAAAAGTCACAGTCTGGTGTGCAATTTGGTCAGGAGGAATCATTGGACCTTACTTCTTTGAAAATGAAAACGGCGTAACGGTAACTATGAATGGGGAGCGATATCGTGATATGATTGAAAACTTTTTAACGCCACAATTGCATGCTTTGGGCTTCGGTGCCACATCGCATACAGCCAGGCTTACAATGAAATTACTGCGAGACACAACAAGTTATTTCAAGAAATGGTGATGTTGATTGGCCTCCACGGTCGCCTGATTTGACTGCTCCGGACTTCTTTTTCTGGGGATATCTGAAAAGCAAAGTTTATGCAAACAAACCAGAAACGCTTAAGCAATTCAAACAAAATATTCGTGTGGAAATTAATGAAATGCCGCGTGAAATGTGTGAGAATGTAATGAAAAATGTGCTCAAAAGGGCTCGCATTTGTCTGATATTGTATTCCATACATAATTGCCGACATTAAATAAAACATTTATTAATATATGATCCATTCTCTTTCATTTAATCAAAATTTATAAACAAACAAAGTTGTATACCTTCCCGGTGGTAGTCGGAGAATATGACCACGACCCATCTTGCAACATGTGGCCGAGCGTTTTTATGGTGCAAAATCACTTTGTCGTGCGTTTATTTTTATTCCAGTCATTTTTGCTTCAGTTCGCCGCTTTAACGCATGAGTTGAGTCCAAAGCGCTTCGCCGTGACCATTTCATTCTATTTGAGCAGCATGAGCTTTGCGAAGGATGTTGATGGCTGTCTGGCCAAAACCCATGCCTTTTTCGTAGCGGATCCATTTTTCATTGCCATTCACAATGGGATTCAAAAACCCTTCCTCTTTTTGGCGTTTGAGAAGCTGTTCATAAACAAAAAATCATCTTCTGTCGTTGGGCGGCTTCAACTTGTATAGCACCCAATTTTCTTGCTTTTGAATTAATCCCATGGCTTTAAGGCGTTTGCTGACTGTCGGCGCATCCACCCTCAATAATTGTAACAACTCCTGAATCATTTGGAATTCGTCTTCAAACTTTTGGGTTGACCCGACCGTTGCTTGCCCTCGAGCTCGAAATCGCCAAATTTAAAGCGACCAAATTACCTCTGATACGATTTTTCAGATAGAGCATGCTCACCGTAAGCTTCCACCAAGATTTGATGGCCCTCCGGGTATAAAGTAATGAAGAACAACTTTCTGCAAAAACACTTTATCTGGTAAGAAATTTGACATGTTCGAGGCAATATTTAGTAGTTTTGTTTATGTTTCAATCAAATGACACAAGCTGCCAAAGACGCTCATTCACGAAAGGTTTTAGCGGGAAGATATTGTAATTTTTTTTTTTTTTTTTGTTATATTTTTGCCCAAGTAGGTGCTCATTATTAATTCAAGGTCCCAATATAACTTTCTAGGGTTAAGCAAAGAAAATCCTTTAAGAAAGAGAGACACTAAAAATTACTTTACCCTCTTAAGGTTTTGTGTAACAGTTTTCATACTTTTAAAACTTTTTAATAGTATAAATATTTTCCAAACAAATTTCTCTCAGTGCTTTGCCACAACATAAAAATCACAAAATTTAATTAATGTTATGTTTCTACTTGATGTGCTTTGGGCCAGAACATCATTTGCTACTAGTTTCCCACATAATTTCCTTATGAAATTGACTTCTTTTACCCAAAACATCTACAGTGGAAACGCACTATGAACCAAGAAAAAATAACTTACATTTCAAAAATTTCCTTAATGCGATCTGTATTTTCGTTTGTTGTACTTTCAACTTTTGTTTCAGTCCTTACAACAGGACAACATATTAATTCTTCTCGTACACCAAAACCACATGATACAACTTCAAGATTGGTGTATTCTCCGCGATCTATTAAAGTTTTAAGAATTGAACATTCGGACCATTCTGTACAAATACCAGGCTTGGATTTAGTCACACAGCTATCGCCTTCTAAGAGCAAATATTTAAATTATAATAAAATAAATAAATCATTGAATCCAAAATTGACACTTACTGTATTTCACAGCATCTGTTGTTTTGATTTGTTGTAACAGCAGGATGCCCACCATCACTGTCCAATAGATCAGCATTGTACTGATGTCATTTTTATTTTTGCAGGTCTGTTGTAATTTCTTTGGTTTCGACATGTTTTAACAATTTTACTGAGCAATAAATATCACTTGCAATTGTTGAGATGAGGTATTTTGCTGTAATTTAAAATACATATAAGGTTTTCGATACACTGTTAAACAAAATCCATACATAATAAGTGAAAACTATCATGCACTCAAAAAAAAAGACTTGAACTAAAATGTAACCAAAAATTGCCTTCTAAATATTTTATAAATTGTCCTCAATTTAAGAAAAATTTTAATAAAACTTAGAAAAATTTTCTTAAAAAGAATAAAAGTTCCTAAGTTTGAGGAAAAACGAAATATAGAAATAGTTCATATTTTTCCTAAGTAATATTTCTTGATTTTAGGGAAAAAAACAAGCCAATTAAATAAAAATTTATTAATTTTAAGAAAAAACATCTTAGTTTTAAGAAAACTGCATACTCAAATGTAAAAAAAAAAAGATAGTACAAAATGTATACCCATTTAGTTCAAAAAATGTGTCTAGCTTAAATCGAGAAAGTTCTTGAACTTAATGTGTGTTCATTTTTTTGTTCGCGTGTAGTAAAATTAACTAAGCTTTAGAAAGCCATTTCCAAATTCAGTTTATAAGTCAATCACTTTCTAATTTTGAAGAATTGTTTTCTAAAAATTAGTTCAGACAATTAAAAACAAAAAGTAATAAATTTTTTCCTATGTTATAATAAAAATTTACTTGGTTTTAGAAACTGATGAATTATTTCTAAGGAAAATTTTTATGCAACTTAGTTCAGATAAATTTTAAAAATTTTAACAAAATATTCTTTTTTCAAGTACAAGTTTTCTAATTTTTAAAAAATAATAAAATTTGGTATAGGATTTTTTTTGTTGGAAAACGTTTAAATTATTTTCAATATTCTATTCCAAAAAAAAACAATAAGTTAAAAATAAACTAGTTAGTTTTCCTAATTTCCAAGACAAAATATTATTAAAGAAAACAAATTAAAGTAAACATTTAAAAATATTATCGTGCATGATTGTAATTTTTGGTTCGTGATCGTGCGTGAGCCATCTCTAATCTTAACAGTCTTTAACATTGAAATAAAGCGCAAATTTCAAATTTGCGCTTTTATGTAATAATTTAGTTTGTTGACTACAATACAAAATATCGCAGGCACATTTTATACATTACGGCATTAAACTTTTATTAAACTTAATATTTATCGAACTATTTTTTTCACTTAATAATAAAAAAGTTTAAATTTGTATATGTCAAATGGAGTTTAACCTAAAAATTCGATAAAATAAACTTATGACATTTTTCCAATAATTACAAGAAATGTAACTGTGATATTTTGTATTTTTGCAACAATTTCCTTAAATTAAGGAATTTAAGAAGACAAAGCAACCCCAATGTTGCTTAGACATAGATGCCGTGTGTCACATAGGGCGTCCCTTTTTGTAGTTCTCTCAAACAGAACCGTTAATTTTCTACGAAAAGGATCTGACTTTGTCACAATTTATTACGTTTCAGGATATCCTTTTTGCTAATGTAATTTAATTTATATTTTAAATACATGAATTTAGTATAATTCAGTTTTAAGACAAAATTGTATAGCAAAAAGCTTGTTAAGAGCAGTGTCCTCACAAAGCGGAAGTCCTCCGAAAATACCTACTCAATGAGTGTAAAGTACTTTAAAATATATGGTAAAATATATTAACTTTACCATAGAAGCAGGATAAGAATAATTTTCACTTAAAATAAGTGCTATTTAACTTGTTGTTAGCAAATATTTTCTTATTTTTATGGAGTTAACTCCAAGTTTTTAGTAAAAAAAATTATCTAATGAACCTCAATAAAATTTTTCTTAAAACCAAGGAAACATTTCCTAACTAACAGTACAATTTTAGATGATGTATGAATTAATTATGAGGAAATTTCACTGTTTTCTAATAAAAATTTATTTCTCAGTAGTAAAATTTTTCTATAATTTAGAAATTTTGACCATATTTTAAGTATTATTTGTTTCTTAATTTAAAGGAAAATTTTATTAAATATTGGTAAAAAGTGTCTTTGGCGCCGTTTTCATTTCAATTTTTCCTTTAAATAAGTTAATTTTTCTAAATTCTAGTTAATTTTATTTTTTGAGTGTGTAAGCGGACACCGACCGCCTTGCTGATTTTGTCCGGTTACGGGAGATGTCCGCCTACATGATAGTTGTTTTCTTACTAAGTTTCAACAAGGGACCAAGAAATTTGTCCGTCTATGGAAGCAGTCCGGCTGCAGCAGCTGTCCGTTAGTAAAGCTTTCGTACAATGTACAAAATCTTTTGTACATTGTACGAAATATTTTCTTATTTCATTCTTACCATAAACATTTTTCGTAAAATATACTAAATCTACGAAATTTCTTTGTAATATTTTATTTGCAGATTCTTAGTTGATTCAAAAATTGTTACAATAAATGTAATTTAAAGAAAATATTATCACTAATTCCAAATAGAATTTGCAAATACTTTTAACAAAAGATAGAAAACAACTTTGAAAGCCCCAACCTACGACCAATTGCTGAGAACTTGGTATTAAAAAAAAAGGGAAGAATAGGAACAACAAAAAAATATTTTCTTAGCAGTTTTAAGAAATTCAAATGGTGATAACAACTTTCTGACCCATACTAAAAATGTCAGTGATGACTTCCTAAAGATATGTATGTGACCACTTATTAATTACATCGATCTCCTGTTGAATTATCCTGATTTAAATTTTATAAAAATATCAGCAGGTGCCTATAGTATTTTGCATGGGAGCAGGCATAACCACAGGTTACATAGCCGCCACAAAGACATCTTTACCGATATTCTCAACTGGGTGGTCAGTTCTTGACTAAACTGAGTTGTGTAAAATATACAAAAGTTTCGTATATTCCACGAAAAAATAATTAACTGCAAAAGTTTTTTTCGTAAAATGATGCATGAATTTTTTTAGTGTACTTTAATTGAAATTGATAGAAATTATGATGGAAATAAATTATGAATTGCAATTGATAATTTTGAAATATGTAAACAATTTAAATGTTTTTAAATTAGGTTTTTATTAGACAGAATTTCTAGAGTTGTATAATTGCGACGTAAAATAGACATGTAAACTATTTTGATGTCAGTTGCTATAAATATGGCCGGCATATAAGACTTACATGTTTTATACAAACACCGTTTTATTTAACTGCTATAAAATGAACAGTTCTATAAAATGAACATTTGAAATCAGATTTTGACTTTCAAATTAAGATTTCTTTCTTTGAATAAATTGTAACCTTTTCTAAACAAATATAATGTAGTATGAACTTAAGTCATAAATGCCAAATAAAATTATGTTATTTTAAAATTTCGCAAACATTTTATTGGCGAAATTTGACAAAAAATATTGTCCTGGCCTTTTGTAATATAAATTTCATATTTATTGAAATTTTTTCAAGGAAGATATTTTAAAAAACTATTTTTAAAAGGGTCCATTTACATGTAACTGTTTAACTCATATGATAGATCTGTTAGAAATATTGACTACCAGTCTGTATCATACCCCCGCGGACCAAAATAAGTCGCTTTACGCTTGAACAACGTTGGAAAATGTTGCAAACTTATTTTTAAAGTTAGTACTGTGTTTCCTAAACTGCGCGTTCGTTGAAAAGAAGTTTTGGCCTCGTGCTGTACGCAAATTTTTGCAAGTGGACAACATTCATGGTCCAGCCAAATGAACTTTTTGCACAAACTTGCAGAAAGCACGCTTAATGGGTGCTTTATTTTGAATTAAATGGTATTTCAATAGCTCTCGCGGTTTAAATTAAAATTAATTATAGGTTTGTTTTTTCGAATTTTATATTAATAACTATCCTGCTGGAAAAATGGGGAAAGAATTGCGACATATCCCGTAATAGGTGAAAAGTGGACCGATCCCGAAAATATATAACACGATGTGAAAAGAGGACCGGTTCCAATAGAACCTACCACGTGACCAGCTAAAAAGTTTTGACATGTTCTTTTACGTTGGTTTTTGATATGTTCTTTGGGGTTAGTTGTCTGAAATGTTGTCTTAGACCAGTCCTTTGACATGTCAGAGAGCACAATTGATGCCTTCCTAGGACAATCCCATATTAAAGTGACCGGTCCTTTTTATATGAAATAACCGGTCCAGTGACCAGTCCCTTTCACAGTGAACCGGTCACATAACGTGTCCTGGGATAGGTCCTTTTTCTGCAGAGTACTTGTAAAGAAAAAGACTATTCCTACTTGTAGAGACGGATCTAGGCAGGGAAATAAAACGGGTATGGGAGGTTATATTGAGAACCCGGAGACCGAGATATCCTACCGTCTTCCTGATCACAACACCAGCTTCCAAGGGGAAGTCCGGGCTATTACGGAGTGTGTGGGATGGATTGAATCGAATATGGGGCGAGTAGACGCTAATATATTCACCGATAGCCAAAGGGCGATTGGGGTGATATCGGCCAGTAGGGTTAAGTCCAGAACCTTACTGGACTGTAGAAGGGCCATTACCGTGTTTTCCTCTGGGGGCAGGATCCATATTATATGGGTACCGGGCCACTCGGGGATAGCCGGGAACAAAAGGGCCAATACACTAGCCGTCGGGGGAAAAGAACTCGAAGCGGTTAATTTGGCGAACGCAAAACCGTTTGAGGCAACGAAAGAGGAATTAACGGCGTGCATAAGGGAAACCCACACGGCCTGTTGGAACAATGGGACAGTGGCCAGGACCACTAAGACTTTGTGAGGTAACCCAGACGGGAAAAGAAGTAGAGGCCTCCTTAATGGGAGTAAGTCCGAGGTCAGTTTAATGGTACGTATCCTGACTGGACATGCAGGATTTCTGGCACAACTGTACCGGATTGGACGGGCAGATTCTGACGAGTGTAGAGCGTGTGGCGAGGGCAGCGAGACGTTGGAGCACTTTCTTTGCCACTGTGAGGCATTTGCGGAATTAAGATCCAGGCACCTCGGGAGCGATATTATATCGGACCTAGAATCTCTGAGGAACGTCGACTGGAAAACCTTCAGGAGTTACGTCCGGGAAACCAGGTTTCTGGATACCGGACGTTAACAATGGATCTCCATGTTCTTAGGGAGCGCACAACAGGCCCAGCAGAGGCCTAGGTGTATATCGTAACGATATGAGGTTGCATTTCGATGCTTCATCCTCCTTTCGACCTAACAAAACCTACTTACCTTGCTTTCCTCTATTTTTTTGTAAACATATACAAATTAAACATTTGGGGCCATCTTTGTACGAAAGCTGTTTTATTTGTTTTTTTATTTATGTTTTGTTTCCTTCGTATACAGACTTCGCCGGAACGCGAAATATAGCAATTATATTGTCTGTCCTGCTGCAACTTTACTTATAAACACATAATTCATTTATTAGCTTTTTTGTTTTAATATTTTATCAAAATAAAAATAAAAAAATTTTAAATTTGATGACAAATAATTTTGTTTACATATAAAAGAGAAAAGTCAAGAATTTCTAAGACTTGGCAGCATTTTTATAAAATCTTAATTTTTATGCAGATAAGTCTACTCCAATTAAATGAGAATCTGTATTTTTGATAATTAATATTTTTTTATTAATTCTGATTCTTAGCGCTGATCCCGCTTTATTCAAGAAACCCGCTTTATTCAAGAAGCCAATAAATTTTTTAATTACTAAAAAGCTTATTAGTAAGCCACTTATTTTTTTATTATTATTTTTCCTGCAGCAATTATGTACAACTACTTACAAAAATTACTTTGTTAAACAAAAATAATGAGTTTTGACACCGAATTGTAAGCAGTGGACTCTATTTCTACTGATTATTATTTAGTTATTATTAATGACCACTCATTGCTGAGATTTTGCTGGGTTGTTCTTATTAAGATTAAACAAGATTTTCAATCGAATTGAATTAGGTTCTTAAGGCATCTTTATTACAAAGAATCGTTTAAATATTTATTAACGTCTATATGATATTCTGTTGCTGCTGCAATTCCGCTTAAACGCAAACCAGTTTTCTTATGTACACTTTTAGAAATTATTTAATACTTTTAATGCATCACACAAAATATACACGTTATCATATTATTTATTGGCTTATTTACACATGTAAATCACCAAAAGTTAACATTGTAGTTGAACCCGGTAGTTTTTTTTTTTTCAATTCAAAATTAAATATTGGATTTTTTTGTTAAATAAACTAAGAACTAATTCAATAATTATCAATTCAAATTTTAGTACTTTTATACATCTCATATATTAGTTTAATTATACACCAGATTATTTATAATGATAAGAACAATTTAAAAAAAATATATTCTATATTAAATATTGTTTAACGTGTAATTTGTTATTAGGAAAAAAAATTATTTAAAATCAAACTGATGCTCTGCTAAACAAGATCATTTTGTTTATAAGAACCTTTGTTTAGTTGGGTTTTTTTATTTTTTATTTATTTTTTTTTTTTTAGAAGATCTCTTTATATATATTTTACACTACCACACACGCGATTCCGCAAATATTCATATATTTAATTTTTTTTGTTGACTGGTCAATGCAAATAAAACCTGTAGTAATAATACAAATTTAAATTGAATTTTAGAAATTTTGTTTATAAAAATTATCAATAAAAGCTTTAGAATATGTTAAACAGAAAGATGCTGCACAATTTAATTTTTTAGTTGTTATTTTTTATACATTTTTTTATTGACACTCACTTTTTAATTCATTTATTATAAACGTACATTAAATCGATCGTTATGTGTATAATTTTATGTTTTTTTTTTTTCTTTAAGTCAAGCCTAAACACAACCGTTCTTGAACACGACTCACAAACAACTGATCTCAAAATAAATCAGACACTACACACGAAAGTTTTGTTTTAAAATTTGTGCTCACAATTTTAGAGGCATATCCGTTTAACAATTTAGTTATTTTTATGTTTTTTGTATTAAATAATATTTTGTGGACCTTTTTTTTTTTGAAAAGCTTTAAATGCTTAAAATTTTGAATTAATTGATCAATTAGATGGTTTATATTCGTATATTTATTCATTTTTTTAAATATAAAAAAGGTAACTAGTGTAATTTTGATTAAGGCAGTGTTATATTAAAGAAATCATATTGACTAAAATTTTACATAAAATATCTTTAAAATAATATAGGCGTTTTTTTTTTGCGTTTGACTTAAAATAATTGGCATCACTGTCAATTAGCTTAAAAATTTAACAAAATTCAAGAGAGAATTTTTTAATTCATTTAGATGTTAAATCTCTTTTTGGGTGAGTTTTGGTCAGTAGACTGCTGTGGTATTCTACACTATGTAAAGAAGGATGGATCGATTTAAGTTTTTTTTATTGATTTTTTAGAAAGAATTATGCTTCATGAAGGGTTTTCTAATTTTACCATAAAACCGAATAACAATAGTATTCGTCAAACACGCAGAGAAAAAACATGGCTGCAACATGATAATTGCTACTATATTATGCTTGCTGCATTCGGGTATGGTGGTCACAATAAAGTTATTGGTTTATAAATAGATTCCAACCATAAATATGGTCGCTACCATTATTATTATTGTTAATATTTTATTATTTCATGATTGCCACTTTCATTATTATAACATGATTGGTTATAACCATACTGTGGTAAAAAAAATCTGACTATGAAAAAAATATGATAATTATGGAACTATAATATGCTGACAACAATCAATGCATAATTATAAACCAAATAAAACATGACTTTGACATTTACTACAGTCATAACACTGTATTGTTTTTATATAAAAAATTGTATCAGTTCAGTCACCCATGTAAAAATAATTATATATAATCATTTTCACCTGGGGAGTTTTATTTTCGAAAATACCTTATATATATAATATTACAATTTGTTAGTGAATTGATAAGTGTAATTCATTGTCAAAAAGATTCTATATAAATATTTTAATTTTTTAATTCTTTTCAATAAAAACAATAATAATTATTTTGAAAAATATATGTTTAATTCATTTCTTGTGAAAAAGCGACTTTCTTGTGGAAAAAGTACTCAGAATATTAATTTATGAATCAAGGGCACGAAGGATGTTAATGAAGGTCGTAGCGGACCAGAAAGTGCATTTCATTCAACTTGTTTCTAATAACTTTTTCTGTGTATTCTCCATGATTACTAAATAAAAATAAGAAAATTTTTTCATTTGGAAAAAAAATTTCTATGATCTCGAACCAGACTAAAAATACATTTTCATACATACGAGGGCAGATCAATAAGTTCGTGACTTTTCGAACTTCCCTCGTAGTTATATGAAATGCAACACTGCTCCCATCAAGTACCACCTGTTAATAACACTACTGTCAAATTTTGAGAAAGTTCCGTCATTTACTTTGCTGTTAAACGTATGATTTTTCAAGGTCTATAAAATAGGCATTTGTTTGATTAATAATTTCATCGTTGAAGCTAAATCTCTTGCCACCGAGCCATTTATTTAGGTTAGGAAATAGAAAATACTCACTGGGGGCTAAATCCGGAGAATAAGGCGAATTTGGGGGGCAATTCTTCATGGATTTTTGCCATGGTGGTCGATAATGAGCAAACGCGGCAATTATCTTGCGGAAAGCTTTCTCATACCCAAGTGATCGTTCAAAATTAAAACCACTGAGCCATGTAAGATGCCTATGTCTTCCACAATCTATCGCACATTTAATCTCCGATCGGACAACAACATATCAACTGGGTGTCCAGAACGTTCGGCATCTTCCGAGCTTGTAAGGCCACAACGAAAGTCAGAAAAAAACACATTTTACCATAGAAATCGATGGTCCAGAGTCCCCATAGTATTTATCAACCTTTTCCTTGGTTTGATTAACGGTTTTTTTAATGAGCACTCAAATTCACTTTTTTCCATTTTTAATAAAATCCACGAGGTTGTATGATTTGAACAGCTGTTAAGCGCAAAGTTTAAAGTTTCTTATACAAAATACTAGATTTTTAGAAATTTTTCTGATAAAAACAAGATTGTCAGATTCTGCAAAATGTTTCTCAGATGAAAATACACATATTCCCAAAAAAAAATATATGTTCTAAAAAAATTTTAGATTCAAGTCCTTAGAAAAATACTCCGATTCTAAGAATTTTTTCTAGTAGAAATATTCTTAGATTCTAAGGACCTTTTTTTAAAAAAGAAAAATTCTAAGCCTCTGAGGACTACTGAAAAAACTGAGAACTGTCGTTAGAATCTTAGAATTTTTCTATTTAAAAAAGTCCTTAAAATCTAGTTTTTTTTTATTTAAAAACCCCTTAGATTTTTAAATTTGAGTCAAAATTAAATGGCGCAAGAAAAACATTATAAAAATATATATAAAATTCTTCATTCACTTTTTGCACCGCGATATTTTATTTTAAAATTTGTCAATAAAAATTAATGTTTAAAATTGCCTAAATATTTCAGAACTTCCAATAGAACAACTTTTTAAAACAGTTTTTAAATTTCTTCTTAACCCCTCGTTATCTAAATTCTATCAAAATCCAAAATCGTTCCTCCCTAACGAAGAGTTTATAATGTTTTTAAAACAACTTGTAAGTTACAAATACATGTTCTACCTTGTATGTATTTTAATAAATACAACATTGTTGTACATATGTTTTGTATACAGAACTACTACCGCAATTCTTTTTGCAAAATTTTGTGTTTTTTTTTTATCTCTCCTTAATGTCGTTGTTACAAAACAAACCGGCCAATGAATCATTCATTCATCAAAGAAGTTAAAAAAAAAACTGAATATAAAGGGTGTCCCAAGAAGAACGCAATTTTTAAATCTGGCAACATTCGAAGTGTCATTGTTTGACATTTGAACAATTGTTATTGCTTGCTAGTAGAAGGTACGAGGTTAGTAAAAATGGAGCGCTACACGAATGAACAACGCATTCTCATTGTGAAATTGTTTTACCAAAATGGTGAAAGTTTTGCCGCTACAGTTCGCAAATTGCGATCAATTTGGGGTCACAATAATGCTCCAAAAGAGTCAACTTTAAAGAGATTAATGGATAAATTTGCCGAAACTGGGTCTGTTAGTGATGTAAAGACAACAACGCGCCATCGACCAGGTCGATCGACCGAAAATGTCGCAGCTGTACGTGATGATGTCGCTCAAACTCCATCCACCTCAATTCGACACCGAGCTCAGCAAATTGGTGTCTCCAAATCCACTTTGCAGCGAATTTTGACGAAAGATTTGCATCTTCATGCATACAAAGTTCAATTGACTCAGGAACTGAAGCCAGCTGACCATGGACAGCGAAGGGAGTTCGTTAATTGAGTATTGGAGAGACAACATGAAAATGCTGATTTTGCCGATAAAATCATCTTCAGTGACGAGGCCCATTTTCATCTTGATGGCTTCGTCAATAGGCAGAATTGTCGCATTTGGGGTGAGGAAAATCCTCGAGTGATTCACGAGAAGCAAATGCATCCTCAACGTGTCACTGTGTGGTGTGGTTTTTGGGCTGGAGGAATCATTGGACCTTTTTTTTATGAAAATGAGGCAGGTCAAGCGCAAATAGTCAATGGTGTTCGGTATCGTGAAATGATAACCAGTTTTTTCTTGCCTAGAATTGAAGAAATGAATGCGGAGGGCATGTGGTTCCAACAAGACGGCGCCATACAGCCAGAGAAACAATTCAATTGCTGCATCAGTCATTTCCCGGTCGTGTTATTTCGCGTTTTGGAGATCAGAATTGGCCGCCTAGATCGTGCGATTTAACACCATTAGATTTTTTTCCTTGGGGTTTTTTGAAGTCGATGGTTTACGCGAATAAGCCGACGACGACTCAAGCCTTAAAAGGCGAAATTGGACGCTGCATTAATGAAATACCGCAGTATTCATGCAAAACGTTCATTGAAAATTTCATTAAAAGATCGCGTGCATGCCAGCAAAGCCGCGGCGGCCATCTGCACGATATATTGTTCCATACATAACCTCATTCTGTCTACTTTACGATATAATAAAGTTTCACGATTTTTTTTTAAATATCTGTGTTTTATTTAAAATTTAAAAATTGCGTTCTTCTTGGGACACCCTTTAGAAGTGTAGAATTAAGTTCCCATAAAAACGTCATAGTCATGATCATAACAAAAACTATTGACATTGATAAGCAATTATTATAATAATTATGATATATTATGTTAATTAATAACACAGTGCAACAGGAAATTTCAGTCTCAATGGACCGCTTAGGGGAGACGGAAGACATAAAAAATTTAATGTTTTTGCGATTTGAAATATTTTTTTTTCAAATAGTACAACTCCAAAATCCGTTTTTAAAGGCAGATAATACCTTATAGAATTTGTATTCCTTTTTTAAACAAAAATCTTACTTTTTCATAATAAAATATTTAAAAACGTTTCGATTTAGAAATTAAATAAATAAAATAAAGTCATTAGAATTTAGACTATTCGACATAAAGCTCTCGTTCGATTAAAAACTCAATTGAAATTAGTATTTCTGCATTTATAGTAGAATTTATTTTTTTTAGTAAACAGTTCATGCGAACAAATTCAAACCCAAAAATACGAACATCAGAAATGTTTTTCTTGGTTATATATTTGCGATATCTAAGAACAATTTTGCCCTGAAAATCAAAATCTTCGATTGAGCACTGTTGTGAATTAGGAAAAAATTTAATTTTTGACTTTTCTCGAAAACTGTACGACTTAGGAAAAAAGCCTAAACACCAAATTATTCCAGATGATAAATATAATTAAAATTGCGTACTTTAAAATTAAATTTAAATTTAAATTTGAAGTTGGATAAGTTTTTAGTAATTAGTAAAAGTACCTTTTAGATTGCAATAAAATTGAATTTATCGCCAATGCTTCTTCTTTACCGTTTTATTATCAACAAACTGCCATGACACATTGCTCGCGTATTTATATGTGCGGGGAAAAATAACTAGAGTGTGGCAGCACCATCCGGAAGCTGCAAACTGGCAACTTTGAGAATGATCTTTGAAATTTGACAGAAGAACCACAATGCAACACTAGTAGTGGTGAAGGGTTGCCATTGCTGACAACATTTCAGGTCTGGCATATGAGAATTTATGTTTCTACGAGTGAATGGAAATTCATGAATAGAATATCCATAACAATATCACATACACACTTAAAAATATATAATTCAAAACTAGGCCAAATTTTTACAAAAGTTATTTAAAAAATTATTCAGTTTAATTTCTTCGACGTTTTTAATACAATTTCCAGGTAATAAGTATTCAAGCTCAA
This sequence comes from Eustalomyia histrio, assembly GCA_949748255.1. Taxonomy (NCBI): domain Eukaryota; kingdom Metazoa; phylum Arthropoda; class Insecta; order Diptera; family Anthomyiidae; genus Eustalomyia; species Eustalomyia histrio. The sequence continues at coordinate 6,411,082 of OX456525.1, forward strand.
GGTCTATTTTATACAAAATCATTTATTCTTCAAGAAATCCCTGAAGAAGCTATCCATTAAGATGGATGAAGAATAAATAATTTTGTATAAAATAGACCTTGAGCTTGAATACTTATTACCTGGAAAAAGTTATTTAATTAATTTTTTTATCGATAAAGGGGCATATACAGGTTGGTTGAAAAGTTCCTGCGCTAGAAATGAAAGAATACTGTTTTTGTTACGAAATATATTTTTTTATTCAAAATAATCTCCTAGAAGCTCAATACACTTGTTCCAATGATCTTCCAATAATTTTATCCCATCCTTATAATGGTTTTCCGAAAGCTCTGCAAAATAACTGTCTACGACTGCTATGGTCTCTTCATTCGACGAAAAATGCTTTCCACGAAGGGATTGTTTGAGAGTCACTGGGAGCCAAATCTGGTGAATATGGCGGATGTTCAAGCAATTCGTACTTTAATTCTTTGAATTTAGCCATCGTCAAAACACTTTTGTGAGCAGGTGCATTGTCTTGATGAAAAATGATTTTTTTTGTTCTTTAAACCAGGTCTTTTCTCACGAATTTTTTCATCCAGCTGATCCAAAAGGCTGCAATAATATTCAGAGTTGATTGATTTACCTTTCTGAAGATAATCAATCAACAAAATTCCTTTTGCATCCCAAAAAACTGATGCCACAACCTTCTTTGCTGATCGTTGTGACTTCACCTGCTTTGGAGCTGAACAACCAGCTTCAGTCCACTGTAATCGTTCTTGTTTCAATTTAGTATCATGGTGGTAGATCCAAGTCTCATCCATAGTTATAAAACGACGCAAGAAGTCGGTTTTATTCGGCTTAAAACGCTCCAAATTACGCTGAGAAATTTGTTTTCGATCCAGTTTTTGTTGAATTGTTAATGTGTGCGGCACTAACTTTCCAAACAGTTTTTTCATACGTAATTCTTCATGTAAAATATGGAGTACTCGTCCGTCTGAGATGCCTATGGCATTAGCAATTTCACGCTTAGTCAAACTTGGATCTTTACTAACCATATTATGTACCTGCTCAATGATTTCTGCTCTGGTTGCAGTTTTTGGTCGTCCTTCGCGTGGATCGTCTTTAAGGTTGGTACGACCACGTTAAAATTCACCAGCCCAAAATATAAGGGTGTGTTTTGAAGGTGAGGACTCCTTATACACTTTTAACAATTTTTCATAAATTTCCTTTGCTTTTAAACCCTTCAAAACAAAGAATCTAATAACTACACGATATTCAATTTTTTCTATATTAAAAAAAATCAATGACACGTCAACTTCAAATGGCTTGTAAACAAAGAAAGAATTGACAGAATGTCTTGCAACTTTGCATGTGTTCTCAGGACAGTTATACGAACTTGAGAAAAAAAAGTTTGGAGCTAGCATTGCCATCTCTTGGTGAGCGCAGGAACTTTTCAACCAACCTGTATTTTGTAAATCAAATAATACTTAAGCTTTTGACCTTTCCAATGATGTATAATATTTTGACGTTTTTTTATGAGAAACCAATAGAAAATATTTCCTCAAAATCTAAAAATATTTTAATAGAAAAAAATCTTAATATAAAAAAAAATCTTAAATAAAAATATTTATAAAAAAATATATGCATAATATAACAAAAAGTTATTTCGAAAAATAGAAAAAAATCAGAATTTTCCCATACAACAATTATTCCTTTTATATTTAGGTGTTATTTAAGTAAACTGTTATTAATTTGTCAATTCTTTCTTTTTAGAGGGATTTTTATAAAAAAAAAAATATTTTTTTTTTTCAATTTTACACCAAAATCCCCTTTTTAATCAAATGTAGTTGGCCACGTTACTTATACAAAAACCTCCTCAAGATTTTTACAAATTTAACCCGAATTTTAATTTTATAGCGTTCTGAATGAAATATTGGCCTGTTTTAAGGGCAAATCCGACAGACAAGTTGCTTATTTCTTTTTACTGGTTTGTTTACATTATTCCCAGGAGTTTGATGTTAAAATTCAGCAAAATATGTGCAACAGTTCCAAAAATAAATTAGTATGAAAAATTTCTAGGTGACCTTATATTTTGACTCACAACTTCAACATCGCTGGACCGATTTCAACAATTTCTTATTCTAGAAGAAAAAATTTAAACTTATATTGCGTAACTGTCATTAAAACAGACAGATAAATATTTTAATAAGTAATAACACAGTACGACAGTGGTTGGTACACATGAGAAATGTTAGCAGAATATGAAAATAGGCCTAAAATAAATAAATAAATACGTGTCTCGGCCTTTTGCTGTAGCACGTCAGAATGTAATGTATTTTTTAATGGTAATTTTTTTTTACTTTACATGAAAATTAAAGCGCCATCTAGCGGAGAAATAAAATTATTTTTTAATAAATTTAATTCCCTTTTCAAAACTGGCTCAAGCATTAAAATCGGTGTACCCATTCTGTTTTTATATAACTTTTTATAATAGTATTACATTATGTACAAGTGAACCTCCCACGGTCCTTCGAAGCTTAAAAATCGATTTTCTCAAAATGACGTGCTACAGCAAAACGCCGAGACACGTATTTCTTTATTTTAAGCCTATTTTCATATTCTGTTAACATTTCTCATGTGTACTCAAAAAGATTTGATTTTGTCGTACTGTGTAATCATAGAAAACAAAAACAAAGCAAGATTCAAAAAAATATTGGCAAAAAAGCAAAAGTAAAAACGTTGGGGAAAAACCACTTTTAAAAACAAAAGAAAAAACAAAACTAGCAGAAAAATATTTTTTTTAACAAGCACAAATAAAAAGTTGTGGAAAAATACTTTTTTAAAAAAAAGCACAAAAAAATTTTTTTTAGTAGAAAAAAGCACTTTGATGCAAAAAAAAAATTAAAAAAAGATTTAAAAGCTCAAAAATCTTAAGAAAAAGCTACTTAAATGCAGGAAAAAGCAAATAAAAGGTTTTCGTGGCGTCCGCTGTGTGGCACGTAGCGCCATCCGTTGACGGTGATGGCCACACCAACGTCGTTTTTAAAAAAAGTACGGACCAATGACGCCGCCAGCGCAAAATCCGCACCAAACAGTAACTTTTTGTGGATGTATTGACACCTGGTAAACCTCGTGTGGGATGGCGTCGTCTCGTATTCAGCAATTTTGCTTCTTAACATAGCCATTTATCGAAAAACTCGCCTCGTCGCTAAAGATGATTTTTTATTACTTTTAATTTTTCTTTTTTCATGTTTTTTTTTTCATTTAAACGTGCTGCTCAATCGTGTGACTTGTCATGGTGCTTTCCCATCAGTAACCAAATAATAAACAACAGATTATACAGACGCCACCAAAACAACATGGCGGTCACAGGCCGCCAACATCTATCCGCGCCAATTGCAAAACCCTATATAAGAAAAGAAAAAGCAAAAAAACAGCAAAACTAGCAAATTTGTCTTCTCTGGCCATAACAATCCTAGCGAACTTTCCAAAACCCTTTAAGGGTTTTGTTTTGGAAATAGTGGTTTTGTCATTTTCGTGGGAACCTTCGAAACTAACGGCGATTATGCAAAATTTTTTTTACAGTGTTATAAAAAAGTTTTTAAGATAAAAGCACTTAAAAGAAATTTATGATTTTAAATTCAGAAAATTAAACAATTTTTGCTCAGTTGTAAATAATAAATTTTGACATAACAATAAATTGCTTCTTTTATTTAGAAAGTCTTCTTGAAATTTCTAAATAAAAAATATCAAATCTTGCTCTTTTATCCTAGTATCGTACATTTTAGAACATAGTAAGCTATACATAATTTTCAAACTAATCCATGGATTTTCTTAAAATATAACTTATTTTTGTTGTTCAAGTATCAATTTTACTTAAAAACTAAACGTAAGTTTATGGTAAATAAAACTAAAATTTTTCCAACTAATTTCAATAATTCAGAATCTGCTTTGAAAAAAATCCTCATTTTTCCCATTACATTATTTTTAACATCTTTAAATTAATCATTTGAAATTTCTCTGTATTAAATAAAATTTAACCTACTATTGTTATCAGCATTCGCAATTAATGTTTTTTTTTTATTTTTGTATGAAACCTTAATGAAACAATTGTATTTTACGTTTTCATCACTGTTTTAAAATAAATCATATTTTTCCATTTATTATTTATATTTATTATATATATTTTATTTTAAATTTCTAGGTCAAGTTCTTAAACTTTTCAATTAAGATTTTCAATTATTGTTTTTTGTTAATAAAACAGAATTTAAATGTGAATAATTGAAATTTCTATAAAATTTAATACATATGTTTATATAAATAATTAAATATGTGTATGTTTACTAGCTTAAGAGATCAATACTTTGTTATTGTTTTAAATATTTGAATGTATTAAGAAGAAAATTGAATTCTTGTTTCTAAATATTCACCTATTTAAATAAATTTGCTTAAATGTGTCACTAAACACCATTTTAAAAACACTTCAACTGGATACATATTCTCTTTAGTGAATTAGTCCATATCCCAGTGGCAACATATTCAAAGGCAGAATTTTAACTGTGATATTTCTCACCTTTTTCCTCGTCCCGTAGAAATTTTTAAAAATCCCGATTAATGATTAATTTTATTACCATTGCATTCATATCAATTGCAATGGAATATTTATATTATCAATAAACAAAAATAATTAGCATTGAAAGATGTTTTCGGACAACGTAAATATTAACTAATAGGCTTTTTACACTGAACAACATCTTTGTGAAACGCATGGAAGATGTTGAAAATGTGAAACATATATATATTCAGCTGTCAAAAAATAAATGAAAAAGACGCATAATTTTTATTAAAAATAAAAAATGGATTTAGAGAAAGCATTAATCATTGGAGTCGTTCTTGCTTTGCAAGAACAAACCCGAATTTTAATGCAGTATATTGAAATATTAAAGGCCATTCTGGAAGAAGGTAATGAAGAATTTTTAGTAGGCATAAGTATGAAATTCTTACATCTGCCGCTTATTTTCCTTTGTTGAATAAATTATTTTTTTTCTGTTTCTTTTCTGCAATGTCAGTTTGCTAGTGATGGCACAAAGAAAATCGATTTTTTGTAATTGTTTTAGTGATGACACTTAAAGTAACGAAAGATGTAAGATGGAACAAAATGATCATCTTTCGTAGATGTAAGATGTAGCTCAGTGGAAAAAGGCTAAAAATTCGCTTAAATGGACAAAAATATGCTCATTCCCTGTGTTCTGAGTTTCAATTACACTCATTTCCCGCTTCATTCTATTTCGTTCCCCTAATATAGTGTTTCAATTCCACTTGATAGCAGTTCCATTTTATTTGAATCCCCTTATGCAGTGTTTTATATCCACTGCTTTCACGTTCCAATGCATTTTGTTTGACACTGAGTGTTTTAATTAGTCTTGTTCTTTAAATTTTAGGTTTCAAGGCATAGCGACTTTGAGAACCGATTTTACCACGCTCATGACGAAGATTTCAAAAAGTACTCCATCAATGAAATAGCTCATACTCAAGGGAACATATATTTCAAATATCATATTTCTAGGTAAAACTGTTTGGACTGACCGTTAAGAGGGAAACGTTCCATTTTTAAAACACCGTATCGGGCTCAGATTCCAAAAAGTACCTTATTAGCTCATAATCCAATGGATACATATTTTAAATTTCAGGTGTGTTGGAGACATTTCCTCTTTTAGGAATTTCCAAAAATCCCTTGTTATCATTAAGTTATGCAGGGAAGACATATTTCAAATTTCAGGGGTTTAGGCAGGTCGTCAGGGGAAGACTTTTCACCCTTTTTTCCTTCCTTAGGAAATTCCAAAACTCCCATGTTAGGGGATATCTACGCTGGAGGAGAAACCTACATACCAAATTTAAACTTCCTAGCTTAAGCGTCTTAGGCAGGCTGTAAAGGGAAAGACTTTCCAGGGAACACATATTTTAAATTTCAGCATTCTAGTCAAAGGGATTTGGGCATTTCGGCAAGGGGAACCTTTTCTTATTTTTCCAAAAATCATAGAGGATGCATACGCTGCAGCTTCCTAGCTCCAGCTGTTTGGGCTGGGCGATGTTGTGTGAGTCAGTCAATAAGGTTCTTGTTTAATATAAAGGGTGATTTTTTGGCTATGGTTTTTCAGTTCATGACATGTGGCAATGCGAAAAATGCTTAGTAAGGTTTGCCATTTCACCATGAATAGACTAACAAACGAACAACGCCCGCAAATCATTAAATTTTGTTATCAAAATTCGTGCTGTGCGAGAAATGTGTTTCTATCGGAAAATTGTTTTCAGCGACGAAGCTCATTGTGTTGGCTCAATGGATATGCCAATAAACAGAATTGCCGGATTTGGTATGAAGAGCAGCCAGAGGCAGTTCCATAGCTGCCAATACACCCTGAAAGATACTCTGTTTGATGTGGTTTGTGGGCTGGCAGCATTATTGGACCGTACTTCTTCAAGAACGATGAAAATAGCAACGTTACAGTCAATGGAGCAAACCTTTTGAACCCCCATTTTTGACAAGTTCTTTACGATTATTTCGAAAATCATCTTATCAGTAAATTAGCCCGTACTCCAGGAAACATATTTTATTTATTTAAGATTTATACTCAAAGGCGTATGTTTATATTCGGTTTTGCTCCTCATCGTAAAACATCCCAAAATTCTTATCTTATCTTTTAGAGCGCCTGTGTCCTTAGAAATCCTAAACGTAAAATTTACGTTAAAGTTTTTGTGTATTTTTTTCAAGTTTTTGTTTTTTATGTAGCTAAAATCAACTTTAAATAACAATGAAAATAACTGCATAACTTTAAATCAATAAAAATTCAAATAAATAAAAATTATTCAAAAACTGTTCAAACAACTGCTTATTCAGGCAGAGAAAAAACATGTTTGCAATATTATCACTGCTATCATATTGTGCTTGGTGCAATCGGGTATGGTTTTCACAACCAAGTTATTGGATTTCTAACCATCAGCATGGTCGCTACCATCATTATTAAGTAAATATTTTACTATTGGCACCTTCTATTTTATATCATGATTGGCTGTTACCATGCTGTGATAACAAAAATTTTGACTATGAAAAAATATGATAATTATGCTACGATAAAATGCTGGCAACAAACAATAAATAATTATACATCAAATAAAACATGACTTTGGCATTTACAGTCATAATATTGTCTTGTTTTCATAAAAATCAATATTTTATCACTTCAGTCAGTTTGTTTTTTACTACAAAATGTCTTAAAAACACAATCATATATTGTTTACCAAAACTAGACAAATATCAGATGGGTAGAAAATTGTGCCATTAAGATCCAGTTAATTTTTTTTTTAGCTTTAGAAGATTTTATTTAAAGGGGGTTTTCGAAAAATCCTTATACATATAATATTATTTACACTAATCAATTCATTGTCAAAACTATTGAAAGATTTTATATTTTTTTTAATTATTTTCAATAAAAACAATAAGAATTTTGTTTTTAAAACAAAATATGTTTATTAATTCATGTCTTGTAAAAAGTTCTCAAAATATTAATAAAATATTTTTTATAAGAAAAAGTCTGTAGAAACCATGATTTTTTTTTTTTTTTTTTGTACGAAAAGGTTTCTTATATAATATTATAGATATTTATAAATTTATCTAATAAAAATATTTTTAGATTCTAAGGACTGTTTCATAAATAAAAATTTATATATTCCACTCAAACTTAGATTCTAGGGCCTTTCTTTAAAGGAAAAATTCATAGATTCTAAGGACTTTATCTAGTAAAAAAATTTTATATTCTAAAGACTTTTACTTAAAGAAAAATTTCTAAAAACTTTCTATAAAAATCTTAAAAATGTCTTAAAATTTTTTTTATTAAAAAAGTCATAAGAATTAAAAAAAAAAAAGTTTTAAGTATTTTTCTTAAAAAAAAGTTCACATAATCAAAGTTTTCTTGAAAGAAAAATTCGTATAATCTATGATGTTTTCCTTATCAATTTTTCATCAAAAAGTCCTTAATATTAATTTTTTTTTAGAAAAACCATTTCTAAAGAAGATATTCTTAAATTTAATGAAAATTTTCATAGTTTCTAAGAACTTTTCCTTTAAGAAATTTTCTTAGATTATGGATCATATAATGATAATCCAGGAATCACAATATAGTTATGAGGGACCATAATATGATAATATTTTCAGCATACTATTGATAAATTCAATATAACATGTTTATTTAGGACCATAATATGGTAAAAATATGGTTAGTTTATTATCATAATATGATAACCATAATATAGTACGGCTATGGTTGGCACAACCATAAACCAAAAAATACATGATGATCTTCGAATATGATTGACCCAACGATGTTGTTTCTTTGCGTGTTTTAAATGATACCACTTCTTGGCTGAAATGCAGTAGACTTTGTAAGCTGTTTAAAAAGATATGTGTAAAAATAAATTATTTATTTTTCCTAAGTGAAACAACTGCAATTGCAGGAAAAATATCTGCAAGCGCTAAACTACACAAATAACTGGCTTGTAGTAAGCACATAACTTTTCTAAGTAAAACCCCATTCATACACTGACCACCAAAATACGTATTTTCGTTATCTTCAAGTTTTTAACTTTCAAATTCCATACAAATTTTAGATCGAAAACATGAAAATAACGAAAATACGTATTTTGGAGTATAATTTAGGTTATTTCTAAGATCCATTTAAGATTTGATGAGTGTTTTATTTAAGTTTTAATATAAAAGACGTTTTTTGAAAAATTTATAAGTGATCACAAATTCCGTACCTTTTTCCTCTTTTTGTGAAAGATTTACAGAATATGGGCCATTTAATATTTATTATTTTAACAGCTTCGGAGATAAATTCAAAATAGTGATCATTCTGTTTTAAAGTTGAACCCGGGTGGATAAATAAAATAATATAGATCCCGTGTAACGAAGTTCTTAAAATCGCTCAATACATTCAAGCTCAGATAACACCTTTTCATGTCTACTGGATCAAAACATTGACCAAGTTCAACCATTTTCACTGGGTTTCATCCTTTGGGAAATAAAAACTTATGTGGAAAATTGCATAAAATTATCTTTCAAATTTGCGACCAGTAGTGTAATTATAAACTTTGTTCATTTTACATGGTTATCAGGGTGGCTCGAAAAAAACCTACACCGGTCACCCCCTTGACACCACGCTTTTAGTTATTTAGTTTTATGTGCCTCTATTTATAGTCCGATATATTATTATTCTTGGAAAGACAACAGCTACATTTTCTACTTTGATCACTTTTGACTCCGACGTCAAGTTCTAAAAGTCTCGGTTTCGACCCCTCCTACTTTTCATTTTTATCTAAAAGATAAAAAAAAGTTTTTTAAATTCCCTGAAATTTTGTCTTATATATTTTTATTCATAAACAAAAAAGTTACAGAAGTTTAAAAAAAATCAATTTGACTCCTTATGCCAACATTCGTTAAAAATAAGCTTTAGTCTTTAGTGACACTTGTGTGCTTAACTGTTGTGTCCAAAAAACTAAAAGCGCGGGGTCAAGGGGCGTGGCAAACAAATTTTTTTTTGAGATCGTCTTCACATAATCTTTAATTCTAGGGGGTGACGGGCACAACTTTTTTTTTGTATGGAGTGCGACCCACTCTAATGGTTATTCTGAGTTGATTGGTATACTACGTATATGATGGGTGGGTGTACGTACCACCATTATTTTTGGTTTAATATCAAATTATGTTTCTCGTTAAAAAAAAAGTTGTAGCAAACTTTTATCAAATTGTCAACAATTAAAACAATTTTTAACTAAACACAATCATTTCAAACTGCTACCACTAAAACAAATCAAAACAAACAAATATTGATTTTTTTATAATTGAATCGATAAAATTCTTACAATTAGAATACAATTAGTTTTTTTTTATTAATTTCTAACTAAAACAAGAATGGGTAGTAGGTATATAAACCACGTATATTAATTAAAAATTACAGAATTACAATTAAGAATTCAACTGTAAAATATGGTACGTCTTTTGTTAATAAAACTGTTGTCGGTGTCTGCACTTTTGGTGGCTATAAAAGCCGCTGTTTTAACTGGCAAACCACTTAAACCTGGGATTAAACCGTTAATATCGGCAAGAAGTCTATATGAACAATATACTTTAGGACAAGAAGTGGATGGTAAGAAATTAGATGCACAGAAAAAAAATAAAGTTACAACTATTAAGAAATTAAATGCACAGAAAAAAAATAAAGTTACAACTATTTCGGTACACAGAAATTGCTTATAAATTTCAGCTTATAGTAGTACGGAGCCCCAAAATATGTATTTTCGTTTCTTTCAAGTTTTCTATTTAGATAAATTTGTATGAAATTTAAAAGTCGAAAACTGGAAAAACACGAAAATATGTATTTTATGATTCAGTGTTAAGATACACTGAAAAAATGCAATATTTTCCGAGAAACTTTCGCAGTTATTTTTTCGTAAAATATACTAAACTTTCGTTTTTTTAACGAAATTTAGTTGTCAATTTTTCTTATTTTACGAAACTAACGAAAACTTTTCGTATTTCTGTTCTGTTATTTTCATACACTTACCAAAAAAAGTCTGTAATTGCAACTGAAAATTTTGCTATTATTACGGAAAATTTTGATGATTTGAGCCTAGCGGTATTTTTTGCTAATCTTAGCAATGCATGTCTGTTGACGTGTAGTACAATGAAATCAGTAGAAAAATTAGTAGGCGCTACTAAATTTTAATAAACTTTTTGTAAAGTGGAATTTAAAATCGGTTTGTTAAATTTAGCAAAAAAAAATTAACTAAATATTATTAATATTAGTACAATAAAATTTGTAAAATAAGTTAGTGAACGCTAATAAATTTTAGTAAATTGCTGTAAACTCAATGTATGGTTAAATATAGCAAAATTTTAATTTATAAAAAAAAAATTATTAATATGCAGGAATCAACGTAATTATTTTTAGATATACTTGTTACACTTTAAAGCTGCTAATTTCTTCTGAAATTGCCTTACGATTTCGATTATAAAAATTTATATATATTTTTTTTTTTTAAATATTTTAAACAAATTATATATTTTTAATTTTATCAGGCTCAAGATCATAATTTTTTTAATGATACTAACGAATAGTAAACACTAATTTTTTTATTAAATGGAAAAAATTGTAAGGATCAGTGCTAGAGGGAGTGCACACTGTCAATTTGTGCTTCGAAAATCGAAGATGGTTGCCAAAGGGTAATTCTATAAATAGATGGAAAAAGCTCATTTGTACGGGTAATCATGTGCACTCCCTCTAGCGCTGATCCTTAGAATTTTTTCCATTTAATAAAAAAATTAGTGTTTACTATTCGTTAGTATCATTAAAAAAATTATTTTCTTGAGCCTGATAAAATTAAAAATATATAATCAAAACAGATAGATCAAATAATATGCAAAAATTTATATATTTTAAACAAAATTAAAAAAAAAATCATAGGCTTAAAAAATAGTAAAAACATAAAGGAGTTTATCATTTTGTTTTAACTCACTAATTTTTGTTTTGAAAAATATTTGTAGTAAATGTTTTGCATTTTAACGACAAATTTTAATTGTTTTAAGGCCGATTTTTATAACTAAAAAAGTTTTTAGTGCTACTTTAAGTGGATGTCCAATTTTTGGATATGAGTCGGTTGTGAAAAGTATTTTCACTTCCGATCCCTTTTTCAACCTATATAACATTTTAAGGCAATTTAAGTTTGTAGGTGTAAGTTTTAATTAGAAATAGCATTTCCTTCAATATTCACTTTTTTAAAATAAGTAAATTTTTTTGCTAATTTTAGCAAATCGGGTTTCAAAAATTTGTAAAATTATTTCAGAAATTAGCAATAAAAATTTGTTAATATTCTATAAAAATTCAGTAATTTGTAAAATGTTAATAGCAAAAAGATTTGCTAAATAATATTTTTATACTAAAAATCAGTAGAAAAATAGTAAAGTCGGATTAAAAACCCGTTTACAAATTTGTGTACTTATTTTTTTTTTCTGAGTGTATGGTTATTGATATTTTTTAACGAAATTAACATTATTTTTGATTTTTTGAAAGCAACAAAACTTAACAATATTTTAAAAAAACTTTCGGTTTTAAATGTAGAAAAAGAAAAATATCTTTGAATGAAAAGAAGAACTTTTGTAAACTATTTTTTCATAAAACTGTACGAAAGGTTTCGTAAGTGTACACAAATTTTATTAGAATTTTACCGGAATTTTAATAGAATTTTATTGAATTTATTTGAAATTGCAAACGTATCATTTGTGGTGTAAGTATACTCAGGTTTTTATAAATAATAAATCCTCATCATTTCATAAACAAAAATTTAATAAAAAAAAAAACATTTACATTTTATGTATTTAAGTTGCAAAACACTGCTGATTGTGATTCTCATTAACTTTGCCTTTTTGTTTCTATAAATATAAAAAAAAATAAAAATTAAAAAGACTTCATCATATTCATGAAACTTCTTCATTATTATGATGAAACTTTTTCATAAATATTGTTAAAATTTCTTCAATAATTTTGTTAAAACTTCTTCTTAAATATGATGTAACTTCTTTTAAAAAAATTCATCATACATATTTAAGAGAGCTTTATTAAGTGTGAAGAAACATACGAGGGCAGATCAATAAGTCCGTGACTTTTCGATTATCCCTCGTAGTTATATGAAATGCAACACTGTTCCCATCAAGTACCACCCGTTAATAGACTACTGTCAAATTTTCAGCAAGTTCCGTCATTTACTTTACGTTTAACAGCTGTTTAAAACATACAACCTCGTGGAATTTTTAAAAAATGGAAAAAAAATGAATTTTTTGCGAAAAAAACCGTCAATCAAATCAAGGAAAAGCTTGATAAATACAAAAAAGTGATTTACTGACTTTCGTTGTGGTCGATCAAGTACAAATGACGCTGAACGTCTGGACGGCTAATTAAGGTCAATATGGTGTTGGCCGATCGAAGAGTAAAAGTGCGTAAGATTGTTGATGCCATATGCATTTCATATGGCAGAAGGTTTCGATTTTATATGATCAGTTGGATTTAAGAAAGCTGTCTGCAAGATGGGTGCCGCGTTTGCTCTCAATTGACCATAAACGTAATCGTGTGTATAGTCTCAATGGCAAAATTCCATGAAATAGGTTAACTGAGTTAGAAAAGTTTAATTGCGCCAGTCCAAAAAATACTATTTTCCCCATATCTCGAAATTTTGAGGGTATATTGCAACTTATAAAACCGGTTATATAATACACTCAGCTAGACCTACAACCTACACTAGGTCATTTCACAAGTTCTTGCAATTTTTTTTTTTTTTTTTTGTAGCAGCGTGTTATTAATCAAACAAATGCCTATTTTATGGACCTCGAAAATTCCTATTTTTCGAAGGGATTCAATAATTGGAGAAACGTTGGGCTAAGTATATTGAGCTAAAAGGAGATTAATAATTTTGTCTTTGCAAAGAAAACTGTGTTTCATTCAAAAAGTCACGGACTTATTGATCCGCCCTCGTATTATCAATTTGCATTTTTATGAAATTGCTTCATCATATTTATGAAGTGTTACATTGGACGGAAATCTATAAAGATTTTCTCATATTTATGAAGTTTTTACCAAGGACCCTATAAACCAGGATGAACAAACTACCAAATTTTCAGCCACCCATGATGTAAATGGTGCGACTACAAAAAAATTCTTAGCCGAGACCACGAAATTGTTAGCCGATTTACAGAAACATTTAGCCGCTAGCAAGGGTTGTAGCGCAAGTACAGTGATTGTGACGTGAATGTATACATGTTTGAATTGGTACAACCTTTGCTAGAGGCTAACTCGCACTATTTGGCATCATGGGTGGCTAAAAATTTGATAGTTTGTTCAACCTGGTTTATAGGGTCCTTGTTTTTACCACAAAGTAATTAGGTTAATATTATCTTCAAATTCAGTTGCAGTAACAACATTTTTTTCCGTGCCAATAATTTTGTATACAATATTTACTTAAAACTAACCTTATTTTTTTATTTAATTTTCGATCTGTTTTTAGGTGCCAACATTTTGTTTATGTATCAAGATACCCAGTCATATGATGATTTGCAATCGGAAATTTCATTAGATTTTAATTACCCGAATTCTACTTCAGATGACAAATCTGTTGTAATCACTCAAGTTAAGCTGTATGTGGAAGCTAGTGATGCAGCTAATACACAGGCTTATCTAACTGAAGGCGGCATCGATCAAAGAAATGTTTCATTAACAGTTGTGGCAAACAATTCATCTTTACTACGCTATATGTTGGTTATTTATGGTAAACAAGAATGAGGAAATATGATAATGAATTTTAAAATTTTTATTTTGTCTTCAATTTATAAAATGTTCTTTTTTTAATAAATTTTAAAAATTATGAACAGTGGAAAATTGTATTATTTTTTAATTGTAATCAATACAAATGTTTGATTTTAAAAATATTTAGCTTCTGTGTAATATTTATTTAAGAAATTACAGTCTTAGGTTGCGTTTACATTATCCACGAAATCTAGTTTAAACTAGATCTAGTTCGTGTATCTTATTATACACCAGCATATAATTGAATACTACTTTACACTGGATTTCAAGCATAATGTAAACTCAATCTTACTGAAATTTTTATCTATTTAAATCAACTTACATTTCATTCGATATGAATGACGTAAATATTTTTATATTTTGCAATATCTTTATTAATTTATTTACATTTCTTTATCAGACCTTAATAATTTTAAAATTATATTTTAATTAAAAGTTGATCGCAAATAATTGATAACATTATCTTCATAGTTAGCAATACTAAAGACTATTGCCAATAATCAAATATTAATTAACATTTAATTTTTTTTTGGAAATTGCAAATAATTTTATTGCGTATGTCAATAAATAAAACAATATTTTGAAACTGCGTAATATTGCAGATAATACAAAATTAAAATAAACACATGTAGAGTATTTCAAATAAATTGAAAATTAAGGAAAGTTGTTAACTTAAAATCGATTTATCTCTTCAAAGAACAAAAACACAGTTTTAAAAAAGGATGACTTAAAAAATTTTTAGTTTTCTTACAGACTTTTTGTGTTTGTTTACTATTAGATATAAACAATTAAATACTTGGAAAGTGCGAAGGAATAAGATAAAACCAGGGTTGGCAGGCAATACCGCTAAAATACCGTTATTGATTCAATACCCTTTTAACTGAAAAAATCGTTATCCTTAAAATACCGTTACCGAAATAATACAAAATGCCGTTATCGCTAAAATACCGTTACCGAAATAAATTAAAAAATTGTTATCCCTAAAATACCGTTACCGAAACAAATGAAAAATCGTTATCCTTAAAAAAACGTTACCGAAATAATAGAAAATAACGTTACCTTTACCGATAACCGCATTTGTTTCGGTTACCTTTCATGAAAAATACTAATTTATTTTCAAATGGAATGAAAGAAAATTATATCAGAATTTATAAAGAGATAAATAATTAAATTTAACAATTAGGAAATTTCACGAATTTAAGAGAATAATATCGTATATTGTAGTAAAAATAGCAAAAACTAGCCACAAATAGACATTTCATGTTTTTGACCAAAAAATTAACACTGTTATCCTTTTGGCTCCTATAATTGTCATAGAAATAAATTTGTAGCAGAACTTAAAAGAAAAAGAAACGTAAATCTAATTGCTTTCCTTTTTCTAGATATCAAAAAGGGTCGATTAATTCAAATTAATCGCGACTCAAAGTTTATATTTGCCACTAATGAAAGCAATCAAGGCATAAATATGATATATAACGGCAGATTCAATGTTTTTATTTTTTTTTTTAATAGTTGGCTGCATTAAAAAAGATTGCAAAAAACAGTGTTGCATTCGTGTAAAAAGCTGTTAAAAACAGAATGTAAGATTTGAATACAATCTACCAGATAAAAAAGTTTAATTTTGTACGGGTAGTCGCACAAATTTTACAAGATTATAGCCATATACAATATTATATCTGCAGTCTAAGACAGGAATGATAAAGTACTATGATATGTAATCATTGGGTACTATTTAGAAATTTTACTAATTTTGAGTTTTCATTCGAACTATTGTATTAATAGAAAATGAGTGTCAAATATTAAAGTTAGTTAAGTTAAGAAGTTAGGATAAGTTAAGTTAAAGTTGAACTTAAAGTTAAAGTTAATGTTAAAGTTAATGTTGAAGTTAATGTTGAAGTTAGAGTTAAAGTTAGAGTTAAAGTTAGAGTTAGAGTTAAAGCTAGAGTTAAAGTTAGAGTTGAAGGTATAGTTAAAGTTAGAGTTAAAGTAAGAGTTAGAGTTAAAGTTAAAGTTAGAGTTAAAGTTAGAGTTAAAGTTAAAGTTAGAGTTAAAGTGAGAGTTGGAGTTAGAGTTAAAGTTAGAGTTAAAGTTAGAGTTAGAATTAGAGTTAGAATTAGAGTAAGAGTTAGAGTTAGAGTTAGAATTAGAGTTAGAGTTAGAGTTAAAGTTAGAGTTAGAGTTAAAGTTAAAGTTAGAGTTAAAGTTAGAGTTAGAATTAGAATTAGAGTTAGAGTTAGAGTTAGAGTTAGAGTAAGAGTAAGAGTAAGAGTAAGAGTAAGAGTAAGAGTAAGAGTAAGAGTAAGAGTAAGAGTAAGAGTAAGAGTAAGAGTAAGAGTAAGAGTAAGAGTAAGAGTAAGAGTAAGAGTAAGAGTAAGAGAAAGAGTAAGAGTAAGAGTAAGAGTAAGAGTAAGAGTAAGAGTAAGAGTAAGAGTAAGAGTAAGAGTAAGAGTAAGAGTAAGAGTAAGAGTAAGAGTAAGAGTAAGAGTAAGAGTAAGAGAAAGAGTAAGAGTAAGAGTAAGAGTAAGAGTAAGAGTAAGAGTAAGAGTAAGAGTAAGAGTAAGAGTAAGAGTAAGAGTAAGAGTAAGAGTAAGAGTAAGAGTAAGAGTAAGAGTAAGAGTAAGAGTAAGAGTAAGAGTAAGAGTAAGAGTAAGAGTAAGAGTAAGAGTAAGAGTAAGAGTAAGAGTAAGAGTAAGAGTAAGAGTAAGAGTAAGAGTAAGAGTAAGAGTAAGAGTAAGAGTAAGAGTAAGAGTAAGAGTAAGAGTAAGAGTAAGAGTAAGAGTAAGAGTAAGAGTAAGAGTAAGAGTAAGAGTAAGAGTA